>JARHVA010005163.1:585000-1295392 GCA_037957365.1 Torreya grandis
GTTACACTTATTTTTATACTAAGATGGACTGATTCATTTGTTTATTGGCTAGCTCAATCTGCCTATCAAGGTTTGCTTCAAAAATAAGGTTTGTCTTTTCAACTCTCTTCCAAATGATTGGGAAAAAGATGACTTTGATAACCTTGATTGGGCTCATGAGTAGGGATCAAATATGGCTAATAGAAAATTTGGGAAAGTGGATATGAAAGATAATAGGTTTGGTGAGGCTATTTCTCATGAGCTTTTAGCCTATCTTCGAAGGATGAAACTAGGCCACTCACATCTAACATCTCACTTATGAGCCTTTACCAATTGGCTCTCTTAATAGGTTCCCACTCTCTTTTGACCAGATCTAATGCATCTCTCACATTATGAATGAGATGACTAGGAACCTCTTGACCATATCCCTTTATTGTGTCAAGATCCAATATATACTTTTCATAGCCCAAAAGAGTTTGCTTAAAAGTGGAAATGGATGGACTTAAGAAGTGATTAGGTTGACTAGGAGGAGCAAGATATGGAGAAGGCTTATTATAGGAATAATAAAACTCATGACAAGGATATTTATAGGGCTAATAAGGATCATGATAGGGTTGACAATGGTCATAACAAGACTGGTAAGAATAACACAAGGCTGATATGGAGTGTCATAAGCTTGATATGTCTCACTAACTTATGTAAAATAATACTTAACACCAAAGTCGGCCATAGAACTTCATTAGGAAGTAAGAACACAAATAAAAGTTTACCAATAAATTTGAAAAGGAAAACGTAGGCTACTTGACCAGCTGGTGTAAATTTAGAGTCAGCATTGATGCTTGGATAGATGCCTTTAAAGGCTAATTATTGAAAAATAACACCAAAAATATTTCAAATATTGGATTAAGGGTCCAAATGGACATGAAAAAAACTATTGTCACTTGGGTTTTCACCCTTTGAGGATATGTCTCAGCTCTCCTCATCCAAGTGGCACAATTAAAACACCTCTATGCTATGGGTAAGCCTAAGAATGAGGTAAATTTATAGATAAGGATAACTCCCTTGATGTACCACTTTGGATCACTAATACACCTAAACTTGGGGGGGGGGGGCGGGGTGGGGAGAAAGGGAGATAGAAAACTGAAATCAAACTATCCTAAGGGAGGTGATACACCAAATAAGTTTATGACTTCCAACTAGCTACATGTTACATATGAAACTAATCTACATCTTCTCAGATCAATATTACATTATGAGGTTATGGATTAATGTTTAGGCTAGGAGGACTAGACAAGAGGCCTTGAATGGAAATAGTGAAGAGAATAACTCATTCAACCTTGACACTTCCTATAACACTTCACATGCCCTACAAGAAGAAGTTTTCCAACTCTAAATAGGTGAGAGAATGAAACAACATGCTAAGGAAATAAGAGTTATCACTAAGAAAAATAAATAATCCAAGTGAACACACTATGAATAGTTATAAAAGAGGTAAAAATTATTAGTCTTATTGATAAAATGGTATTCAATTGAGTATGGTTTCACCATACTGAAGAGGAACATAAGTTACAAACGCCAAAATGGCTAGTTCTTATAGAACTTGAGAGAGAGGAGAAAAGAGAAGTCCAAGGGTCACATAACACTTGTAAATATGAGAAAAGGAGTTATTGTGAATTAAAATAGGATGTGGGATGAACTATGCAAGGTTAGAAGAGATAAGTGGCGATACAAGGCATGATGCTTATCAAAAGTGGCATGAAACTCCTTGTGTTGGCTCAGAAAATTGCCTTCATCATCCACACCTATTAGAACGTACCAAAATTGATTTGGGATAGGTATTATGATTTTAATTAAGTGTAATTTTTTTATACATTCATATCCATGCATTAGTTTCAGTCTTGGTCATTTGTAATTTTCCCAAAATGAGCTATCACCATCTATAGTCTAAATAACTCTTCTTTCATGCACCTTGCACTCTTGGCTTCAAATTTGGATTCAATTTCTTAGTAAAATACATGGAAGGGGGTGTATGACACGTTTCAAGGCCCTCCATGGACTTATAATCTTCAAACACACCTTAAAATCACTTTCACTTGGAGTTTTCACACTTTTCACTAGCTTGGTCATTATCCTAATTTTTACTAGTTGAGATGAGAGCTATTGTTTGGAAAATTAGGATATTTTATGAAGAATTAAACATAAATTATGGGTTTTTCCAAGTCCTAATATTTCTCCCAAAGTTGGTTTCATCTTTAGACTACTCCTATAACTTAAAAATCACACAAAATAGTAAAAAGTACCTTATTTTGTACCCTATTTGTATAGTTCCATATAGCTCATCCTAATGGGGAGTATCATGACTAATTAATATAAAAAATTCAATCATTTTATAGGAAAAATATTCTATTTTGATGCATTATCTCCTTTATTTTCCACTTCAAGTCTAGACTAAGGGTTTAAGAGGGTTTTAAGTGCATTTTGCTCTTAAGGTTTGTTCATGAAGATTTGACATTTAATTTGGAAAAAAATTTCACTAATGTGATTTTTAGTACCCAAAATAACCTCACATTTCTCCTTTGGAATCCATTAAAATACTCCAAGAAGATGTGATCATTTGAAGTTACCTTATCGAGCTTTTCTTTTTATTTCTTGTAGGCTTGAGTTGGTTTTGGGCTCAAAAATAGACTTCTTATGCTTTGTCTACAAAAAAAAAGATTTAAAACCTTTATTATGATCCTAAAAACATTATAAAGTGGATTATAATTCATATCCAAGGCTATAAGTGAAAGTGACCCTTCCTTTGGGCTCTAGGTCTAACCATGCCTAATAGACCTAATTTGTCTTAAAGCCCAAAATGGATTTTCATGGCTTCCCTTAAAATATAGATGCTTGAAACACAGATAATATCTCCTTAATAACATGTTTCAATCCACTTTATTTCTCACTTGAGGTTAGAGACAAATCTGACCCTCCATTTGGTTTTGGTTTAGAACCTTGCCTAATAGGCCTACCTACAAGTTTGAGGGTATAAGCCACCCTGTTTAGTTTCTCCATTATAGGATTGGTCTCTCATGTTGGTATGGATGTGTTATATCCTTCCAAAAATTATTGATATGTTCTTATAGCTTCTGGTCTACCTTTCTCACCCATTTAATCCAAAATTATAGGTTTTGTGCCTAAGGGGAGTGCCCTCTATATGAGGCAAAACAAAGGGCACTTCCCCTATTTATTCAAAAAAAATTAATGTTTGAGGGGATTGGTAAAATTATAAAGGTTTTTTTTACTAATTTTAAACCCTTGACCAGGTCAATAGACCCCCAAACTACTACAAAACCCAAAATAGTTAGTGCAAAAGCGGACTATGCTTAGTGTTTTGATGCGAACTGTGTATGTTGGCTTCGATCCCCTCCTCTATGAAATATTTATCATGTCAATAATTCCTAAAGGTTTCAATGATCATGATGGGGATGTTCATATATCCATTCACTACTTTTACCCTTCATGTAGCCCTCATACCTTGAACTCTCAAGACGAAGTTCTATTATTTCACTGTGTTCTACTCTAATATATTGAACTCGTACATGATAATGCATGGTTAAGATTTGAAAATAATGTTTTAAACCTTTACATAGTCCCTTAGGTTTATTTCACACCTATTTGGATCCATTTTTTCCACCTTGTATAGGCTAGGTCTCATTAAACACACTCCTTTTACTCTCTGCCTCTCACAATCAACTATAGTTGACTGTGAGAGGTCCTATAGGTGTTATATATGATTTAATACTTGTTGTAAATATGAAACCCTCCTTGAATATCTCTACACCATACTCTATCTTCATTTGTTCCTTTCATGATTGGAAATAATTCTGTTATCAAGGTTATCTATCCTATTATTCATGGTGACCCTATAGCTAGCCTATAGGTGCATATTTGTGATGTAAAGAGGCATGTAGGTGTGTTTGGGTAACATGACACAAAATTTCATCCATTTAAATGACCCTTAGGTCATTAAAACTCTTAATAAACCATGTAATACTTATTCAATCATGATACAAGGTTTGTATTACAACCTTGAGTTGGAAAGTTTCTTTGGGGACCAAAACCTGTAGATGGCACTGTTGGAACTCAGTGTATAAAAGTGCAATATTGGATTTCTCAAAAACTGATCTCCATTTCTCCTCTGCCCTTTAAACTACCCCATATAAAGAACAAAAAATACAACCAAATACTTTATAATATATCACCACATCTTTGCACACCCTCATATAAATAAAAATTCATAATCTAAGGAAATTTAGACATTAAAAACCTAATCTATGATACTTGTAAGACTAAAAACATAGTTTTCTAATCAATCAAAGAATTAACTTCATATAAAAATAAGAATAGATAAATATGTAGTGGTGTCGAAATATAACTAAATAATAAAAATATTTTAAAAATATCATAGAACACAATTAAAATTATATAATTGGATGAGAGATATAGTCTTTATTTATACATCTATCAATGTATAAAACAATAATATAATGTAATAAACCCAATGCACACATATATTTACATGACACAATTAAAAGTATACCACAAATAATGTTTAATTTAATAAATGTGTGTTATAGATAATAAGTTATTGTGTCCCCTAGTTTAAAATGGATTCAAGGTATGGGAAATCACTTCGCAATATTCGACTTCAAAATGCTTTCCACTGACATCCATTTCCATTACATTTATGTATGATACAAATGGATTAATAAGATAAAATTCATTCAAAGGCTTATCCATATATCTCAGTGTCAATACTTAATCGTAAAAGAGAGCTACATCTATAATTTATTCATACATTCCTCTCTAAATTGGGGTCAAAGTTGCATGGTTGCATTGATCAAGGAGTTCACAACATACCAAACCAAAGACGAGGATTTTATTTATGTAAATTTCAAAATATATCACTTTTTAAAGATTGAAATCATTTTTTTTATAAATATAAGATCATAGTTTTCTATATGCAATCATAGTTGAGGTAGTGTTTATATAAAAATATAATCATAAGAGATGCAAAATTCCATCCCATAGTGATTTATTTTGAAAAATTTAATACCACATGTACAAGTTTAATTTAGTTTTTTCTTTAATTTTAATTTTACATATAGAAAGAATTATATAATATTTCAACTCTACTTTTTACGTCCAATATTTCTAAAAAATTCATTTAAACCCTGATCTGAATGCACAAACTTGATATGACTAATTCCATTAACCCTTAAAAAAACCCTGAAACTATAAAAAAAAATGCATAAATAACTCCATACATTTATGTATGTATCTATGACTACAAAGAATTCTTTATTATCCCAAACACATTATGTTTAAAGTTTAATTTTATAAGAAGTGCACAATAATGCTTTGATTTTCAATTTAAAAAGCAACTTCTATCTCTTATGAACTTTTAACAAAGTTATACAACTCAAAAAATTTCACTTCATAAGATAAAATGTACCGAAAAACTAAGACAGTCCCTCTAGCTTTAAACTCAACAAAACTCATCTCCTATGCATTACCTTTCCAGTTTCTAAGAAGTTGTGAATTAGAGAGATGAATTCATTCTACTTCTGGTGCCAATGAACTATAAAAATTAGAGATACATAAATTAAATTATTAACTATATTTTTATGTAATTATTTATAATTAATAATTTCAAGCATAATATTATTTCTTTTTTTCCCCTTCCATTTGATCCTCGATAAAGGGTTGGTATGGTGGTAAAACCATCATCTCCATATTTATAGTGCTCTTTAATTATCATACTTTTAAAAAATATATATATTGTTTTATTTTATGTTGGCATGGTGTGTCATGTAGACTTATCTAATTGGACTTTAAAATATTTTTAAAATTGTTTATATGACTATTTTTATTATTTTGAACAAAATAGATTCTAAATTAAATATATTTTATTATATTATTTTAGTTTGGACTATCATTGTATATACATGCTTTTGAAAGTAATGTGATGTTAGATAGCATGCTTATAACATTGAATTGCATACTTTAAAGAAAATATACGATTAAAAACAAATGGAATATATTGACTTGTTTTTGAAGTAATGACATGATGTTAATATTCAACATTAAATTGATACATTTTAATTTTGCGCAAATGTATTTAATGTATATATGATGATTACTTATAAATTGGTTAATCATTTAATGAATTTTGTTGAGTGTATTATTATAATGAAAATTTGTTTACCTATGAAAATGAAGAGTACATCGAGGAGATATGGATAGATGGGATATCAGAGGATGAGAAAGATTATGTGTCAAATGTAGCTAGTGAACTATGTGTATCCTTAGGGATGGATAGATAGTTCAATTGAGTTTATATTGTTCTCTATCACTTGTTTTGTGTGTTAGTGTCATCAAATAACAAGTGTCGATATATCATGGATATCTAATCTCTAACTTAGATATTAAAAAATTAATTATCTTGTTTATTCTTTTTCAAATCTTATGATAAGTTTGAAAACTTAAAAAAAAATATGTTGCACAATGTTCCCAAAATATCATGCCATGTTAGTATATAGACCAATATACCATAATCCTTATTTCAATGGAAGTAGTCTTGCTACTAATAAATAGTTGATTGGTTGCATCTTAATTAATTAAGTCTAACTAAAGTGTTAGACTCTGGAATCTTTATTCTTTTTTTAGTGTTATGAATGGTGAAAACCTTGTGTTTAATACACACACATACCTTATATTCTTTGAAAACTCTTAATAATTCATGAGGAACATTATTTTGTTCATATCCTTTAATCATCTCCATCAAAGAAACCATGTTTGCATGGGGGATCGCATCACTGATCTCATATTTGGTAGTGTCAAAGTTGGAGGAGCGCCTCTCCTCACTCTCATTGGCCATCTCCTCCCCGAGGATCTGATAGGGGAAACAAAGATAGTGGTGGTGGGGAGGGGGGGCGGGAAGGTGGAGGTCCCCTCTACAAGACAAGTTCCTGCGGCTGGTGTTGGGTATTTCTCTTTCCAAATAGGATGTTAAGCAACAAAATGATACTAAAACTGACTAGTAGACTGATGGTTGGGACCTCATCCTAGTTGATGAAGATCCCATGTCTCAAGGGGGTGGGGAGAACCCTCAGGTCCTCTACCTCCACCTGCTACCATGTTTGTTGTTTTTTCTTAATAGACTCTTTATTATACTTTTATCTTTATCTTTTTTTATTTATGTGCACTTGAGTTAATTTAACTATGGTTTGTTTGGTCATGTGTTCTCATTTTATGGTCTATGTCTTCTCAACACTTATTTAGCTCAGTTTGATTATTTTGGGGTGTGACTTTTTCACCCATATTTTTGTATGATTAACAATTTATTATATCTTGTTATATGAATTAAAGTGTGCTTTTCAATCAAAAAATGTAGGTCTCATGACTCAATCGCAGAATAATTGAGATGAACAAATATGCTCATTTGATACATTTACAAATTAATTATTGTAAAATTGTCATTTGCATATGATATATTCCTTTCATTAACTATAATGCTTACCAATTATTTATTTTGTATATAAACTAATACAATCATTTCTAGTATACTATCTCAAATCTTTCTAATCTTAAGCAACCATCTTAAAACATGATGCATAATCCATTAATATACAACTACCACTACATGAACAATAATATTCATTGATTACTATTAAGTTTCATATTCATCTTCCAAACAATAAAATATTTCTCATAGTTATAAAATTAAAAGTATTTTGGAATACCAAATATATCACCACTATTATTGTGTTCTTTAATTCCCACTATTTTTACTTCCCAATACCATTTATACCACCATTATTATGTGAATAAGAAAATATAATACTTACATTGCCCTCTTGCCTTATAACATAACTTTTATAATAAGTTATTTCAAAATAGTGTATAGATGAGATCACATACACGTCTCTAATAAGAACACTCCACTTAACACTAATTTTCCTACAAGTGATTATCTTAACAACATTAATGATGTCAATGCTAAGTTATGGTTCTATAAAAGTGTTTCAACATGATTTTTAAAGCCAAACATCATAAAATAGGATAATTACACTTAAAAAAGACATTAATGATTAATTGTCTTGATGTATTTGATCGATAACTGAATTTAATATCTATTTATTTGAATATCATAGGTATATCTTCTAAAACATGTATTTTCTTTTATCAAGAACAACATATCGATATTCAATTTGATATTGTCTTTTTTACCAAATATTCCCTTATACATAAATAATTGGATTTCAATTAAATGATAATAAGGATACTTTTGCACAATCGATGATTAATATAGTATTGCTAAAATATTAAAAATATGTAACTTGAAACATTTAATTCAAATCACTCTTTGTCCCTAAAAAATATTGCTATCAAGTTTTGGCCATTAATCACTTCTATCATATTGCTACAAGATTTGAAAACTTAGGTTTATTATTAGTTCCATAATTTGTCACTAATAGTTTGAATTATTCTTGGTGGTATGATGTCCCTAATATAACAACTAAAGCCTAAATAATTCTACATCAAATTGTTATTATATTATCCTTCATCAAAGTGTGAATTAGATACTGACTTGCGTGGGTGGTATGGGGCACTTATATAAAATATTATCTCGTACATACTTTTCAAATATCATAATTTTTAATTCCTTGGATATAATTCAAGGCCAAGCAATTGTTAGGATGGTTAGGTCAAAGAGACTGAGGGATCGACTCATGAACTTCGGGTCATAAACACTGAGTGATGGGAGAAATCCTAATTAGTCTTATTATGACTTGATAGTTTACTGAGTTTAGATGTGACATAATGTAATTTTTAAATCTATACTTATGGTCATAAACAATAAATATATGAAGTATAAATTAGGAATGTACTAATTCCTATCTTATTTCAATGTCACACTTACATCATGTTGTGTGGAGTAGCTGCAATATTAACTCCCTTACATAATGACCTCTTTCTTGTCATTAGATTCATATCTATCCTTATTTTCAAGGGTAAGTCCACTCTCAATAGATGAGAGATGTGTCGTGGATTTGAAAGGCTATGTGGTCGGAGGTAAGACTCTATATGATACTCTCCCTTTCTACATCTTATATATTCTACTACCAGCTTCAACAATGTTCTCCAATTTTTTCTTATTCGTGTTAAGGAAACAACTTGCTAATTATGTGAACTTACATTGTATTGTATTTATTCTGAAAGAGATGTATTCACATGAAGTAATATTGAAAAATATGTAATTATGATGATTTTGAACTTGTAACTAGAACTGAGCCATTATCTCATATTACACTTTTGAAATATGATTTATAAATGTTTTGTTTCCTTATTGAACAAATAGAGAAGTGCTATAGAAAAATACATGTTATATAAATGTGTACATGAAATAAAATATATATGAATTAGTGATAGGATTTATTAAACTTAATCAAATATGATGCATTTTACTTTTACAATTAATTTTTATTATTTGTAATTAATAATACATGTTAGAACCCAAAATAGTTAAGAAAACCTTCGGCAAAGTTATTTAAGTTTTTTAACCATTTTCAAGTGTACCTCGAGTGGGTTCTTTCACTAACTATGGATGGATCAAGCTGAAAATTGATGGAGTCATAAAATGGAATTCAATGCCTACTGGAGGAGGAATCTTTAGGGATGACAAAGGTCAACCCATCTTGATTTTTGCATAGGACTTCATATGTGTGTCAAATAACATGGTAGAAGCAAAAGTCTTGTTTAAGGGGATTCAATTTGTAGTTTCCCAAGGTTTGGACTCATTCAAAGTTTGAAGGAGACTCTAAATTTATTCTAATAAAAGTTGCACCAAAAGAAATAAAAGCCATCCACAAGTTATGTCAAATAAAACAGAAGTATCCTGCATGTTTTGTCCCCTTGCGTACCCTCTCTTTTTATATGTGGTCGACCCCACCCACACTTTCATACACTTTAATAGAAATCTATTGAATATTTTATGCCCTCCACACATGCATGGAAAAGTGGTCACCGAGAGTGTTAGAGGGTACAAGTGAGTCCATTTGAATTGAATGAAATAGTTTTAATTACGTTCATGAGATTGAACGGTTTAAGGGATCATCAATTGTATTGAGTGTTATAATTAGTGAAAGATTTTTGGGATTGGAGGTATCTTTTAGAACGTTGCTTCACCTTTTATTGCACTGAGTTAGCATCTCCCCCAAATTTTTAATCTTTTTTCCTCAAATACATCTATCATGCAACCAACTCTTAAATTTTTTGCATGTTTGGCTTGTATGTTTGCATACTAAGGATATTCAAAGATGAAGTGCTCCTCCATTTCAACCGCCCCTGTAATACAAAAAACACAAACCCTCTCATCCCACTGCTCCTTATGGGTTGTGCAACTCCTTGTCTCGCATCAGAGTCTATGAGACCCAGTTCTTAATTAAGCAATGGGGATCTTTTCCCTCTAATTTATTCCAGCCCCTATATATGTTTTTTCATTATGCTCATAGTTTGGATTGAACATTGAGATATAATGTTGTCTTTTCTTGCTTATCCCCTCCCTCCACATTACTATTCTGAATTTTTCATTCACATAATTTTGTGTCTTTATTACAATTTGGGCATTTAGTTAGGTTGATATCCCATCTATTCATCTCCCTGTAATTCTACCTCATCCAAGCATTTTTCATCCTATGCAAATCTTATTCTCTTGCTGCCCTAGGCCATCTGTCAGACTTCATGTTTTCCATTTTTTTAAAGTAACATAATAACCTAGTCATAGCGGTTACCTCTAGAGGGAAAGTACTTGTTTCAGCAAGAATGATTTCATATGGGACGGAGTCCTTGATTTTGAGTTTGTTTATGATTAGCTATTTTTGTATCTTTTCTATTTGCCTCCATTTCAAGTTCGTTGTTCCACTAGCCCACACCTTACAACCATATAATACCACTGGTGTGACAAGCAACCCAAATAAGACCTTAGTGGTCTTCCAGTCCCATAACTTCACATTCCTACATCTGTTCTAAAATGCATAGAAAGCTCTCCATCCACCTTGTATTTTTTTCATTCTGCAAGTGTCCCATCTAAGTTTGTTGTGAAAGTTGAGGTTTAGAAACTTGTATTTTGACACCACTTAAAGAGACCCTCCTGCAAACTAAAAATTGGGGTGTTGTGCCTTCCTTTTCACTAAAAAAATCATAATTTGGTTTTCTTGGTGTTTACTTGCATCCCTACTTCTTTACAAAAGAGCTCTAGAGCTTAGAGATGATCTCTTAAATCTTGGATTGTTATTTCCATTATGATTAAGTCATTGGCATAGAGTAGAAGTTTTACCACATAGTTAGTTAGGTGGACCCCCTCTACTCTGAATTTGTTTACCCAATCCTCTAGCTTATCAATGTAAAGCCCAAATAAAGTTAGGGATGGAGGACAACTTTGTTTGATGTCGATGTCACTCCCAAAACATTCAGACTAACACGTTTGAGTTTTGATTTTAGCCTTGAATTGTTCATACAATCTATGAACTGTTGCCCTGTAGTCCGTTGGAACCTCTAATTCCTCCATTTTGGGTCATAATTTGCTCCTTGGAACTGTGTCAAATGATTTTTGAAGTCTATGAAGCAATAATATGCATCTTGCTTTTTATCCCACACCTTTTCAACTAGATGTCTAAGCATGACACAATGATCAATAGTAGAGTGTTTGGGCCTAAAGCCTACTTGTCCCTTTGCCCATTTGTCTTTTTTTTTCTGCCCAACTACTAATTCTGAATTCTATCATACTCCCAAATAGCTTTGCAAAGAGCAGATTGACCACGATAGTTTGATAATTTGAGGTGTTGTTCACATCTCCACTATTAAACAAGGGTATGGTTAAGCTTGTTGTCCACTCTGGTGAAAAGCCCCTTTGGATGACCTCATTGAAGATTTCTTTGATTTTAGGTGTTATGAGATCTTCCCCCATCTTAAATGTTTTGTTTGTAAATTGTCTATGTCTTATGCTTTACCCTTTGCTAGCTTTTTAATCCCTTGCATGATGTCTTCTGTCATGAAAAGATCTTTAATTGACACTAATTTTGGGAGGTATATCTTGTTCACTTTCATGCTCATATAGTTATTTTGAATACTCCAACCACTACCTTGTTGTTATGCTATTTTCAGCTTGTCTTTTTTTTTTGTGAATTTCCCTCCAAAGTCTTTTTGGTTCATGTTTTCCTAAGTAAATCAGCTCTTTCCTCCGAGTTCTAAAATACTTTCCTTTCTTTTCCCTTACCATTTGCTCATATGCTTTTTGGTTTGTTTTTGTTCTACCTTTTGGTTCTTTTAGTGATCTTCGTGTTGCCTTGCATTCTTCATCATACCATGGATTAGTCGGGAAACTATTTCTCCCCTTCTTTTTAGTTTTAGCTCTCTTGCATATTTTTAGTGCATCTTGAATGGTGCTCATTAGTCTCTCACTTTTCATGTATTCTATGTCATTGTTATGTGCTACTTTCATTCCCCCTTCCTGCATCTTGCTTTCTAGTGTTGCTATAAAGATTTGATGAGTTTCCTTTATCAAGAGAACGTTTCCTATAGATGATGACTTAATTTGGTTGACCTTGGTGTGCTCATCTTGATGATTGTCTCTTTTTAATTGGAGTTTCACAAAAATTGATTTGTGATCTAATTTAAGTTCTATGCAAGCTTCTTCTACTTCTAGCTCTTCAATTCTAGGTAAAGAATTTTGGGAGCATATAACATAATCAATTACACTCTGCCCTTTGTGTGTCTTGCATGTGTAGTGTCTTGATTTTCCCCATTTTCTCATGCCATTGCAAATGATTATGTATACTGCATAAACCTAGCAGTTCTTCTCCAAAGTGCGTGATAGCCCCTGTGATCTGTACATGCCTTGTAATAGTAGTAGGATGCACCGCTGCATAGGCCTAGTGAAGGCTCCCTCTTCTCTATAGATTTATGATAAAATTTAGAATAGATATTTGATATTTTTATAGTTCATTAATGTTTGGATAAATATCAAAGATTTTATGTTTCCAGAGTTCATATAATAATAAAATTCTTTTTTTTTGAGAAAATTGTGTTAATTTTTTTAAAGAATGATGCGTTTCAAATCTACTTATGTGACAATTATTTCCTAATGAAGGATTATATAAGTGGAGCTAAAACATATCGTTCTTAAAAACATTTGACACAATTTTCTCCAAAAAAAAATAATTTTTTTTAAATAAATAACTTTTCAAAATATTATGTGAGAATTTTTCCTCTTCAATGTTTTGGATCAGCATCCACAATCCATCATCAAGGCAAAGTAAGAGATATGTGTAAACAATTAAGTAAAGATAAATTAAAGGATGGGGGGGGAAATCAAGTTGCTTGTTAAGCCAAGAGTTGGTAACAGTTATCTTAATAACCGTTATACCGATCTCCAAGTTCCAAGTATACATCTTACTAGAGCAATGAGATATTCAAAGAAAAGAAAATATTCAACATGCCAATAATTTAGACCAATAAGCTAATTTCTTATTTAAAAACTAAGGGTTAAGATATTAATGCCAAAAGAGTTGTAAAATTTTTAAGAGATTTTTAATTAGTAATTAAGTTAAATTTTTTGTATATAGTTAAGTTGTAAATAATTACTACCTTAATATTTTTTTTTACTAAATAAGAATCAGAGAGCATGTTACAAATATTTGTTTGGAGAGGAAGAAGAAGCCGACACTAGCCAAACACTTACAAAACTAAGCACACCATTCTTATTGAGGATGTCAAAGTTGTTGTAGTGGAAAAATATTTTCAAAAATACAAATTAAGAGAAGTGATTGAGATTTGTAAACATCCTAAAAACATGAATAAAGATGAAGGGTTAGAAATTAATCATATACAGAGACCAATTCTTAGCAAGTTAGGAGGTCAAAGTTATTAAATTTTAAAAAACCAAATGTTAAGTGAGTAATTATTTACAACTTAATTAGATACACAAATTTTAATCTAATTATTAATTTAAAGTCAATTAAAAATCTCTTAAAATTTTTACAACTTTTTTGATATTAATATCTTAACCCTTAATTTTTAAATAGGAAATTAGCTTATTGGTCAATATTATTGGCATGCCAAATATTTTATTTCCTTTCAATATCTCATTGTTTCAATAAGAGGTTGACTTGTAATTTGGAGATTGGTGTAACCGTCACTAAGGTAATTGTTACCAACTCTTGGCTCAACACGCAACTTGTTTTTTTCCCTTTTTAAACTAGCTTTGGTATGTTGTTCATACATATCACTTTCTTTCTCTTGATGATGGATCACGAATGCTGATCCAAAAAGTCGAGTGGGAAAAAATCTCACACAATGTTCGAAAAAAGTATTTATTCAAATATTTTTAGACTATCTACAAATGAAATGGTGCCACGTAGAAAGAATGTGTACATTCCCTGGGTACTAAACATGGATTGATTTGAGGAGGCTCTAAACATGTGTGTAGGTAGGGGTAAAATGTGTGCTCCCTTGTACAGTATTGTACTCAGCTATGGACACTCACCTTCAATTTTTTGTGTTCATGTGTGCAGGTTGTATTATACCTTTATGCACTTCCATTATTAGTACATGCCATGTAGGTACTATTTTTTCATGTTTTTGAGTTTTACATTATCTTTGATATATATGTCACAAAAAATAAAAAATAAATTAATTTAATATCTTTTTATTGGTTGGACTCAATTGACTTGAAATTTTTTTTGGGGAAACTCAAAATCTATGGACCCTAAAATTATTAGTTTTTGTAAAATGTTAGAAATATATATGGACATTATAAAATATGGTGCTGATTTATTTATGACAGTGACTTCCATCAAAAAAGTAGACTCTACAAATGGAATGGTGCCACGTAAAAATAATGTGTATATTCTCTAGGTACTAAACATGGATCGATTTAATGAGGTTCTGAACATGTGTTTAGGTAGGGGTAAACTATGTGCTCCCCTATACAGTGGTGTAATCAGCTATAGACACTCACCTTCAATTTTTTGTGTTTATGTGCGCAGGTTGTGTTATACCTTTATGCACATCCATTATTAGTACCTACTACGTGGGTACTATTTTTTCATGTTTTTAAGTTTTACATTATCTTTGATATATGTCACAATAAATAAATTAGTTTATTACCTTCCTATTGGTTGGACTCAATTGACTTAAAAAAATTTCTAGGGAAACTCAAAATCTATGGACCCTAAAATTATTAATTTTTGTACAATGTTAGAAATATATATGGACATTAGAAAATGTGGTGCTGATTTATTTATGACAGTGACTATCATAAAAAAATTAGACACCACATTTGAGGCAAGGGGATAGTGGGTCCTTCCATGTCATATTATTAGTCCCAGAGGGAATAATAACATTCGATTTGCTTTAACTTGGAATTAGTGAGCGGGTTGTTGGCCAATGAGATGTCCTTATTCTAGCTGAAAAAAATATGCATGAAAGTTTTGGGGGGCAAGATGCAAGGTCTTTAACGACCCAAATATAAAAATAGTATTTATTGCACTGTGATTGGAGGAAATATTTGGGATGTTATTGCCACCCTCTTTTTGTTCGAAGCAAGTATTGAATACAACTCACAGGGTAGGGGATTGTAAGCTATCCAATTTTAAATGGAAGTTAAATGCAAGGATTTTAGACTATCAGGATTTGAGGGTGAGTTAAATGCAGGTTGTTAAACTTGGTTGGTAGGAGGATGAGAAAACATGGTTTATGATCTCGTTGAAGTTAGCAGGAGAATTGGAAACCTGCTAAAGTACTTGGCATGGAATGTTGGTTTGACACGATACAAGATTGAGATGGAGGAAATTAGTGACATTCATTTTAATTTCATTATTTCTAGGCATTAAGAGGAGAGACTATTGGAGCTTTGTATTTCATCAATTCTTTT
The DNA here is from genome assembly GCA_037957365.1 of Torreya grandis. Classification (NCBI taxonomy): domain Eukaryota; kingdom Viridiplantae; phylum Streptophyta; class Pinopsida; order Cupressales; family Taxaceae; genus Torreya; species Torreya grandis. Next base: position 600,959 of record JARHVA010005163.1, read on the forward strand.
ACTATTTTTCATTTACATTGTGGACGAAGTATCAACAAAAAAGTTAGTATTTTTTGCAATAATTAGGTTCATATCTATACCCTATTTTTCTTTCTATTTGGATTATGTGTAACATTTGGGTAATATTATTAGGTTTTAGATTTCTCTTTTACTGGGTAAGAATTTTACCATTGGGCTTTGTTTTTTTTACGCAGAGGTATTGGTAATAGAAAAAGGGTGGAGTTGACTATTGGTTTAGTAAGGAAAATAATAACATAGGCTTTTAGGGTTCTTGTTTAGTGAATATTTTAATTTTTTGGCTAGTGTGAAGTAGGTTATTCAAGGTTTGAGATAGTTAGTGTCATTGATTTTAATTTCATTGTTTCTAGTTATGCAATGAGGAGATTATTGGGGCTCGATTTTGTTACTATATCGGGTTCATATTTGTGACCTTTTTCTTTATATCTGACTTATGTTTGACATTTGGGTAATATTATTTAGATTTATATACTCATATACTAGTTCTAGTTTTTTACTATTTAAGAATTTTATCATGTGACTTTGTTTTTTTGTACAAAGATATTGGTAATACAGAAATGGTAAAGTAGACTACTGGTTTTGTAAATAAGACAAATACTAACAAGGTTTTTTAGTGTTCTTATTCAATGAAGGGTTTAATTTATTAGCTAGAGTGAAGTTGGCTATTTAGGGTCTAAGACAATTAGTGTCATTGATTTTAATTTCATTATTTTTGGGTATGTAGAGAGGATACTATTGGGGCCCGATGCTTACTTACTAGGTGTTTGTGGTATTAGACATTGCAGTTTATGTGGATTTGCTTTGTTTTTGAGGTAAGGCATTCCAAAGCTTTTAAGCTATTCCTTATAGATTTATAATGTATTTTGATAGGCTAGGCTATAAACAAAGCCTTGAAGCAAGTAATTTTCATTGGCAAAAAAAAATAGTCTTTGAAAATCTTGTTGATAAAAAAAACCCTAGAAAAAAAACATGGATCAACTTTAGACAAATGTGATTGCAAATAGCCAAAAAAAATTAAAAAAAACTCTTTATACATTAAACAAAAATTGGATTCATGAAGTTTAGGATTCTGAATTTATATCACTTTTAAAATTGGATAACACATAATTATGTGCTTTTTATGCCCGACAACAATTGAATTAAAATGGATGACAATAATTGTCTCAAACCCTAAAAAACCTATTTCACTTCAACAAGGAAGAAAAAGTTAAGCCCTTTAGTGAACAGGGTCCCTAAAAAGCTTCTTGTTATAATTTGTCTTACTTATAAAAGTAAAATTTAATTTACTAAGAGCATTTTCATGGCAATGACTGGACATGCAAAGAGATAAATGCTTGTTACTGAGTATTTTTGTTACAATTTATACTTTTCTAATACTTAGAGGCTTTGTAACATTAGAATTAATGGTGCAAGTGAATGGAATGGTTTTTGGTTATGTCTATAGTTCTTTATTTTCATATGACCATAACAAGTAGTGTTATTATTATAAAACACGTATAAATTATATTCCTATTCACAATCTAAAAATATCCAATGGTCATTGCCTCCAACATTGTCTCCATATGGAGTCTGAGACATGATGAATAACTTATATGTATGTGTGTGTGCATGCGTGTGTGTGTATGTATATAGCATGGTAAAATTATTACCTAGTAAAATAGCAGATCTAGTCTATGAGCATATAAAACCCATTAATATTACCTAGATGTTACACATAATCCAAATAGAAATAAAAGCAGGTTACAAATATGAACATTCAATGCCAAGTACTTTAGCAAGTTTATAATTATCCTACTAAGTTTCGTGAGATCATAAACCATGTTTTTCCATCCTACCACAAACCAAGTTTAGCAACCTACATTTAACTCACCCTCAAATCCGGCTAGCACAAAATCCTATGTTTAGCCACCTCCATTCATTGGGGCTTTACAATTTGTCAATTATTTTTTTGTTTCTATTTATGTTATGGGAAAAGTATCAACAAAGGTATGCATGACCCATTATTATTTTTATTCAGATTCTGTATAAAATATGGTTAATATTACTGGGTTTTATTAATTAGGAGTGAAGAAATCAACCAACAGTGCTTACAGACTAAGATTGGTCTTTTACCAGGTTTGAATTTTAACCCACATCTTTATTTTTTTAGGCCTTTTATTTGGTAATATAAAACTCATTGAATGTTTTGAAACCCCAATTCCCCAAGGTTGAAACTAGCTTGAAAAAAGTGAAAACCCTATAGGTCATTGTTGAACATTAAAAACACTCAAGGACGAGAGAAAGCGAGAAATAGTATGAGAAATATGTATAGGAATAAATGTAATATAATTTTTATTGTGTGCTTTCAATATAAAAAATAAATATGTTGTAATCATTTTGATTTTGTTGTTTCATTGAGGCTTTACAGTTTATCAATTATTTCACTATTTTTTATTTACATTGTGCATGAAGAATCAACCGAGGTGCCATGGTTTTTTGTAGTGATCGAGTTCGTGTGCATGACCTATTCTTATTTTTATTTGGTTTATGTGTAACCTTTGGTTAATATTACTAGGTCTTATTGGGTAAGAGTGAGGAAATCAACTAACAGTGCTTGCAGATTAGGACTCGTCTTCTAATCGATATGAATTTTAACTCACGTCATTATTTTTTTGCATGGAGGTATTGGTAATGCAATGAGGGTAGAGTTGCATACTAGATTTGTAAGTAAGGAAAATAATTACAATGGATTTTAGGGATTTTGTTCACTAATAGAAATCCCATTAAATGTTTTGAGAACCTATTTCCCCATTTATTGTAATTCATTGTATAATAAATTTATTTTTAATCGTTCTCACTAGCATAGCTCATGCGAGTAGTCAATCATCATATATCTTTAGTTGCTCTCTTCTATTCTCCATTCTTTTTAAATGGACAAAGAGGAAGTATGTGTTGTTAATTCTTATTTTAAATATAAACTCTAAAGGTACTCAAATAAAAACAAACTCTTATCTTTATGGTAATCTTTTTTTTGTAGTGGTTTAAATATTATAATATGGTTTTTTAAAAATGTATTTTTATATTTATAATATTTATATCTAGGTGATTTCTAGCAGTCATTTTATCCTCTGAAATAGCTATCCCATGTCAAAATATGAAATTGAGACCTTCATATTAATTTAGTGAGGGAAATTTCACTAGGGTTTCCTTTTTTCTTTTCTTTTTTTATTTCATTTCTCTTTGTTATTATGGTGCTACTAAATAAATATGATTGTATCTAGTTTAATGTTTGCATTTTTTATTTTACATGGATTAGGGAGTTTACAACATTGTTTGATGTAGGTATAATGTGATAATTTGATTCAATTTAATGAAACCACACTCAAAGTTTTCAATCTTTTCCCTCACTATTTTTATTTTTGGTTATCTAATAGTTATTCTAAAGTATATTTTATGTAGTCTCTAACAAGGTAAGGGTTGAATCCCAATACATTATGTGTGTTTAAAATTATCCCTAGTCTTAAGGCTTCAAGCTAGTTGGAGGGGTCCATTGCAATAGTGTTAGCTGTCTTTCAAAAATATTACTCTTTAGTATCAATTTTGATGCTGCTTCATTCAGATTAAAGGTTGAACCTCAATACATTTTCCCATTTTAAAATTCTCCTTGATCTGAAGGCTTCAAGGTAGTAGGAGGTGCTACATTGTAAAATGGCAATTACTGTTACTATGGCCTCTTTTTTGTCATTTGTTTGTGGCCACCACAATAATTTTACTTTGAAAGACCTTGATTATTAGTTCTTTGAACTTGTTTTATATTTATAGTTTTTATATGTAGGTATTTTTAGGGAGTTTTACCATGTTATTGCATGGCTTGACAATACACTATATTATCATTCATAAAAAATTGGCTAAAACCATTTACATTGCAATTGAGAAAAAGTATTCAATATGATGTATTTTATTGAGTAGTGAATTATAAATAATAATAATAATAGTTTCTATAGTTACATGTGAATTGAATAAAAAGAGGGTGCCAATAACATCCCAAATATTTTCTCCAATCATAACATAATAAATAATATATATTTTATTCATCCTATTAAAGACCTCACACCTCGTGCCTCAAAACTTTCATGCATCTTTTTTTGCATCCAAAATGAGGACATCTCATTGGTCAACACCCTGCATGCTAATTCTAAGTTAAAGAAATTCAATCTAACTTCGATGATCTCATAGATCATGTTTTTTGATCCTGCTATATATGTATGTATGTATGTAAAACACACACACACACACACACACACACACACACACACACACACACACACACACACACACACACACACACACACACACATGTTTTAAAAATTCTAATAATAAATCGATGAAAGATCTCATGTCTGAATTGAATCAATGTTGTGTGAAATGTTTGAATGGTGACTGGTTCAATGTCATTGCATTTAAAAGCTTTACAACTATGTGAAACATAGTCATTTCAACACAAAATAACACTTGATTATAATTTTGAATAATGATTTGTATTGTGTTTCTAAACTATATAATTAAGACATGTTACTTTAGTGAATATAAACATAAAAAAAAATTACCAGTTTTTAGATTGTTATAAATATAGTATTGACAAATAGGTAAGTGCACAAAGTTGGGGGACAAAAAGTGGCTTATCTATGGACATGACTTTCTTAAAATTTTAGAAATCTAAACTTCTATATAGATAATTTGAGATATCTACACTCCAAATCTGAAGATGGTGTCAGAACATGAAATGTAGAATTTTGAGTCTAGTTTCCAAAACACTATTTCTTTTAAAAAATGGTTAAGTATAACTAGGTCAAACATCTAAAATTTTAAAAGGAATTCCTATTTTTTTAAAAATAGAGTAAATAAATGGTCATGTGGTGCACCATTTTTTGAGCAACATTTAATAATATTTGAAACCCTCTGGTGGACATTTAGATAAGATCTTCTAGTTTGTGACCTATATTTTTTATATTTTTTTAATGATATATATATATATATATATATATATATATATATATATATATATATATATTGTAAGTAGATATATCCTATAATTTGATAAAAACATAAATAGCCGCCCATGCAACACGCCTAACTACCTAAAAAAAAATGAAAATCATTTTTTTTAATGTGTGTAAAATTAATCCTAGTTTATGGCCATATAACTTGTTTTGCACTTGGATCAATTAAAAATAAATTAATGAACATGTATAGGCATGTATGTTTGCGACATGTAGTGGCTTGAAAAAGGTATAGTTAGAAATCAACATAGTTTGAAACCTTAAATTAGTCAAAAAATTATAAAAATTATATTTTTGGAAAGAGGAGAGCATGATCGTTACGATGATATTAATTTTTTGAATTTTACCATTGAAATTCATAGTGTATTTGGTGATTGAAGCTAATTATTAATACTCTTAGAATCGGTTGTAGATTGACAGGTCCAAGCAAGGCTTGGGAATCAAACCATTCCTGAGCCAAAAGGTTTGGTATTTGAATTCAAATTCAAATATAATGATCAATATATCACTTTATTAATATGATCGCATTATTAACCACATTAATAACGTGATCATGTTAGTTAATAATGTGATCACATTAATATTGCAATCACGTTATATATTCATAACATCCAAAAATGCATGTTTGATCTTGAGATCAAATTTTATATATGTTCTTATATGTTATTGAGCTCCCTAGTAGTGGTGTTCTTTCATGTGATATAGGAAAGGTCCCTAACCTTGGATAGTGAAATAAGGTGCTGTGGTATCACATTAGACTTCAAAAATTTTATGGGAATTTTAATATATTGACTTGACTACTTATAATTACTTGGTTTTAAGGTGTAAATCATTATACATTTTATCATGAGATGTCATAAAATGAATTTTAAAAAACTATGGCCAAAACTTAGCCTTTGGAGTACCAATCTAGCTATGCATCTAAAGTAAATTGGGGCTATTTTGAGACCGTTCAACCTAATTGCATGACTAGAAAATGTGATCTTTGGAGGTTGATCAGTTCTAAATTCATTATCTCAATTGAATAAAATAATAATTATTTATTTATATGCAATTTTTACATGTATAAGATGTGGTTTTGAGCTCAATAAACTTGAAGTCATTTGATAATGAATGCAAATGTTGATTATTTCAATTATTGAGGTAATTAGGGTCAAAATGAGCCACATGAACCTATTTTAAATCATACATGATGTGATTTAGAGTGAAATTAACCCTAATGTCATGTCATATATAATTAATCAAAGAGTTTAATCATTTAATCAAGGAGGCATTTGAGGCCAACTTGAACCCTTTCAAGAGCAAGATATGATTTGGGGTAAAAATAAGTTTAATTCTATCATGAATTGATCTAATTAGTCAATTTGTGAAATTAGGGGCATGATTTGGGTAAAATTGAGCCCCTAAACCAAATTTATGGCTTAATTGATTATATAATGTATGTAATATGTATGACTTAATTGACCCTACTTTTATCAGAAATGCAAACATGAAGGAAATTATCACAAATATGTGAATAAACATCTCCAATTTTATTCAATTACCTTAGTGATTGGACCCTTTATTTGATATATTAAAACCTATACCATTTACCTTAAACACTAAACCCTGTACCATTTACCTTCAACCCTAAACCATAAGCCCTAAACCCCAAACCCTTTAAATTATAGACCCTAAACCCTAAACTAATCAATTTAGCCCCAATTAACATCCTTTATATAGTAATAATTAGGTTCACAGGGATCAACTTGGTCAAAATCACATCACTCATTATTTCAATTAATTTGATTGGCTCAAATTGTGATGATGTGGGGGCTAATTAAGCCTAAAATCACATTATTTACTCATAGATCTAGGTTTAAGGAGTTCAAATTTGCCCTAATTGCCTTCATAATTTTGCCTTATATACCCTAAAACCTATACTCTAAGCCTAATCCCCAAACTTTAAACCATAAATATAAACTCTTTAAACCTCGAACCAATCATTTTATCCCAAATTAACAACATTTATACTAAGAATTAAGTTCACATGGCTCAGTTTGGCCTAAATCACATGAATGATTACCCCATTTAACTAATTCACTCTGTTGGGTGAATATTTTGTCACCAGCTAACTGATGGGCAAAATAGGTGTTTCAACCACAACATAAGTAGATTGATTGGGCCAAAACATGCAAGTTTACCAAATCAAAAAGGGATAAATCTCTCCTCTCATCAAGGGGAGGTTCCCTATAACTATAAGGTACTATATACTATATATAAGCTAAAAATAACACTTAGGGGTAGGACAATGCCATCCATCTCTCTTTTTTTAGAGATGATGTTCATAAATCAAAGGAGAAATCCTGGGTAATTGCTGAAGGTACTTCTCTTCTTTCAGAAGTAATGTTCAGTCAACAACCAGATTCTTTCTTGGTAGTAATTGTAACCACGAGAAACCCATGAAAGCCCAAGGTCTTTCATTACTTCCCTCATTGAAATAGGGCATAGTAACACAACAAAATGAAGTGTAGCACAAAGTCTCCACCTGAACTACCAAAGAGTGAAATATATGAAGGACAATGGGGGCACAAAGTCATCCCAAGATCCTTTACATAGAAATAGAAAACAAACACACTAAAGATAATTGTGGCAGCACAAAGTCTCTCCACAGTCGGCTTCAGGACACCTTCCTGATTAGTTCCACTAGTTCTACTTGTTAAATTAAATGGACAAGAATGCTTCTAGGAAATAGACATAAGAACAATTTCCTAAATAACACAAGCTATTCTAGCACAAAGTCTGAAAGGTCACTTGTTTTCTCATTCAAATAAAGAAATATGATTAACAATTTGAGCTCAAAGTCTCAGGAAATGCCTTTAAATTTAGGTATAGTTTCACTTCTCATAACAGAGAGATATCCTTTGCATAAAATAAGAGATTACAATATATAGCACTCCAAGAAAGACTTGGGTGCTTTGTTTCATAAAATGGCCCATGCTGCATTCAATGCCTTCAATGCATTTTTAGTTCTATCAAGGGGCCATGTTGGAATAGGGAATCAACCTTAACTATGGCATGTTAATTCTTCTCAAATGTCTCCTCCAAAGTATGGGCCGCCTGGTCCTCTTCTTGATATTTGCATAGCTATCCACTTCACCTTTATTCGATCTAGAAAAATAGGTCACACTATTGAGTGCTCGTACTCTCTGATGTCCACCTGGTGGATTGTTTCACCTACTAGAAATAACTCTTACACAGATATTTCTAGTATTTATACATTGTTCCCTCTTTCCTTATTGTATTTTGTCTCTTTCTTTGTGATCTGAGATCTCAGGCTATCTCTTCCCTTTCTACTGGCTCTTTCAGCTTCTTCTTCAGCTAGTCACTGAGTTTGTTTTTAGATTCTGTGCCATATTTTAAAATAAATGGGAATTTTATCACCCTAAATTTTATGTCTGTAGGGACGTCACTGTCGCTTGAACCACTTTGAACCTTGAACCTCTGAACCATGAGAGTGCATCAATTCAATGGTTCAACAGTTCAGGTGGTCCTATCAGCTCCTTGGTTCAATTAGTTTCTTGGTTCAATCAGTTCCTTGGTTCAATCAATTAAACCATCTCTTTGAACTTCTCTTTGGAATCTTCCACTTCCTTCCTTCACTTGAAGCTTCCTTGTGAACTTTGAACTTCTTGAACTGGTTGAACTCTTTGAACCATTTGAACCTATGAACCATTTCAGTTCAAAGTTCAATGGTTCAATAGTTCATTCTCTTTCTTTGAATCCTTTTATTCTCTAAGTCTTTTGAACTTATTAAACCTTTGAACCTTTGAACCTTGAACCATTTTGGTTCAAAGTTCAACGGTTCATTCTCTTTCTTTGAATACTTTGAAGTTTCAAACTCTCTGGATTCTTTTCTTTTATGTTGAACTCATTGAACCTTTGAACTCTTTTGGTTCAAGGTTCAATGGTTCATTCTTTGCTCTTTGAATCCTTTATTTTTCTAAGTCTTTCAAACTTTATTGAACTCGTTGAACCTTTGAACTTTGAACTCTTTTGGTTCAAGGTTCAACGGTTCAATCTTTCTTCTTCGAAGTCTTCTTTTGTTTAAGTCTTTTAAAGCCGTTTGAACATTTCAAAGCGATTGAACTTTGAACTTGCCGAAGTCTTAAAAATCATTGAACTCTTTGAAGTGGTTAAACTTCTTTGAACTCGTTGAGCGCTTAACTCTTTTTGAACCTTTGAACTCATTGAACCTTTGAACCTTGCTGAAGCGAGGTTTAATGGTTCAATGGTTCATTCCATTTGTTTGAAGCCTGCTGATGGATCTTTTGGTTGAACCTCAACGTTGAACCAACCTTGAAATTTCTTAAGTGTTTGGAAGTTTTTCCTTTATGAGAGCTTGCCTGTTGAAGTTGTTGAACCCATTGAACCTGCGAGTCTCTTGACTGAAAATGCTTGAATAATTGAAGAACTTGAGTGCTCAGAACATTTTTTGAGAAGGTAAGAGAGAATTTTGGCCTACTGAACCAAAATAGTTGATATGTTTTCCCAAAAAACAAGTGACAAATTTTAGGAACAACACACTTAATATGCATGATGACATGGGGTATAATGACAACCCAAAAACACATTCTATAGTCATAAATAGGTTTAAGTGATTCAAATTATCCTTAATAATCTTTGTGATTGGACCTTATGTACCTTAAACCCTAAACCTTATAGGTATTAAACCCTAAGACCTAAACTATAAACCCTAAATGCTATATTTTAAACCCTATAACAATCGGTTTATCACTAATTAACATAATTTATAGTAATAATTAGGTATATAAAATATAAGTAATTTGGCCCAAATTGCATTAGTCATTGTCCCAATTGACTAATTAATGAGCAATATGTGATGATGTGGGGGCTAATTGAGCCCAAAAACATAGTAGACCCCATGTACACCCTAAACCATATATACATCAAATCCTAAGCCCTAAGCCCTAAACCTTAAACACTATACCCTAAATAATAAACTGTAAACTTTCCCTATTTACCAATTGATTTAGCCCCAAATAACATCCTTTGTAGTAAGAATTAGCTTCACATGGCATAGAGTGATTAAACCTTATATACACTCTTAAACCTAAAATGTATGCCCAAATCCCAAATCCCCAAGTTGCCTAAAACATAAATTATAACCCCTATGCCCTAATGCCTTTATCCCTAAACCCTATGTGCTAATGCCTTAATCCTTAATTAGGGTCAAATTGAGCCACATGAACCTATTTTAAATTGTATATGATGTGATTTTTAGTGAAATTAACCCTAATGTCATGTCATATATAATTAACCATTTGAAGAGTTGATTGATTTAATCTACGAGGTGTTTGAGTCCAATTTGAACCCCTTCAAGAGCAAGATATGATTTGGGGCAAAATTGAGTTTGATTCTATCCTGAATTGATCCAATTAGTCAATTTGTATAATTAGGGGCATGATTTACGTAAAATTGAGCCTTAAACTAGATGTATGGTTTAGTCAATCATATAATGTATGCAATATGTAAGGCTTAACTGACCCTAATTTTATCAAAAATTCAAACAATAAGGCAATTGTCATAAATAGGTGAACAATTAGCTCAATTATTCTTCAGTTACGTTAGCGATTCGACCCTATATCTTATACCTTAAAACCTAAACTCTGTACCATTTACCTTAAAACATAAACCATAAGACCTAATCCCCAAATACTTTAAATTGTAGACCCTTTAACCCTAAACCAATCAATTTATCCCTAATTAACATCTTTTATAGTAAGAATTAGGTTCACAAGGATCAAATTAGTCAAAATCACATCACTCATTACCACAATTGACTTAATTGGATCAAATTATGATGATGTGAGGGATAATTTAACTCAAAATCACATTATTTACTCACATATCTAGGTTCAAGGAGCTTAAAATTTCCCCAATTGCCTTCATGATTGTACCTTATAACCCTAAAACATATACCCTAAGCCCTAATCCCTAAACTCTAAACCATAAATATAAACTCTTTAACTCTAAACCAATCATTTTATCCCAAATTAACATCATTTAAACTAAGAATTAAGTTCATAGGGCTCAATTTGGCCTAAATCACATGAGTGATTACCCCAATTGACTAATTCACTCAATCTAGATGATGACATGGGTATAATGACAACCCCAAAACACATTCTATAGTCACAAGTAGGTCTAAGTGATTTAAATTATCCTCAATTATCTTTGTGATTAAACCTATATACCCTAAACCTTATAGGTCTTAAACCCTAAGACCTAAACCATAAACCTTATACCCTATATTTTAAACCCTAAAATAATTAGTTTAGCACTAATTAACATCATTAGAGTAATAATTTGGTACATACATTACAAGTAATTTGGTCTGAATCACATTACTCATTATCCTAATTGACTAAAATTGGTGTGTAATCTATGATGATGTGGGGGCTAATTGATCCCAGAAACATAATGGACCCTATGTATGCCCTAAACCATATATACATTAAACCTTAACCCCTAAACCATAAATCCTAGACATTATACCCTAAATTATAAACCATAAACTTTCCCTATTTACCAATCGATTTAGCCCCAATTAATATCCTTTGTAGTAATAATTAGGTTCACATGGCATAAAGTGATTAGACCTTATACATACCCTTAAACCTAAACCTAATCCCTAAGTTCCCTAAACATGCCCTAATGCCCTAATCCCTAATCCCTAATCTCTAAACCCTATGAACTAATGCCCTACTCCCTAATTTATATTAAGTATAACATGATTGTGTTATTAAATAACATGATCATGTTATTCTCAATATAGACAAAACTCACTTTTCAAAGTCTATGTTTAACTCAAATTTAGTATTAAGAATAATGCAACCACATTATTGAATAATATAATTGAATTATTAAATAAATGATCATGTTATTATTAATATAGACAAAACTCACTTTTTAACATCTATTTTTAACCCAAATTGATAATTTTGTCCCCATAAACATTATTTACATATTTCTGTGGGACCTATGATACCTATGTACTTTTGACCCCACCTTTGAAAAACTATCAATTATCCTTGATGGGTGACAAACCATGTTCAAGGAAGAGGAATATGTTGAAGAATAAAACGCCATAGTAATTATAAGAGTTGAGAGAGAAACACAAGATACAAATGCAAAAACTTCATGGTAGACAAGGTACAAACCCTAACCCTGATGAACTAAATGCCATAGATAATGAGCCAATTAACAATAATGAATTAAACAATGATGAAATTGATGATACTGATTTGAATAATGATAAAATTGACCATAATGAAATGAATAATAATGAAATTGATAATAATGAATTAGATAATGTTAGAACTTTACATTCAAAGTTCTAAATTTTTAATTTTATGTATGATGAGTCTATGTATGATGCTTCACCCCCCATGAATGAATAAAATTTGATGGCAACAAACAATGATGAAATTAACAATCAATAAAATTTCATGGAAACATATAATGAAGAAATAAACAATGAAGAAAATGTCATCCCACCTCTAAACAATGAAAGTAGTAACAAATTTGAAACACCCTCTCAAAAAATTTCACTATTGTTGGGTGAATATTTGTTGTCAACTAATTGAAGACAAAATGGTTATATCAACCATAGTGTAATGAGATAAATCTCTCCTCTCAACAAGGGGAGGCTCCCTATAAACTATCACAAACTTAACCTACACTAAATACTAACTCAGGGGTGAGATCATATCATCCATTTCTCTTTTTTCAGAAATGATGTTCACAAAACAAAAAGAAAACTTCCTGGGTAATAACTGAATCCACAAGAAACCCACAAAATTACAAAGTCTTTCATTGCTTCTCTTATTGATTTATGACTTATATCATAGTAGAATGAGGTGCAGCCCAAAGTCTTCACCAAAAACTACAACAGAGCATATGATTACAAAAGATAAAGGTAATTTAAAGCCTTTCCAATATCCTTCATTCTAAGACACTAAAACACAAACTAAAGACTATTATGGTAGCACAAAGTCTCCATAATCAGCTTCAAAACATCTCCCAGATTATTTTCACTCACTCTACTTATTTGATCAAATGGATAAGATTATATTTAGGAAAAGGACATAAGAATAATTTACTACATAACACAAGTTATTTCAACACAAAGTTTAAAAGGTCACTTGCTTTCTCATTCACCTGATAAAATTTGATCAACAATCTGAGCTCAAAGTCTAAAAAATGTCTTTCAATTTTGGTAGAGTTTTGACTCTAATAACTGAGAGATCCCTCCTCTCTAAAAAATGAGAGATTACAATTTATAACATCCAAAAGAAATACTTTGGTGCTTCTTTTCCACCAATGGCCCATGCTGCCTTGAATGCATTGGAAAGAGGAAGTCCTGTGAAGGGGCCATGCTGGAGGAGATTACCAGCCTTGACTTTGGCATTTAAATCATATCAAATGTCTCTTCAAAAGCATGGGTTGCCTAGTCCTCTGAAATGCAAGGCCGCTCCTCTTTATGATACTTACTCGACTATCCACTCATCTTTACTCAAACAAAGAAAAATGGGCTGTGCCATTGAATGCTTACGCTCTTTGATAACCACTTGGTGGACTATTCCACCCAATGGAATAAATCTTCTACCGATGCTTCTGGATTCTCTATTTTATTCCCTCTTTCTTTGCTATATTTTATCTCTTCCTGGTGATCCGAGTTCTCAGGGCTATATTCTCTCTTTTTATTGGCTTCTCTAGCTTCTTTCTCAGTGGGTCACTGAGTTTGTCCTCAGGTCTGCATTATTTAAAAACCAACGGTTATTCCATTATCTTGAATTTTATGTTCATGGGGACATCACCAGTCGTTTGAACCTTTTAAACCTTAGACCATCTTTTAGAGTTCACCGCTATTTGAACCTTTTGTTAGAATCTTTCGCTTGAACCTTCCACTTGAACCTTCTGCTTGAACCTTTTTATTAGAGTTCAATGGTTCAAAGTTCAATGCAACTATGGTCAGTCTATATAGTTCATTTAATATCATTGAACCCCGCCATTGAACCATATATCATTAAACCCTGATGATAAACCCTTTGAAAATGAGTGATTTTCTTTGCTGAAAAGGATTATGAAATTGAATAACTTGACTGCTCAGAACATTTTTGAGAAAGAAGGAGACCATTTTTGGCCTACAGGACCAAAATCATCAACAAGTTGTCCAAAAAAATGAGTGACTAGTTTTGGGAACAATTGCTGGCTCTAGTTGGAGAACTTCCATTGATTGTATTTTGAAACGATCAAAGGGAGTAAAATCCAGACTTTAAGTGCCTTCATCCATGCCATTGGGCCATGGAGTCAAGCCACCCAAAAAGAGAAAGATGATAAAAACTAAACGAACAACACAAAATAAACAAAGACTATACAAATGTATAAATGAACTTATCTGATACTTCAAGGACTGAAGTGCTTCAGATACTACCCACTGTGAGGTAGTGAGAATGTCATTCAGTCTTGATATTTCAGTAAGAAACTATTTTCACCACTGAATCAATGAATGGCAAATGGACATCTCCACAAGGAATCAAATTTTCCATGCATTCCTTTTGGTTCTCTCTTCTTATCCCATAACAAGACTTGATCTCCGATCTGAAACTCGTGAATCCTTGCTTTCTTATCAAAGGGTTTCTTTACCTAATTTTGAAGTTCAACAATACGGTCCACTATGATAGTTCATTTCTCTTCTAACTTAGTCAGGTACATGATTCTTTTATTAATAGAATTTTCAAAAGTTAAATCTTCTACCGCCTTTGCCAACTTCAGTGCTGGTAGTTCGAAGGCAATGGGTATTTATGCATTCAGACCATACAGAAGTTGAAATGGTGGCATACCTATTTCCCTTTTAGGCACAATTCTGTCTACCCATAAAGCATCAAACAACACTTTATGCCAAGTTCTTTGATTGTCATCTATCAGTTTCCTGATAATAGTAACCAGATTCTTATTACTCGATTCCCCCTGACCATTTCCTTGCAGATAATAGTCTGAAGAGTGGGAAAGAATAATCTTGTGATTGTAGCAAAAGTTAGTAATCTCATGAGAAGAGAAATAAGTGGCATTGTCTATTATAATCTTGTTTGGAACCCCAAATTGGGAAACAATATTTTCCTTAAGGAAATTACATACCACTTCTAAAGTAGCATGCTTGACTGGAAAGGTTTCCACCCACTTGGTAAAATAGTCTATTACAGTAAGAATATAGTTGTGTTTGGCACTTGAGGATGGGTTCATAGTTCTGATGAAATCAATACCCCATTACTGAAAAGGTTCTTCAATCACCACCAGCTTGAGAGGTGATGCGGCCAATTTGGGTTTCCCAATGAACTATTGACACAACTCACACCTACGTACCCAATTGTACACATCTTGAAATAGTGCAGGCCAATAGTATCTGGCTCATAGAATCTTATGAGTAGTCATCGGTGCAGAAAAATGTCCTCCACACATCAAATTATGGAAAGACTCCAAAAGTTTACTATGTTGCAATTTATCCATGCAATGAAGAAATACCCCATCAAGGCTCCTTTTGTATAAACCATTGTCCCACAGGGCATAGTTAGCAGCTTTCAACTTAAAATTTATTTTTGTTTATAAGACATGTGAGTAGGAAACTCACCATAGGCAAGAAAATGAGTGATATTGGAATACTACTCATCATTAGTAATGACAAAAAGAACTGTTGGCATGTCTTTAACTTTTGCTTCTTCATGTCCTATTTCTTTTGGTATGTTATCATCAACCAATTGATAGAGGCCTCTTCCCCACACCAGCTTAGTAAGTTTGATATCAAGATCAAACTCTTGAATCTTAGTAATCCAATTACCCCTTTTAGTACCAAACTCTTATTGAGTTAAAATAGACTTTATTATTGTATCAGGTACTAGAACAATAGTGTGCAAATTCAGGATATAGAATAAAAAATGTTTTACCACCTTAAACACGACATAAGCATGCTTATCCATATTTGAATATTTAAATTCATGAGCTTTGAGAGGGTAACTCATAAATGATATGGGAGATTCCACACCTTCTTCATTTTGCTAAATCAAAATGGCTGAAAGTGTATGTTTAGAAGCATAGCTGTATACTATGAAGTTTTTGTCATAATTCAGACAAACCAAGATTGGGGCATGAGCAATAGCCTTCTTGATATCTTCAAATGCTACTTTACCTTTTGCAATCCAATGAAAAGTAGCTTTAACCTTCATCATGTCAACAATGTGGTGAGTTTTCTCTGTGAATTTAGGAATGAACCTTCATATAAAATTCACCTCTCCAAAGAAAGAATGAACTGTAGTCTTACTAGCAGGTAGAGTAAGATTTTGGATAGATTTGACTCTTTCTAAGTCAATTTTTGTTCCTTCTCAGGATACAATGTGTCTGAGAATTTTACCTTCTACAACCCCAAAAACTGACTTCTTTGGATTGAGAGAAATACCATTTTGCCGACAGTGTTCTAGCACTTGTTGTAAATGATGCACATGATCAGGATGATATTTGGAGAAAATAGTCAAGTCATCAAGATACACCACAATTAACTTCCCTAATTCATCTCTGAAGGTAAGGTCCATTTCTCTCTGAAATGTGGCACCGACATTGATCAAACCAAAAGGCATTCTGTGATATGCAAACGTGTCCCAAGGTGTAGTGAAAGTGGTTTTATGTTGATCTACTTCATTAACTTTTACTTGATTATATCCAAAAAAACCATCTAAAATTGATAACATTCCTGAGCCAGTTACTATTTTCAATACTTGATCCATGATGGGTAGAGGGTAGTTGTCCTTTAGAGAAGACTGATTGAGATTATTGAAATCCACGTAAATATGAATTTCTCCATTCTTTTTTTTACAGGAACTATGTTCGTGATCCAAGTGGAATGGTGATTTGGAAAAATTATTATGGCATTCAACATCTTCTGAATCTTTGAAAGGATAGTACCTGATATTTTGGGATTGTATTGCCTTTGTTTTTATTTGTGAGGTACTGACCCAATCTTAAGGGGAACTTCATGTCAAATTTCTAGAGGCCTAAATGATTTTAAGTCATCATAAGAATATGCCAAAACATCAATGTAATGGTGAAGAAGAGTAATGAATTTGAGCTTTTCATCAGTAGTGCAACATTTCCCAATGTTGACCATTTTGAGATTTTCTTTCGTACTCAAATTTACTTGATCAAACTCCTTAGAGTAACTTGAATCCACTTTTTGCTGCTTGATATACTTGTCATGATTATCAAATAGCTTCTCAAGAGAAACCAAACTTTTTGGAATTTTATTCCCTTTGAGTTGAAGAAACTCTTCACCAGTTTGTGAATCTTTTTTAGGAACTGATTCTCGTGGGGGAGAGTCACTACCTTCAAAATAAAGCTCCTCAAAACTGTCCATCTTTTCCAGAAAAGTGATAATTTGATTATCACCATTAAACACCTACCAATGGTCTACATTATCAGGTACACTTGGTCGAAAGACCAGCTTAATAGTGTACTTTTTCCCTTTGAAATTTTTATAAGGAACCATGAAGGTTGTAGAGACAGCCAATGAATCTACACGATCATTAAACTCTCTTGGCACTGTAGAAATATTGAAAGCATCAAAACTTTCAATGCAATCCCATACAAGATTATGATAATGCCACAGTCTTTCATTTTTAGTTTGTTATAGACTTCTCACTTGACAAACCACCAATTTAACATCTCCCTAGGCATGGAGAATTTTAACACCTTTAACATGAGCAACTTGTAATCTGAGCAACAATGATTCATATTCGGCGGTGTTATTGGTATTACTGAATTACAACTTGTATGAGTAAGGGAAGATTTTTCTTTGTGAGGATATCAAAACAATTCTAGCTCTAGAACTGGTAGAAGAATAACTACCATCAAATTCTAAAATCCAAACATTATTAGAATTTGATCTTCTTAAAGATTTCTCTTCATTAGTGAGGGAAGACCCCCTTTTACCTAAAATTTTCTCTACAAATTCTTTTGATTTTCTATTTAAATTATCTAAATTTTCACCTAATAAACTTTCATCTAATGAAATAGAAACATCTTTAGTGGACATAAAATAATTTCCCATTCCTGAAGATTCAAACAAAATTTGAGCCTCAGGGTCTGACGTTTGAGTAACAATATATTTTGACTCTTTCTCAAGAAGCAACTTTTGCATGATACCCTTAACAGGTATCCTCACTTCAGATAGATCCATGTTCAACTCTCCACCTACATCTTTACAAAAATTACGTCTAAGAAAAATGCTATAAGAAGCTAGAACATCAACCACTAAGACTGCCATCTTAATCCTCTTATCCGGAAAAGCCACAAATGCAAATTGGGCACCTTTGATTTGACTCAAAAGTGGCACTTGCTTATTTTCCATGGAGAAAAATCTCCCAAAAGTCTTAGTTAAGGTAAGATTGAGGGAATCTGCTACCTTGGCGGGCATAACATTATCAGAGGCTCCAGAGTCTATTATACAATTGCTCAATTTATGACCATTTATCAATAGAGAAACATAGAAAGGTTCTATTTTCCCAAGGGAAACAAGAGGAGTAAGGATAAG
This sequence comes from Torreya grandis, assembly GCA_037957365.1. Classification (NCBI taxonomy): domain Eukaryota; kingdom Viridiplantae; phylum Streptophyta; class Pinopsida; order Cupressales; family Taxaceae; genus Torreya; species Torreya grandis. The sequence continues at coordinate 619,658 of JARHVA010005163.1, forward strand.
ATTATTTTGGGTGGATTTTTTTTGGGATATCATGAGTCACTTTTAAAAAATCTTGTCCTGTAGGGACAATTTTGTTTTTGATGCATTCAACCAACCAATCCAACTACTCAGGGTTGGCTTGTAAGTACTCAAACTCAGACATTTGGATCTTGATCTTCCTAGCATGATCAATTATGTTGAATAATTAGAATGAACTAGAAATAGAGGAAGGAAGTCCATCATTCTAGTTTTAATTTGATGTGGCACTAGTCTACAGAATAGAAGTAGAAGGTATATGATTGTTTGAGCTACATACTTTCTTATTGGTCATCAGGTCCTTTGATTGGAAAAGTAGCAAAGTTCTCCATTTAGAAATTGAGATCACTAGCTGAGATTCTTTTACTACTTTTCCCCTATCAACTTGTTGAGTTGACTAGTTTTGGGACCTAGTAAAAACAACATATGCTCCATCAAACACTTCTCCTTTTTTTCTAGCTTCATCTTGGTAATTCAGAAAACCAATATTGTCGTCGCCAGCTAATTCTTCTTCTCATTCTGCAAAGAGATTAGCTTCCTCTTCTTGGTCTAACTCAGGTTGAAAGGAGAAATCATGTTTAGTTTCATAATAACCAACTGTTGAGTTGACTGGTGCTGCTTCAATGGCAAGCTTCCCCTGTGTGGGAGGAAGACGATTGGGTTGCCCTTGATTTTTGGCAGCATTACCTTGATATGAATGGTTGGGAAATGTCCTCCTTGGTATATCTCAATAAGGAGGAGTAGACATACCTTGGGACATTTGCCTTTTTAGAGCTAGCAATTCATTTGTTAACTTTTGCACCATAAGATCAGTGGTGCTTATGGAATAATTTTTAGTAGATGAAGAAAATTTATTTATATTAGGATCTCTTCTTATCTTACCTATAAGGATAAGATCATCTTTAACCTTGGTAGGTAAAATCTGAGCTATAGAAAGATCTATATGGCTAGCCCACCTTAACATAAAACTCACTTTGGGAAGTTGAGAATTGATGAAGAAACACTTAAGATTTTTTGGCGTTGGCTGAGCAATTATAGGAATCCTATTCCTCATCTTATTAAATTTAGCAATGAAGTCTTGCATAGGCTCATGAGGCTCCTTCTTCATTTGCGTAAGCTGAGCCAACAAGGCATGTGCATCTTCTACAGGTTTGAACCTAGCCTCAAACTTGGCCTTGAGAGTGTTCTAGTCATTTATAGTCTAAGCTTGAAGATGATAAAACCAATCTATGACAGTGCCTTACAATGTTTCTACAAATAGTCTTACCGCTATATCTTCATATTCAACACCTATCACACCACAAGGTATGTAGAAAGTTGTAATATGCTCATCAGGATGAACTTTCCCATCACCATAAAACTTGGAAAAATTCTTTCTTGAACTATGAGGTAGTTCATGTAAAGGTGGGGTTAGATTTAAAGGGCCTTGGGCTGCCATGATATTACGATTGAAAGTAGGGATAACAAACCTTTGTGGAGTATGTATAGACAAAGCTCTACTAGCAGAGGGAGGAGTCGCTTCACTTGGTATTAGAGACTTGACATTGGTAGGAGGAAAACTCCTGGTTCGCTGAAGGCGAGATCATGGAAGAGAAAGATCAAAATTATTTTGCTGCACAAACTTGAATACAGGATCAATAATACCTTGAGCTCTCTGGCTTTGCATCTATCATGGATATGCCAGAATGTAGAATGGAAAAGAACTAAAAATTCTTCAATTTGAAGCGTGAAGCTTCAAATTGCACGTTATTTCCTAGAGGAGTCACCAAAAACCTGTTGGGTGAATATTTTGTCTTCAACTAACTGAAGATAAAATGGTTATATCAACCATAGTGTAATGAGATAAATCTCTCCTCCCAGTAAGGGGAGGCTCCCTATAAACTATCACAAACTTAACCTATACTAAATACTAACTCAGGGGTGATATCATATCATCTATTTCTCTTTTTTTAGAAATGACGTTCATAAAATAAAAGAAAAACTTCCTGGGTAATAACTAAATCCACAAAAAACCCATGAAAGCACAAAGTCTTTCATTGCTTCTCTTATTGATTTATGACTTATATCACAGTAGAATGAGGTACAACCTAAAGTCTTCATCGGAAACTACAACAGAGCATATGATTACAAAAGATAAAGGTAGTTCAAATCCTTTCTAATATCCTTCATTCTAAGACACTAAAACACAAACTAAAGACTATTATGTAACACAAAGTCTCCATAATCAGCTTTAGAACATCTCCCAGATTATTTTCACTCGCTCTACTTATTTGATCAAATGGATAAGATTATATTTAGGAAAAGGACATAAGAACAATTTCCTATATAACACAAGTTATTTCAACATAAAGTTTGAAAGGTCACTTGATTTCTCATTCACTTGATAAAATTTGATTAACAATCTGAGCTCAAAGTCTCAAAAATGTCTTTCAATTTGGGCAGAGTTTTACCTCCAATAACTGAGAGATCCATCCTCTCTCAAAAATTAGAGATTAAAATATATAGCATCTAAAATAAAGACTTTGGTGCTTCTTTTCCACAAATGGCCCATGCTGCCTTGAATGCATTAGAAAGAGGAAGTCTTATGAAGGGGCCATGTTGGAGTAGATTACCAGCCTTGACTTTGGCATTTAAATCATATCAAATGTCTCTTCAAAATCATGGTTTGCCTAGTCCTTTGAAAGGCAAGGCCGTTCCTCTTTATGATACTTACACGACTGTCCACTCATCTTTACTCAAACAAAGAAAAATGATCCATGCCATTGAATGCTTATGCTCTTTATTAACCACTTAGTGGATTGTTCCACCCACTAGAATAACTCTTTTATCGACACTTCTAGATTCTCTATTTTTTTTCCTCTTTCCTTGCTATATTTTGTCTCTTTCTGGTGATCCAAGCTCTCAGGGCTATCTTCTCACCTTTTGCTGGCTTCTCTGGCTCCTTTCTTAGTGGGTTGCTTAGTTTGCCCTCGGGTCTGCATCATTAGAAAACCAACGATTATTCCATTGTCCTAAATTTGACTTCTGTGGGGACGTCACCAGTCACTTGAACCTTTTGAACCTCAGACCATCTTTTAGAGTTCACTAGTTCAATGGTTCAAAGGTTCAACGATTCGGTGGCTCAATACTTTATGTTTTGCAAAGAGTCATGTTCACTCAGTCTTCTTATGAATTCAATGTATCATTGAACCAACTATTTGAACCTTCCATTAGAACCTTCCACTTGAACCTTTTTAGTAGAGTTTAATGGTTTAAAGTTCAATGTGACTATGGTCGGTCTATATAGTTCATTTCATATCATTGAACCCCACCATTGAACCATATATCATTGAACCTTGATGGTAAACCCTTTAAAAATGAGTGATTTCCTTTGACGAAAAGGCTTGTGCAATTAAATAACTTGACTGCTCAGAACATTTTTGAGAAAGAAGGAGACCATTTTTGGCCTATAGGACCAAAATGGTCAACAGGTTATCCACAAAAATGAGTGACTAGTTTTGGGAACAACAACTATTAACAACACCTCCAAGAATTGTGCATAGAAAAGACAATTACGTAATTAAAGTTGATGAAAATATTTTATAGAACCAATGCATAACAAAATATTTGATCGCCATTCAAGAAGACTGGCTCAACAAATTTAGGATAGTTTCTTTCATAATTTGGATTATGATAGTAAAAGATGTCAATTATTTATTTCATTATTAAATTTGATTAAGCTGAGACCTATAATGTACACATTAGGACTAAGAACATATAACATGGATGATGAAAAAAATGAAATTATTGAAAATTTGCATAATGCATATCATATTGTAGGCCCAAAATCATGCACCCAAGATTGTAATGTTGCCAAGCGTATACTTACAACTTGTGCAGTACGTGGCCAAATAGGGAAAAAATGAATGCTTTCAAAAATAATACTAAGACTTAATATAAATAAAAAAACATTAATGAAATCAATTGAAAGACATGAAAGACTTAATTAACCTAATACCAAATAGCTTTGAGCATTCTCTAGTAGACTTACACAAAAGGATTAGGATATAGCCAATGCTCTTAAAGAGTTGCTTGCTCAATTTTGGAAAGATAATACAAGAGTTTCACCCAATGCAATAGATGTTATGAAAAAAAGAGTTGGTTCTCATAACCATGAACTACATCTGAAACATTTCTTGCATATGACTAACACATTTTACTCTAAGTTTTTGGAAAAACATCCAAAAATTTTTATTTGTCAAAGCTATTTTGAGATGGCCAAACCTTTTTTATAAAAATAAATCACACATGCACCACTTGTTTTTCTAGGCAACATGTTGAATTTTTAATGCACTATGATACTTTTTGCCATATTCATTGTAATTTACATACTAAAAACATTTTGCAAGAGTGTGGCATTGAATTTCCACCAAAATCAGCCAAGAAATTTATTCTAACTATTTTTTACAAAAAACCAAATGGACAATTGTTTTATAACAAATCATGTTTAGATGGAAATTGTAGCATTTGTGGTGGATTGCCAAAAATAAAAAATTATATCCATGAAGAGAGTACAAGTGCAATTAGACAGAAATTAGTTGGTTTAAGCAAATATAAATTAGTGAATTATCAAGTAAAAGATGGCAAAGAATTTAAAAGGTGCGAGCTTGTTACAAAAGAGATACCCATTTCCAAATTTTTGGTCAAATTTGGGGAGAAAATGATTTATGAGTATGCAAGGCACACACATAGGGCTAGATGTTTGGATGAACATTTCAAGATAATCAACGATACATTCCCACTTGGTTTGATTATTTTAGTAGTTGACATTGCTGAAAATTACACATTCAAACCCCAAATGGAAGTTCAATCATAGTATTACAAATCATCATAAGTTTACATATTCATGCATATAACATTCATGCACTCACCTAATAGTATAGAGTAGTAATAAAAAATATTAAGGGATTACCATTTATATATCAATGATGACTGATCATTGTTCATAGTATGGACAAGGTTATTTTTAGAATTTCTAAGAACATTCGAGTTAGAATAACATTATTTTCAATCAACATTATTTTTGGTCGTATAATTGCATATCATAATTAAAAAATGCATGGATGTTTTATTGGTTGAGTAGGATACATGTTACCACTAGTATAGAACATATTTAGAGTTTCATCTAGGTTGGCTATGGAAAAGGGGAGCATGAGGGTGCTGGGGCATGTTTAAAAAGAGCTATTGCAAGGGAGGAGTTAAAATTTGGGGGTGCTGATTTGACAAATGCAAAAATTATGGTTGAATAGTGTAATGAAAACATATGTCATGGTGTTCAATCAAATTCTACTATTCGTAGACATTTTTGGTTAATGGAGGAAGAATACTTGGCAAAGTATGAGGATTGTATGACTCTAATGGGTTTCAAGTGAGTTCTACTCATTTCATAGCTCAAATACAAGTTATTGGACTATTCATATGAGACATTTGGCATGCTTTTGTTTTGCATGTGTGGAATCTATTTAGGATGAGTGTGAGTCACAAGAGTGGGTATACGATTGGAGTTCCAAACTTCTAAATCCAATCAACACATATCAGGTTCTAATAACATTAAAACTTATAGATATGCCATTATTAAATGAATTTGACCATGTATCTAATCTAGTGCAGCTAGGTAGAATATTTTTCATTATGTATAATTTATTCTCATTATATATCTTCATAGTGTCACTAAAAATGGTTTTTTGAGATACATGGTATGTTTTTGAAGTTATTGCAGATGAAAAAAATGAAGAGGGCATGGATTACTACTTGTGTTAGTGTGTAGAGAGAAAAAAAATGACTTGCTCAGTTATAGATGGAGAAAACATTGACTATCCCACTAGGTTAGTGGTGGTCACTAGAACTTGGTTTCGATGATATCATATTCCAATTTTAGATCAGTGGTTGTTTGAAGAGTTTGAAATGCACATGAAGATACTACACTATTCAAATTTGATTCTTACAACAAACATTCAATTAAAAAAATATCATGGGAGGTCATTAAACATGAAACTATGGAAAGTTCAGGAGTCAAACCATGAAGCTATTCTTGATACTATCAAGGTTAAAGTAGATCCTAGTGTTTCATTGGATTAAAATAGGTATGTTGACTTTTAAAACGTATATGTAATCAATTTTACCAAATGTTTTTTATTTTCTAGGTAGTACATATGAATTTATTTTTTAATTACTTACTATTTTTTTTTGTAGGTTAGTGGTGCTAGATAAGCTTATACCTTCATGTGGTTGGCATTATCAGCAAAGAGTTTCATATTCTTGAAGCTAAAATAAGCTTGCTAAAATTACTTAGCATTTGTTCTTGAAATGAGGTTACCTTTAATGAAGGCATAAAAGGAACATCATGGCTATTTGAAGTGTTTGATGTGGTCAAATGCCTTCAAGAGTTGACCTATATTTGGGGATGATGGTATCTTTAATTAAATTTTGATCTTAACTTACCATGTACTTGCCTTTAATGCTTATCTTATTCTTCAACCAACTTGTTTTCAACTCCCATGAAGTAGTTACATTATTATAGGGTAGTTTGAAAGAACTTAAATGCTTCTTTAATTCCATAAAATGACTATTTTCTTTCTTAAGGCATAGGGGTCACATGTTTGACATTATTGAAATCCTATTTCCTAGGATATTATGGTTTAACTATCTCCCCATTAAACATTTATTCCTTCTTACCTTCATGTAATTGATTGCCAACTCTTAAGTTGCCACTCTCTCATTGCATTCACTAGTATCTTCATGATATTTCATGATTTTCAATGTAGAATCCCCACTTATGGCCATTCCTCCACCTGAATCATGAAATGTAATTTTAGGAATATTTTGAAGTCATATTACATCTCAAAATATGATAAAAAACCTCAAATTAGAGACCTCTTTCCTTGGAGAGGTAAACTAGCTCCTATTGATTCTTGACTACATTAATAAACCTCATTAGTGTAGCCAAGGTGGATAGTGTTGTTGGAGAGTTATCATGATGATGTCATGAAGGTGTCCTATTGAGTGGATGAAGTGATTTGATAGTCTATGTGACAATAACAAAGTGTGCCATGTGCTTGTTCTTGTATGCTTGAAGGTGGCTTGGTCAATCTTCAGTATTGACATAGTTAGAGATGTTTAAGGATGAGTATGGTAATTAAAGTATGTGTAAGAGGTCCCTAAGATTTTATCTATGCTTTGATATCTTATGTGCACAAGTGGAATTCATCTGGTCTATCATATTTTTCATCTAGACACTTTGGGTCTAGTGGCAAAAAATTTGAGTAGGCAATTTGATGATGTCACCATTGCCACATAGGAATGAGTCAAGGGGAGATGGTCATATGGTTTTGATCATAATTATCCCTAGTTATTATGTACTAGATCTCAAGTCATGCATTGAAGCATGGTTAAAGATACGAGGGTGCAAAGTTGGCTTCTTAACTAGAATTCATTATTTTCCCATAATCAAATTTGTAATGTGGCTAGAAAAGAACTAAGTAAGCATGTTGATGAGCTCAAAATTCACATGTGTGGAGGTTCCAGGACAAAATGGTCATATGGATTTATTCATTTTTGTGCCTAGTTTATTTGTGATAATTTTTAGATCATGAAATATATCACATCAAAAGATAAGCATATGAAAAATTGGGCTCCCAGGTAGTTTGACTATGTTTTTCCATACTCAGCCAAATTCGCATAAGGAAAGAAAGAACAACTTGGTATTTTGATGCTGTTATATCTTACACGTGTGAAGGTTTCAAGATAATATGATCATATGGGTTTGTTTAGTTTTGAGCATAAATTATTTGCCCTAAATTTGATATCATACGTTGAAGCGCAATAAAAGTTATACAAGATCAAAGTTGGTCTTCCAAACACATTTTGGCATGGTTGGCTCTGTGACTTAAGTTTTTGAAAAGGCACTTTAATGTAAATATATCTCGCACATGTGAAGGTTTCAAGAGCTATGTGTCACATGGTTAGATTATCCTATGTAAGGAGATCATCTTGTCCAAATTTGAAATCCTGCATCAAAGCGTAAAAGATGTTATTGAGGTGAAAAAATGGCTACTCATGCATATTGAAAGGGTCTCCATAGTCATTTTTGAAAGTGTTAAAGCTTGATCAAGATCGATAGTCACATTGATCCAAGGAGTCAAGAGGCATTAAGATGAGGACAAGTGAATGATATTAATGATTGAGAAAGAGTACAAGATAATGATCCAATGGCGAGTGGGCATTCATACAGTTGATCGAATGGTGAGTGTTAATCATTAAAGACTTGACTGATCCAAAGAGATCGATAAAGTGCATTGAGTCAAAGTTCCCATATTGCATGAGATGAGGTCGAAGTGATATAGGTTTAACATCTAGCACTAGTGAAATGTATGATAAATTTTGAACAATATTGATGATGTATATTCTATTTGAGCTAAGACTTCACAAGATTTGAGCATTATGTTCAAAGGTTAACTGTGACTGTTTGAATTCAAATATTTGAATTTAACACAGGGAAAAAATAAAGCTCTGTATTTTGTTCATATCTTTCAATAGAAGTTAAATTTTCTAGTGTTATAAAAATCAAAGTGGTAGAGGACTCCAAGGCACATCTATATATATTGATTTGAAGATTTGGAAGTGAGTCCAATCAAAGATATTGATCCTAGAAGTTGACTATGTGTTTGTGCTTGTTCTGCAAGTGACCCGAGAAGGATATTCAAGCTTGTGTTGATGTTTTTTTGATGTCTCATGATGAATTAAGTATTGGAACACGTTTTAGACTCCATGAGGATTATTTTTATGGATTTTATAGGTGTGATCAATCTATCTTGAGTATAAATAATGCTTAAGAAGTTGATAGTATGTTCGGTAATGGTGTTCCTATATATAAGGTCTATGTTTGAGTTGTTTAAGCATACACAAAGGTGAGACAAATTGACTATGATCATTTGAGGATGTCTAAGGGGACATAAGGAGTGGACCTGTGTATTTTAAAGTGGTCCTGTATTCTTGTTTTGCTTAAGGGTGTGCTAAATGGGTGAATAGGTCTCCATGAGACGTATAAGAGTTACAAGATCCTTATTAAAAGGTGTAGTTGCTTAAGGGTGACCCATAGATGCTATGGCTAACCTATGAAGATTGTATTGAGATATGTATTCATGTGAGATATTCCTTATGGCCAACTAAGGTGATGGTTATCAATATTGCTCTATAAATAGTGAAATCAAAGATAGTGATTTTTAGACTTTGTTTGAGAGACTAATGAGTGATTAGAGAGAGGATTGTGTGTGTTTTTTAGAGTGAAGGAGGGATAGAGTTCTCTAAGGATGAGTTGAAGAGTAGAAAAAATTGAGTACTATTTGTATGACCTATTGGTCATAATTTTGTTGGTAAAATAGTGCATTTGTTGTTTGAGTGTGAATGAAGGTAAAGTGTGATAAGCAGAGGTCCATCATCAGGTGTTGTTGAGATCAACTCAGAGGTGGATTTTTTCATAGGTTTTGTCATGGTATCTCAACATCTAAGGTGGTTTTAGCCTCCTTGCAAGGTGAATCTTGCTGAAAAGTCTAGTTATTACAATTTAGCTAGACAAGAGTGGTAGCACCTTGTGGGATTGGAATCTCACTAAATAGGGATTGTAGTTCCTTGATCATTTGTAGATGGTCTAAATTGGATCTTGTTATTATAGGATATTATTCCAATTATAAGTTTTAGTGGGTTTTATTCTCCAAGAGGTTTTCTCACATATGTCATGTGATATATGATTTATTTTGCATTATCTCTCTTGCTTATTGCTATGAATTATGTGTATGTTTCATGAATACTTGTGATAACTGGTTAAGTGTTTGTAAAGATCAAAATTGAAGTTGGATTATTTGGGATCACTGATTCACCCCAATCTTAGTGATTGTACCTATAACAAGTTTATAGATCAATATTCTCTTGATTTTTGACTTTCACGTGGTTTTGTTTTATGTGTGCTTGAACTTAAGCTAAAAAATGCATTTTTCTTATATTGGGAAGGACATTCTTAAGGCCAGAATATGTGAGGCATTTGTCGTTTAGACCTAATGGGAGGCCAAAACCTAATACTAGATTTTATTTACCCCCTATACATGTTTTCAATGATATTTTTTGATTAGGAAGCATCAAGATGAGAGTTATGCAACCACAACTTAAGCTTTGACAATATTTATTGTCAATGTTTTTGCACTCCTAAATGATAGTGAAAATGCATTTTTGGGTGGATTTAAATGTCATGGTAGTGTGATAACATGTAATTTTCCTATCCAAATATGATTTAAGTGATATATTCTCAAGTAGAGGTCCCAAATCAGAAATGGCAGTTGGAGCTCAAGAAGTTTCCTATTCAATGTCAAAAAGTTGCATTTTAGGACCCATCACTATAACTTGTCCAATGGATTCCTATCAAAGGTTCCACCCAAGTGCTATAGGATGAGATTATAGGGATTAAATAGGTATGGGAAGGATCTGATGGTTTGTGGAAATGACTTATATGTTTCTTTTTATGCATATTTAAACTTAGGCTAAAAATTGCATTTTTATTATATTGGGAAGGGCATTCTTGAGGTCAAAATGCGTGATGGGTTTGTCATTCAAGACTAATGGGAGGCCAATAACCTATTATTGGATGTAATCCACCCCCTATATGTGTTGGTAGTGCCAATTTTTTGTCAAGAAGTATCGAAATGGGATTTTTGCAACCATAACTTAAACTTTGACAACATTTATTATCAGTGTTCCTATGCTCTTGAATGGTAGAGAAAATGCACTTATAGGTGGATTTGAATGATATGGTAGTGTGATCAAGTGTAATTTACCTATAAAAATGTGATCAAAATGATAGATTCTCAAGTGGAGGTCCTAAAGGTAGAAATGACAGTTGTAGCTCAAGAAGTTGCCTATTTAATGCCAAAAAGTTGCATTTTAAGACCCGTCACTACAAATTATCTAATGGATTTATCTCAAAGGTTATAAATAAGTGATATGGGTGTGATTAGAGGGATTAAATAGGTATATAATGGATTTTATAGTTAATATAAATGACTTACAGGTTTCATTTCATGCATGTTTGAACTTAGGCTAAAAAACTACATTTTTCTTATATTGGGAAGGGATTCTTAAGGCCATAATGGATGGTTGGTTTGTCATTCAGGCCTAATGGGAGGCTAATAACCTAGTCCTATATGTTATCTAACCCCCAGATGTGTAGTTAGTGCCAATTTTTAATTAGTAATCACTAAAATGAGAATTTTGGAACCACGATTTAAACTTTGACAACATTTATTTTCAATGTTTTTACGCTCCTAAATGGTAGTGAAAATGAACTTATGGGTGTATTTGAACATCAATATGGTGTGATCACATGAAATTTTCATATATAGGTGTGATCGAAGAAATATATTCTCAATTGGAGGTCCTAGAGGTAGAAATGGTAGTTGGAGCTCAAGAAGTTGCCTATTCAATGCCAAAAAGTTGCATTTTAGGATCTGTCATTGCAACTTGCCCAATGGATTTATATCGAAGGTTAAAATTGAGTTCTCTAGGGTGTGATTATAAGGATTAAATAGGTAGGGGAGGGATATAACATTTCATGAAAATGACTTATAGGTTTTTTTTTATGTGTGTTTGAACTTAGGCTAAAAAATTGCATTTTTCTTGTATTAGGAATGGCATTCTTCACTCTAGAATGTGTGGTGGGTTTGTCATTCAGGCCTGATGGGAAGATAATAACATAGTCCTAGACATTAGCCCCCCCACCTTGGATGTGTTGATAGTGCCATTTTTTTGTTAGGAAGCATCAAAATGAGAGTTATGTAACCATAACTTAAACTTTGACAATATTTGTTGTCTGTATTTTTGTGCTCTTGAGTGGTAGTGACTCAATCCTCCACATAGTTTTCCATATTATTTCTCCACATATACCTATTTACTAAACCTCCTAACTACTCTGCTAATCATACTACTTATCACTACTCTCCTAAACCACACACCCCCCATTTAACTCTTTCTCTCTCCCTTTTCTCACCCACTTTTGCATGAAAGTGTATCTTAAGTGTTCAAGGTGATTTGAAGGCTATAATAGGAATGTGATATTGTCAAAGATAAGTTTTCAAAGATCCATTTTAGGAGGCATAACACCTTTAAGGGATATGCCTATAAAGTAATATAACTATTAATGAGAATTTTTTGGGTCTAGAGACCTCAATGGGGAGTTGAAGTACGTAAAGAATGAGGTGTTGAAGGTGTTGAAGGAGTGAGGTGTTGAAGGGTTAGAAACCAGTCTAAAGAATGTGCATTAGGCCTATTAGGCCAAATATCCCTTGAAGGGAAAAAGTTAAATAAAGTTTAAAGGAGTGTGGAGGCCTTTAAAATTAGCTTGAGTGGGTTGAATGAAGGTTGGATAGGTGGATATAAGAGTTAGAGGAAGTGTTCTTGAAAGTATTAAAAAAGAGGAAGGCATCTAGGCATAACCAAGCCTAGGGAATGTATAGTGAGAGAGTTTAAATATTGAATTACAAAATGGGTAGGTTGGAGGATAGTAAAGGTGATGCAGGATCATCACCAATTACATGTAGAATCTATGTTGACAATAGTATTATGTAATTATTAAGACCTATAAATTAGGTCACTTTAGTAGGTTTAATTTGAATGAGTAAGAGAGAATTTGAGGAAGTTTATAGGTCTATCTCAATGGAGAAAGGTTATGTAAATGCTTTTTATTTTCACGTAATAAATATTTATAAGTCTTATTTCTTATTTTCCACTGTATTATACTTTTATAATATGATTACAGTCTTTTCATATTGAATTCAAGCTTAAAGCTCAATTATATTCATGAAACCCTCAAGAATTCTTTATTTTTATTGTTACAATCATTTTAGAGGCTTATATACTCTTAGAAATTGTAATATAAAATCAATTGGAGTATTATAATAGTTTAATAAGTTTTTTAAGGCCAATATAAATGTGTTATATCATATAAAATCCCAATGATCTCTATGAATTATCAATAATTAGCTCTCAGCCTGCAGAAATTTTGAGTAAATGTGAAGTAAGGGTTTCATGAGTAAAACACCTCTAAAAATCAAATGATTAAATAATAATGTCTAAAAATTTGTGATAATATTGGTAATGAATATTATAACTTATTAAAAGTATAAATTTTTTGACAAGAGGTTTTAAATTTTAGGTACAGAGGACTATTTTTATATACACCTGTAGAAGACCATTTTTGAGAAAGTTGTGCATAAGGTAAGATGAGTTTTTGGTTGATTTGAGTTCTATAAAATTGGGTAATGGTTGTAACATGTTATAATTTATAAAATATTACTATAAATATAATTTTTAATAGCTACAAAATATATTTTGATAAAATGACCTATTGGAGTAACAACTAAGTTTAGAGACCTAGAAACTTAAAAAGATAGAATTTGAGAATGAAAGCTCAATCTCTTAGAGACCTATAGTTGGTTGATTTATTTCAAGTTTTTAAACCTACATAAATCCTTGAGTTTTAATAAGACCTATCCAAAGTGTCTTAAATAATAATTTTTCAAAGGAAAGAGAGCAATTCTAAGAGATTGATGACTAGTTAAGAGCAGACCTAATGAGTAATTGACTAGTTTAAAACAAGATTGTTTGAGATTGGATTTTGAATTGAGTTGAGAAAAAGAGTGGATAAGTAAGGTTGGAATTATTAATTATATTAGAGCATATGAATAGTAATTTCATAGCCTTCATAAACATATAAGAATAAACTGTGCATTAGGTGGTATTAAGGGATGATAAAGGGTTTTAGCCAAAGAGGGATCATTGTCTCATGAGTGAATATTATGTTTCAAGTCAGTAAGGTTGCCTTTTATTAGATTAAAGAGATTATATTCAAGGTTAGGTAGAATTTCATCTCTAGATTATACAAGTATGAACATGATTGGGTATGGGAATTAAGTGAAATCAAATTACATGCTAAAGATCAATTGAAAAGTTGTAAATGAGTGATGACAAATGAAAAATAGATAAGAGTGTCATTAGTTATTTAAAATACACACAATCATATAAAAACTTTAATTTTTAAAAAAAATGGGAGATTAGATATTTATAGCATTGAAAATAACAATTTTTTAATCCTTATTTGTGTACAACATTAAATATGAGATCTGACAGATAATAGTTTTGAAAATCAAAACAACACTATACGATAACATTTTAAATTAAAACTGAATATAAATTAGATAGTTTAACATAATTTAGATGAAAACTCCAAAAAAATAATATAGGTACATGTACAATGTAAATAATACATAGATTTCCATGATAGGCATACAAAAATTTATAACATCTACCAACATAGTATCTAATGTTGGGTGAATGTCATATACACATATATAATGCCAAAAATGCATATATTGCCATATAGGCATAGAAAAAATCACATCTCATGTAAGACATCCTAATCATCAAATAACCTCCATCTCTTTGATTTCCTCAAAGAAGACTCTCCTCGGGATGCCCTGCTAGTAGATGGAGATCCCTCTAATGCCTTGGATTGCTCCAAGGTCTAACTTTGGGTCCTATGCTCATAGCTCATTTGTAGCTGAACCTATTTAAATACAATTATTATTAAAAAATTAACATAAAATACATTCAACCACTTGTTAATAAATTAATTTTAAATGAGAATAAAATATCATTTAAACATGCACGTATTACAAGCTCATGGTCCTACTCAATCTATTTTTGATGCTCCAATGAGTCAGTGGCAGGCTAAGCTATTTGAATAGGTGTCTGAAATTGGGAAGAAACATGAGAAATTTACCTACATGCACAAATGTCATGGGACAACCTTGCATACACATTTCATTCATATAAGTTATATTTTCCCCAAGTATGTAGTAAAATTATTAAAACAAGTATATTTTTACAATTTAAAACTACAAGTTAATATATACCTCTATTAGCGCCTGTGTGGATGACATTACAATAGCAATGCCTATGTCTGTCTTGGCTCGTAGTGATGGAGTGTCTATTTGAGCCATAAACTAAATGTAAACATGGTCTCACATACTTTTATATAAATTATCAAAGATATATATGGCAAGTTTTTATCCTTTATTAAACCACAAGTGTATTTAATAACATTGTACTTGAATTTTGAGATCTTTGATAGATAAATTTAACTTAAACTTACAAAGAAAATATACGTAGACTAAATATACATAGAGAATAAAATTAACTCAAAATTTTACCTCTGCATAAGTAAAATGTGTCATCCTAATAGAGACAGATGAAGTAGTGGATGGGCCAATAGCTCGATCTAAAAATATAAATAATGGCTGCATCAAAACAAATGCTATAAATGTTGACTATGATGATGAAGGCACCATCACCTCTTGGGACATAAAAAATGACATATATATTATTAAATTTATATAAAAATTATTTTTTAGCTAAATTAAATTTGTAATTATAACTTAAATTTAAGATGACATTTATTTAAAATATACCTGCATCTGTATAGTAGCTTATGTCTGCACACCAAATGTATGTGCTAAAAACTCATCACTCATAAGTATATTATCCAATCCCTCTAAACCACCAACACCATCATCATCATAAGGTCCAATGCATATATCTCCATAAGATATGCAAGGGTGGGGTTAGGTATGCACACTAAGTGGTGTATCTCTAGTATCAATCTATGAAAGCCTACTTGTATGTTGAATGAGTGTATCAGTGAGCAAACTAAGTGCATGTAGATTATTGATATCCATGACCTATTGAACTACAAATGGGTTTAAGTGGATTTTGGATACAAATTCTTATAGATTGATTAGGCACACAATGTGTACCTATTAATTCCTATGCAGAGCCTTTCCTTTATCCTTGAAACTCATTAAAATCAGAATAGTTTGGAATCTCATTAAGGACAAAATCATAATAGAGTTTAATCAAAAAATATAATAGGACCTCATGGTTCTTACATGGTGGATAATCAAACACCATCCACCATTAATCCCAAAAATTGGTTGTGATTAAATTATGTTGGCAGGGATGGAATGGAAAATGTTTTGTAGTTACTAGAAATGGTGCATTAGTGGTTGGGTCAATGAATAAGGTGAAAATAGAGGAGTTTGATATGTCTTTATTCTTGACCTCATGTGATGAATTTTTTTTAGCATAATAAGCCCTAAAACTATCATGATATGAATCGCATCTATCAATTTGACTCGTTATAGATTCAATTTTACCTAATAATGTCTTTAAGGAATTGACTAGATAGGTGCAGTGGGTGTTGGTGGAAGTGGGATCCCTCATTATCCCAATTAATTATTCAATTTCAATTTTATTTTCCATAATGTGGTCAACTAGACTCCCTTGACTACCTAAGAGATGTTGTGGAATTATAGGAGGGTTAAGCTAAGGAACAAGAGGGTTAGGAGATTTAGGCAGAGGAATATGAAGGTTAACATGATGGGTTGTTCAAAACAAATAAATTACAAATTAAACAATGAAAATAATAAAAAAATACTAAAATTAATAAATAATGAATAGATTTTTAGCACTTACCTCTTCTACATGGTGGCATCATCAATTGGTGGCTTCTTGGAATGAATTGCAACAAGGATTGGCCTCATTAGGGCATAACACGATCACATAGTGAAGGAGAGTGAGGGAAAAGATAGAATGTGAATGCAAAATGAGGAAATTTTGCATTTAGTTTAGGTTTTTTTCTATGACACAGGGAACATAATCATGTTATTAACATGATTTCATTCTCTATTTTAAAATGATGTGATCATGTTATTAATATGATTGCATTATTTTTTTAAATAACATGATCACATTATTTAACAATGTGATCATGTTAGGGCTCAATAATCACTGAGTCATAATTCAAATAATATGATTGCACTATTTAATAATGTGATCACATTATGGCTCAATAATAACTGATCCATGATTCAAATAATGTAATCATGTTATTTAATTAACATGATTATGTTATTAAATAATGTGATTACATAATGGGAAATGTCTCCCAACTCTGTGCACATACCTAAATAAAAAAAAGTAAAATCAATAGTCCAAATTTTATATTGATCGTGGTAATTTTAAGTGACATGTCTTAATACTTCATATGTAGTTTTTTTTGTCAAAAATACATACATAGAATTCATTTTGATATAAATTAATATAAGGGTGAAACAGTTGTCAAGTCTAAAAAGAACACACCTTATAAATCAATGAACAAACATCATACATTGTGCAGTCAAAGAAAAGTAATCATTGTGTTCATTGTTAAAGTACCCAATCTATATGACAAAAGGAATGAAGGTTTAAACATTGAATATCAATGGCATGCACGCACACACACACACACACACACACACACACACACACACACACACACACACACACACACACACACACACACACACACACACACACACACACACACACACACACACACACACACACACACACACAGAGGGGAGCAAGATATTGATACCAACAAAGCTAAAGAATGTATAAACATAGGTAAAACACTCATCTAAGAATGTGAAAAAATCAAGATAAAAGGAAGACCAATTATAACATAAATTTCTTTCTCCAATAATGATGGAGAAAATGATGTTTTTTATTAAGACTGTAAAGAGAAACATGATATAAAATTTGAAGTAATTGATTGAAAAGATTCATACAGAAACATGTTTATATTTTTATTTTGATTTATTTGTAATTATATTTGTCCATATATGATCCATTATTATTTTTTCCATGTAGGCTAAGACTTTGGTATCATTTACCAAAACTTTCATAATTATCAACTATTGTAGCTACAAGTTTTACTTTGATCTAGTGTGTAAAAGATATAACATCTAGGTTTTTAATCAACATCATTTGACATAGATAACAATGTCTTCTAGTCTAGTTTTGCTCCACATATATTGAAGTTGTGTTTAAAAAATAAATAAGAAGCTTGCATAGTCCTATATGTGCGATGCCAAGACAAATGTTGTTTTAAAAGTCTTTTAACTATGCCTTGTTGAACATTGTAAAATGATGTGCACAAAAAAGCTAAAAATAGTGGATGGGTGTATCAATTGATAGCTTACTTTTGTGAGAGAGAGTAAGCCATTTGTGTGAATAGTTTGTCATGACATAGATCTTTCTTTGAATAGAGCGAACCTTTTTAGAATTTGTCTTTTCAAATACACTATTGGTGATTACTTATATGATGCATTTAAGGTCTTATTAAATTTTCAAAAACATTGAATGAACTTTATTTTGAAAGTATACAACATTTCCAAATTTTATTGGAAAATAATGATCTTCAGGCACTTATATCTCTTAAACTAGAGCTAGATCTTGAAGAGATATATAGACTACATCATGTACATGACATTGAAACATACTTTGATCAAATTCAAATATCAGCATTTTCATATACATAAAATAGTGAACATGGTCTTTGGGGTGATAATTTTTTGTATAAACTAGCATTCTAAGTGGCTAAACATTTCCATTTGTGTCTGGTCCTTAACAAACAAGAGAAACTACTTTCACCTTAATAAGAACTTGCATTCACCTCTGTACTATATTCTTTTTCATGATTGAAACTCGGTATGTGGATACTATGAATAGTTGAATTATAATAAATTAAATAATTATCCATACCCATTAAGGCAAATGCATTTGTCAATAACATGTACTATGTTGTCTTCCTACTGAGAAGCAAATGCCCCAAAGATGAGACTACAAGGATTGACAAAAATAATGGGATAAATGTCATGTTGCGGTGATAACATATTTAATGCTTTTATCACTTAAAACTATTTTAACATACAATCTTTGTGTCTCTATGCAACTTAGTATTTTTGTAGTGACTTTCTTTCTAGATATGTAGTAGTGTATTCTTGTTTGAAAACCAATTTAATAAACATCATTATCAAAAAATTACCAACCATTAAAAATTGGAAAGCATACATTGTTAAATTAAGTTAACTCTATAATGATTGTGGTATAGAAGGTAACAAGTTTATTGTTCAATGACTTTCATATTTATTGAAGGTGACAGTTTGGTTGTCTTCAACAACTCAATAGATTGTCAAAATCTATAAGCATTTTTCTCAATTGGAAGCTATATATAATTTTTTTTGAAATAGCTACAAAACCTATACTATATGAACCATTGATATTGAAATAAAAAACTAAAGAAGTTAAGTGTTTTACTAATTTTAAAAACACATTACCAAAACACAAAAATGATCATTGCTTCAAACATTGAAAATTGCACGTGAAAAGACTAAAAACATGGAACCCGTCAATGATCATGGACATTACAATAGACATTGCATCAAGAAAAAACAAAAAATATAATATGGTTATGCTAGTGTTCAATTCATTTCTATACAGGGTACAATCTATTGGCACATGCTACTTGGCATGACATAGATGTTGTTTTATACAAAGCAAAAATTTTCAGAACTTGTCTTTTCAAAGACAATTTTGGGGATTGCTTATTTGATGTGTTCTAAGTCTTGATACATTTTTGATATACATCAACAGAATTGCATGTTGGTGTTATAAAACATTTTTGAATTTTATTGGAAATAAATGACCACAATGCAATCAAATATTTACAACTAGAGTTGTATCCCAAAGAGATATATAGACTACATGGTATACATGAAATTTTAACATATTTTGCTTGGATGTAAATTTTAGCTACTTTATACACAAAAAATGGTTAACATGGCCTATAGGGTGATATTTTTTGCATAAATTGGCCTTATAGTGGCTAAATATTTCAATTTGTGTCTAGTATTTAACAATCAAAAAAATTACTTGCACTTTAACAAGAACTTGCAATCAATTCTGTATTGCATTCTTTTCCATGATTATATTTTGATGTGTGGAAACTATGTACCATTATAATACATAAATTTAATGAATTATCAATACTCAATGAGATAAACATCTTTGTCTACAACATGTACTATGCTTTCTATGTATTGGGAAGCAAATTCTCTAAACATACAAGCATATGGATTGAGGAAAATGTTGGTGGATACATCCAGTTGTGGTGATAACATATTCAATGTTTTTTTCCATTTAACAAATAATATTTTGACATATGAAATTTGCAATGCTATGCAACTCAGTATTTTTACAATGCCTTTTTTCAAATATGTAAGAGCATATGCTCGTTTAAAAATAAAGCTAACATTTGATGTTGTAAAAATCATGTATAATATTACAAATTGGCAAGCTTACATTATTAAATTGGGTTCAATCTATGATGATGGCGGGGTGGAAGGAAATGAGTTTGTTATTCAATGGCATTCATATGTATTAGGCATGACTATTTGATTATGGTCATCAACAACTCAATAGATCATCAAAATCTATAATGATTGCCCTCAATCATGTGCGACATACACCATAATTTTTTTGAATTAAATATAGAGAATGTACATTATGAACCATTGATAATGAAAAAAAATTAATGATAAGGTTGAATATTTTACTAATTGTATAGACAAATCACCCCAAAAAATAAAACAATATTTTCTTTAAACATTGAAAATTGCATATCAAAAGTGCTCAGCCAAGAAAACTATTAGCATTTCACCTAGACAAGGAATACAAAGTTTGAAAAAAAATCATTGACACACCTATTCATGTTTATGTAGTTTTTAAACAACTAAATTTTAAACATAATATAAGACCATTTCATCAAGTTGAAAAGGATGCATGCCAACAATTAATGATAAACACTAAAGTCATTTGTAAAAAGAAAATATGTGTAAATTGCAATCAATCATAGAAAATTGGAATGCTTCCTATATTTACAACATCTACACATATTAGACAAAAAAATGCTTGAAATCTTTGTTTTTTTTGTTAGATCTTGAAGAAATACTTACTATATTGAGGATAACATTTACAAAGATAAGATATCTAGGATATACAAAACCTCAAATTAGACTAAAGGGTCTAATTATTAATGTTCCATTAAATATTGATAAAATTCAAAATGCATTTCCCAAATCTATAAACAAAAAAATAGTTGCTATAACATTAAAAAGGTGATTAGAGTACAAAAATGTGTATCAACATGGAAATATTCATATGAAACTTATTATGGAAGCATTAAAATAACTATGCACAAGAAAATTGTACATTACTCATAATATGCAAATTAAGACTGATTGGAAACCATTTATAAGTATTGATGTCATGGACAATGTGAATAGTAATAGTTTCTCCAATGAGTCTAAAAGTAGTAATGATAATGAAATGAGCATGTCTTATGACATAGATGGGAGATGTTGTAACAATACTCTGGTGCATCGTTTTGTAGACTTGATATTTATTACAATTGTATACATCTAAATCTGCTCACCCTAACTATTCCATTAATCTAGCTATTTATTAAAATTAATCATGTAACCATAATCCTAGTTAAATAGTTATATCCTTTTCTCCATTACAAATTTTCTACATCATGCTAACCTTCTTACACACCCCAAGCTATATTAATTCATTGATTATCTCACTAACATCTTATTAAACCACTAATCTCACCTCATTTATTAACCACTTGCCCCACTTACTAATTTAAAATTCAAAATATTTTACCTACCCACCCTAGCCAACCTATCCATAGCCTCTCCTATACACCTAGATATTTAAACCTCCATAAAACCCCTAAACTAATCCCTATTAATCCCCAATTAAATCTAGAAGCCTCTAAAATCTAGATCCTTCTCTAACTTTCTAGAATTCTCTAAAATTAGAGGGTTTTAAAGACTTTAAAATTTATTTTAATCCTCCCCACCACCCTATAAATAACCAAGCATGGAGCATGGTTGAACTAAATTTTGAAAGCATAGACAATCTCTCTTAGCCTTCATACTCTTATTGAATCCACATTATCCTTGCATCCAAGAAGTCATTGATCCCTCTTGCATCCTTTTTAAATCTTGAACCCACCATTATCAAAAAATCCAACAAGCAAGTAAATAATCCTTGGAGAATCCATTTAAAGATCTTGGAATGAATACAAATTAAGCAAGGTGATGGTAAGAGTCTTCTTATAAGTCTAACTGCTTCTATATTCTTTCCCTTTAATATTTTATAAGTTTTGGGTTAAGTTACTGTATATAGTATATAAAATCCATAACTTAGATTTTACAAGCATACATTGGTGACCACAGTGAGATCCCTACTTTAAACTAACCCTTGTGTGTGTAAGACATGTTAAATCAGCTTGCATGATAGGTTGGAGAGATATTGGGCTCCAAAATCTTGAAATTTTTAGTTTTAAGAGAATTTTGGGTTTGCATTGTAAATTGCAGTTTTGCATCAGTAATTTTGCAAATCTTAGCTATGATTTTGACTAAATGCACGGACTTGACCTTTAGTTGTTCACCTCTTTAGTATTTTTTTGACCTCTTTCAAAATTGCTTCTTGAGAGTTATGATTTTAAAGCTCATCTATGGTTTTGCCTAATATAGTCATGATTTTGACTTAAGTATTACACTAAGGTCAACATTAAGCATTTTAACTTCTTACTAATTTTTATACTCTTGGGTTAATTTTATTGTCATACAGGGATAAAAGAAAAGCTTCTGTCACCTTCAAATGAGTAATTTTTTTTGTATTACACAAAATTACTTATCCTTACTTGCGATATTGATTTCCATCTATGGTTTTTATTTTGTAAGTTGCAGTTTTGATTTAGGCATAAGATCACTAACTTAAACTTGTGTTTTTGATCCCTAAAAATTTTGTTGCTTCTATTTGGCTATGATATGATTTTAGGGAAGGATAAACTCTGCTCAAGCAAAGTCATTACCCCAAAGATTTCCTTTTGACTATATTGTGAAATATCACTTATATACAATAGCAAATTTGAATCCTGCTTGCAATTTTGATAGTTTTAGAAGTGATTTTGACACTAGTTACACAATATGTGTTATTAATCTGGTTTTTAGTGGTAGATATTTTGATTTTGGTTAATAATATGATTTTAAACATCATAAGAAATCTTAATAGTCTTTGAAACATTTTATGTTTATATTTTTAAATTTTACGCAAAACTACTTCTCAATATAAGTGATTTTGATTATTATAGGCAATTTTGAGGTTGCATAAGCGATTTTGAATATAGATGAGAAACTGATGTTTTTATTCATTTTTTGTAATTTATCTTTTCTCAGTAATTTAGTTTAAAAACATGTTTTTCTAAATAGTTTAAAATTCTAGACATCATCCAACGGTACTTTTAACATTTGATTTTCAAAGGCGATTTTGAAAATCAATCTATAATTTTGACTTAGGATAGTTTTATAATACACCTACCTGATAGTATCTAATATAAACTTGCTTTAAATAAAATAATATATCTTTTGACATTTGAAACATCTTATTTTGTAATCTAATAAAAAATTTATTATTTTTATTATATGTTGAAAAATTACTTCTTGACATATACATTTTTTATTACCACTAGTGATTTTGACTAACCACAAGTGATTTTGACTAACCACAAGTGATTTTGACTAACCACATAATTACTGTTAGCTAACAATCTACAAAATCATAGATTGCTCAGTTGTAGTTTTGCCTAGATAGTTTTAGTTTTGCCTCTCTAGAATTGATTTTGTAAATCTAATTATACAAAAGCAGTTTTACAAGGGTAAAAGGTAATTTTGATTGATTAGAAACTACTAATAATTTTTGAGCAGGACACCTAAGTGGGAGGCCCTAAATCATATTACTAATTTATTTCTTTGCAAGATCAGGGCATCATTTAAAATTTAGATTTTTGAATTTGTTGTATATATCTCTTTGATTACTTGTGCTTTTGTCTCAAAAAATTAAGTAACTGGTTAAATAATTTTTTTTTTGCTTGTTTGTTATCCCAAATTTTGATGTGGATTTCATCCCCACACACTTTCCTAGTATTTAGGTGTTGGTGATGTGGATTTCACCACCACACATTTGACCACATTTAGTGTTCTAGTGGAGTATAAAAATTAGGGACAGTTATCGTTAGGCCATGTGATTGACCCCATATAGGTCTTCTATGAAGAGAAGGAGTTAAATATCTAAAAAAGCATCAAAAAACACCCTACATAGATTTGGGTCCCATGTACCTTGCATATATCAAGGACACTCCTATAAACCTTGTTTAAACCTAGCATACGGCCTTTCAACTGTAACAAGTGGCTTGCTATCAAAATTAATATCAAATCCCAAGTGACCATCAAGTGAAGATGGGGTTGAGAGGGTTTGGGAGATTTTGTAATAGGTCACCAACCTAAAAACTCACTTGTGAAGTCATTAGATGGTACAGTTGTCAGGTTACACACCCATTGGTTTACTAAATATTAGGGCTTGTGATTAGTGTGATTGTCTATGTGTCATACTAGACCCATATTATTTGTGAGTCAATTCATCCTTTTCCATTTTTCACAAAACTAGAAAACCCTTAAGAAACATTTCCATCTTAGGGATTAAACTAAATCATTTTCATCTTCATCCCATCTTCCATAATCTTGAGTATTATATTTCATCTTGAAACTAAGATATAGTGGTCACCCATCTTATTCATCAGCTAATTCATCCCAAGATATACTAACTTGATTAAATATTACCAAAGTATATCACTCTATTAGGTTTTATCTAGCACACTATCATCTTATCATCCCACCTATTCATAGCTAGCCTCTATCTAATCATTGTCTTGTTAGTGTGAATAAAGGAATTTAGTCATCTCATCATTTAGTCTCCTTACTAGATTAAATATTCATAGGGTTGTTGCATTGGTAATACTTGATCATCACAGTCTTTAATCTCAAAATCCAAATCTTATCACATCCATTACAAATAACTTGACCATTTTAGTCTAGAACTTAAGACAAGTTTATTACTTAAGGTAACATTTCTTATCATCTAATATCAAAACAACACCTAATCATCTTCATATCACCCTACATTATCCACCATGCCAATCAAGATCTATGCCAAAGTCCTAATATTGGGATAAGGATTAAACCAGGAAGACTATGTTCTAAGGACACTAGGTGAACAAAGTAGGGATAATGAAGTGTTGGGTGAATATTTTGTCGTCAGCCTACTGAAGGTAAAATGGGTATATCAGCCACAATGTAATGACATAAAACTCTCCTCTTAGTAAGGGGAGGTTCCCTATAAACTATCATAAATTAATCTAAACTAAAAATGAGAAACCCGTGAGAGTACAAAGCCTATCGTTGCTTCTCTTACGAATTTATAACATATATCATAGTAGAATGAGGTTTAGCCCAAAGTCTTCATCGAAAACTACAATAAAGTATATAATCATAAAAGATACCAGTAGTTCAAAGTCTTTCCAATATTTTTCATTCTAAAACAATAAAACACAAACTAAAGACAGTCATAGTAGCCCAAAGTCTCCATAATAAACTTTAGAACATCTTCTAGATTATTTTCACTCACTCTACTTATTTAATCAAATAGATAAGATTCTATTAGGAAAAGGACACAAGAAAAAATTCCTACAAAACACAAGTTATTCCAATACAAAGTTTGAAAGGTCACTTGCTTTCTCATTCACTTGATAAAACTTGAGTTTACAATCTGAGCTCAAAGTCTCAAAATGCCTTTCAATTTTTGGCAGAGTTTTGCTTCTAATAACTCCAAGCTGTATTTACAATAGAGGCCCTCTTTATTTATAGGGAGAGGCCTTGAAGATTTTTTTTAGAAAATACCTAATTACTTTGACTGAATCAAAGATAAAAGTCCTTTTTGACTTAGGACTCCTATATTTTTACATGTAATTACATATAAAAAGAGTACATGTAAAAATGTCCAAAGTGGTTACAAAAGTACATCTGAAAAGTAAAAATTAAACCAAAGAAGAACAATTTCAATTTGTATCCCCAATTTTCTTCATGTGAGCATCGTACATAGTGATAGTTGCTTGCATCCGGATACTGTCTAGAGTAACAATGTTCTTGAAAATCATTTTAGCTCTGAATATGGCATCTCTCACTACTGTAACTAATTTTGCATGACTAGTTAACTTGGTTTTTAGATTATCCAGAGTTAACTGATTATCCAGAATATTGTCCACAGAGGCTATTGAAAATGCCTTATCTTTAAATTCTTTATGGAATATACCTTCAAATTCTTGAATTATTTCTTCTGTTGAAAGTAATTAGTTGTCTTGTGATGTAAGTTTGCAAGGTAGCTCCTCTAATTTATGCAAAATACTGATATCATTTTGTTCACTGAGTTCCTTTGAAGATTCAAGGTCACTGATCAACTCTTTAAGCACTTGACTCGTATATGTCAATGCCTTCTTTAGTTTCAGTGTAAGAGTCTCTATCAATAATGACACTGATTGATATCAAAGTGCTTATTTTTAGTTTCTTCACATCCATCCATTTGTCAAGATACTTTTATATGATTTTAATATCTTGAGAAATAACATTAATGAGATCATCAATTTTTGCTCTTATTTTTCTCATTTTATCTGTCTTCTCATACAACTCTGTGAGTAAGGAAACTCCTTGTGCATGCATCTTGTCCAAGTACTCTTGAAGTAATTTTCCTTTAAGATAGGTCTTTTCTACTTCCTGAATAATAGGGTCTTCTATAGAAATGGCCTCAAGATTTACTATTTCTAGAGTGAAAGTAATTCTCCTTACCACTGCAGTCAATTATTCCACCATGGCTTTGAAGTGATCCTTCATTTCTTTCTCTCTATCAAATTTCTGAATCAAGATGTCCATGGCTGACTACATATCACTCTTAAGACTTTCATGAGTTATCTTACCTAATTTAACTCTAGAGATAGAGTAATCACTTACATCAAAATTTTCAATGGTTGCATCCTGTGGAGGTCTTGCAATTTCTAGAAATTTGTGTCCCTTATCCCCTATAATTTTTGAAAGAATCCTTGGCTTCTTGGGAGCCTTAGATTTTACTGGCACCATTTTATTGAAATCAAAGTCATCTAGAGAGATGGCTTGTTTCTTTATTTTGGGCATATAAGCTGATAACCATGGTGGGAGTGCAGAAGTACTTACATTATGATCTATCTCCATTGTTGGCATTATCGGAGTTACACTTGCACAGGTAGTGGAAACAATAGGTGGAGTGTCAATAAAAACTCAACCTTTTGTCGAGTGATCAAAATTAGAACTATCATCAATATTAAAATATGGGGATGACAAACTGGAAATTGACCCTGAGGAATGAAGATTATCATCAAAAGTGCTTTGAGGGTTATCAAAAATTATTTTGGAAGGAAAGGGTGATCCAAAAGAGGGAATACTAATCAGAGAAATAGGTGAAGGTGTTGTAATAGGTGTGCCAGGAGAGGAAGAAGAAATTCTTGTTTCTTGCTGCACATTCTCTTGTGGAGACAAAGTTTCTTTCTCTTGTTGATCTGTGGGCCTATCATAAGTCTCCGTCTGTTCCATCACTGGTTCTCTAACACTTTGTCTCTCAACTTCTATATCTGCTATTTCTTACTCTTTTTCAATAACTTTTGACTTCTTCATCACAAATATGATCTTAGGCTTATGTGGCTTGGAAGAAGGGACATCACTTGTGTTCTTCATCCTATTTTCTACTTTTCTTCTTGTTTCCTCTTAAAATTTAGCTTCTAAATCTATGATGAATTCTTTCAAAGTAATTCCTTTATTTGCTAAACAATTATTGGTGTTCACCAATATAGGTTCAAATCTTTTTTCAAGGAAGTCAACTTTTTTTGTGACCATTGGATTGGAGGAAGAGGGACATTGGCAATCTGTTTAGTATTGTATCTATCAATAATCAAATCTCCATCATCCACTAAATTTTTAGGGATATCAGCAAGTCCTAGATATTCAATTTGCTCAAGAGATAACCTACTATACTCCATTTTTTTGATATTTTCTGTTGTTCTCAAATCTACCCAAACATCTTCAATCATAGGTTGATGAAATTTGGTTTTCCTCCTGATTATATCCTTCACGCCCTTGTAATCAAAATTTAGTCTTCTTTTGAATTACTTCAAGGTCATGAGTTGCATTTCAGTTTCTATGGCTCTAGCCTTTCCAATGGTTAACATTGAAAACCTACCAATTTCAACTGGGAACCTAAAACTGGGCTTATTGAGTTCCATCTGTTTATTATGCATGATGATTATTTGTCTACATAGTTCCATTAAGACCAATTTATTTGAGGGGAATCTCAGAATCATATAAGGATGACCTTGGAAAAAGCCAACTCTTAGGTATGAGAAATAATAAAATTGTAAGAACATGCATCCAAAATCATTTATGACTGTCCAAGCCTCATCTGACATTCTTCTTTGCTCTAATTGAGGATCAAAAAGATACAAAAATACTACAAATAAAGCATCATTTACTCTCATTAAATGATGAATAGAACCTTTAATGTTAACTAAGAATAGTATTGATATACTAGGGTTACTCTCCTATCTCATTCTAATGTCAAACCTAGAAAGATTCTCATTGAAGCTGCAATATAGACCAGGTAAGAAGTCATGTAAAATTTAAAGGTAGTGGATACCTTCATCAATTGCTCATGTAGAGCATTGTTGACTTGTTCTCCCCAGAAGATGACTTATTTACCTTGGAGTTATCTTGATGAAGGGATACATCCATTCATGAAACTATGAGGAAGAGGGTAAACCTCTTATCCTGCTGAGAAGAGTGATCAAATCACCAACTTCTTGGGTAAAGTCACTCCTTGGAAAACTCCATGGACACCTTGACAAATTTTCCCTTGGAGTCTTGAGCCATTTATTGTTAATTATCTTTTTTGATTTTTTAGGATCTTTGTCATATTCTCTTTGTGCTTCGACAAAATCAAGCTTTATCACTTCGGTAGCAGGAGGGCACATGAACACTTTATCAATGAACTCAGGATCCAATCTAATTATCACATTACCACTAGCATCTAACACAACCTTGGTATCCTTATTATAGAACTGAGTACACTGGAGAACAAATTTTGTGTTGTGAGCTGCTATAGGGAAAGAAGATACCAAATGAATATTGTTGTTAATTATCTTCTTCATTTCGCAGTTGGGATTGCTTGATTTAGTCCTTTCCATGAACTCAGCCATGTCCACATGACCAATATCTGTATCTCTAATGTCATCAATATTAAAAGTAACTGAGGTGATGAGGAAAATACCTTGATATTTATATTTCATTGCCTTCAACTTCTTCAGAGAAAACTCAGTCATCTAGAAGAGCTTTTACCAAAAAGATGTCGATGAAGAAGGATCCATAGGAGAAACTACAACAAAAGTCATGTTCATGTAATTAGGGGAAATACTAGAAATCTAGGAAAACTACATGCTGATGATCATGACCATGGAGATGTGCCTGAAAGGACTAAAGTGCAAGTAGGCCAAAAAACTAGAGGAAAGTAGGTTCAAAAAAGTGAAACTAAATATTTTCCAGAGTTAGGAAATTTGAGAGAATGTTTGCATGGGCGGCAAAAATTTCCACTCTTGCATGTGGGGGGTAAACTCATACTTGTGTAGGGGTGGTGATTTTTACCACCCTTGCATGTGGGATTTATGTGGGAGTGGTGAAAAATGCTGCCTCTGCATAAAGAAAGGATTTTTAAGTTTTTTGTAAGAGCGATAAATTTTTCCACCGCCGTAGGAAATGGCAACGAACGTTAGAGCAGCAAAATTTGATGCCATTGCATTTAGAAGAGATGAGTTTTTGTGTAAGGGTGGAAAATTTTTCCAGTTATGCACTTTCACTCAAAACTTCAAATATTTAAATGGTGGCAAAATTTGTCACTCTTGATTTTGACTCGATTGCACGAGGGCATGCATCATTGACGAATTTTAACCATCATCACATTGGTTTTTAGAAGGTGGTTTTCAACTAGATTTTATGTGGGTAAAACCTAAGTTGGGTCAAAACATCGACTTGGTATAAAATACAACTTAGGGCAAGGAAGGAAGGTTGATGGATCAAGCCACTAGCTAGGCTTACTTGGGTAAAACAACAAATTGAGGGAGGAACAACAAAAACCAAAATAAATAAAAAAGAAAAGTTTAACCTAAAATAAAACAAAACTAAGAAAAGAAGAATAAAAAACCTAGAAGTAAAAAGACTAAAAACCAAAACTTACCTAGTGATTTCAAAATCTTAAGCTCGAAGTTGGTGAATTCGTAATCCTACTCATTCACGCAGTTGAGTGATTACACAGAGGAGTCTCAAGAAACTTCAAATGATCAAAATGATAATCAAATAGCATTTAAATGCCCCACACCGAGTTTCAACAACTTGACACATGTGGCCATAAATGCCACACAAAAATCAAGAATTTTCCAAAATATGTACTTGGACAGCAAATTTTGCCACCCTTGCATGAGATAGGGAGGTCATGCATTAACATCAAAAATTTCCACCCTTGTATGGATAAAGAAAAAAGCCATGCATTGGTGGCAAAAATTTCCACCCTTGCATGGAGAAAGGAAAAAGCCATGCAATGGTGGTGAAAATCATTTCCCTTGTATGGAGAAAGGGAAAATCCATGCACCGACGGTGAAATTTGCTGCCGATGTGTGAAGAGGAGAAACAACAAAAAAAACTGCAAGAGAGGCATTTTTTGCTGCTAATGCATGGAAGAACGAAAAACATGCAAGAGTGGAAAAAATCACTACTTATTTAGGGAAAGAATAAAAATATGAAAGAGTGGAAAAAAATACTACTAGTGCATGGAAATAATGAAATTTATTTAACACCTTGAAAATAATCCAAATCTGAGATTTTGATCAGATCAAGAATACAATCGGTTTCACATTTTTTTATAAATCGTGATGAGGGAGTGTTACAAAATTTCTCAAGATGTCAGTCAAATTCACTTGAGATCAAGAGAATCTTGTCTCAAATGATGAACTTAGAGTGTAGATTATGAAACAGACAAGTTTCATAGGGGTTGTTTACAAAATAAACATAGCTGATTTTAGAAACAACAACTGGCTCTAGCTAGGGAACTTCCATCGATTGAACTTTTAAATGATCAAAGGGAGTAGAATCCAGTCTCTAAGTGCCTTCATCCATGCCATTGGGCCATGGAGTCAAGATACCAAAAAGAAAAAGGCATAAAAAAATGAATAAAAAGAAAAAGAAAAACATAAAACTATACAAATATATAAATGAACTTATCTGATACTTCAAGGATTGAAGTGTTTCAGATGTTGCCCACCATGAGGCAGTGAGAATGGTATTCTATCTTGAACTTCCAACAAGAAACTATTTTCATGACAGAATTGATGAATGGTGAATGGACCTCTCGACAAGGAGTCAAATTTTCTATGCATTCCTTTTGGTTCCCTCCTCTTGTCCCATAATAAGACTTGATCTCCAATCTAAAACTCACAAATCCTTACTTTATTGTCAAAGAGTTTCTTTACCTAATTTTTATGTTCAACAATACGGTCCACTACCATAGTTCATTTCTCTTGTAATTTAGTTAGGTGCATGATCCTTTTATTAATAGAATTTTCAAAAGTTTGATCTTCTACTACCTTTGCCAACTTCAGTGCTGGTAATTCCAAGGTAATTAGTATCTCAGCATTTAGACCATATAGAATTTGAAATGGTGACATACCTATTACCCTCTTAGGTGTAATCCTATCTGCCCATAAAGCATTGAACAATGCTTTATGCCAAGTTCTCTTATTGTTATCTACCAGTTTCTTGATAATAGTAACCAGATTCTTGTTGCTTGATTTTGCTTGACCATTTCCTTGTCGATAATAGTTTGAATAGTGGGAGAGAATAATCTCATGATTTTAGCAAAAGTTAGTAATCTTATGAGAAGATAAACAAGTGGTATTATCTGCTATAATCTTGTTTGAAACTCCAAATTGGAAAATAATATTTTCTTTAAAGAAATTACATACCACTTCCAAAGTAGTATGCTTAACTGGAATGGATTCCACCTACTTGGTAAAATAGTCTGTTGTGATGAGAACATAGTCATGTCTGGCACTTGAGGATGGGTTCATGGTACCAATGAAGTCGATACCTCATTACTAAAAAAATTCTTCAATCACCACCGGCTTGAGAGGTAATGCAACCAACTTGGGTTTCCCAACGAATTGTTGACATAACTCACACCTACGTACCCAATTATATGTATCTTGAAATAGTGTAGGCCAATAGTATCTGGCTCATAGAATCTTGTGAGCCATCACAGGTGTAGAAAAATGTCCTCCATAAGCTAAATTGTGGAAAGACTCCAAAAGTTTATTTTATTGTGCTTTATCCGTGCAACGAAGAAAGACTCCATCAAGGCTTCTTTTATAAAAACCATTATCCCATAAGACGTAGTTAACAGCTTTCAACTTAACATTTATTGTTTATTTATAAGACAGATGGGTAGGACACTCACCATAGGTAATAAAATAAGTGATATTGGAATACCACTCATCAGTGGTAGCGACAAACAAAAACTTTTAGCATGTCCTCAGCATCTGCTTCTTCATGTTCTATTTCTTTTGGTACGTTATTAGCAATAAATTGATATAGACCTATTCTCCACATAAGCTTAGTAGGTTTGATATCAAGATCAAACTCTTAAATTTTAGCAATCCAATTTCCCCTTTTAGTACCGAACTCCTATTGAGTTAAAATAGACTTTATTGTTGTATTAGGTACCAAAACAACAGTATGTAAATTTAGGATATAAAATCAGAAATATTTTACTGCCTTAACCATGGCATAAGCATGCTTATTCATGTTTGAATATTTTAATTCATGAGCTCTGAGAGGACAAATCATAAATTAAATGGGAAATTCCACACCTTCTTCATTTTGCTGAATCAAAATGGCTGAAAGTGTATGTTCAGAAGCATAGTTGTATACTATGAAATTTTTGGTATAGTCCAGGCAAATGAAGATTGGGGTATGAGTAATAGCCTTCTTGATTCTTTAAATTCTACTTTTCCTTCCACAGTCCAGTGGAAATTATCCTTACCCTTCATCATGTCAATAATGTGGTGAGTTTTATCTGTAAATTTAGGAATGAATCTTCACAAAAAGTTTACCTTTCAAAAGAAGGAATGAACTGTAGTCTTACTAGTAGGTAGAGTAAGATTTTAAATATATTTGAATCTTTTTGAATCAATTTTTTTGCCTTCTTAGGATACAATGTGATCGAGAAGTCTACCTTTTGCAGCCCAAAAAATTGACTTCATAGGATTGAGAGAAATACCATTTTGCCAACAACGTTCTAGTACTTATTGTAAATGATGCACATGATTAGGATGATGTTTGGAGAAAATATTCAAGTCATCAAGATAAACCACAATAAACTTCCCTATTTCATCTCTGAAGGTAAGGTTCATTTCTCTTTAGAATGTGGCACTAGCATTGATCAAACTAAAAGGCATTCTATGATATGCAAATGTTCCCCAAGGTGTAGTGAAAGCAGTTTTATATTGATCTACTTCATTAACTTCCACTTGATTATACTCAAAAAAACCATCTAACATTGACAACATTTTTGAGCCAGTTACTATTTGCAATACTTGATCCATGATGGGTAGGGGGTAGTTATCTTTTAGAGAAGATTGATTGAGATTCCTAAAATCAACACAAATATGAATTTCTCTATTCTTTTTTCTTACAGGAACTATGTTCGTGATCCAGGTGGAATGATGAATTGAAAAAAATTATTCTTGCATTCAACATCTTCTAAATCTTGAAAATGATAGTACTTGATATTGTGGGATTGTATTGCCTTTGTTTCTACTTGTGAGGTAATGACCCAGCTTTAAGAAGAATTTTATGCTGAATTTTTTTAGACCTAAAAGATTTCAAATCATCATAAGAATATGCCAAAATATCAATGTAATGATAAAGAAGAGTAATGAATTTGACCTTTTCATGAGTAGTGCAACATTTTCCAATTTGACCATTTTGGGATATTCTTCAGAAATCAAATTCACTTGATCAAACTCCATAGCGGAACTTGAATCCATTTGTTGCTACTGCTTGATATATCTATCATGCCTATCAAATAGCTTTTCAAGAGAGACAAAAACTTTTGGAATTTTATTCTCTTTTAGTTGAAGAAACTCTTCACCAATTTAGGAATCTATTTTGGGAGCTGATTCCCATGGTAGAGATTCACTACCTTCAAAATAGAGCTCCTTAAAGCTATCCATCTTTTTAAGAAAAGTAATAATTTGATTATCACTATTAAACACCTACCAATGCTTAGCATTATCAGGTACACTTGGTTGAAAGACCAGCTCAATAATGTACTTATTCCCTTCGAAATATTTATGAAGAATAATGAGAGTTACAGAGACAACTAATGAATCTGCATGATCATTAAACTCTCTTAGCACCATAGAAATATTAAAAGCATCAAAACTTTCAATGCAATCCCATACAAGATTATGATAGTGTCACAATCTTTCATTTTTAGTTTGATACATATTTCTTACTTAACAAACCACCAATTCAGCATCTCCTCAGGCATGAAGAATATTAACACCTCTAGCACGAGCATCTTTAAATCCAAGCAACAATGATTCATATTCGGAGGTGTTGTTGGTATTTTTGAATTACAACTTATATGAGTAAGGGAAAATATCTCCTTATGAAGATATCAAAACAATTCCAGTTCCAAAACTGGTAGAGAAGCAGCTACCATCAAATTCTAAAATCTAAACCTCATTAGAACTTGATCTTCTTAAAGATTCCTCTTTATCAGTGAGGGAAGATTCCTTTTTACTTGAACTTTTCTCTAAAAATTCTTCTAATTTCTTATCTGAATTATCATCTGATGAATAAAAAATATCTTTAATGGATAGAAAATGATTACCCATTCCCAAGGATTCAAATAAAATTTGAGCTTCAGAGTTTGACGTTTAGGTGACAATATATTTTGACTCTTTCTCAGGAAACAAATTTTGCATGACACCTTTAATAGATATCCTTGCTTCAGATAGGTCCATGTTTAACTCTCCACCTACATCTTTACAAAAATTATGTCCAAGTAGAATGTCATAAGAATCTAGAACATCAGCCACTAAGACTGTCATCTTAATCCTCTTGTCTAGAAAAGCCATAAATACAAATTGGGCATTTTTGATTTGACCTAAAAGTGGTACTTGCTTGTTTTTTATAGAGAAATATCTCCCAAAAGCCTTAGTTAAGGTAAGACTGAGAGAATCTACTACCTTGGCTGGTATAACATTATCAGAGGCTCTGGAGTCTATGATATAATTGCTCAACTTATGACCATTTATTAATAGAGAAATATAGAAAGGTTCTATTTTTCCAGAGGTAGCAAGAGTAGTGACAAGATTATTTTGGGTGGATTTATTCTTTTAGGGATCATGAGTCACTTTTAAAAAAAATTGTCTTGTAGGGATAGTTTTGTTTTTGACATATTCAGCCAACCTATCAAATTGTTCAGGATTGGCTTGTAAGTACTCAACTTCAGATATTTGGATCTTGGTCTTCCTAGAATGATCAATTATGTCAAATAACTAGAATGAACTAGAAATAGAGGAAGGAATTCCATCATTCTAATTTTTATTTGATGTGGTACTGGTCTGAGGAATAGAAGCAGAAGGTACAAGATTATTTGAGGTACTTGCTTATTTACCACTGGGTCCTTTGATTGGAAAGGTAGTGAAGTTCCCCATTTAGCAATTGAGATCACTGGCTGAGGTTATTCTCATACTTTTCCCTTATCAACTTGTTGAGTTGACTGATTTTGGGACCTAGTAAAAATAATATATGCTCCATCATACACATCTCCTTTTTTAGCTTTGTATTGGTAATTTGGAAAACTAATAGTAGAGTCACCAGCTAATTCTTTTTCTACTTCTAAAAAGAGATCAACATCATTTTCTTAGTCCAAATCAAGTTGGAAAGAATGATCATGTTTAGCTTCATAATAACTAACTACTGAGTTGACCGGTGCTGCTTTAATGGCAAGCTTTCCCTGTGTGGGAGGAAGATGATTGGGTTGCCCTTGATTTTTGACAACATTACCTTGATATAAATTGTTGGGAAAGGTCTTCCTTGGTATATCTCGATAAGAAGAAGGAACATACATACCTTAGGACATTTGCCTTTTTAGAGCTAGCAATTTATTTGATAACTTTTGCACCATAGGATCAATAGTTCTTGTAGAAGAATTTTTAGCAAAAGAGGAAAATCTATTTTTTTTTAGAATCTTTTCTTATCTTACCTACAAGAATAAGATCATCTTCAACTTTGATAGCCAAAATTTGAGATACAAAAAGATCTGTAGGGCTAGCCCAACTTAACAAAAAACTCACTTTGGGAAGTTGAAAATTGATAAAAAAGCACTTAAGATTTTTTAGTGTTAGCTGAGCAATTACATAAATCCTATTTATCAGCTTATTGAATTTAGCGATGAAGTATTTCATAGGCTCATAAGGCTCCTTCTTCATTTATGTAAGCTAATCCAATAAGGTTTGTGCATCTTTTATGAGTTTAAACCTAGCCTCAAACTTAGTCTTAAGAGTGTTCTAATCGGTTATAGTCTGAGCTTGAAGATGATAAAACCAATCTACGACAGCACCTTGTAGTGTTTCTATAAAAAATCTTACAATTATATCTTCATATTCAATGCCTATCACACCACAGGCTATAAAGAAAGCTAAAATATATTCATCAAGGTGAACTTTCCCATCACCATAGAATTTGAGAAAATTCTTTCTTGAACTATGAGGTAGCTCATGCAAAGGTGGGGTTAGATTTAGAGGGCCAAAAGTGTTACCCCAAGGGCCTTGCACTACCATGATATGATGAGTAAAAGGAGGGATAACAAACCTTTATGGAGTATGAATAGATAGAACTCTACTAGCACTAGGACTAGGATATTTACTTGGTATTAAAGATCTGACATTAGAAGGAAGAAAGCTCCTGGTTCAATGAAGGTGAGATCATAAGGGCAAGAGATCAAATTTATTTTGTTGTATCAATTCAAATATAGGATCAATAATACCTTGAGATTTCTGGCTTCATATATACCATGAATCTACCAGAATGTAGAATAAAAAAGAATTGGAAATGCTTCAACTCGAAGCTTGAAGCTTTGAATTGTGCATTCTTCCCCAACAGAGTCACCAAAAAACTATTGGGTGAATATTTTGTCATCAGCCTACTAAAAGCAAACTGGTTATATTAGCCACAGTGTAATGAGATAAATCTCTCCTCTCAGCAAGGGGAGGTTCCCTATAAACTATCATAAACTAATCTAAACTAAAAATTAACTCAAGGGTGAGATCATATCATCTATTTCTCTTTTTTTAGAAATGATATTTATAAAGTAAAGGAAATTTTTCTTGATATCAACTGATTTTATGAGAAACCCATGAGAGTACAAAGCCTATCATTACTTCTCTTACTAATTTATAACTTATATCACAGTAGAATGAGGTGCAACCTAAAGTCTTCATTGAAAACTACAACAAAGTATATAATCACAAAAGATACAAGTAGTTCAAAGTCTTTCTAATATCTTTTGTTCTAAAATAATAAAACATAAAATAAAGACAATTATAGCAGCACAAAGTCTCCATAATCAACTTCATAACATCTTCCAGATTATTTTCACTCACTCTACTTATTTAATCAAATAGATAAGATTGTATTAGGAAAAGGACATAAGAACAATTTCCTACACAACACAAGTTATTCTAATACAAAGTTTTAAAGGTCACTTGCTTTCTTATTCACTTGATAAAACTTGAGTTTGCAATCTGAGCTCAAAGTCTAAAAATGCCTTTCAATTTTTGGTAGTGTTTTGCTTCTAATAACTCTAAGCCGTATTTACAATAGAGGCCCTCTTTATTTATAGAGAGAGGCCTTGAATTTTTTTTTTTAGAAAAGACCTAATTACTTTGATCGAGTCAAAGATAAGAGTCCTTTCTGACTTAGGACTCCTATATTTTTACATGTAATTACATATTAAAAAAGTATATGTAAAAATGTCCAAAGCAATTTAAAAAGTACATCTAAAAAGTGGAAATTAAACCAAGGAAGAATAGTTTCAATTTGTATCCCCATCTTTCTTCATGTGAGCATCATACATAGTGATAGTTGTTTGCATTCTGATACTGTCTGGAGTAACAGTGTTCTTAAAAATCATCTTAGCTCTCACTATGGCATCTCTCACTGTTGTAACTTATTTTGCATGACTAGTTAGCCTAGTTTTAAATTATCTAGAGTTAACTGATTATCCATAATATTGTCCATAGAGGCTATATAATATGCCTTATCTTCAAATTCTTTCTAGAACATACTTTCAAATTATTGAATCATTTCTTTTATTGAAAGGAATTGGTTGTCTTATGATGTAAGTTTGCAAGGTAGCTCCTCCAATTTATGCAAAAGATTGGTATCATTTTGTTCACTAAGTTCCTTCAAAGATTTGAGGTCACTGACCAACTATTTAAGCACCTAACTCCTATATGCTAATGCCTCTTTAGTTTTAGTGTAAGAGTCTCTATCAGTAATGACACTGATTGATATCAGAGTGCTTATTTTTAGTTTCCTCATATCCATCTATTTGTCAAGATACTTTTCTATGCTTTCAATATCCTAAGAAATAACATTAATAAGATCATCAAGTTTTGCCCTTATTTTTCTCATTTTATTTGTCTTCTCAGAAAACTCTGTAAGGAAACTCCTTATGCATGCATCTTGTCCAAGTAATCTTCAAGTACTTTTCCTTTGAGATAGGTCTTTTCTAATTTTTAAATAATGAGGTCTTCTATGGAAATGGCCTCAGAAGTTACTATTTTTTTAGTGAAAGTAATTCTCCTTACCACTGTAGTCAATTATTCCACCATGGCTTTGTAGTGATCTTTCAATTCTTTCTCTTTGTCAAAATTTTGAATCAAGATGTCCATGGTTGACTGCATATCACTCTTAACACTTTTATGATTTATCTTACCTAATTCAACTCTAGAGATAGAGTAATTACTTATATCAAAAATTTTAATGGTTGCATCTTGTGGAGGTCTTGCAATTTACTGAAATTTGTGTCCCTTATTCCCAATCATTTTTGAAAGAATCTTTGGCTTCTTGGGAGCCTTGGCTTTTACTGGCAAAATTTTATTAAAATCAAAGTCATCTAGAGAGATGGCTTATTTCTTCCTTTTGGGTATATAAGATGATAACCATGGTGGGAGTGTAGAAGTACTTACATTAATATCTATCTCTATTATTGGCATTACCAGATTTGCACTTGCACAGGTAGTGGAAACAATAGGTGGAGTATCAATAAAAACTGCACCTTTTGCTAAGTAATCAAAAGTAGAACTATCTTCAATATCAAAAGATGGGGATGACAAACTGGGAATTGAACCTAAGGAATGAAGAGTATCATCAAAATTGATTTGAGGGTTGTGAAAAATTATTTTGGAAGGAGAGGGTGATCCAAAAGAGGGAACACTAATCAGAGAAATAGGTGAAGGGGCTGCAACATGTGTGCCAGGCGGGGAAGAAGAAATTCTTGTTGCTACACATTCTCTTGTGGAGATAAAATTTCCTTCTCTTATTGATCTATGGGCCTATCATAAGTCTCCATCTGTTCCATCACTGGTTCTCTAATGCTTTGTATCTCAACTTCTATATCTGCTATTTTTGACTCTTTTTCAATAACTTTTGACTTCTTCATCACAAATATGATCTTAGGCTTATGTGGCTTGAAAGAAGGGACATCACTTTTGTTCTTCATCTTATTTTATTTTTTTCTTCTTATTTCCTCTTGAAATTTAGCTTCTGAACCTGTGATTAATTATTTCAAAGTAATTTATTTATTTGTTAACCAATTATTGGTGTTTGCCAATATAGGTTCAAATCTTTTCCTCAAGGAAGTCAACTCTTTTTGTGACCATTGGATTGGAGGAAGAGGGGCATTGGCAATATGTTTAGTATTGTATCTATCATTAATCAAATCTCATCATCCACTAAATTTTTAGGGATATCAACAAGTCCTAGATATTCAATCTGCTCAAGACATAACCTACTATAGTCCATTTTTGCTAATATCTTCCACTGTTCTCAAATCTACCCAAACATCTTCAATCATAAGTTCATGATATTGGGTTTTCCTCTTGATTATATCCTTCATGCCCTTGTAATAAAAATTTAGTCTTCTTTTGAATTGATTCAAGTTCACGAGTTGCACTTTAGTTTCTATGGCTCTAGCCTTTCCAACGATTAACACTGAAAACTTGCCAATTTTAACTAGAAACTTGAAACCGGGCTTCTTGAGTTCCATCTGTTTATTATGCATGATGATTATTTATCTACATAGTGTTATTAATACCAATTTATCTAAGGGGAATCTTGAAAGCATATAAGGATGACCTTTGAAAAATCCAACCCTTAGGTATGAGAAAGAAGGAAATTATAAGAACATGCATCTAAAATCATTCACGACTGTCCAGGCCTCATCTGACATTCTTCTTTTCTCTAATTGAGGATCAAAAAGATACAAAAATACATCATTTACTCTCTTGAAATGATGAATAGAACCCTTCAATGTTAACTAAGAGTAGTATTGATATATTGGGGTTACTCTCCTATCTCCTTCTGATGTCAAACCTGGAAAGATT
The DNA here is from genome assembly GCA_037957365.1 of Torreya grandis. Taxonomy (NCBI): domain Eukaryota; kingdom Viridiplantae; phylum Streptophyta; class Pinopsida; order Cupressales; family Taxaceae; genus Torreya; species Torreya grandis. The sequence continues at coordinate 660,405 of JARHVA010005163.1, forward strand.
CTCATTGAAGCTACAATATAGACCAGGTAAGAAGTCATGTAGAATTTGAAGGTAGTGGATACATTCATCAATTGCTCATGTAGAGCATTGCTGACTTGTTCTCCCCAGAAGATGACTTGTTTGCCTTGAATAATTATCTTGATGAAGGGATACATCCATTCATGAAACTATGAGGAAGAGGGTAAACCTCTTATCCTACTGAGAAGAGTGATCATATCACCAACTTATTTGATAAATTCACTCCTTGGAAAACTTCGTGGCCACCTTGATAAATTTGCCCTTGGAGTCTTGAGCCATTTATTGTTAATTACCTTTTTCAAATTTTTAAGATCTTTATCATATTCTCTTTGTGCTTTGACAAAATCAAGCTTTATCACTTCGGTAGCAGGAGGGCACATGGACACTTTATCAATGAACTCAAGATCTAGTCTAATTATCACATTACCACTAGCATCTAACACAACTTTGGTATCCTTATTATAGAACTGAGCACACTGGAGAATAAATTCTATGTTATGAGCCACTACAGGGAAAGAAGATACCAAATGAATATTGCTATTAATTATCTTCTTCATTTTGTGGCTGGGATTGCTTGATTTAGTCCTTTCCATGAACTCAGCCATGTCCACATGACCAATCTTTATATCTCTAATGTCATCGACGTTAAAATTAACTGAGGTGATTCAAAAAACACCTTGATATTTATAATTCATTGCCTTTGATTTCTTCAGAGAAAACTCAATCATATGGAAGAGCTTTTACCAAAAGGATGTTGATGAAGAAGGATCCACAAGAGAAATTGCAATAAAAGTCATGATCATGCAATTAAGGGAAATATTGATAATTTGGGAAAAATGCATATCGATGATCACAACCATGGGGATGCACCTGAAAGGGATAAATTGTGAGCAGGCTGAAAAACTAGAGGAAAGTGGATTCAGAAAAGTGAAACTAAATTTTTTTTAGAGTTAGATAATTTGAGAGAATGTTTGCATGGGTGGAAAAAATTGTCGCTCTTGCATGTTGGGGGTAAACTCATACTTATGTAGGGGTGGTGATTTTTACCACCCTCACATGTGGGCTTTATGTAGGAGCGGTTAAAAATGCCGCCTCTGCATAAAGAAAGGATTTTCAAGTTTTTTGTAAGAGCGACAACTTTTGCCACTACCGCAGTAAATGGAAAGGAATGTTAGAGTAGAAAAATTTGATGCCATTGCATTTAGAAGAGATGGGGTTTTGTGTAAGGGTGGAAAATTTTGCTGCTTATGCACTTTCACTCAGAACTTCAAATATTTAAATGGTGGTAAAATTTTTTGCTCTTGATTTTGACTCGATTGCAGGAGGGCATGCATCATCGACAAATTTTAACCGTCATCACATTGGTTTTTAGAAGGTGGTTTTCAACTAGATTTTACGTGGGTAAAACCTAAGTCAAGTCAAAAAATTGACTCGGTATGAAAGACAACCTAGGGCAAGGAAGGAGGGTTGAAGGATCAAGCCGCTAGCTAGGCTTACTTGGGTAAAGCAACAAATCAAGGGAGGAACAATAAAAACCAAAATAAAAAGAAAATAAAATTTTAACCTAAAATAAAAGTAAACTAAAAAAAGAACAACGAAAAATCTAGAAGTAAAAAGACTAAAAACTAAAACTTACCTAGCGATTTTGAAATCCTAAGCTCGAAGTTGGTGAATTCATAATCCTACTCGTTCGCACAGTCGAATGATTGTAGGGAGGAGTCTCAAGAAAATTAAAATGATCAAAATGAAAATCAAATGGTATTTAAATGCCCCAAACCAAGTTTCAACAACTTGACATGTGCGGCCATAAATACCATGCAAAAATCAAGAATTTTCCAAAATCTCTGCTTGGGCAAAAAAAAATTCTGCCCTTGCATGAGATATGGGAGGTCATGCATTGGCATTGAAAATATATGCCCTTTCATGGAGAAAGGGAAAAGCCATGCACTGGCGGCAAAAATCATGGCCCTCACATGGAGAAAGGGAAAAGCCATGCACTGGTGGCAAAAATCACTACCCTTGCATGGAGAAAGGGAAAAGCCATGCACTGATGGTAAAATTTATTGCCAATGCATGAGGAGGAGAAACAACAAAAGAAACTACAAGAGCATCATTTTTTATCGCTAATGTATGGAAGAATGAAAAACATGCAAGAGCGGCAAAAATCATCATTTATGCAGGGACAAAATGAAAATATGAAAGAGCAAAAAAAAATGCTGCTAGTGCATGGAAATAATAAAATTTGTTTAACACCTTGAAAATGATCAAAATTTGATAGTTTGATCATATCAAGAATATAATGAGTTTCACTTTTTTTGAGAAATCGTGATGAGGGAGTGTTACAAACTTTCCCAAGATGTCAATCAACTTCACTTGAGATCAAGAATATCTTGTCTCGAATGACAAACTTAGAGTGTAGATTATGAAACAAACATGTTTCATAGGGGTTGTCCATAAAACAAGCATAGCTGATTTTGGGAACAACATGAAGAAAATCAAAGCGACATGCATACTCTTAGAAGAGATGAAAGACTTATTAATGAATTCTTCAATGATGATGAAGTTATATCCAAATTTGACCTATATACATATGAAAATCATGATCAAATCGTAACCCAAGTTCTTGGAATGGGAGGCAAGTTACCCCTAATTTAACCCTAATCTCCTACAACATCTCATTTGATCACCATCTAGACCTAATACTCCTCCCCACCCACATATCACAAACTAAGAATAAGGGAACCCTGAACTTATAGATCATGAACAAGAACTAGAAGAAAAATAAGAAGCCCCTTAAAATAATCACATTGAGGCTAATATAAGGATATCTATATTTTAGGATCACTTAGACCAACTTACCCAACAAATCAACTCCCTTGCATCCCAAATCCATTCTGAAAACCAAAGACCCTCATCACCTAGGAGAACAATTAGGAACACTAACATTGACCCATTAAAACTAAAATCAAGCCAAACTTATAATTCCAATCCCTTAATGGATCCCTCTTTTTCCCAAGAGTGGAAGATGATGAAATAAAATCTTTAGTAGATAGAGCCCCACACTCAAGTAATGAAATACAGATATGAAGACTTTTGCACATCCCCATTAGACATGAGTATTCTACAGATACCCTTCCCAACATGTTTTGAAGTTCTAAAATTCTCAATAGATATAATGGGAGATGATACCCTCATAACCATGTTTAAGATTTCTATGTATTCCGTGAGGTTAAATACAAAGATGCTTATCTAATTTAACTCTTTCCTAAAAGTCTCACAGGACTTGCTCTTGAATGGTTCATGCATTTACCTAAGGGGTACATTGCTACTATTTAGGAACTAACAAAAAAAATTGTGAAACAATTATATTTCAATATAGAACATGACATTTCTATAATTTATCTCTACAACACTAAACAAAGGAATGGAGAGAGTCTATCATCATTATTACAATGGTGGAGGAGCCTAACTAGTTGCTTCTGATGTATAGTCCCCAAAAAAGAGTTGGATAAGATATTTATTGATAATCTAAATGCTAAATTGAAATATCAATTGAAATTACAATGTGTCAAATAATTTGATGAGATTATATAAAATGGTATCCATATATAAAAGGCACTTATTGAAAGAGGGAAAATTAAGTTATATACCTGGAATGAACAAAGTCAAAATCAAGGTAATGTTTTTTTGGGTAAGCCAATGATCTTTAATAAGAACATGAATGTAGTTGGGGATGGTGTTACTGATTCAAAGCATGTAAAAATGGTACAAAAATATTTCCCCACTACCAAATGTCAATATATCTCCAGCATTATTGTGCCAAAAGGAAAACTAAGGCCTAGATAAGGGAAATGTCAACTTACTAGTCTTGGTGTGCCCATTGAAATGGTCCTAAAAAAGTTAATTTCTACCAATATGATAACTCTCCCAGAGATTTGACCCTTGGATAATCACCTTCAGTGCAATATTGAGCTTCTTAACAAGTCAAGATATTTATAATATTCACTAGGGCCTACTCTAATAATGATAAAGGCTTATGATGATAATGAAAGGTCATCTGCTAGAATATATATCTTCCAATAGTTGTGGGGCTTGTAGTCCACCAAACATTAATCCATATATTAGATGTATATCTACCTTATAATATGCATTTGGGACACCCTTGGATTCATGTTATGAGAGCGGTACCCTCAACCCTTCATCAATGTCTCAAATTCTTATATTCAGGCATGGAGGTCACCATTTTGGGTGAAATCAAACATTTTCATAGTTTTCAAATGGGATAATCAAATCATGATATTTATTATCCAAGTATCTGAATCTCATCTTATAATCCAAAATCTATGAAATATGTACTCCCTAATAGTTTATCACCCTCCTCATCTGGGTCACCAAAAATCACTTGCTTAAAAATTATCTCCAAGTGGTGTGGGGAGTATGAGTATAAAGGTGTGTGCATAGGAGACCTTCCACTATTCCCACATAGCTATGGGTCCCTATTTATGAGGCAAGATAAACCTATTATTTATAAATTTAGTCTGACTACCTTCAAAGTGCATGGATGTTATCAAAAGAATATTTTGATGAGCTTGGAGATTCCTAGATTATTCATGAAGATGTGACCCTATATTATCAAAAGGAAAAATATACACAACTATAGAAAATGATTCAAAATATGAATTATAAGGGTAGAGGACTAAATTGAGAGGAATAAGGAAAGTTAAAACTATTGGTGTTTAAAAACATCTAAGATGTCTTGGCATAGGGTAAAAACTACTAAGTATTGACCTCAACTCTATCGCCATAGACACTTCTTTGATTCCTGAAGAGTCAACCTTTGACAAAGAAGTTGACATAGGTTTCATTTATAACCTATATGAAGACCTTGCTACCATGAACCTATTCTCTAAAAATACCATTTCCACTATCAATATCTCCCTCTACTACCTTGAACTAATAGAGTGAGATCCAAGGACAAAGCCATCCTTTGATATGTTTCAAAATGATGAGGTTATTATTAATTACATGGGAGCTCAAAGTTTCATGCCATTAGGAGATCACAAAATGGGATTCACTATCAATTTAAATGAGTCCACCTATTTTAGAGAGTACCATGAGTCATTAAATAAAGTAAAATAGGAAGAATATGATGAAGTTGATCCCTCTCCAAATATAGAAGAAATCTATTTAAACCCTAATGAACAAGAGCTTTATCAAGAGATAATTGCAAAGTTCCCAGCTAAATATGCTTCAAAGAAAGAGTAACCACCACCCAAAACATATATTCAAGATCAGTCACCTTCCATAATTAAGGAGGTCATATGAATTATTATTGGAACTGAAGAAATTACTAAAATAATCAAACTAGGGGAAATTCTCACCTTTGAGGAATAATAAATCCGTATTGAGCTTATTAAAGAGTTTATAGACATATTCACATGGAACTACTTTGACATGCCTGGATTAGATCCCACTCTAGTGGTACATCACCTAATAGTGTAATTAAATTCTAAACCAATTAAATAAAAGTTCCAAAAGATGTACCCAAAGGTGGCATTATTATTCAAGGAAGAACTACAAAATTTCATGGAAGCGTGATTCATTTGGCCAATAGATTACTTTGAATGGGTCTCTAATATCATCCCCATTACAAAACCACAAGGAAGGATATAGATTTGTACTAAATTCTAAGATATAAATAAGGCATGTCCAAAAGACAACTTTCCTTTGCCAAATCTCAATATGATTGTGGACTCCACCATAGGGTATGAAATGTACTCCCTCATGGATGGATTTTTTGGGTACAATAAAATCAAAATCACTATAGAAGATCAGCATAAAAATGCATTGATTACTCCATGGGGGACTTTATGTTACTAAGTGATGCTCTTTTGACTAAAAACATGAGAAAAACTTACCATTAGGCCATGATAGTCCTTATTTGTGATACGATACATGATACTATGGAAGATTATGTGGATGACATCTTAAGAAAGTTACAAATAAGTGCAGAACATCCAATAGTCCTCATATAGATCTTTAAGAGGCTTAGATAATATAGAGTCAGACTAAACCCCAAGAAATGTGTGTTCAGGGTAACTTTAGGAAAACTTTTGGGGTTTATAGTATCTTGCCAAGGCATTGAGGTATATCCATCTAAGGTAAAATCCATTATTGAAATGCCTCCACATAAAAACCTAAAGCAGTTATGGAGTATTCAAGGGAAATTACAAGCACTTCATCGATTCATTTCATAGTTGGTAGATAAATGTCATCCATTTACATATATCTTAAATAAAGGAGCTCATTTTTAATTGAAATTTAAAATGTCAAAAGGAGTTTGATAACTTGAAGCAACATCTATTGAAGCCTCCAATAATCTCACCACCAATATTTGCAAGACCTTTGCTTTAATATATATCTGCTATGACATGTGTTATAGGGGCCATCTTAGCTCAACACAATGATGTAAGAAAAGAATGAGCTATATATTATCTAAGTAGAACACTCATCTCATACAAGCTCAATTATACCCCTATAGAGAAATCATGTTTGGATGTGGTCTTTGCTTCATAAAAACTTAGACATTATATGTTAAATAACCAAGTCAAGCTAATCACAAAAGTTGATCCACTTAAAATACATGTTATCTAAGTCTACCTTAATAAGAAGAGTGGCTAAATGGATCATGTTGTTAAGTAAATTTGACATTGAATATGTGAATCAAAAATCCATCAAGGGTTAAATTATCATGGATCAACTAGCAATAACACCCATAACAGACATGAAACCACTAACAACAACCTTCCCTAATGAGTCCATATTGACAACTGAAGAATCTACAAGATGGAAATTATATTTTGATGGATCCTTTACTATGCATGGGTCAGGAATGGGAATCCTTTTGGTAAAATCACAAGGAGACCTAATACCTAAATCTATTCAAATCTCTTTCCCATGTACCAATAACATCATTGAATGTGAGGTATTGATTTCTGAGTTACAACTTGTCATCCAATGGATTGTTTAGCATATTTAGGTCATTAGGGATTCTTAGTTGATTATCAAATAGGTTAATGAATATTTCTAAACCAAGGATGAGAAGTTACTTCCCTACAAGTAAATGGTTGATCAGTTAAAGTAAACCTTTTAGTTTATAAACTTTGAGCAAGTGCCAATAGGAAGTAACAAATTTGTAGACATAATGGCCACTATTAGGTCTTTAATATATCTCCCAAAAGATGTCCTTGAAGGTAATTTATTGATTGAACAATTATTATTGCCCACACATCAAGTTTTGTCTAATTATCAAATTTATGCAATACTTGATCCCAGTCAACCATGGTACCATGAAATCTATAACTACCTCAACAATAAAACTCTTCTACCAGACCTCAATCATCACCATCATAAATCCTTCATCCAATATGCATCCCATTGCACCATCCTTGGCAATATGCTCTATCAACGAGTCTATGGTGGGACCTTGTTGAGATGCCTAAACTTAGAAGAGGCCCTTCTTGTAATCAAGGAGGTTCATGATGGTATTTTTGGAGGCCATGTTAATATAATGACATTAGCCAAGAAGTTACTCTAGACTGGATATTATTAGATAAACATGTATCATGATGCTTGTCAGTATGTGTGCAAGTGTGTAGCCTGTTAAAAACACAATAATCTCATACATGTCTCAGCTCAAGATCTTTAACCAATAATGAGCCCATGGCCTAATATGTATATTATATATTATTGGAAAGATTAATCCTACCTCATCAGATAGACACAAGTTCATTATTACAACCACAAAGAATTTTAATAAATTAGTAGAAGTTATGCTGCTCATATACACCATAGGCCTTCAAATATCTAAGTTTATTTTGAATCAAATCATTTGATGCTTTAGAATCCCATCCAAAATCATATGAGATGATGGTAAATCTTTTAAAAATTAGGAAGTGGAAGACCTGTGTAATAGATATCATATTGAGAAACATTTATCCACACCTTATTACCCCTAGGGCAATGGACAAGTGGAAGTAACAAATAAAATGCTCATCAAAATACTCAAGAAGATTGTTAATGACATGGGAAGGAAATGATATCTACAACTATATCCTGTAATTTGGTCATATAAACTAGCTTATAAATGCCAACTGGGACCACTCCATACTTTTTGGTATATAAAACAAAATCAATCATGCTAGTCAAAGTTAAACTCCCCTAATTACGTATATTTTTGCAAGGCATGATAATGAAAAATGAGTATAGAAATGTATAGCTACAAGAACTAGAATTATTGGATGAAAATCATCAAAATACCTTTGGTCACCTTAGGGTATATCAAAATAATCTCAAAGGTCAATACCATAAGAAAATCCAGTCTCGAGAATTTGAATTTGAATTTGGTGACCTAGTCCTTAAGGAAAAATAGAAAAACACCAATGCTGAACATGAAAAGAAGGCAAAATTTTAAGCAAATTGGCTTGGGCCATATGTTATTATCACCAAATTTGGGTTAGGGGAATACAAATTATCCACTCTAGATGGAGATGAGCTTGATGAGCCAATGAATTTTATTCATCTTAAATGGTTTTATGTCTAGAAGGCTTGAAAATTTTGATCCTTTATTTTTAAGAGCCCATATTTGAGGGAATTCCTATCCATAATTACTTCACTTCCCATCATTATTCCTCACACCTCATCATTCTACACATCCCATTTTATCCTCTCACCTCCCATATGAATCTGATCCCAATGGTGGGTATAAGATATAATCTTTGAAAATAAGGAGGCATGAGATTCAAAAATGGGGTAGATTAATAATGAAAGGACATAAGGAACAAATATTAAAGAGTCATCTAGAACATCTAATCCACTCTAAAATCAATATTTCCTTTTGATATCCCAATTTAAATAAAAATTAGTTCTCCTAGATAGCTCTTATCCTTATCAGCCTCCATGACACTGAATTTTACTAATCCCCATTTATTAATCGGAGCATACACCTACATGCACCTACTAATTTCATTAGTAAATAAGGGTCATTAATTATTCCTCCTCTAGGATTTATAATACATTTTGTAAAATTCTAAATAGAATCTTGAAAAATTTTAATCTAGTTCCTAGGATTATATTCGATTTAATCCTGTCTCAATTATCACAAAATTATTGTGTCAAACAACCTCTTACCTATGCAATGAGTGATATTGTATATATCCATTTAACAAAGTTCCTTAAACATATTTTCATCATTTATATTATAAATAAATTTTCATACTTTCAAATTTTATACATATGAGTCAAATCTTAGTTAGGTCACAAATCCTTTTTACTTTAGTTAAATTTGTAAACACTTTATATTATTAAATGTATAATCACTTAGATCAGGGGGTGAATCAGTGAGCCCAAATAATACAAATTAAATTTCAATCCTTTTAAACTCTTAATCAATTACCATAAGCATTTCATGAAACATACATATCATTCATAGAAATGACCAAGAGAGACAATGCAAGATCAAACATATAACACATGACATATGTGGGAAATCCTCTTAGGGGAGAAAACCCACTGGAACCTACGATTGGAATAATATCTTATGATAACATGAACTAATTTAGACTGGATATAATTGATCAAGGAACTACAATCCCTTATTTAGTGATACTACAATCCCACAAGGTGCTATAATACCTGTCTAGCTAAGCAACCACAACAACTAGAGTTTTAACAAGTTTCACCTTGCAAGGAGGCTACAACCCCCTAGATGTTGAGAAACCAAAATAACATATAAAAATATAACATCTCTTAAACATTGGTTACCTACCAATCTGATGGAGATACAAAGTATATCAACTCTCTTTAACTTTTCACACTCAATGCATCTATAGCCACCTTTTGGATTACTCTAGACCTCTTCGCTCATCCTCAACCTACAAGAACACTGTTATAACATCATAAACATGACCTATAGGTCATACACATAGTCCTTAATCTATTTTTCTCATCAACCCTCCATTGAGCACACTGCCTCTCCTCTCTTTTTTGCTTCAACACTCACTCAAGCCTAGAAACCATCTCCTTTGGTTTCTCTATATATAGAGTCTTCATGATAAAAATATTCTTGGTTGGAAATTAGACTTATCATATCCCTTAATTATTATCTTACATCAAGACACAACTCAAAACAATATTCATAGGTTGGCCATAGTATCTATGGGTCACCCTTAAGAAGCTACACCTTTCAATTAGGCCCTTGTAACTCTTATAAATCTCATAGAGACCTATTCACCCATTTATCACTTCATCAAAAAAAAAAACATGGGACCACTTTAAAATACATGTTTCCACTCCTTATTTCCCCTTATACATCCTCAAATTATTATAGTCATCTCTGCTCCCCTATGCATATGCTCAATCTACTCACACAGTAGCCTTGTACATAGGAACACTATGAACGAACACACAAACAAATTATTATTAATTTTTCATAATCAATATAGATTGATTACACCTCAAAAAATAACATATATCATCCTCATGAAGTATGCAACACTCCCTAATGGCTAATTCATAATGAAACATTGAAACAACATCAACACAAGCTCAATTATCATTCTCGGGTCACTTATAGTCCATGGCCAAACACATAGTCAAATTTGGAGCAAAATATATGAAATTTAAAAAAATAATAATACCATATAACTAGGTTCAATATATTCACCATGGAGTCCTCTTTAATTTTTATTTTTACATCACCATTAAATTCATCTTGGATCAAAAGTTATAGCTAAAATACAGAGCACTGGTTTTTCCTTTGTTAAATTCAAATATTTGAATTCAAACAGTCATAGTTAAACCTCAGACACTATGCTATCATATCATGTCCTCACTTCTTAGATTAATCATGCACCATTTATATCTATTTTGAGGATATCAACCTTTACCATTCATTTATCATCGTTGGATCTTCATCTTGACTATTTGACTTAATGCACTTTGTCAATCTCATGTACGTAGCTCGGTCTTTATCTGTATTAAACATTAGACACCTTAAAATCATATCACTCAATACGCACCATTTACACACACACACACACACACATGCACACATGTATGTATGTATGAACATATACTCACCATTATATCTTAGAATAATCTTGATATTTACCTCTATTCAATGTTAAAATTCAAACACTTGTCCTCATCTCACTGCTTCCTAACACCATAGAACAAACACACTCCATTGATCCTTTTGTAAGGAACTCAATATTTAAATTTGTTAACCAATGAAAAATTTGACTCATTTTACTCAAAAAACACCATATATATTCACTTTATGATCATCCATGAGCTATTAAATCTCCACCTAGTCCTAATCTTTAACATCATGTAAAATAGACTATGGGGACCATTGTTATCTTCTTGGAAGGCCAACTTTACAGGGTCATATATTTTGATGCACTTCATTAAATGACTTAAAATTTAACTTATATCAACTAGGAAAAAAAATAAACAAACCCATATGATCGAATTCTCCTTAAGTTTCCAAATGTGTGAAAAATAACTACATCAAAATGTCTACTCATCTTTTCTTGCCATAAGCAAATTTGGCTATGGGAAAACACTATCAAATTGCCTGGGAGCCCAACTTTTCACTTGAATATATTTTGTCATTATTCATTGCATGACCTAAAATTTATCACATAGAAACTAGGCATAATACTAAATAAACCCATGTGACCATTTTCTCCTGACACCTCCACATGTGTGAATGTTGACATCATCAACATGCTTACTTGGCTTTATTTGAACATAAAAAACACTGTCAAAAGGCTTGAGATCCCAACTTGGCACCCACATATCTTTGATTGATATTCATCACATGACTTGAGACTTTGATCATAAGAAAATGGGACTAATGTGATCACAACCATATTACCAACTCCCCCTAACTAATCTATACATGATAATTATGATGTCATCAAATTATTTACTCAGATTTTTTGCCACTGGACCCAAAATGTCTAGATGAAAACTATGGACTACAAGATGAATTTAACTTATGTAAAAAAGATCTATAATCATCCTTTATCTCTGATAGAACCTATTTCACATGATAAATACTTTAAAATCATCATTAATCATCTCTAAATAGATAAACTTTGAAGATCAACCAAGCCTACTTCAAGCATACTAGGATAAACATATTGCACACTTTATCATTGTAACTTAGACTATCAATGAACTTCATCTACTCACCTGTACCCCTCCATAACATCACCATGACATCATTAAAAACTCTCCAACAATCTACCCCTTTGTCATTGATGTCAACACCCATCATAAAATAATCTATAACTCACCTTCTTTCTCTATCTTCAAGCACTTCAACAATAATAAATTTCTCCCCCTTTGACACAATGACAAAGTGGGAACCAATTAATCCTAAGGACCTAAAAATACTACCAAATGGAGAAGAATATCTTATAAAGATAGTACAAACTCCCCCTTACCTTGAGCCTACCTCTTCTTCCCTTGACAACTTCCTCTTGTTACAAGCCAACACTCTTCTTCAACCAAGCACTGTAACCAATAAAGATAGAGCAAAAAAAACATTGGAATCTGATGGAAATCACCAAAAACAATTGAGAGGGACTCCCCCTAATATTTATGATCAATTGCACCTCTTGAGCAACTTCAAATCTCTATACACCATGAAGAACCACCATACAGGTTTACTAGCCTTCTATCTCAAGCTACCATAAGGACCGTCAACAAAACTTCATGATATAAAAAAATCAAGTAAATCTAATTGAAACACTCATGCCTTACACTTTTGGAAAAACTAAACAAAAATCACTCTTCTTCTTACAAGGCCTGTCTAGTCTCTTTGTAGCCCTACCTAGAACTTGAAAATCCCACAACTTTATGTAGACATAACTTCAAGACCTAAAAATTAATATAAAGATCAATCTCATATGATACCTCAATCACACAATTTAATCACCTATCTCATTCTCTACAATATACTTCCTTCACAAACCTACTAGCCAATTAGGTTTCCATCTTGACGAAAACTTGAATAACTTAAAATTTGCAAACCTTAAGATCTCTGTAAATATTGATTTGACAACCCATTTGGCCCATTCAAACTATTAATAATACTTATACCTTAACTCACAAGGCAAACCAATTTTATAGCATAACCCAAAACCCTAGAATCTCAAAAATAAACAAGGCCAACAAACCTCCTTTTGGTCAACGCCCATATATAAAACTTATTGCACACTTGGAAACAACCATCACACACTTCTGGACAAAAATTTGAGCCTTCATACCTTTAGTAAATTTGACTTGCTATAACCTATTTTAGGCTTGCTTTCCCTTAAGCCAAAACTGAGAAAACAGAGAGCACTCAAAAGATTTTAATTGGCACAAACATATCTTTAGACCATAAAACCACCTAGAGCATGCTAGAATAAGGTCAGCAGACCTTTCTTATGCAAAAAGAATTATATTAAAAAAACACAAATCCTCCTTTACCACCTGAAAAACTTCAATCTAACCCTGTAGACTAATCATATACAACTATAAACATCATGACATCACTCTAACAACACCACAACATATCTTCCACCTGGACATACCTGCTCCAACTAAAAACACTCATCCTTAAAATAATGTGAAACTATGATTTTCCCACAACTCCTCATATTCCCTTTCCTCCTTGGTCATCTGATACTTATAGTTCTTCTTTTCTTTCTTAGGCTTAAGAGAAGTAACATGCTCAACCACTACAACATTCTCCTTTTCTTCTAGGATTGGATTGACAAACATGGAGACAACATAAATTCATGACATATATTTTCATCTTTAGAATCTTCCTTGTAGCTTGGAATCTCATTACTAGGTACTGATAATTGATGTTCTTTAAATGATACTTGCTCAATAATAACAGGATGTTCACTTGGATTAGTAGACCCATCATGACTCATAATTACTGCCTTTAGTTTCTATGATTTAACTTGCCTTATTCCTTGCACTCTAGGAGCTTGAATGAACTCATGTTGATTTGATGGCCTTTACTTGTATAATCTCTTAATGTGACCAATATTCTCATAGTTGTAGCAAACCATTTTTTAAAATTGAACTCAACTTACCCTACCTGATATGGAAAAAATCCTGCAATGTGTCCTATGTCATAACAACTAAAACAAACTCTTTATTTTGAAGAAGACTCACATTGCCTTACCTTATTTGGACACTGCTTAGCAAAGTGTCCCTCATAAAAACAATTGAAACACTTAACTTTGTTCACACCTTTTGACTAATGACCCCCATCATATTTCTATGTAAACTCATTTCTAACTGGTCTCTTGCATTCTCCAACTTTTTACCCAAACTGATTACATATGTAATAGTAACTATTGAAACTTGCATACCTCATGGAATTTGGTTGTCTAATTTGATTTGTATTTAGTCTTCCATCACCTTCATTCCTTATCTGATGATTTGTATTCAAAGTTATAGATTGTTCTTGTTCACATTAGTATTCATCTTGTCTTTAGTTGCATTCTCTAGTTCTTATTTGTATCCAAGACTAGTTATATCACTTGCATGCTTTTGATCATTCAAAATATTGTCTAGATCACTTGAACTCTTTTAAAATCTCACAAATGACTTCACCTTACTAGATGTCTTCTCTAACTCAAATTTCAATGACATATTTTCAATTACATACCTTGAACATTCATCTTCTTTAACTTTCAAGCTTGTAGACATAGTTTCTAATTGACAACTGAGATGCTTGACCATATCTTAATGTTCCTTGGTGTCTTCATTTCTTCTTGCTTCATACACACTAAATTGCTCCTCATAGTCCTTGATTTATGACTTCATCTTCTTGTTAATCTTCTTCTCAATCTTCAATTCTTCAAGGGCATTCATCAATTTAGTCTCATAGTCCACCTCATTTTCATCACCATCTAAATCACTCCAAGTAGACTCCTTTTAATGTGAATAAATTCCTTCCTCATCCATGAATACTACTTCATCTTCAACATGACCGTCATCTTCATGATCATACTCTGAGCCACTATCTTTACTCTCATTTGATGAGATGAAATCTTCTTTGGTTTAGAGACTCTTCTTGTCCTTGAAGTACTTCTTCTTTTTGTCAAATTTTTTAATTCCTTTCTTCCTCTTATCAAACTTGTATGTCTTCTTATCTTCATCTTGGTCCTCACCATGTTCTTCATCATTATGCTTATGAGGGAACTTTCTAGAAAAATGGCCTATCTCTCCACAATTGGAGCATTTAAAGGGTAGTTTACCCTTATACTTATCTGAACCTATTTTCAATTTCCTTGTAAATAAAGCAATCAGTTCATCCTAATCAATATTAGAAATGTCATCCTCCTTAGGTTTCTTACCTTAGAACTTCTTCTTAGGCTTCATCTCTATATTGAATTCTACTTCTTTATTTGGTGGTATATCATCATTTACTCTTATCTCATAGGCAATGAGGGTGCCATGAAATTGATCCATCTTTGATTGAGTGATATCATGGCTTTTTTTTCTAGTAGATACTTTGGGATCAAACTTGAGAGATAGAGACCTTAATACATTTTGAACTATAGTATCCTCTTCAAGGTTCTCTCCAAGACCTATGATGATATTCACAATCTCATCAACTCTCTACAGAAAGGATGCCATAGAATTTTCCTCCTTTATTTTAAGACTGTCAAATTATCTTTGGTGAGTCTACAACTTTGCCAACTTAACCTCTGAATCTCCTTCATGAATGATCTAAAATATGTCCCATGTCTCTTTAGCATATTTACAATGGATCACCTTGGTGAACTTAGTCTCTATAAGACCACAAGTAATGACATTCATTACCTTAGAATTATCCTCAATTAGCTTCTTATTTGGAGCACTAGATGGAGTAGTAGGAGAAACACAACCATCCAAAATAGATAGCCATACATCAAATCCTAGGGACATAATGTATGTCCTCATCCTTTACTCTAAAAACATAATTAGATCCATTGAACACCGATGCTTTCTTAGTAAATAAACCTCCTTGCATTTGATGACTACTCATATTGTACCTTGGATCACCTTCAAGCTATCAAGCCTCTACCAAAGGACCTGCTCTAATACCAATTGTTAGAGGTAAAATCATTGGGGGGGTAAATCAATGAGCCTAGATAATCCAAATTCAATTTCAATCCTTTCAAAATCTTAATCAATTACCACAAGCATTTTATGAATCATACATATCATTTATATCAATGAACAAGAGAGACAATGCAAGATCAAGCACATAAGACATGCCATATGTGGGAAAAACTCTCAGGGGAGAAAATCCATTGGAACCTATAATTAGAATACTATCCTATAATAAAAATAATCAATTAAGAATAGATACAATTGATCAAGGAAATACAATCCCTTATTTAGTGAAACTATAATCCTATAAGGTGTTATAACTCTTGTCTAGCTAAGCAACCATAATAACTAGACTTTTAACAAGTTTCACCTTGAAAGGAGGCTATAACCCCCTATATATTGAGAAAACACAACAACATCTAAGAATATAACATCTCCTAAACACTAATTACCTATAAATATGATGGAGATACAAAGTATATCAGCTCTCTTTAACTCTGCACACTCAATGCATCTAGAGCCACCTTTTGGATCACTCTAGACCTCTTCAATCATCTTCAACCTAAAAGAGAACTATTCTAACATCATAAAAATGACCTATAGGTCATATAAATAGTAATTTATCTAATATGATCATAAAACCATCCACTGGGCAGAATACCTCTCCTCTCATCATTGCTTCAACACTCACTCATCTCACTCAAGCCTAGAAACCATCTCCTTTGGTTTCTTTATATATAGAGTCTTCATGATATAAAAATTGTTGGTCAAATATTATACTTGTAATATCCATTAATTATTCTATCACATTAATACATGTCTCAAAATAATCATCATAGGTTGGGCATAGCATCTATGGGTCACCCTTAAGTAACTACACCTTTCAATTCGGCCCTTGGAGCTCTTATAGGTCTCATAGAAACCTATTCACTCATTCAACACTTCATCAAGAAAAACAAGAAGATAGGATCACTTTAAAATACATGGGTCCACTCTTTATATACCCTTCAACATCCTCAAATGATTACATCCATCTCTACTTACCTCTGCATATGCTCAATCTACTCACACATTAGCCTTGTACATAAAAACACTATGAACGAACACACAAACAAATTATTAGAAATTATTCATACTCAATATAGATTTATCACACCTCCCAATACCACATATATCATCTTAATGAAGTCTAAAACACTCCTTAATATATAATTCATCATGAAACATTGAAATAACATCAACACAAGCTCAATTATCATTCTCGGGTCACTTATAGTCCATGACCAAACACACAGTCAAATTTGGAGAACAATATCTTTGATTGTATAAAAAATCATACCATTTAACTAGATTAATATATGCACCATGGATTCTTATACAATTTTTATTTTTACAATACCATCAAATTCATCTTAGATCTAATGTTATAGTCAAAATACAGAGCACTAGTTTTTCCTTTGTTAAATTCAAATATTTGAATTCAAACAATCACTGGTTAAACCTCAGACACTATGCTATCATCTCATATCCTCACTACTTATATTAATCATGCATCATCAATATATATTGTAAGGATCTCAAACTTTTCCATTCATCACTCATCATTGGATATTCATCTTGACTATTTGACTTAATGTGCTCCGTCAATCTCCTGTACGTAGCTTGATCTTTATTTGTATATGTATGAAAATATGCTCACCATTAGATCTTAGAATAATCCTGATCTTTACCTCTGTTCAATGTTAAACTTTAAACACTTGTCCTCATCTCACTGCTTCCTGACACCTTAGAATAAACATGCTTCATTGATCCTTTTGTAAGGAGTTAAATCTTTAACTTTGTTAACCAAAAAACACTTTAACTCATTTAATTCAAAATGCACCATATATATTCACTTTATGATTACCTACAAGCCATTATATCTCCATTTGGTCCTGATCTTTAACATCATGCAAAATAGACTAAGTATGGGGACCATTGCTATTTGCTTGGAAGGCCAACTTTGCACGGTCATATCTTTTGATGTGCTTAATCGCGTGACCTGAAATTTAACACATATCAACTAGGGACAACATTTAACAAAACCATATGATCACATTCTCTTAAAACTATCACACATGTGAAATATGACTACATCAAAATGCCTACTCAAATTTTCTTGCCATAAGCAAATTTGGCTAAGTATGGAAAAACACTGTCAAACTACTTGGGAACACAAATTTTCACTTGCATATCTTGTGTTGTGATTCATTGCATGAAATAAAATTTAGCACATAGAAATTAGGCACAACATTAAATAAATCCATGTGACCATTTCCTCCTGACACCTCTATGTGTGTGAATGCTGACATTATCAACATGCTTACGTGGCTCTATTTGAACATAGAAAACACTATCAAAATGCCTGAGAGCCCAAATTTTTTACCCACATATATTTGATTGCACTTCATCGCCTGACTAAATACTTGGACCATAGGAACTTGAGACCAATGTGATCTGTGATGTCCCTTACTTAGGGGCTCCTATTTCCTAAGCAAAGCTCTGATACCATTATAATATCCCCTTCAAACAGGGAATATAGAAACACAAAAGCTCTGAACAAAGATACAATTTTCTAGAATAAATTCAGAAGATAAACAATAATATAGTCTCTCAATAGAAAATCACAGATCTTATCACTTGTTCTTCTAGACGATTACATAATTGAGTCTCTATCATAAAAATAAAATAATATGAAATATTTTGTCTTAAAAACCCTGGGCTTTTACAAATCTAGAAATTGAGCTTGAATCTAGAAATTCTATCTCGGCCTGCCATGTCAAACACACAGTCGCCGGTGTCGGTCGATATACTACCGACATCGGTCTCTGTCAGTCCTTCTTTGCCGACGTTGGTCTTCAATCGACCGATGTCGGTCACTGGGGATCTCTGTCTACCAAGGTCAGTGTCTGCGTGGATCTGTACGGACCTATATGGACTTCGTATGGCCGCCAATTAAGCACAACCTGTCTGTTTTCAACCCCTAATCTGAAAATATATGGCTCTAATACAGAAGATCTCTATCTGTATAATTTATTGAATCAAAACCTAAATAAAGAAATACCTAAAAAGCTCTGTGACAACTTCTGTATGAAGTTACCTCTCAAATCTATAAACCTCTGTGATAACTTTTGTATGAAGCTATCTCTCAATTTGGCAATAAATCAGCTGATATCTCATAGCCTCTGAATCACACACAATGAAGAGTTGATGTTCTCCACTGCAATGGAATCCTAGAACCCTTGGCTCAGTCTTCACAGAAGAATTCTTCAATATCAAAATCAATAATCAATGGCTAATCAATAATGGCCTCCATGAGAACCCTTATACCCTCAAAAAGATGTGCTTGCCCTAATTAGGGTTTCTTAAATTAGAATTAGGGTTTCCAATTAAAAATAGGCTAAATAATTAATATTTGATTAAATCAATCAAATATTAATATCTCCCTCAATACATGTCGGATCCTCAAACCGTTCGAAGTTGGTGAACCAGGGAGTGATTCCGCACATGACCATACCAAAATAAAGGCACTCCACTGCATGTCAAATATCCCTAAATAATAAGAGCTTAGGCCAAATGTGTTTGAAAAAACTTGAATGAAAGCCAACTATAGGAATTCTACAAATCGAAGCCAAACCAATCTCCATCATGACCCTCTATCCATCTTGTTAGCCTACGAAGGTCGCATAATAGGCTAATCATCAAGTCTGTCAATGTCCACGAAAAAGGGGACATGACAATCTGCCCCTCTAGAAATTGCTTGTCCCCAAGCAATCTCAGAACAATGAACCACTCAATCCACCTGGATCCCAAATGTAGCTATGCTCTGCACTACTATAAATCAATGCAAGTTCCTGCAATATCATCAAAAGTAGATCAAAGAGGAACCCATAATCAAACTGGAGAATGCAACTCAACCAAACTCTAAAAGCACAACTGCCATGGTCAAGAACACATGAGAAACAAAATCTCAGAGCATCATAACCCAAGTAGAATGGATAACTCAAACTGCCAATTCCATCTACAAAAGATGGTGCCAATCCATCCCATAACTGATCCCTCTATAAAGGTGGCACAGTGAATGGTACCACACTGTCATATGTGTGAGAAGAATCAATCTGGAGACTCGACTCCACTGGTATCTCAAACTCATCAAAATTAGGTACGCCCACATCCTGAACATGTGTGTTAGCATCAACAACATGCTCCTCAACAACAACTGTAGGAATGTACTCACCACCAACCACCTCAATATACAAATGAACTGGGTCTGGGGCTGGTGAAGACCACAAATGCTCTAACTCTATGGTCATCTCAGCCAAATGAAATTGTGACTCCTCATAAACCAACTGTGTACTCTCAAGAATCTCAAAAGTCACCTCAAGCTGCTGAGTAAGCTCACTCACCTTATCTTCCTTGACCAATAAGGCATCATACGCTGTGCTACCCCACTCCATAAGATAATCTCTGTCAGCTACCAACTGCATATAATCCTGTCTCAAAATTTGGATAGCCTCCCATAAAGAGTGGATCTCTGTCAAGGACAAATAACTACCTCCCTGCTCAATGCTAGTAGGAGAACCCCATCCATAAACTGCTAACAACTGATGAGCAACATCGAAATGCTTGCAAGTGATAGCAATGTCTCGCTCACTAACTCTCAGCTGACTAGACACATGGTGGCACTGGCTAGATTGTCTCCTACAATCCTCCTCTAATGCATGGTCCAAAAGAGTAAACTCAAAATCACTGATCTCTGGAGTACTACCATCCATACTCTATGAATCAACTCCAAAGCTCATATCAACATATAGAGTATCAACAACTGTAGCATCACTGTCTAACTCTTCCATACCGAAATAAACTGCCAGTGAAACTAAGTCCTCAAAATTGTTCACTGCATTCTCCTAGATGTCATCTATAATAATCAGATCCTAGGACTCTTCTACAATCTATACCATAGCTGAGAGATCATCAACCCTCAGTGCACTAACATCTGAGCACACCTCTACACTCTGAGTGCAAGCATCAGACTCATCCTCATCTTCACTATCTCCTATCACATAATAATCAGCAAACATGTTATTGCCCCGTCTAAGTGATATGTAGTGCTCTCTCCTCAGCTTAACAAAGTGATCAAAAGACAACATCTCCCAACCTCGAGGTGGTAATAAGTCCCACTCCTCATTCGCTGTCATATACCGTGTGGATTTGTCTTTAAATGAAGGGTATGAAAGAGCTTCATTCAACCTCTTCAAACTTAGTTTCAACTTCTTCATATCATAGTCCCACTATCTTTGAGTACTTGAAGTACTTGGAATGCCCATGATTACTTTGTTGATTCAATCTACCCAAACTACCCAACAGGATGGCAAGACATTGGCTCTGATTTGCCCAACAGGATGGCAGGAATTTGGCTCTGATACCACTATGATGTCCCTTACTTAGGGGCTCCTATTTCCTAAGCAAAGCTCTGATACCACTGTAATATCCCCTTCAAACAGGGAATATAGAAACACAAAAGCTCTGAACAAAGATATAATTTTGCAAAATAAATTTAGAAGATAAACAATAATATAGTCTCTCAATAGCAAATCACAGTTCTTATCACTTGTTCTTCTAGATGATTACACAATTGAGTCTCTGTCATACAAATAAAATAATATGAAATATTCTATCTTAAAAACCCTGGGCTTTTGCAAATCTGGAAATTGAGCTTGAATCTGGAAATTCTGTCTCAGCCTGTCGTGTCGAACACAGTTGCCGGCGTCGGTCGATATACTGCCGACGTCGGTCTCTATCGGTCCTTCTTTGTCGACTTCAGTCTTCAGTCGACCGATGTTGGTCACTGGGGATCTCTGTCTCCCGAGGTCAGTGTCTACGTGGATCTGTACAGACTTGTACAGACTTCATATGGCCACCAATTAAGCACAACCTATCTATTTTCAACCCCTGATCTGAAAATATATGGCTCTAATACAGAAGATCTCTATCTATATAATTTATTGAATCAAAACCTAAATAAAGAAATACCTGAAAAGCTTTGTGACAACTTTTGTATGAAGTTACCTCTCAAATCTATAAACCTCTGTGATAACTTCTATATGAAGCTATCTCTCAATTTGGCAATAAATCAGCTGATATCTCATAGCCTCTGAATCGCACACAATGAAGAGTTGACGTTCTCCACTGCAATGGAATCTTGGAACCCTTGGCTCAGTCTTCACAGAAGAATTCTTCAATATCAAAATCAATAATCAATGGCTAATCAATAATGGCCTCCATGAGAACCCTTATACCCTCAAAAAGATGTGCTTGCCCTAATTAGGGTTTCTTAAATTAGAATTAGGGTTTCCAATTAAAAATAGGCTAAATAATTAATATTTGATTAAATCAATCAAATATTAATATCTCCCTCAATACATGTCGGATCCTCGAACTATTCGAAGCTGGTGAACCAGGGAGTGATTCTGCACATGACCATACCAAAATAAAGGTGCTCTGCTACATGTCAAATATCCCTAAATAATAGGAGCTCAGGCTAAATGTGTCTGAAATAACCTGAATGAAAGCCAACTATAGGAATTCTGCAAATCAAAGCCAAGCCAATCTCCATCATGACCCTCTACCCATCCTATTAGCCTACGAAGGTCGCATAATAGGCTAGTCATCAAGTCTGTCAATGTCCACAAAAAAGGGGACATGACATGATCACAACCATATGACCAACTCCCCCTAACTCATTCATACATGGTAATTATGATGTCATCAAATTGCCTACTCAGATTTTCTACTATTAGAACCAAAATTTATAGATGAAAACTATCGACTACCAGATAAATTCCACTTATGCATATGATCTCTATAATCATCCTTGATCTTTAATAGAACCTATTTCACATGCTCAATAATTCAAAATCATATTGAATCATCTCTAATAAAATAAACTCTAAAGATCAATCAAGCCTACTTCAAGCATACTAGGATACACATATTGTACACTTTGTCATTATCACTTAGACTATCAAGGCACTTCATCCAGTCACCATGACATCATTGATAACTTTTCAATATATACATCCTTTTTAGTTATGTTATCTTGTCTTTTATCCACACAAATCTTTTTATTATGTCATTTTGAACTACATAATTGAGTTGTCTTGTCAATAGTTATGTGGTGTAAATATTTATCATAATATTTTATGTTAAGTTGTTGTAATCATTTTCCATCATTGTAATTCATTTTTATTTTATTATATAAGTATGTAAATGTTTGTCATGTCAAATTGTCTTTTTAAGAATTATCTTTTCTAAATATTTGGTTTTTTTCTTTTTTATTATTGGGAATGAGAATGGCCACAAATGACTACCCATTATAAAATTGAGAATGTCATTAACAAAGTTCCCTCTTAAAGTCCACATGCACTATAAGCTAATGTGACCTCAACTATATAAATGTTGTAGGTATATTTTTAATCTAAGTACAATAGTAAAACTAGATTGTCAACATTTTTGTGGCTTTAAAACATCCTAAAACCCCCCACACCTCCATCTAGCCTCCTTAACCTACTAACTGAGCCATCCACCTCTTTGGTGTAGGAGGATTTACCCATTATCCATTTATGAGACATATAATTATATTTAATTAGGGAATGCCTATCTAAATCATAGCACATGTCACAAGTTATACCACATTCCATTTCATATATCACATTATATCATTTTATCTATTTAATACAACATACAAATTAAAAACATAACATCACATCATCTATCTAAAAACCATGTCAGCTACATCATCATATACATTAAATTAAATAACATCCATGCAACACTTATTCATACATAATTTACATATGTGTAAGTAAATTCTACTCATCTCATGAATATAATCAACATCTAATCATATCATGCATAAAATCAATAAAATTCAATGTCTAATCTAACCAATACATCATAATTACATAACTAAAATACATAAACACGTCATATAACATAATAAATATCATCATAATCACATAAATTTCCATGAGTCCTATTATATATATATATATATATATATATATATATATATATATATATATATATATATAATATGAGCATCATGGGCATCCATGTGTTAAGAATGAAATATACATGTCTAATACACAAAAAATGTCTCATCAAACTAGATCATGGCTATACTGGTGGTCTCCTAGGTGGCTGATGTAGGGAATGAAAAGAGGTGCTAGCCCTGCAAAAAGGAGCTCACTGATCCATTGGCACTATACACTTGTACATGCCCTTATATTACTAGGCCTCTCTAGTCAAACATGATATTTGATGAGTCACATTGCCTAAGTCCTATCTCTATAATAATATAGCTCCCTCATCCATAGTAAACTCAACTATCTATAACTCTACCTCTCATTGGCTCAGTCAAGCCCGAATCTAACCTATTTGGCCCTATAAGACTATTATCTACACATCCCTAACCCAAATCTATCCCAATAAGGTGGTCAGGTGAGCTAATATTGGGTCCATCGACATGTCCTATTATGCTATCTACTATTTTAAGTCTACAACTTGTAGGCAACCCTCTCTCTCTCTCTCTCTCTCTCTCTCTCTCTCTCTCTCTCTCTCTCTCTCTCTCTCTCTCTCTCTCTCTCTCTCTCTATTAATCTTGGCTACCATAGACACATTTTCCCTCACCTCCTATTAAAGGCTATCAATCTATGCTTGATCTGTTGCACTAATAGGTGGCTAATATATGCTTGTAAAATATGAGTTATGGATTTTATATACTATATATAGTAACTTAATCCAAAACATATAAAAGCATCAAAGGGAGAGAATATAGAAGCAATCAAACTTGTAAGAATACTCTTACCATCACCTTGATTCTTTTGCCTTCCCTCCAAAATCTTCAAATGGATTCTCAAAGGATTATTGATTTACTTGTATTTTTTGATAATGGTGGCTTCAAGATTTGAGATGGATGCAAGAATGATCAATGGCTTCTTGGATGCAAGGATAATGTGGATATAATGAGAGTATGAAGGCTAAGAGAAATTTTATATACTTTTAGAAGTTAGTTCAACCATGCTCCATGATTGGTTATTTATAGGGTGGTGGGGAAGATTAAAATGATTTTTTAATTCATTAGAAACCTTTAGTTTTGGAGAATTCTAGAAAGTTAGAGAAGTCTCTATATGCAATCAAAAATGCATCATGTCCATAAATCAATCCTATATTAGATGAGATAGATCACACATACACTTCTTATTGGGGGCATATAATTGTTAAGCAGGAGCATGACCAATGTGAGGATCTGTGAGACCCGATTAAGGGATCACTTATCACAACACACCATGTGAGATAGGATTTCAAAGCTTACCATCTAACACAATCACACAACAACCCTAAAAGAGTTCTATAATTTAATATTTCACTAATCTAATATAAAAAAAGTAAATCTAATCTAGTGCACACCAAAGCTTGTGGCACAAAGTCAGGGTTAGAAACAAAATAAATAAATAACTAAACTAAACATGTATAGGAGACATATTCATGTCAATGTATACAAAATCCTAATACAAGGAAGAAAAAAATATAGATGCACTATCTATCTACTCTTACAAAGGAGGAATAAAGTTAGGAATACTTACCTTTGAAGATGAACCCACCGAGCCTTAATGTCCCCCTTGGCCAAGGTGCTTCGCAAGTTATTATTATGGTATGTAAGGATGACTAAGATAAATCAGCTTTAGGATACACAAATTATCCAAACATCCAAAATACTTATCCACAAAATGAGATTGGAGATCTAAATAAAGTATTGAACCCTAAATCTTTATTCCTCAAGTAGAATGGTCAGTAGACAGATGCTCATTTGCACTTCTTCACTTAATTCAACTCTTTTTTAAATGGTAGTAAATGACCTTGTATATATGGTAATATCTTACCTAAACATCATTTGGAGAATATCAACTGTGCTAGGTTGACCCATTAAACCTATAACATTTTTGGGGTTAACTTTCTAGGTTTTTGCTAGGTTGATCGAGAGGCCAACAAATCAAAAGAGAGAAAAAATCCTTAAACTATCCTAGGTTGACCTAGTCGACCTAGCAAAATAATAGGTTAAAAGGGTGCTAAGATAATAAATGAGGGATAAGACATAAAAAATGATATAAATGGATAGAATTGAGAATAATAAGCTTGGGTTCAATGGTTTTAGGAGGCTAGTGTGTGGATGGCAAGTGGAAAAAATAATAACAATCTTACGAAGCACCAATAGTCTACCCACCCCTTTCCCACTGTACCCCTTAAGGCATGCACTCAAAGAGATTGAGACTTGATGGGTCCCTAAAAGATACAAAGTTTCAATAAATTATAAAAGTTTGAAAATATTATATGTATACATATTCCCTAGCTGAAGCTCATCACATGTCATGTAAGTGTAACACAGGATGGTGCTTTAGAAATAAAACATGATAACACATAATGTTGATGCTAAGTATGGTGTAGTAAGCAAAAAATAAGATAAATGAAAGGATAGAATTGAAAAACACATACCTTTAACTTACCTTAGTAATGTAGATAAAGAAGTAGACTACAAGAAATGTGAATGTGTCCAATGTAGACTACATTATGTGAACCTATAGAAGTTAGTGAAAAAAGTAGCCAAAAATTAAAAAAAATAGAAGACATACATATGATAGTGGAAAATTATCTCTACATTATCATGATTCTAACATATTTTATAGTTTGTAAAATGGACGATCAGAAACAAAGATAGAGGAAAAACAAGGAATCTGCCTTAAAATAAATGAAAGAATTGAGTTTCTAAAAAGAGTATTTAAATAGGGAAAATGAGAATTCATTTGGAATTTTGAATTATGAAAGAGAGGAAAGAGAGGTCTGAGACCAAACAAGGCTAGGATGGTGAGGGAATGACATGCTAGATGAGGAGGGCACCCAGAGGTGGTGACAGGTATACTACAGGTATGCAACTACAGATCTCAAACCAATTTTTGAAATTTATATTGAATTAAGTAAATTTTTGATAAAATTTGATTTTATGAATTTATATATGTCAAAATTAAACAAAATTAGATTCTAAAGGTAGGAAATAGGAAGATAGGAAATGGGTTGGAAGGGTTTAGGAAGAAAATGAGTGAAATACACATTTTGTGAAAAATGTACTGGGTCAACACACATAATATACTAGATTGACTAGGTCAACCTAGTAGGATAAAATAGGGCAAAATCCATATGGTTGATCTAGTAGGTATGGATCGACCTAGTGTAATCTGTAGGTTGAAAATATAGAATAGAGTGATTTACTAGTCCATAAGGGCTAGAATGAAAACTTAGTACCAGGGAGGGGAAGATAAGAGGGTTGACTTAGAATTTGAAGTCAACTCTAACAAAAATAGAGAAATTTTGGTCAAACTAGGTTGACCAAGGAATCAAAATAAGCATGAAAAAGCATGTTGAAAGTTGAAAGAGGGATAAAATGACCTGGAATGACCAAAAGAGGGCAAGAGGGACCAAGTAAGCTAGAAATAGGATAAAATGAATAAGATAAAAGCAATTATGCTTATTTTTAATTAAAAATTGTAAAAATGATGTATATAAATAATGTATTATGATTATAAAGGATATGAAGGAGATAATACATCCTTTATTATTTGTTGGTTGTAGAGACAAATGAGATTTTATAGGTTGGTGGATGTGTCTTAGTTATCAGATTTATTAGATAGATTGTCAGATGGAGAATGAACTAGATTGGTAGCCATCGGTCTAGGAGGTATAGGTGATATGTGCAGGATCCCCCTTAGTGTTGATCTATATTCATGTTCTTAGGATGTTGGGAATGAATTACTAATACCTTTAAATGGGAGGTGGATGGGGATATGTTAGAGGTGGGTATCGTAATAGAGGATGTCCATACCATTCTTAGGCTGCCCATAGTAGGAGCATCGATGATCATAGGGATACTAAATAGCTTAGATGAGAGGAGAGTCTTAGCCATGTGGGATATAGGATTAGAGATGATATTGAGAGGATGGAGAGTCAGTATGGATGATGTGTATACATCATAGATTCTAGACCTATAGAAGGTGGTGATAGGCCTTGTGACATAGTGGGTGCTCTGTCATAAGTTAGATGACAAGGTACTAATGTTTGTGGTAGCTTTGATCAGGATGATATTGGAGGAGGGATTAATAAATGATATAGGATCTATCATCTGGGTCTAACTCATACATGATCTATTCAAGATGTTGGTCAAAGGGAAAAATATTATGGGATCGATCATACCATTGACAACATGAATATATATGAGTTACCCCATGCAATCGATGATGCATTACTTTGAGTGAAGAGACAGAGAGAGGACCTGGTAGCATGGGTTATGCCCCATGTGCTAGCATTATAGTTAGTGAGAAGTATGAACATTGTGTGACATTCACATGGGCACATAAAAATTACATGGGCAAGCTAACATATAGTTGCACTAGCACTAGAGAGAAGAGAGGTGATCAAACACTATACATGGTAGAGAGAGATACATCTAGTGGTATGGTTTCCAAGATAGATGGGCCTACCTCATTTTATGACATCGATATTGATGCCCAATTAGTGGGCTTGATATGTCAAAGAGTCATGAGGGAGGAGAGGACTTAGACCACTGATAGTGAGGCTAACACTAAGGCTACATTAGGAGTGACCATAGACTAGTTAGGCATGATAAGTGGTAGAGGAGGAGGCAAAGGAGGCAGTGATACTAGATGTATCACTAACAACCCCATAACAAGATGAGCAATATCCATCAAGGACATGGTGGTGATGGAGATAGGAGACTATAAACATCTCAAATGACCTCATAGATGAGCGGGAGGAGATGATAGAGAGACAACTCAAATAGAGGTTGAGATGGACATGAGTCATCACAACCAAGTTCAAGTTGAGGAGGCAAACTATCGAGGAGGTACTAGGAGGCCACGTAGATGGGGAGACTATGTTAGGTGATCATGTAGAGGATGATATCATAGGAGATGAGACATAGATAGGTATGAAGATGGTTAAAATATTTCTTAATTTTTTATTTGGTAGTATAAATATATAGGAAGATATTATGATATATGATAGTGATCTAATATCCATCTGGTGTGATTTTATGGGCATACCTAAGGATGAGGAGGAGATATGGGGATCCTTGGTGAAGGGAGCACTCCATAACATCTTGGATGATATTTTTTAGCCATATGACCCCATGACACTAGAAGATCTAAGTTTACCATCTTCCCTAGCTCAGGCAAGCTAGTTCATATTAGTTGGTGAGGTAGTGAGGTAGATATAGGTGTAGAGAGAGATGATGCATCCACCAATAGAGATGGGTACAAATGAGAGATAGGCCTGGTAGGCCTTAGAAGATGAAAGAGCTACACATCTTGATATAATGACATAAATGATGTAGGCATATACAATAATGTAGACTCAATTAACATAGGCATATATAACAACCCAGGCTGAGCTGGTATAAGCACAGGTGTAGATAACATGCCTATAAGGATAGGTAGAGGGATTGAGATCTTGGACTACCTCATTATAGCATACAATTCAGAGGAGTGAGATTGAGGCCTCAAAAGGTAGCATGGTTAGGCCATGATGGAGCCCAGTTCTAGTGTTAGGGCTTTATATATGGTTGTATATGTTGTATCAAACTCATGTTATATGTATATGATGTATCATTTTGTCTTATTGGTGTTGGTTGTGTATATTTTCCTTATGATGTTTGTGTTTGTGTATGCTTTAGATATATTTATTTCTAGCACATGTATTTAGCTTTGTTTGTACATGCTATAGGAAATATATGTGGTGTGGTTTCTTTTCTATCATTATAGAGTACACATGTATGGTTAAAAAGAAATAAGTGAAAAAGACTTGGAAACATATAACCAATCAAAAATGCACTACACACTAGTTCAAGTTGAGAAATGTGTAAGAACAAAAAATGATGAAGTATAAATATTCAATAAAAGGGTAAACAAGATGGTAAAAGGGGATTTTTTAAAACCAATGTAAAAGATTTTTGCACCAAATTAAAACAAGTAAAATCATACTAAATATCACGTTGGGAAGTATGAAAAATAATGTAATAAAATAGAAGGTATGTAAAAGGGCACAAATGGTTATAAAAATAAATCAAAATTAAGTCAATCAATTATACCATATCATGATGGGAAGTATAAAATTTTCAAAAACTTGGTCTTAAATTTATCGTACTAATTCAAGTTGGGAAGTATAAGAAATTCAAGAAATGGTTGTAATCTTATATGCACTAGGAAAATAAGAAGATAAAATGGTAAAAGACAAATGAAGTAAGCATAAAACATACTAATTCAAGTGGTGAAGCATGTCAATGACGTGTGACCTCATAATCAATAAAATCTTATCTAATATTTGACACATGTAAGTTTGGATGGTGACTTGATTATTGGAAAATTTTGAGAGGAGGGTTGGGTCCTATCCATGGTCTTACACTGTAAATCACAAAATAAAAACCCAAGGGGTACCAAAACAACATTGGTAAGAAGTATAGTAATGGTAAATCAAGGATGTGGGTAATAGGATGGAAAAGATGGTAATTTTTAGGGATGCTAGGTCATATCCATAGTCTTATAAAGCAACTCACAAATGATATCCCATGGGGAGTGATCAGTAAGCAAAACAATATTTCCAAAGAGGAAATATGAAGGAAAAGGAATAAAAAGGGAGTGTAAGAAGCAAGACTTAAGCATTTTATGAGAAGACCTTAGGAGGTAAGAGGCATACTAAAGACATGAGAAGACACTAAGTGACTAGCGGTCCTTTTTGTACAAAGGAAACCTACTTTCTATAGACACAAAGATTTGTAGGTAAATAGGTGTGCTACTAATATCAACTCATGATGTTATATTGGTACAAGGAAAAGAAAAATGGACCTACCTTCCCACAACATGTTCCCTACTCCTCAGGACCCCTTATAGATCCATCAATCTACTATAAAGATTGGGGACTTGTGTGATAAATTAGGTAGTACTAAAAGATTTTTTTTATAGTCTCCTCTTATAATCTACTTCCCTATCACTCCCTAAAAGACCTTAGATCTATTGTGAGGCCAACTGTGTAGTTTGAGATTCAACTAGAAGAAGGAGATGTGCTTTGAATCATGTCTTTTAGTGTAATTAGACTTTTTTTTAAATATTTTTTCCTGTTGATATCATTACCTTTTGTTTAAATGATTTGGATTTTAACTTTCTTTTGAAGGATTTTAAATGATTCCTCCTCCATATAGATTTGGATGGCCAATAATGATAGAGATAGTGATACACATGAATAAGTTGTAGGCCAAGGCTAAAGGAAGTTAAGTAACCTAAGATAAAAGACTGACTAGGACACTTAGGCTTGATAATGAACTAGCATGTGATATAAAGTATCAACCATGTATATGCTTAGTTTGTGGAAAAAGGAAGAAGGAAAAAAGGAGATCCAAAGGAGGACCGATGAAAATAAATAGTAATGAGAAATATTTCTTGCGAATTGATCACATGGTAATAGGAGAGAATAAAAAAATGGAAGAGGAAAATTATAACTAAGTCACTATGATAACTATCTGTGAAAAATAAAGATAAGAAAGCAAACAATCATAAAGAAACAAGGGAAGATTTTTGACAAAAAATCTAAAGGAAAAAAAAGCAATGATAAAGGAAAAATAGTAATGATAAATAAAAGACAATCATATGTGAAATGTAAAATAATAACATAAGCTAACTATAGTACAACAAGAAGGAGAAACATGATATAAGATAAGAAAGAATTTGACATAGTGTCAAATTATATAATTAAATCAATCAAAAATATATGAGTGGAGCAGATGTCCACTCCAAATATAAATGTGAAATCACCATGCATGTGCTCATAAAAACTGGTAAATTTGTCCACATACATTATCCAATACATCATATAAGTCTCTATGAAGATGAATATGCACTATAACTAAGGTCTCATCAATCTTCAGTGAATACTAGGCAAATACTTCTTTTCTAATATCCTCAACTAAAAAAGTAGGATTGCTCAAAGGATCATGCTGAGGAAAGTTAATTAAAGGTTAGTCAAGAGAATGCATGGAAATAGAATCTACTAGAGTATAAGGAATCACTGATGGATAAGGATCCATGGATGAAGGACTCATGGGTGGAGAAGGATCCATAGGTGAGGGAAGGTCCACAAGTGAAAGAATCATAGGTAGAGGCATTGAAGGTGGTGAAGGGACCACAAGAGGTGATGGAACCATTAGAGATAGAGCCATGGGAGAAGAAGGAGAAGCCTTCTTGTAGGAATGAGCTATAGGAGGAATGGTAGAAGGTTTAGGGATTTAAATAAGATGATCTTTGAGATGTTGTTGAAGGATGTGATAACTATCAATGTGATGGGTGCCACATAGATGCCATAGACAATATACCTCACCATACTTATGCAAATATTTAAGAATTACATTTGACAGAGGTATGGCTTTGTCTAATGATAGGGAAGAAAGATGTAAGGTATCAAGATATTAATTGATACACTTGTTAGTGGTTTTAGGAACACTCATAAAAGGAGGTGAAATAGGAGTGGAAGAAGCTAAGGAGGACTCATTAGCCTATTTGGTGGGCAAAGGAACCATCTTAAGTAGCAGAAGCAAGCCATTATCAAGGGAGGGTGATGATGAGGAAGGAGTGAAACTAGGCTCAATAGGAGGAACACTAGGATGAGAAGTAGGAAGAGACTCAGTAATAGTAGTTGTAGAAATACGTTTAACTATAGTGGAAAAAGGAACATGCTTAACTATAGCTAGCCCTACTGAAAGAGGGGCATGATTTATAGAAGATTTAAGGAGGGCTGACCTAGGTGTGGTAAAGTGATAAGGTTTGGTCATAACACGATCTAAGAGCATGGTCCTAAGTGGCTCCTTAGAGATTGGAGGTAACAACGACATCTCTACCCTATAATAAAGAGGAAAAATGCAAGAATTATGAACTATAAATGAAAGAGAATGATGATATAAATAAAAAGACTTAAGTAAAGAAGAATAGTAATGAGAAATCGTAGCACCACAAACCTGAATAAGGCCACCTAAAATAGGACCATCTAAAGAATAACCATCATCATAATCTAAAGTATGAAGATCAATGACATAGGTTGGGATGACCTTATCATTAGAGGAAGCTTGGTGAATAAAGTGCCTATTCTTAGTTAAGACTATAGTAATGTCATTTTAAGGAGGTTTATGATAATGAGGCTGTAATGAAGTAAGAAGATATGAAATGAGATGAGGTGAGAGATTAGAATTTCTGATCTTTAGATTAGTCTCATCAGGCTCATCATCATCAGAGTATAAAAGGTTGGGAGGAATGTTACCAATGAGCTCAGGATGCCCATTTTAACCTCTAGTGGAGTTGACAGGAAAGTTTAGATGTTTTGACTCAAGAAATGGAACACTACACAAAGGTTCAAGAGTAGGAATCTTGAAGACACCATGATCTTAGAATTGTTATAAATTACAAGGGTTAGTGTCTCCTTGAATCCTGCAAATGGCTCCATTATGAGGAAATTTAATGCATTGATAGGCAAAATAATTAATAACTCGTATACAATGAGTCCATAACCTACCAATCAATATGTTATATGAAAGGGTAAAGTTGAAGATCATCACCTTCACATGAACAATGATAGGTGAGATGGTAATTAGAAGCCACACACACTCTAGAGGAGGCATTTACCTTCTATCGTATCCTTGATAGGTGTTGTGTGTATACTTTAGATTACATTAAAAAAACCTAAGGGTCTTCATAAAATCAAGGGAAACAACAAATATGCCAGAACCCTTGTTAATAAAGGCATGCTTGACTTGGATATCACCTATTTGGTTACTAATAAATAATGGAGGATCATGTACACGAAGAAAAATCTCATCTAGAGTTATAGATGTGATAGGAAATCATAAAGAAAGAGAAGATTCTATAGTTTCATCAATGTTAATAGACATATATTCACATTTCTATAAGATATCATCCTCATATCTAGTTAAAATAGCCTCTCATCCTGCTAGAGGGGGCAAGGGATATTCATCTTGAATAAGAGGTGCATGAGGTGGTTTTTATGATGTGGAGATGTCCTCATGAGTTTAAAGAAATGTATATGAGAGGGAAGATTAGTGAGTTACACAATGGGATTCCACTCATCATAACCTATAAGGATATTTTTAGATATCGATGTGTAATAATTAAGAAGGTCTTTAGAAGATAGATCTGAATAGCATTGAAATTTATGTTGAAAAGAATGAGAAGGTTGAGAAAAAGGTTATAAATCATTTGGTGATGAAGAAGTAGTTGGTTTAGATTTATCTTGAAGTTTGGAAGAAGAATTATTAGTAGAAATTGGGTTTTTATTAGTATTAGAAGATGATGGGAGAGAAGTAAAAATAATATGGGATGTGTCATCTGAGGGAGAATCATACATCAGATCATCAAAAAAAAAATCTTCTTGCCCCAACTCATTTATATGAGTTAGAAAAGAATCCTAGATAAAATAATATGTTTGGCATGGAGGCAGAGTGTAGATGGGTTGTGAATCAATGAAGGCCACCACTCTTCTCATATTTTTCATGCTAACCACATTCTCTTTGGAATTTGGTTCAAAAATACTTTCTATATTATTAGTGGAAGAAGTGGGCTTATGTTAACATTCTTGGATTGGGTGATGATTAGGAAAGGGGTCTTTATAGATAGCTAATTGAGCATTTGTTTGATTTAAGGCTTGCATTTTGTCATGTGATTTATATTCTTTGAAAGCAATCTCATAGGCTTGTTGATGCTTATGGATAATGGAATCATGATCAAAATTTGGTCTAAGAAGAAATTCCATAGCTAAATTGTGGAGCTATTTATAAGTCTCATGAGAGTGACCCCAGCTAGCATGAAACCAAAAAAACTTATTAGGATCATACCATGATTTCATAGGTTGAGTAAGATCGAGCTATCATGGAAAAGGCCTGGGTAGGTGTTTAAGCAACTCAACCAAGGATAAAGGCTTATGGGCATTAATGTTTTTTGGTGAGAAATGAAGATTAGTAAATTGTTGAGAAGAAGTTGGTTTTAAAGGATTATGAATAGTGTCATATGAATTGGTAATACCATCATTGGTAATATTTTAGTTCTTATTTTTTAATAATAGGTGAGGGCCCATAAAGGTTGGGGTAGCTCAAATTGATGAATGAATAAATCTTGTCTTTTGTCTTGATTGATAGCTTTATCCAAGGTACGTGGAGAAAGGGTACATACTTGATATTGTAATTTAAGAAATAAAGCATTTGTGAAGAGATGAAAGAGATTGTCATCTACCATGTTATGCTCACATTTATTTGACAAAGTCTTCCATCTCTTGACAAAGGCTTGGTAGTTTCATTTTTGTTTTGTTTGTAGTTGATGAAATGGGCCAAAGTGTTGTCTAGAAAATCACTAGTTTGAAATCCCTGTACTAAAGCATTTACTAACTCTTCCAAACTAGTGATAGAGTGTGTTGTAAGTTGATTATACCAATCCAAGCCATCACCCATGAGGGTTTTGGCTAGGATTTTGGTAGCGAAAAAGGTATTTAACTTCACCTAATCCTTGTAAAGTTTTCCAAATGTCTTGAGGTGAAGAGTGGGACCATTTGATCCATTGCAATAAATTATAGGTGTTATACCTCCAATGCCAATGTTAGCAATTTGGGTGGTAAGAGGTTCATTTTGTAAATGCTTAATGACTTTGTTGACTAATGGAGGTTGAGGAATGAGATTACCTTGAGAATATTTAAGAGGAGGAGGAGGAACACTTTGGTTATGTGTGCCCTAAGTCATTGGTTGAGGATTAGATTAAAGATTAAGAAGGTCATTTTGAATTCTCATCATCTAATTCATATTATGAACTTAGAATGTGTTCATTTTATTAAGAGTTTTTAACAATAGTTGATGAGTTTGATTAGTGTTATAAGCATTATAATTGGTATTTATGTTGGTGATAGTGGTTTGGGTACCACTATTAGTGTTGATATGAGCTTGGGAAGGGATAAGAGAATTTGAGGCACTAGTGGAAAATTTGATTGTGAAGTAAAATATAGACTAGTAAATGGTTGAGAAGATGAAACACTAGAAGCATGAGTGCCTTGGGTATCAATTGATGAACTAGTGGAAGGATTAAGGATAGTGGATCTTAGGAGAGGCCCACTAGATATTGAACCCGCCATGTTAGTTAAGACTAGGCATGGAGGTAGAAGAAGTTAAAGAAGAAGATGCCATGGCAAAAGGAGTCAAGACTGAGGGAAGAGGTTGAGAAGCAAAGAAATTGGTATCCCCAAATCTAGTTGAGAAAGTAGGAGTAAGAGAATGAGGTTCTTTAACTTGACGATTAATCATGAGGTTATAGATGGTGGAAGGATCCTTCCCTCTATGTTGAGGTAATTATGTGATAAAGAAGAGAATTTTAGGAGTATACTCTAGCTCAAGTTGATCCTTTAGAGATAGTAGGAGGGTTTTTATGAAAAGAGGTATGAGGAGGGATCCCATAGTTCATCGTGCAGGTTGTAATGTGAACATTACTAGCATTCATGAAAGGAACCTTACTTTGTCTATGGGAGACCCTACTAGGATTGGCAAATTACATCATGTCTATTATTTGAACTTCAATGTTATCACCAAAAAAAAATTCCATGATGAAATTAAAAGAGGCAAGATGAGAAAGCAAATAATTAGAAAGTGACTAAAATAATACTAGGTCAACCTGGTCGACCTAGTGCAAAATAGGGACTGTAAAACTATATAGGGTCCATAGGGTTAACCCAATTTAGTGAATGGTGACTGGTAGAAAGAGGAAAATATGATGTAAATAATAATAGGTTGACCTAGCATAGTGTATATGGGCTAAAAAAGATATAGGGTCGCTAGGGTCAACCAAGTACAATAGATAAGGAAGAAAAAAAGATGATAACAAGCTATGAATTAAAGCAAGATACTTGCAAGTAATGTAAGAAAGCAATAAGTACTAAAAGGGGAAAAAACAATCAATTAAATAGATGTTAGATAATCTAACTGATGCACATAAATTAAAATCTTTCAGTAACACTAGCTAATGCAAGATTTTGCACACATAATTAATCAAAGAGTAATCAAACAACTTGAAAGTAAAGTTAACTACTTGGTCAAGCTAGAATGTTGATTAGATTATTAATAATTATTTTAAGTGTGAAAGGGATATTGGATATAAATGAGGTACTCGTTAGTAATCTATGGATAGTTTTAGGTAAGTTTAGGATGAAAGAGACTATATTGACAATGATACAGGCTTGGTATTGGGGCCTACCCCCTCACTTCACACACCATAATGATAAGGGTGTCAGGTGCTTAGCCAAAATATACCATTAACCATGCTTTATACTTGACTAGAGTATCAAGTCGGCTTCCCCCTTGGTGATGAAATCCAAGTAGGTAGACCTAGGCAGTCAAATGTTTAAATTCATGTTGATGTTTATGTGGTTTGGCCATGTGGGCAAAAGAATAAAAGTAGTGCACCTAAGTGATTTATTTAAAATCTCATAATTAGACCATGTGAACTATTTTAAGCATGCAAACAACTTAAAAGAAAGATGTGATTAATTATATATGGTTCATTCCAACTTTGAAATAGGGTATATTTGAGAAACTATATGGACAATCATATAAAATAGGGTCGACAGGGTTGAACCTGTACTACAAAATCAAAGTCTAAAAGTGAACTAGGTCGATCAGGTCGACCTAGTTATTTCAAAAACATAAAACATAGAATTAGGTCCACAAGATCGACCTAGTTGACTGTGCAGAGGTAGTTTTGAAGACTGCAAACTTGAAAGGAAAGTACATAAAAAGAAAGATATAGATCAAATAAAAAATAACATGAATGGTTTAGAGATGAAAAGGATAATATTGTTGATCTAAGACTTTGAAGAAAATTGGAAGTAACCTGCAAACTAGGTCGAGTTGGTTGATCAAGCTATATAGGAACCTACTAAAAAAGTGCTAAAAATGCACTAGGTTAACTTGGTCAACCTAGTAGGCTAAATTGGAAGTCTAAAAACCTAAAAAAATGTACTAGGTTGAGCTGGTTGATTCATTTGTCTGAATAGAAGTATTTAAGTTTGGAAACTTGTACTGGGTCGATCTGGTCAAGTGAGTTACCTATTTCTACAAACTTGTGCATGGAGATAAATAAATTAGGTCAATAGGGTCAATCCATCACAGTAAAGATATGATAAAAATAATGATGAATATAAATGAAATAAGTAAAATAAACCCTACAAGGGTTTGATTCATGTCAGGTTCACTAGAATGTATGAAATTAAAAATGCATCATGTCCATAAATCAATCCTAGATCAAATGGGATAGAGCACACCTATACTTCTGATTAGGTTCATATAATTGTTAAGAGAGAGCATTAAAGATGTGAAGATCCACTAGACCTGATTAGGGGATCACTTGTCACAACACACCATGTGAGATAAGGTTCCAAAGCCGATAGTCTAACATAATCACACAACCCTAAAAGAGTCCAATGATTTAATATTTTACTAATCTAATAACAAGAAAAGTAAATCTAATATAGTGCATACCAAATCTTGTGGCACAAAGTGGGGGTTAGAAACAAAACAAATAAACAACTAAACTAAACATGTATAGGAGACATATAATCATGTCAATGTATATAAAATCCTAATACATGGAAGAGAAGATATAAATGCACTATCTATCTACTATTACAAAGGATAAATAAAGTTAGGAATACTTACCTTTGAAGATGAATCCACTAAGCCTCAATCTCCCCTTTGGACAAGGTTCTTTTCAAGACATTATCATGGTATATAAGGATAACTAAGATAAATCATCTCTAGGATACACAACCTATCCAAACATCTAAATGAATTATTTACAAGATGAGATCAGAGCTCCAAATAAATTATTGAACCCTAAAGGTTTATTCCCTAAGTATAATGGTCAATAAGTAGATATTAATTTTCACTTCTTCACTTAATTCATATCTTTCATAAATGGTGGTAAATGACCTTATATATATAGTAGTATCTTACCCAAAAATCATTCAAAAATTGTCAGTTGTGTTAGGTCAAATCGATCAACCTAGCATGTTTTTTGGGATAACTCTCTAGGTCTATGTTAGGTTGGCCAAGAGGCCAATAACCAAAAGAGAGAAAAATTCCCTAGACTATACTAGATCGACCTAGCATAATCGACAGGTCAAAAGGGTGCTAAGATAAGAAATGAGGCATAAGATATAATAAATTATAGAAATTGATAGAACTGAGAAGAATAATCTTTGGTTCAATGGTTTTAGGAGGATAGTGTATGGATGGAAAGTGTCAAAAGGAAAAAAAATCTTACAAATCACCAATGGTCTGCCCACCCCTTTCCCAGTGCACCCCTTAAGGCATGCACTTAGAGAGATTGAGACTCGATGGGTTCTTGCAAGATACAAAGTGTTAGTAAATGATAAAAGTTTAAAAATGTTATATGTATATAGGATCTATATTTTAGAGGCTTATAGATTTGATTAGGGGTTAATAGGGATAAGTTTAGGGGTTTTATGGAGGTTTAAGGATCTAGGTGTGTAGGAGAGGCTATGGATAGGTTGGCTAGGGGGTAGGTAGAATATTTTGAATTTTAAATTGGCAAGTGATTAATAAATAAGGTGAGATTAGTGGTTTAATGGGATGTTAGTGGGATAATCAATGGATTAATATAACATCATGTGTGTAGGAAGGTTATCATGATGAAGTAAATTTATAATGGGGAATGGAATTGAATTATTTAATTAGGATTATGATTACATGATTAATTATAGTAAATAGTAGGATTAATGGAATAGCTAGGGTGATAAAAATTAGATGTATACATTCTTCCCTTATTTTCAATGGAATTGCATGTGAAAAAGTGGGGAGTAATGGTATTCAAATAAAAACTACTATGTGGATAGGTTAATGCAAATGAGGTTGCATGATTCCCCCTCAAGGGGGCATGCAGGGAGGGATGAATTGGATGGCTACTCAAAAAGAGATCATGGGGTGGGTATAAAATCAAGATGATGAGCAGTTGGGATTCCTCAGATACTATTTGAGCTATGAATGATAAGGTTTCCCAAGAAAAAATGTGAGTGAATGAAGTTCTAGGTATAAGACTAGTCTCAAGAGAGAACACACCTTAGAAACAATGATTAGCCTATTAAGATGAGTCAAAGATAAAGACCAATGTTGAGGAGAGAGGTGAGGGGATTCATAAGATAAGACAAATAATCTTGAGAGAAATACATATGTTTATAAAATGGATGTTTTAGGATATATAAGGCCATGATTTGTCGACATTTCCTAGGAAAAGATGCATGCAAGAGAGATCTACATACTGAAAAAGGATAAAAGATAAGTGATTTTTGATGGTAGATGGATTTTATACAATGATCGTAACTCAACATGGTTTAATATATTTGAATGACCATGAGAGGACAAGATGAGAATTGGTGGAAAAACTATCCTTGGGCACTAAAAAGTGGTCAAGCATTGCTTACATAATCTGAAAAAACCTTAGGCTGATGTAGTTTTGACTCAGGATGTTAGATGGGGAGCAGGGAGATGGAAGACCATACCCTTGAAAATGATTAAAATGAATTTTGGGATGGATAATAGTTATTTTAATCATTAATAAGGATGGATAAATGGATATGAGAACCAAAATTAGTTGTTTATGTAGAAAGGT
This sequence comes from Torreya grandis, assembly GCA_037957365.1. Classification (NCBI taxonomy): domain Eukaryota; kingdom Viridiplantae; phylum Streptophyta; class Pinopsida; order Cupressales; family Taxaceae; genus Torreya; species Torreya grandis. Next base: position 701,477 of record JARHVA010005163.1, read on the forward strand.
AGGGTTAATGTGGATTAAACTGGGTGAAGGGGGAAAAAAGAATAGGGTAATGGGGGGTAAAATAAAAAATTGGGGGTAAAAAGAAATCATTTTCACTCTTGGATAATGCAAATTTATGCTCTATAACTATTGACAATGGACCACATTCCATGTGCTTCCCTCTTTGGAGAGAGGTTTCTTGAGTTTAAGAGACTGGCAGAGGCAGGATCAATGGTAATTACCTCACCCTAAGTTTTCATTTTTCATTTATTTCATGTATTAGGGTATTTATTAGGAGTAAAAATGAATAACAAAAAATCACAATTGGTGTCATTTCCCCCAATTGTGATTTTATGCATTCAATCTATGGTAATGCACTTGTTACCTATGATTTGATAAAATTACTTGTATAAATTTATGGCTTTGTAAAACTACAAGTGAATTACATTTTTGTAATATTGCATGGTAACTTGCAGTTTCATAAAACTACAGGTGGTGACTTGAAATTTTGCAAAGTTGCAAGAATCAATAAGAGATTTTGTAAAATCACAAATTGGGGTTAAGATCCGAAAACAATTTTACTGAGGGTTAGTGTTAGGACTAGCTAGATAAGGAGACAATAAGGGAATAGGTATATGGGTAGGGTTGGTATGGTATATGAAAAATTTAGGTTAGGGTATAGATTTGTAATGATTAGTGGTTAAAAGATTTTGTGGTGTAGGAGGATTTAGGTGTGCTAACATCTAGACTATGATGATCATTGGTTTTGTATGAGATGTATCAACTGAGATTGGATGATTTTGGAATAATAGAGATGATTAGATTGTATTATATTACCACTATACATTTCATTAAGATAGATCATAATATTACCACCATGTTGGTGGAGTAGTCTCTCTCATAGACTAACACCTTCCACTTCATCATAGGAGAGATGATGGTGGCATTGGAGGACATGTGGTTGATTTAATCTATGAGAGGAGATGTAATCTACTAGAAATCATAGACCTTGAGTGAGATTGTGGAGTGATTATGTGGACATATATAGGTTGGGGTTTGTGATTCATAGATTGAAATTAACAAGGCCTTTAGGTTTGAGACCATAAATAGGTTGACCCTATTATTAATGTCTCTTGTTATGGCATATTAATTCTAGATAAGAGTATTCAGTGGTTTTAGATGGGGTTAGGGGATGTAGTGGCAGATATGGTGCAAGATTATAAAGTGTTTGAATGAGGACATATTATGTTGGGACACTTATATAGGGAGCTACATATATGGGGGCATCTAGGGGTGGCAGACTTCAGACCCTCATTATTATTGCAAATCTGGTGTTGGGAGTAAATGGTGATTGAGAGACCACTAGGAATGTGAGAAAATTGAGAGCATGATAAGACATTAATTTTTAGGTGGTATGTCATTCTAGGGGTTTAGAGAGCTCATGTAGGTAACATAAGTTTTTATAGATAGGATTTGGATAGTTTGATGGAGGATCAGATTACATGGATGTTGCATAGATACGTATAATAAGGGTGGGTATAAGATGCTAATTTTACTTGATATATGTTTACAAAGTGTTATTTGATAGGGCACCAGGATTACATCATAGAGAGATACCAACTTGATAGGGTGGAGATGAATTTTAGGTGGTAGCAAGATGTCCTAAGAGAAGGAACACCTATTTTCTAAGAGTGATAGAGAAAGGCCTTAATGGGGGTATACGGTTGCTAGGGATTTGACATGAGTTGATTATGATAACATAGTTCCTATGGTATGGGATTTTCAAACTATGATGTCAGATCCTAGAGTGACGATCAATTACATAATATGGTGGCAATAAATATGACCATGGAGACTATTAGGGGCTAGGAGAAGAGAAGTGTGGAGGCTCTTATAGGCTCAGGCATGGTTGCGGATACAGACGGAAAAAAGGACACAATTATATGTAGGGAGAGATGGTGTGGATGGTGGTGATGATAGGACTAATCAAGCCTTGATGGTTATTTATGGAGGTGATCAAGGAGTGTTAGGGGGTGATCAAGTGGTGAGAGGGATAAGTCCTGATGTTGTAGGGAATTTTATGCCGACTATTAGTGCAGTGAATTAGGCACAAATTGATAGCATTTAGTAGGAGGTGAGGGTAAGGGTATCTAAGGTAGCTGAGATTGCTATTGATAGAGATAGATATTTCCTATAGGTTATAGACTTACAATGGTAAATAATGTAGTGGGGCATGTAGATGAGTTGGGTATTATCTCTCTTAACCACCTTGTTGGGATATATTAGGGCTGAAGATGAATTGATAGTAATATTATAGGGCCATATAAGTCAGATTCAGGCCTAGCAAAACTAATGAGAGTTAGAGTTGTAAGTACCTAATCAGACTAGGGATGAGGGAGCTACACTATTTTAAAGATAAGGCTTGGTTGATGTGACTCATAAGATATCATGTTTGACTAGAGAGGCCTAGTACTATAGGGGTATTTATGAGGGTGTGGTGCTAGTGGATCAGTGTGATCCTTCTTAGAGGGCCAACACCTCTTCTCATTCGATATATAAGCCACCCTGGAGACCACCAAGACAACCATGATATGGTTTGATGAGACTGTTTTTGAATATTGGACATGCATATTTCATTCTTAGCACATGGATAACCATAATGCTCATATTATATATTTTTTTGATAGGACTCATGGACATTTACATGATTATGATGAGATTTATTATGGTATATGATGTGTTTATGTATTTTTATTATGTGATTATGATGTATTGGTTGGATTAGATATTGGATTTATTGAGTATATGCATGAGATGATTTGATTTTGATTATATGCATGAGATGATGAGGACTTACTTACACTTATGGAAATGATGTTTCATGGATGTTATTTAAATTAATGTATATGATGATGTAGATGACATGGTTTTTGGATAGATGATGTGATGTTATGTATTTAATTTTTATGTTATATTAAATAGATAAAATGTGATATGTGAAATGGAATGTGTTATAACTTGTGACATGTGCTAAGATTTAGATAGGTAGTTCCTAGTTGAATATAATTATATGTTTCATAAATGGATAATGAGTAAATCCTCCTGAACCAAGGAGTTGGATGGTTTAGTTAGTAGGTTAAGGAGGCTAGATGGAGGTGTAGTGGTTTTTAGGATGTCTAAAAGCCACCATTATCAATCAATCCAAAAAAAAAGTTAATAATATTCAGAGAATATATTTGAAGATCTTGGAGGGAAGAAAAATGAAGTAGGGTGATGGTAAGAGTCTTCTTATAAGTTTGCTTGATTCTATATTCTCTCCCTTTGATGTTTTTATAAGTTTTGGGTTAAGTTACTATATATAGTATATATAATCCATAGCTCAAATTTAAAAGCATATTAAAAAAATGGAAGACAAGGTGATTGCAATAGCACCAAATGAAGACAATCATCCAGTGGAAAATTTTAGAGACAAGGACTCATAAAAGATGAAGTTTCCAACACTTTTATTTTTAAATCCTCATGATGAAGATATTATGTCAAGATTTTCATATTAAAAAATATCACAATGGAAACTATTACATTCTAATGATAAATTTTCATATCACCTTACCAACTTGTTTTTCAAAGAAATAAAAATAATCATTGATCAAGTTTGAAAATTATGTGGGTTCAAATCAAGAAGGGACAACTAAAGGGATTTTTTTTTGGCAAGAGATGTTAAATACAAACCAAACATAGAAAAGTTGCTTAAATTAGAAATTAGATACATAGATTTCAAAAGAATACATATTTCACCTGATTACTTGCAAGGTCTAAAAAAATGCATTCGTCATGATACGTCGACTAGGACTACCAATTTTTTTTTACTTTTGCAAGTTGTTGAACATTGTTACTAGCCATTGATGTATGCATTAAAATAATTACATATAAAATACAACATAAAAAAAATCATGAACTTGATAAACTTGACAAAACAAATAATGATTTTTGGTTAATAAGAATCAATCCATTTATATGAACACACTGTTATAAACACCACATCAATGCATTGAGACAACTACTATGAAACGATGAATTCTTGCTAGGCAAAATCATAGACTATTTTTATGTGAGAAAATTTTAGAATAGGGGAAATGCTCATGATCGTTTGTTGCTCTAGATAAAATATTCACCAATATATGGAATGGATTAAAATTTGATAGTTATTGATTTTATAGATAGATATATAACTTGTGATATTGACATTCTATAAAAGTGACACACAAAAATTGCACATACACCATCATACTAGAAGTTGTATAAAATCAAAAGAAAAGAATTGTAGATACAACTTTATAGAATTGCCAATACAATGAACAATGATTCTTGAACCAACTAAATAAATAGATGAGCTTACATTTACATCATTGAAATGAATTCATGAATTACTGAGAATAAAACAATACAATCCTTAAAATGGTTTTTACACTTTCATTCAAGATCTAAGTATCACCGAGTTCAAATACATAGTAGTGGTACAATGTATAATTAAATATCCTAGCATATTCCTTATTTTTAGGTTGTCACAAGCATGGAATAATAGTTTTATAAAAAACATGCCATATTATGGCAAACCAATACATACACATAGTTTATACTAAATGCATATGCTGAAGTAATATACTATAGCTCATATATGGCAAAGGGGAATTCAAAGACCATGGATTATTTTAAATAGATACAAAAGTAACATGAAAAAATAAACATAGATGTTATTTATATGTTGCATAGGCTTGGAAATGTAATGTTGAAATACCAACAAATGTCTGCATAACAAGTTGTCCATTTGGGATTATCATTTGAATTAGAGTTTAAGAACATGTATAATCATAAACACATCTTATCTTGATGAATGAGAATTTATATTAAAACCTTAAATTCTCCTTATATAGGAACTAGATGATTTTGAAAAGTTCATATGCCAATCTCTTATAGACTATTACATTATGCATTGTAATCACCCAAAAGTGGTATTTGAGTGTTAAGAGTGCTACTTGAGACTACCTATCACTAGATTAGCCCTATACCTATCCTAGAGCCTATTATCACACTTATTTAGACTTCGTGTGGGGCACATGCATCCTTAGTAAACCCCAAATTAGTCCCAAACCCTCATTTCCCAATCTTGGTCCTTCTTGCCTAGTGTTCTGCTAATTATACACTAACACCATAATAAGGACACTAGCACCACATGGTGCTAGTATCCCAAAATGGCACTAATGTACCTTGCCCTATCTTTTCCCAAATGGATATATTTTCAAAACTAGAACCTTCTAAGGTTATCCTAGACATCTTTTATCATTCGCACAAACATCAGAACAATATATATATATACATGAATTTTATGCCTCTAACCATTAGATAGAAATCAAATGAAAATTACACATTCAAACTCAAAATAAGTTAAGCACAATTAAGGTTGTAAATTCTTATTCTTCCTTAATTTTTCATACAACCATCTATAACAACCCTAAACTCAGATTATCCAAATTTATAGTCTCAATCACATTAAATGCACTTAAGGCCAATATCATACTAGTATCACTTTCACTTGTACTAACACTTAGGTGGGGAGAACTAAATTTGTCTTGATCCCTCCTTGGAGTATTGGTATGTATGAAACCCTCTTCATAGTGGGGTGTTGATGATGCCAAGCCTACCCTACTAACAAACACACTTTCTTAGCTCATATAAACTAGATGCCCTATTTACATGAAGGATTAGGATTTGCACAATAAATCAGTCATTACATGTATAATACAAGGTTCTATAACTTATACACATGGGAATGAACCTTATATATCCAAACATAGGTGTACCTAAAAGCTCAATACAATCCTACACAAAGGACACTACTAACAATATCATGACACTACCACCACTTTTCCAATAATAGTGTTACTATCTAATTATAGCACTATTGTCTAGGAAGGGTTTTGAAATTGGGATATAGTATATGATACTTAGACCATCTTCCATCTCAGTTTCTATCACTTAAATCATTCGTCTCAGTTTGTTTCTAGCTAAGTCATTACTTGCACTATATATTACTATTTTTAGAATAGACAAAGCTAGTCAATTTTATAATAAATCAGTGATTATATTTATTGAATATTATTTCCCTAATTTATTCTACTCAGCTATTTAACAAACATAAGATTTACACTCACTAAGTCCTAAAAGGTTAAAATATTTGGTGAACCTGACTTACTTTGAACATTTCTCAAATCCTAATCTTAGATAACCCTAGGGTTTACCTTTCCAACATTCAAATTTTAGATCCATATATTTTTTGATTTTGTTTGATATAATCATGATAATAATGACAAAATAAGTGTATCACTTTTTGTTTCAATGTTTAATACTTTCATTTACATGTTTTTTCCTTTTAATTTAGAATGAACTCAAAAAAGACATTAACACATGCATAGATGATGATTTGTATCAATTGCAACATATGCCATATTTCATAACATGTTATCTTTCTCTTAAATGGAATTCCATTAACAAGAAAACCCTTACATAGAGGATTTAACAAATAAGCTAACAACTATGTTTCAAGTTTCAATGCCATATCTTATGCATAGGAAAGAATCTCCTTCTCATCCTCATTTTCATGAGGGTGATAGCTACTTTACCTCTAAATAGGTCCATGCTATCACTCTTCCATGAGATGAATAAACCTATACAATTTTTACTAATCCTCATACTTAGCCTATCTACACCACTTCCCTGTAGGGTGTGTGACTACATGTTTAATCATAAGCACCTAGGGTTTGCACTTGTGAGACTCTAAGGGATCAAATTATTTGTATGAGAAAACTAATATAAAATTTATAGAATCAAAATTGGTTATTAAGTGAATAGTTCACATTATTGTAAAATCATATTACATGTACATAATATTCATAATATACTAACGTAAACCATGTATATGCATCTACACCTAGAAAAGTTATGCCTAGCACTATTTCATATCCCAATCATAAATCACAACAACGTACATCTACAACTTGTGATTCAAAAATAATTCTAATATCAAATATGAGTTCAAGTGAGTTACTAAGGGAAATAATTAAATATAAGTTGATCAACCTACCCCCTCTACACCTAGTGAGGAGATCCAGATATTATTATGCATATCATATAATGCATGGGCACCACATCGATTCATGTTTAGAATTGAAAAGGAAAATATAATAGATAATGGATATACATAATTAAAATAGTGATACATCATCCAAATAACATATAATGGCACATCTAAAAATTCAAAAGCATCAAATTCAGAAATATTACAAAAATGCTTACCAAAAGCATAACCCAGAATACCAAAAGGTTCCCATAGCATAATCAAAGTAAGAAACAGTACAATAAACACATATAAATAAAGTAAAAGATGAAAATATACCACTCCAAAATGAGGCTCAACTTTTAAAGTAGTATGGGTTTGGTCAATAATATCTATAATAGTTTGATTATCATGGTCAAGGTTTGGGCAAGCAGGGCCAAGGCATTACTACTCCTATTCTAGCAGTTGATAATGTTGGTCAACAAGGTTTGGGATTGATTGAATATCTTAAGGCAAATCATTCACATATATATTTTATTAGGACAAAATATCTAGAAACATAAGAAATGTTATTGTTGACACAAGAGATTGCACCCTTGGTAGGAGGCCGAGCTCCTGCCTTCTCCTCACAACTATGGAAACTCCCCTCTCACCTATGGGACTGGCGAAGCTGGAGGGGAGAGTCTCTAGATAAGGGCTAGCTCCCTTTGATGCATTAGGTTTGTTCTAGCAAGTGTAAATATAGACATATATATAGATATGTAAACTAGGGGGGAATGAAAAGGGAGAAATATTGCAGGAACACACTATTCTAAGGAGGTGATACACCAAAATGAAATGACCTTCTCACATCCACAGTTAAAACTAGACAAATGCATACATACGCTTTAGTCTTGGTAGAAGGACTAGGTTGCAAGAAAATGGAAGGGAGGCTCTTATGAAAACACAAAAAATAGAGACTCACCAAGGTGCTGTGAAATGCACACTGTAACTTCCTCTGTTCTACACTCCCAAATAGAGCTCTTCTCCTGTCAACTGCAAAATGGCACCTTGTAGATAATTGGTGTGTTGGTGTTAAACCTATGAGAGCATCAAAGTCAATGACTAAACACAAATTAACACTCAGGACATACCCAAAATATCTATCCAAGAAGAGGTAAAAAAGACTGCGTTTATTGATTCAGGTGGAAATTTTAGCAGGGCTACGCCTTACAAAATGTGGAAGATGTCTTAAAAATGACAAGTCATAACATATATAGGAGAAGCAAGGAGGCCCACTTGGTGCTCCTTTTTTACAAGTGGCCTAGTCACATCCCCTCATGAGAAGAAAAGGTCGCTCAAAACATTAATGAGCTATGCGCTTTGTCTGTTTGAAGTCTGCCTTTTCAAGGTCAATACACGATTTGTCCACCCATTAAATGTAAAATGGAGAAATTGGTTTCATTGCTAGCTGTTTGCATCCTCTCATGATCAATTTGCAAGAACTATTTCACCTATTGGAGTCACTTCTCAAAATGGCGTCACTTAGACTAACTGCTTGCTCGCTCTATGCTTGTCACTTTGCCTTTTCTCCATTTTGTCTTTTCTGGCTCCTTCGGCCCTTGGGGGCAAACATTCTGGTGGGTTGCTACATTTTGGGCCCTTGTTTAGCACTCTCTTAGTTGAAAACAAACAACCATTTTGTTTCATGAAAGTTGACGTTCATGCAGCCATCATTGGTTGAAAACCAATGGCTAACTTGCTCTATTAATTTTGACATCCCTCAAAATGTCATCGGGTCTATATGGCTTCTGCTATGGCTTTGCTTAGCCTTGACACCCCTCTGACTTACTTAGTGACCCTTTGGATTTGGGTTGGAAGTCCCCCACAAGGGCACCTTCCCTTCGAGATCCTTTGGCAGGTCCCTTTATACTCTGGATTGCCCCCCGGGCTCCCACGAACAACTTTCCCAGGTCTTGTTTGCCTTTGTGTATTTTCTATGGACTTTTGTCTGTAGACATTTTCTCGTAGACAAAAATTCCACATAAATTCTCCCAGCTCTTTGCTTTAGCTTTGTATATGCGGCCTGAATTCTTTCAAACTTTTTATCCAAAGGAATTCCTTCAGGCAAAAATTTTGAAGGAATTTAGGACTTAGTCAAATTTGAATAAAATTGAACTTACACAAATTGGGACCTACCCGATCCTTTGCCTTTGAAGTGCCTACCCTCCGCTAGGGAATTTGAGCTTGAAGACTCCCCTTTGTTCAAGGGCATACCCTTGAACCAAGCCGTTGAACCAAAATGGTTCAACGGTTCAATGGTTTAACCATTGCGCGCCGATGAACTAGTGAACCAAGGCCGTTGAAATTATTGCTTTGAACCAAGCCCATTGAACCAAAATGGTTCAATGGTTTAATGGTTCAACCATGCGAATCGAGATGTTGAACTTGAAGATGGACTCTTTGAACCAAAGTTCGCTGAACCACTTGAACCAGGCCATGAACCAAACTCATTAAACTTGAAGACTAATGAACCAATTGCTGAAGAACCATGGCATGAATTTGTGCAACCTAAAAATGACTAGCATAGAATAGCAAGGAAGGGGACCAAATTTTTTTCCTATGGGCAAAATTTAATCAACAAATTGGTGACTCCCAAGGGAAGCATGTCTGCTATGCTTAGAGACTAGTTGCCTTGCTGTCCATTGGGCATGGAGTCAGATGGTAACTTTAAGAACCAGCAATAGCTCTGATAAATCTTAGAACCAGTCACGTAGATCAACCTCCAAGGGAATGAAAACACACACAAGACTAAGAAAACTACTATTTGTGCAACAACACTTAGGGAAAATAGGAAATAAAATAAGGGAAAATATACACAGATGAAGAGAGACTCAGTGGCAATGCTTCAGATGTATCCCATTAACTGAGATATGTAGTTCTTCACCGTCTAACCTGGAGAGTTGGAATGCATTATGCTGCTTACACTGAGTGATTATGTAAGGACCACTCCATAAGGCATCAAATTTTGCATGCTTTCTAGGCTTGGCTCGGTCTTTGTCCCATTTCAAGATAATGTCTCCTTTAGAGAAATATTTTGACGAAGATTTCTTGTCAAAGTGTCTTTTTACTTGATATTGGTGACTGGTCATAGAAGCCATAGCTTGGTCCCTTATCTCTTGGAGCTCCATTAGCTCGCACAGCCTGGCCTTCATGCTACTTCCTTCTTCTGATTGCAGCTGGCGAGCGAGGTCCAATGCTAGCAATTCAAGTGAGATGGGAAGCCTAGATTCCCTTCCATATACAAGCGTATATGGAGAATTTATGATTACTCTCTTTGGAGTGATTCGATCAGCCCACAGAGCTATCTTCAGCTTGGCATGCCAAGTCCTCTAATTTTCTTCCATGGTCCTCTTTACGATTCTGATCAAATTTTTGTTGGTGGACTCAGCCATCCCATTCCCCTATGGGTAGTAATTGGATGAAGTGTTGAGGTATATGCCATACCTTAGTGCCCATTTACTTGTTTTGGTCCCCAAAAAAGCCAAGGTGTTATTTGAGATTATGGTAGTTGAGACTCCAAATCTTGTTACCAAGTCCTCATAAAACTCCAAGATCATGCTTTCATTTGCCTTTTTCAGAGTAACAGCCTCCACCCACCTTGTGAAATAGTCTGTAGCAGTCAGGACCCACTTGTGCCTAGCACTGGAGGGAGGATTAATCATCCCTATGAAATCTAGGCCCCACTGCATGAATGGTTGCTCCACCTGAATAGGCTATAGAGGCATGGTAGCCAACCATTGTTTCCCATCAAAAAGTGCACACTTCTAGCACTTTCTTACCTAGGCATGGGTGTCCTTGAAAAGAGTAGGCCAAAAATAGCCAGCTCTCATTATCCTTGTTGTAGTAGTTCTAGGAGTGAAATGACTTCCTACTGGCCCATCATGGAACTCAGCCAGTACCTTATCACCCTGGTTTGGGTCGATGCATCTTAGGACCCCAGATAGATCCTTCCTAAACAATACTTCATCAACCAAGACATAAGGGAGAGACTAGAGTTTGAAATACCTTCTGCTGGTCTTATCAAGACCTTGTGGGCACTCACCAGTGAGAAAAAAATGCCTCAAGTCCAACATATAATCCTTTATGATAGTTGGTTCTGCTACAGTGGCTACATCATGAATTAGCAAGCTATCCTCCCTTTTTTTTAAAAAGTCTACAGCAAGCTATTCGGACAAGCCTCTTCCCCTCACCAACTTGGTGATCTTGATGTTACGTCATACTCCATCACCTTGGTGATCCACCCTGCTCTCTTCTCATTTAAGTCTCGATTGGTCAAGAAATCCTTGACACCAAGATGTGGGACCATGAGGTGAATCCTGCTGTTAGACAACATATGCCTGAATTTCTTTAGGCTCTGCACTACTACCAGGACTTGCTTCTCTACATACGTGTACCTAACTTTGAAATCCTCTAACCCTTGGCTAAAAAAGGCAAGTGGTTGCTCGAGGTCATCACCATTTGCTTGGGTAAGCATGGTGGAGATCACCTTTTCATTGCTGAAAGTGTAGAGGTTGAAGTCTTTGTTGAAGTCGGGGCTGATCAAAGTAGGAGCCTGGGTTATGGCCTACTTGATGGCTTCAAAGCTATCTTTTCTTTGTGTTGTCCACTTGAATTCCTCACCCTTCCTCAGCATAGAGTTCAGGGGCTTGACTATCTCTACGAAATTCAAAATGAATCTCTGAATGAAATTTATCCTGCCAAAAAAACTCTACAGGCCTTTCTTGTGCTTTGGTAGGGACATCTCCAGGATAGAACAAACTCTCTCAAGGTCAATGGATAAGCCTTCCTTGGACATGATGTGGCCAAGGAGTTTCCCCTTATGAATAACAAACACACACTTCTTTGGATTAAGAGAGATGCCAAACTCCCTACACCTTTCAAAAATTTGCCTGAGGTGTTTTATGTGTTGGCTCGCCTCCCTGGAGAATATTGTCACATCATCAAGGTAGACCAGCATGTTATTATTTATCAAGCCTCCAAAAGCCATGTCCATGGCTTGTTGAAAGGTAGCACCAGCATTGGATAGCTTGAATGTCATCTTCTTGTAGGCAAACATTCCTCATTTAGTGGTGAAGGCCGTTTTGTGCTGGTCACGGCCTTGTACCAGAATCTGATTATACCTTGAATAACCATCTAGGAGAGAGAAATGCTCGCTGCCTGTTACCTTCTAAAGGATGCACTCCATTCTTGGGAGGGGATAATGATCTTTTAAAGATAATAAATTAAGGTCTCTAAAATTGACACACAGCTTGATCTCCCCATTCTTCTTTCTAACAGGAACAAGGTTGACCAGCTAGGAGGAATGTTTGATTGGAAATATAATTCTAGACTCAATCAATTTGGCTAGTTCCCTCTGCATGAGGGGCTCAATTGTTAGATTGATAGATATCTACTTCTGTGTGACTGGCCTAGTGCCTTTTTCTAATTTGATGGTGTGCTGGGCGAGTCTTGGGTTGAAGCCCTTCAAGTCACTATAATCCCATGCAAAAATATCTGTGAATTCTTGACACAGCAAAATGAAAGCTTACCTTTCTTGAGACGTGCAGACTTTTCCAAGCACAAGTAGCTTATCCTTGAAGATCTCAACCCTTTCATAATTCTCCTCTTTGGTTGTGATGCATACCTTGTCATTTCTCAATTGGTCATCTCCATTGAAGATGCTCTCGAGAGTAACTAAACCCTTAGGGAGCTTATTGTTCTTCAATTGAACAATCTGATTGCCATATTGCTACTACAATTTCACCTGATTCTATGTTGCGAACTCAACTTCCTCCTATAGGAAGAAAGCTATTTGTTGGTCACTTTCAAAAACTTGCCAATTTGAAATGTTGTCTGGGACAGAGGGATGAACCACCACTTTCAAGTGGTGCAAACCACAGTCTTGACTTATTTCCTTGGAAACATCAAATTGAGTGCCAATTGTTGCCAGCCTATCCACCTATTTGTTTTGCTCTCTAGGGATGGAGGTGATATTGAAAGCAAGGAAATCTTCCACCAAGTCCCAGACCCTATGCTTTTAAGACTTCAACAAGGAATTCTTGGTTAGATTCAGGCCTCTCACCTAGTTTACAATCAGCTCACTGTCTCCCAAGACTTGCAACTCTTTAATCCCTCTTTTTCTTGCCCATTCTAGCCCATGGATAAGGGACTCATATTATGCAACATTGCTTGTGCAAGAAAAATAGAAATAGAAAGATAAAAAGTACCTATCCTTTGAAGGGGAGACTAACATCACCCCACCACCAGTGCCCAACCTACTTCTAGAACTGTCAAAATACAGCTACCATAGGCCAAGGTCCTCTTGGCTTACCTTCATTATATTTGGTATGAAGGTGCCCTCTTCATGCATGCAGTAGACTCCAAGGTCTACCTCCTTAATAAACTTGTAAGGATCATGTTCAAATTTATCATTTCCCCACTCATCCAAGAGTAGGTCTGCAACTCCTTCAAGAGTAAAGGACAGAGATTGGTCTGTCTGGGACTCTTCTGGGTCAATAATAGTGTAACTGACATTCACTACCTTGGGCAAGTATGGTTCTAGATGGTCCTTGTAGAGTGTCTCAAATTTGATTTTTACCTTGGTCCCATACTTGGTTCTAAAAACTAGATATGACCAATTCGCTGCTAGATAGCCACCTATCTTTGATGTGAAGTCCCTGGACAAGCAAATTGTGAAATAAGGAGGAACATCTGCTACCACTATATCATGTGGAATTGAGAAGGTTGGGAAAGCATGCAATGCCAAGCCTAAACCCTTCACAATCCTAACTATTTTTGCAGGTGTCCATCTAGCTATAGGACTCCTCTATTTATCTCCTCATACTTTAGTCCCATCTTGTCAGCTATGCACTTAGGCATCATTGAGGTGCTAGCCCCACTGTCAATTATGCAGTTGTGTACCAAGAAATCCCCTATGACCAAAGATACATAGAAAGAGGGAATTTTCTCTTCCTTCTTTACCTGTCCTAAAGTGGAAGGTGCCCATTTTTCATCAAGACATTATCAGTACTTGTTGGGATAGCTGGTCGATCTAGCTCATGCAATTTCTTTTTCAATACGTCCTTCTATCCTAGAAGAGACAATGAATCCCATAAAGAGATGTTCACATGAATCTTATTCATCTAGTCCACTATATTGACCTGGGGACTGCCTCCCTTCAAGATTTCTTTGGGGCTAATTACAATCTGAGCTATAGGCTAAGGGGCTAAAGGTGCAAATGACTGTCTAAAATTTGGGGCCTTCAAATTTGAGTGTGATGGAGAGGTGCTGCTACCACTTGGGTGGTAGCATGGACTTCTCCCATTGCTCTTCTCTTAAATCTTGTGTTGGCTGTAACACAGTTAGCCTAATTGTCAGCAGCACCCACATAATTCACTGAATAAAATTCCCCTTCTAGATGATTCATCAAGGTAGGATTAGGCTAAGCTTGATTGCTACTTGTGCTGGGTTGAGTTGGAGCCTCAAAAATTTGGGAATGAGTAGCTGCCTGATTGTCTGCATTTTAGAAATAATTCATCATCTCATTTGTGTAAATAGCCTGTTCTTAACCATATCCCATGGTCGAACAACTTGGCTACTCCTATACTAGATTGTTCTAAATTGGCACCATGACTTTAGATGATGAAGGGGGGCCTGAATTGTAATTTTGAAATGGCCTAGTTTGAGTGAGCTAACCTTGTCCTTGATTATAGCCTTGAAAAGGGGGTTTAGGGGCTTGACCATAATGTTGATGTTCCTGGTTCGGCCTGTTGCTTTAAGCTTGCTGCCTTTTAAGAGCTATAAGTTTGTTTAACATGCTCTGCAACAGACTTTTAACCTCATGGAGTTCATTGGATAGGATAGCAGCTAGTTTCTCTATGGTAGGCAGAGGAGCCAATGTGGGAGCAACGGTTTGAATTGGAGGTAGCATTTCTGGGAAAAGTGGCATGTGAGGCCTAGGGGCTATTTTTCCAGCCTATACTAAGCAGTTTTTAGCTGCTATGGCTATGTCATAAGTAGCTGGTAGTATATGCCCTCCCATGGATTGGATCATCATAGCAATATCACTGTTTAAAGCCTTTAAATAGTACAAGAAAGCATAGCTGGGAGTCGGTCTTACCAGGATGGAAATTCTATCCCAAGTCTTTTGAAACTGCGTGTTGAAATCCTGCATATACTCATGCGAAGCTCTCTTTATGGTCGTTAGCTTCTCAGCAAGCAAGAGGCCATCACTCTTTTCCCCAAAACAATTTGTCAATTGAGTGCCCAATTCATTCCAAGAATGTATTGAATTTACAAGCAAAGTGCTGTACCAATCAAGAGCCTTGCCCTTGAGAGATAATGCTAGCAATCTGATGGCGATATTTTCTTCTATTACATTGTGAATATTGCAGAGGTTAGCAATATTCTTAATATGATTGATGACTGTAATGGGCCCCTCTCCATTGAAAAAGGCACATTTTTGAGATCTATTCTTGAAATTGGATCATAGTGTGGCAGATTCAGGGGGCTTTAACCATGAAAAGTTGCAAAAGGCAGTGCCATCACTATTATGGGCTATAACTGGGGTTCTACTGCATATGCATCCCTTACAATAGGTCTAGGAGGATTGTTTGATGGATAAGGATGGGTCCTCTCAAATCATAGTCTTTTAGCAGAGTTCAAAGGCAACTCAACAAAATTGAAAGGAACCCCTTTTGAAGCAGACCTTGTTGTGACTTTAGGCATAGAAAGTTAAGAAACTAGTCTTAATTTGAAAACTGAAGCTCTTACCAGTGGAGTCGCTAGATGATGGAAAACTTAAATTTGCTATGATAGGACCAACATCAATCCTGAAACCTTACTGAGTTGTCAAACTGTGTCCCACTGGGTGTGACAGAACTATTGACGCAAGAGATTGCACCCTTGGCAGGAGGCCGAGCTCCTGCCTTCTCCTCGCAACTATGGAAACTCCCCTCTCACTTGTGAGACTAGTGAAGGTGGAGGGGAGAGTCTCTAGATAAGGTCTAGCTCCCTTTGATGCATCAGGTTTGTTCTAGCAAGTGCAAATATAGACATATACAGATATGTAAATTGGGGGGGAATGAAAAGGGAGAAAGATTGTAGGAACACAAACTATTCTAAGAAGGTGATACACTAAAATTAAAGGACCTTCTCACATCCACACTTAAAACTAGACAAATTCATACATACGCTTCAGTCTTGGTAGAAGGACCAGGCTGCAAGGAAATGGCAGGGAGGCTCTTATGAAAATAGAGACTCACCAAGGTGTTGTGAAATGCACACTGTAAGTAACTTCCTCTGTTCTACACTCCCAAATAGAGTTCTTCTCATATCAACTGCAAAATGGCACCTTGTAGATAACTGGTGTGTTGGTGTTGAACCTATGAGAGCATCAAAGACAATGACTAAACACAAATTAACACTCAGGACATACCCAGAATATCTATCTAAGAAGAGGTAAAAAAGACTGCGTTTATTGATTCAGGTGGAAATTTTAGCAGGGCTACACCTTAAAAAATGTGGAAGATGTCTTAAAAATGACAAGTCATAACATATATAGGAGAAGCAAGGAGGCCCACTTGGTGCTCCTTTTTTACAAGTGGCCTATTTGCGTCCCCTCATGAGAAGAAAAGGTTGCTCAAAACATTAATGAGCTATGTGCTTTATCTGTTTGAAGTCTGCCTTTTCAAGGTTAATACATAGTTTGTCCACCATTAAATGTAAAATGGAGAAACTAGCTGCATTGCTAGCTATTTTCATCCTCTCATGATCAATTCACAAGAGCTATTTCACTTGTTGGAGTTACTTCTCAAATTGGCAACACTTGGACTAACTGCTTGCTCGCTTTACACTTGTCACTTTGTCTTTTCTCTATTTTGTCTCTTCTAGCTCCTTCGGCCCTTGGGGATAAACATTCTGGTGGGTCGCTACACTCTGGGCCCTTGGTTAGCGCTCTCTCAGTTGAAAACAAATGGCCATTTCATTTCATGAAAGTTGACATTCACGCGGTCATCGTTGGTTGAAAACCAACAGCTAACTTGCTTTGTTAATTTTGACGTCCCTTGAAACCTCATCGGGTCTATATGGCTTATCCTGTGGCTTTGCTTAGCCTTGACACCCCTCTAACTTGCTTAATGCCCCTTTGGATTTGGGCTGGAAGTCCCCTGCAAGGGCACCTACCCTTTGGGATCCTTCGGCAGGTCCCTTTGTACTCTGGATTGCCCCCTGGGCTCTCGCAGATAACTTTCCCAGGTGTTGTTTGCCTTTGTGTATTTTTTGTAGACTTTTGTCTATGGAAATTCTCTCAGCGCTTTGCTTTAGATTTGTATATGTGACCCGAATTCTTTTAGACTTTTTGTCCAAAGGAATTCCTTCGGGCAAAAAGTCTGAAGGAATTCGAGACTTAGTCAAATTTGAATAAAATTGAACTTAAACAAATTGGGGCCTACCTGATCCTTTACCTTTGAAGTGCTTTCCCTCCACTAGGGCATTTGAACTTGAAGACTCCCCTTTGTTCAAGGGCATACCCTTGAACCAAGCCTTGAACCAAAATGGTTCAACTGTTCAATGGTTCAACCATTATGCGTCGATGAACTAGTGAACCAAGGCCGATGAACTTCTTGCTTTGAACCAAGCCCGTTGAACCAAAATGGTTCAATGGTTCAACCATGCGAATCAAGATGTTGAACTTGAAGATGGACTCTTTGCACCAAAGGTCACTGAACCACTTGAACTAGGCCATGAACCAAACTCATTGAACCTGAAGACTGATGAACCAAGTGCCGAAGAACCATGGCATGAACTTGTGCAACCTGAAAATGACTGGCATAGAATAGCAATGAAGGGGACAAAAAAATTTGCCTATGGGCAAAATTTGGTCAACATTTATAAAAAGTGAAATAACTTAAGTTGCAAAGTCAAAATCATGTTAAGCCAACAAACATTCTCAAAAAAGGATTTCAAGCAAGAGAGCCTCCATATCACCATATGTATACAATAATCATAGTTTCAAAGGGAAAAATAATAATAAATATTCCAAATCACAATTTAGAAAGGTCAACTCCACAGTATGGTGCAATTCCCTCTAGCATTCCAAGTTATTATGATTTTGATGATGAAGAATACTCAAATTCCTATTGCAACATAATTCAAATCCAACATAGTAATCACACTATACAAGAGATTACCATTCCTATTTTTGACATAGGCCACAGTGATAGTGAGTCTCCCATGAGACTCATTGGTTAGTATTGTTCCTCCCTTATTGTACATATTCTTTTGCAGAGACATTTTGTTAGGTTATCGAGCTAAAAGCTTCAAATTTGCAGACAAAGAAAAGGAGGTTGCTGAAGACCCAAAATCACTGGCATTGGCAGCATGACTGATGTCGGTCATGATCAGTGCAGAAGGCAACCAGCATCGGCAAGAAGTCGGCTGACATCGGCAGCACCAGGCAAGCAGGGACTTGCGTCGGTCGCTTGTGTGTTCCAGAACTGCTCATTGCACGAACAGTTAGTTAAGTGAACAGAGTGTTTGCATGTAAAGGCTATTTTGAGTCTTGAGCTGCGTGGATAATTATAGTAAACTAAGAGTCTAAGTTATTGTTTAAGTCTGGGATCTATTTATAGACCCATTGGCATGTATTGTAAAGTGTGCTAGTGAAGAGAACAAAGTGTGTGTTTTTTCTAGTTCCACTAATGAGCTAGAAAGGAAGGCAAGGAAGATCCTTCCATTATAAATATGGTCTGTTGAATTGCAGGTTGCAAGTTCATGAGAGATCAACTTGAAGTAGTATAGAGTGCTTGGTGTACTAGTAGGGTTATTACTGACTGGTTGGAGAGGTGAACACCAATTCTGTGTGTGAGTTGGGTGTTGAGACCATTTTTGGTAGGAGAGTGTTTTGAAGAAGAATTACTGTACACTTGAGGTGTGGGAAGCCTCTGTAAGGTGGAAGAGTGTGGCGGCTCTTTATTGTATTCTTTTATGTACAAATGTTAATACAAGATAGTGTATTGTCTCTCATATTCTGTGTTATTGGTGAATTCTAGTTACTTGTGTTTCTGGTATATTTCTGCATGTTTAATTGCTTAAGTTTGGTAATCATATTGTGCTCTTTTTGGGGAGCAAGATCCTAACAAGTGGGATCAAAACAAGTGTGTTTGTTCTTGGATTCCCTGACAACTGGTATCAGAGCTTTTGGTTGGGATACTAACAGGTTGGATTAGATCTGGTTAGTGTGTGTTGATTACAGGTTACTCACAGGGGTTTCTATTTGAGTGGGAGTAGAGCAATGGCAGAAGACAATAGACTACGAATGGAGAAGTTTAATGGTAGGAGGTCCAAGTCCAAGTATGGCAGAATAACATGCAAGAAATATGGAAAGAAAGAGTAGGAAAAGAAAGATTGTTGGTTGGTAGCAGATCAGCATGAAGGACATGAAGAAGAAGCAGATGATGCAGATTTAGTTACACAGGATGCTTTGGTATGTTCTTTGGATAAAGTAGAATCTTGGGTTTTAGATTCTAGTGCCTTTTTTCATGCATCCCCAAATAGGAAATTTTTTCATGAGTATGTCCAGGGAGACTTTGGAGAAATTTGTGTAGGGGATGGTAAGCATTGTCAGATGGTTGGCAAAGGGAAAGTGAAGCTGAAATTGCAGACAGGTAACACATGGGTGTTAATGGAGGTCATGCATGTCCCAATTCTGGAGTAGAATTTGATTTCTGTAAGAAGTTTAGGTGATGAGGGTTGCACAGTAACTCTCACAGCAGACTCTTGAAAGGTTACCAAGGGTGCACTTGTTGTAGCAAGAGGTAAGAAAGTAGGTTCGCTTTATCTATCTACTTGTATTACTGATTCTCTTTCTGGGTTATCTACTTCAGCTATAGATTCAAAGATGTGGCTTAATAGGCTTGGTCACATGAATAAGAAGGAGATGCATGTTCTTGAGTCAAAGGGTATGCTTTCAGATTTGAAGAGCATAGATCAAGGTTTCTGTATGCAGAAGAAGGTGACATTTCTTGAGGAATTTGATGTCAGTGACAAGAATAGGAAAGCCTTGGTTTTCAAAGAGAAGGTGATGGACAGAATTCAACACAAGGGGCAGAATAATTTTGAGCAGAGCAAGGCTGATTTAGACAAGGGTTTGATCCAAAAGGAGCTCACAGGTAGAAGTCAATTCTCACAAGCAAAACACAGAGACCGACGTTGGCATGAAAACTAGCATCGGTGTCCATACAGGGACCAACATCAGCTATGTGCAGCTTGACGTCAGTGACTCAAGGCAGATAAACACTAGTGTCGACAAGGGGGAACCGACGTCAGTGATGAGGTAGTCACAGGGAACCGACATTAGTCGAGTGCAGACTGGAATGTGACTGGTATCGGTCACTAAGACAAATTTTGGGTAGATAGCAAGCTATCAAGGAGTCTCAAGTGCCCATATGGAGGACTTAAAGGGTAGGTAAGCCTCAAATTTGTCATTTCCCTTCTTTACACTACTTGTTGCTCACTTATGGTAAAGAACCAGGAAGTTGTTAAAGAAGCAGAACAAGTAGATCCAGGAAATAGTGGGAGCTTGGCATGGATGGAGGATGTGATTCCTTGGAGGAGAACTAAACAGGAGTTTTGGGTGGAGTTGTTAGCTGGAAGTAAGCATTGAGAGATGAATGGATGTTCAAGATGAAGAAGAGCGAAAATGGATATGTGAGACGGAAGATCAGGGTATATGGACTTTTATAAGCTGCAGGGCAATGGAGGTTTGATCATTGTGTTTCTCTTTACCAGGTTGGATAATATTAGCTGCATTATCCTATTACTGTATGATGTGCTTGTTGCAGGGTTACATATATAGGTATTGCTGAACTAAAGGTAAAGCTAGTTCAGGGGTGTGTGATGGAGAATCTGGGAGCAATAAGATTCTTTGGCATGAGTGTGTTCTAGGGACATGGAAGGTCATATGTTGACTTTGTTTTAGGATGATTGTGTGAGACCGATTAGCACCCCGATGGTTGGACAGTTCACAGAATAGTGTCTTGATTCACATAATGAGGTTAAGTGCATGGTATGTACTAGACCTGAGTTTTCTCAAGCAGTGGGAGTTGTCACAAGTTTGGAGCCAATCCGAGAAAGAAGCATTGGAGGGCAGTTCAGTGGATTCTTAGAGGGACCAGCAGCAGGTGCACATGCTATGCAGGTTCAAGTTATTTTCTACATGGGTTTGTAGATGTGGATGTGGCAGGTGATTTGGATGCTAGGTGTTGCACTACAGGATTTGTGGTGGTTGGTCTTCAAGAGTGATCTTGAGGAGGGATACAAAGCCAAGGGAACAAACTAGATGATGTATAAGTACAGGTACAATTGCAGCTGTTTATCTCCAAGTGGGAGATTGTTAGGTTGTGGAGCTAAAAGCTTTAACTTTGTAGACAAAGAAAAGGAGGTTGCTGAAGACCCAGAAGCACTGGCATCGGCAGCATGACTGACGTCAGTCATGATCAGTGTAGAAGGCAACCGGCATCGGTAGGAAGTCGGCTGATGTCGGCAGCACCAGGCAAGTAGGGACCGGTGTCAGTCGCCTGTGTGTTCTAGAACTACTCGTTGCATGAACAGTTAGTTAAGTGAACAGAGTGTTTGCATGTAAAGGCTATTTTGAGTCTTGAGCTACGTGGATAATTATAGTAAACTAAGAGTCTAAGTTATTGTTTAAGTCTGGGATCTATTTATAGACCCATTGGCATGTATTGTAAAGTGTGCTAGTGAAGAGAACAAAGTGTGTGTTTCTCCTAGTTCCACTAATAGGCTAGAAAGGAAGGCAAGGAAGATCCTTCCATTGTAAGTATGGTCTATTGAATTACAGGTTGCAGGTTCATGGGTGATCAACTTGAATTAGTATAGAGTGCTTGGTGTACTGGCAGGGTTATTACCGACTGGTTGGAGAGGTGAACACCAATTCTGTGTGTGAGTTGGGTGTTGAGACCGTTTTTGGTAGGAGAGTGTTTTGAAGAAGAATTACTATACACTTGAGGTGTGGGAAGCCTCTGTAAGGTGGAAGAGTGTGGTGGCTCTTTATTGTATTCTTTTCTGTACAAATGTTAATACAAGATAGTGCATTGTCTCTCATATTCTGTGCTATTGGTGAATTCTAGTTACTTGTGTTTCTGGTATATTTCTACATGTTTAATTGCTTAAGTTTGGTAATCATATTGTGCTCTTTTTGAGGAGCAAGATCCTAACAAGTGGGATCAGAACAAGTGTGTTTGTTCTTGGATTCCCTGACACATTTATCAAGTCCAACTTGTAAACAATTGCATGATCTTTGAAAATTCAAAAATGAATAATGAATTAATCCCATATTCTTTTTGGCAAGAAAATGTAAAATGTTATTAATTAGAATGAACCATGAGGCAAAATGATGAAGTCTTTGTGTCAATACTGAATAAAATATGTGCATGCTCTCACACAATAAATGATATAGCACATCTTAATAATAAATGTTTCTGTTCAGCACCAAATGATCCTTTTTTCCATATATCTTTTACTTAAAGACTGATGTTGAAGCACACAATAAACGAATGCTTAAAATTATTCTTCATGAAGTAATTATTATTGATACAATAGACATACAAGATAATACATATGATGAAAAATAAGGAGATGTTAATGGGGTATCCCCAATCTTCTAGTAAGACTATTTGTTGGTAATTATGACATGCAATATGCCCTAGTCAATGTTTCTAACATGGCATATTCAAAATGTATAAAAAATATTAGAATAATGACATTAAAAGGATTAAATTCAATGATATTGATACTAGATATTTTCAAAGAATAAAACATACTCATATGTATAAAATTCATGTTGAGATCGATTGTACTCCTATATTTTAAATCTCTAGGCTATCTCTCATGCCCATTTACCAAAAACACCTAATAATTCTATGTCAATTCCCAATATAACTAGCATGTACATGTCTAATGTAAAGGTTATAAGGCCTCACTGTACATGGTGATGCATTTAAACTACTTGGAATAACAAGACATGGATAAACGTATACAACTCTCTCTCTCTCTCTCTCTCTCTCTCTCTCTCATGTAAAAAACATGGATCATTTATATTTTCTAACTCCACTAACAAATAAAGAATTTATAGTCAACCGAAAAATTTATATGGACATGTCAAGATTAAAATCAGAGTCAAAATGGATATTGGAACACAATCTTCAATCACATATAACATCTTATTATGTTATTATATGTTCCTTGAATACTAATAGTCTTTCTCCTCATGTAGAAGACATTGCCAATGACTATGACTTGATGAGATGTTATGTGTTATGCTTGAAGCAAACATATGTTGCATTTAACAATCTATTTAACCATATCCCAAATTTATTAACTTGTAACCTGATACATAACATCCATGGTATCATGATATGTGCGTAAGTCCATGTAATCGCTTCAAATCTAATGAAATACATTACAAATGAGGTGGAAGCATTATCAATAAACATTTAAATATATGGACATGAATATATACTTATTAACATATATGCATCCCCAACTGCTTGTATATTGGATATTTTCAATACTATTAAAATATAATTGTTAAATATAAGTACGTGTAAAAAAATACATATATTAGGGGACTTTAACATTTACATGTCTTTATCAAACAAGTCAACAAGCCTAATTGAAAAGCATAGGTCATCTTCTAACATGCATTTCTTGTCATATAGATATAAGCACATTGGAATTAGGATCATAGACCATGTTTGGACAAACACTACAACATAACATAATAAGATAATAATAGTAGAAACATATTGGACTGATCATAATGACATTTATCTATTCATAGATAATTATACTTAATCATATAAATTCAACATAAATTAAATTAATATATATCTCATTACTTTAAAACTTAAGCATTATGTGCTTTACTAGTCAAAGTCTTTTTTGTCTAAAGAAATTTATAATTTATGTTTATTACATTTATTTATAAATCAAATTGAAAAATAATCATGCTATTTAATATGTTTCATCGCCTAACTGCTTAAAAATTGTATATACATTTGTTTATAACATATCTATTTACAAAATTTCTACATTGAAACAACTAAAAAAAGGTATTTTAGCTCAGGTAAGGAATAAAAGACAAAACATGGATGTAATAGAATATAATATTGTCAAAAAATAAACTCTTCATCAAAAATAAACAACTTTACATGTGACTAGTCAAATAGAATCCCCAAAACAACAATTACAAAAATGGTAGGTCTTAAATAGTTTATCTTTTTTTTAAATTATTGATTGATCGATATTGATTATGTGAAGAGAGATAAAAAAGAGAAAAAAAAGAGGGAAAAATAAAATGAAATTTACTCATACTCTTTTTGTTGTCTTCTAAAAGAAATCATTATTTTTGTTTTTTCTTTCAACACTCAAATAGAAACAACTTTGACATGCACAATATTGAAAATTTATGCTGGAAAAGCTTACACCATGTTTGATGGAGATATCTTGATATTTTATGGTCCTACCCTTGTCACAAATCTAGCTTCTTTGATCAAGGCAAAAATACTACACATTTATTTGGTTGATGTCCATGGACAAATGATAATAACAACTAACATTAGCAATAGATTACTTCAAAAGTTTGAATTATATGTGGATCTTGGCAAAGGTATTTGTATTTATGATTTCATGATCAATGGAAAAAAAATGAAAGAGGGGATGTCATTGGATGTATTCTATTGATTGCAAATTCAACTATCCAAAACATCCTTACAGTTTGTAAAAAATGTAAACTTGCACCTGATTGTGAAATCATCGATATCATAGCTGTGTGACTGTATTTTTGAGAAATTACCTATATATGAAAATTTTAACCCAATATGCACAATACATTTAAAATTATATATTATGGAATAAAATCATAAAAGATGAAGATGACCTTACCAATTCCTTGCTTCAACTAGCCTGTCTCTAAGATCTTTAATCGGATTATTGGATTGTTAATTTTATTGATTGCTATTAGACTCAAAATAGTTATGGTATGATTAATGGATTCATGGATTCTTGATATGATTATTGTATTTATTTCATTATAATATTGGTTTTATTTATATAGAAGAGAGAGTGAGGATCAATGGCTAGATTTCAAAGTTGGGTTGTTGGGATCTATGGTGGAGGATTATCTAAGGAATTAAAAATTCCTTGAAGGATTCTAGAGGTATAAACCTCTAGAATATCTTTGGGAGGTTTAATCATGATTAAGGATGGATTAGATAGGTTATTAAGGGATTCTAGAGAATCTAAGGGAGTAGGCTTGTACAAAAGCCTAAGAGTAGGTAGGTGCCATGGGAATTTTAAATTCCCAAATAATGGATAAGTGGGGCTTGGATAAGATTAAGAGATGATTAGTGGAATTAATAAATTTTTGGGTTAACATAAGGTTAGTGAATGAAGAAATGATGAGGGGGGATATTAAATAAATTACTAGAATTAGGGTAAAGGAGATAAATTAGTGGATTAATTGAAATAATTAAGGTGAGCAAAATTTAGTGTATACATTTTACCCCTCTTTTAAAGGGCATTAAGAGTGGATGAAGTGGAAGGAATAATGACCTTTCAAAGAAAAACCATTTCATGGATGAATGACATTAGTGGATATGATGCCCCCTTGAGGGGACATACAAGGAATAATGAGATAAATGGCCACTAAAAAGAGGAAATGAAGGGTGGGATGCTAGATGTGAGATAGATGATGAAGAAAATAAAGTCGACCTAAATAATGAGATACCAAGTGATGATGCCCCTAGTAAAGACATATGCACAAAAAGTGGAAACAATAGTGTCAAGATTGTTGACACATCCCAAGGGGGATGAATCATAACACGATGATGAGAGGATAAAATGCCACAAGCTTTCAACATATCCCAAGCAAAGACACATGCAAGGGAGAGTTGTTGGATAGGATAAGACAAGGATTTGATAAGATAGGTGATATGATGAAGGTGATTATAGATAAGAAATGATATGATCAAGTGACCAAAAGATAAAGGAGAAGAAATGGATTGTATTGCTTTGAATAAATGAAGCATAATATGATTAGAAGCAATGATGCCCTTAGTAAGGACACATGCAAATGAGAAAGAGGTGATAAGTTATGGTCCTGGTCAGAATATGATTGAAGGAGGAGACTGTAAAATTTAAATGGTTAATTGACTAATCAGTGATAATGGATGACTAATGGGAGAATTGATGGATTTTATGATTTGTCAAGCCCAATTGACAGGTGCAGGTGATTGTAAAAAAATATTAGGGAGATGATTGTGGGGATGGTGATTGATTGATAGATTGATTGATTAGTATTATAGATCAAGGACTTGATTGATTTAATATGTGAGAATGAAAAGAAAAATGTGGTGACAAATGATGGGGAAGAGGAGAGAGTGGACAAGAGGACCTCAGACACACCATGTGACTAAGTGCTACCTACATAGTCTATCAAGACCTCAGGGCAATGTAGTTTGGATGAGATTAGAGAATGATGATGATGGATTAGATATTAGGATGATGATGATTGTTATAGATGTTAAGTGTGATGATTGGATTAAAGGTTGAGTTGAGATTTCATGTGTGGACAACTAGAAAGATGATAGATAAAGGCTTGATTAGATATTATAATAATGGGTTGGGATGATCAGCTTGATGATGGGATAAGGATGATGAGTAGATGATCAGTCCATCACTATTATAATGAGGATCATCATAGTCTAATCAATCCAAAAAATATGGCACTTGACAATATGCCCCATGATAGAAGTATTACCAAAAGGACATTGTGCCAAAGTGCATGGACAAATAATGAAATATGCATCATCAAGGGCACTTATAAGCATTATTATAAATTTTGGTGTCATCATATCATCTGATGCAACATAGAATCAAAAGACAAATATAATCAAATATTTACATGATAAAATACATCCAAACAAACCAAACAAAATAGACAAGTAACACACACAAGTATCTACATGCAATGTCATAATGTCTTATCTAATGATGGGATGAGTGATTGGGTGACAGGTTGGACTAGGATGATCATGATGTGAGTATGGACTTAGGATACACTTAGATTTGGTATATAATAATGACAATGATTAGGATTAGGACTTAGGTAAGGATATGGATGTGGATATGGATTTTGAACTAGATGAGGGACTTGGATGAGGATTTGGATATATGGACTTGTATTAGGATTAGGCTAAATATTTGGAGATTTAGATGAAAGACATAAGACTGATTCGGTGAAAGTGAGACTAGGTCAATATTAGCTTGATATAAACTAGATTTTCCCTTATTTAGAATAGTAGGATAGATGACATGATTGTGAAAGATGAAAGGCTTAGAGATGGATGTGATAGGATAAAAAGGCATAAGATAAGACACCAAGGAATATTTTTGGGTCTTTTTTAATTTTATGATTTTTAGGGTTTTTAGAAAATTTCAATTTTTAGGGCTTTTTAGAATATGTATATACACTATACAAATGGGGTTACTAGTAGATGGAATAACAAGATGAGTAACTAGGATGAGTATGAATGGATGAAATAATGGATGGGATAACAAAAAAGATGAGGATTATGCTAAAAAGGGGTAGATGACATCATTGTGTAGGAACCAGATATCTATTGACATGAGTGTTCATTAGAGGATATGCCAAGATGATTTTACAATGTTTTTTTCGACATCTTCCTCTCTCGTATGAAGGTCAAGATGTGAAAGAATGATTGACTTAATGAGATGAAATATAGGATGGTGGATGATGGGTAGGAAAAATGGATAGAGAGATATGACATGGATGGACTTTCCCCTAAGTGTTGAGGTAAAATGCAAATAATTCTACCATGATATCAAAAACCAATTTTAATCATGGTACTTTCCTAAGATGTTAGAAGACTATTTTTCACCATTGGATGAATTCTTTTTTTATTTTTTTATTTTTCAATTTTTTTGACTTTTTAGATGTCATCCTAATTTATTGGATGAGTATGAGATGAAAAATATAGACATTTGTGTGATCTTCATCCAACACTTGTTCTAGAGATATGTGATGCTAGGACCATATGATGGATGTTAGATTCCTAAATGTCTCAATGGCCTTTATTGACTCTTGATTTAACATCCTCTAGACATCTCAACTCGGTGTCTTTGTAACCCCTATGAGGGATAATGTTGCCTAGGGATTTGGATGTGGTATGGATGGGATCATGTTTTGATTATGATGATGGTATATAGGATGTGGATGAGGTATATGATCATGATGGATGATATGATGAGATATGATAAAAAATGGTGTTTGACAGTTGTATCCACCATTGGATATGGTGAAGGGGATTCTTTAGATTGGTGCCATGAGATTAAGGGATGCAAGACCTTTTGATTTTTTGATTATTTAATCCAAATATTAATAGGATGGTCAGCCATATGATTATTAATTTTGACATTTATTTTATTTACTGATTGGGTTTGACTTTGACTACCCCTTGGTCCCTGATTTTGGGCTTCACCATAGGAGATTGATTTTTGACTAGATAAATGATTTTGATTTAGATAAAACCCTAGAACTTTAAGTATATCTATACTAGGGGATGATTATTTATGACTTGGATAATTATAAAAAATCATCTTGACTTTGATTAATTAGATTTGGATCATAACGGGCTTGATTATTTGATAGGATTAATTATGGGTTTGGATCCTTGTATATTCAACACATGATATTGCATGTGGAGGGGAATCTAATGATGCATGTTCCTATTTATCCCCTTCATGGAGTGAGATGTAGGAATTATGGAGGGGAGGTGGATAATTAAGTATGTGTGGTGGATAAATGGGATAATGGGTAGGATAGTCCTCATAAAGGTCATTAGGAGCCTTAGTCTCAATATCAGAGAAAGTGTCCTTAAGAATCTCAAAAGGATCACTAAGACTCTTGAGTAAATTATCATCTAAATTTGATTTGTATCTAATTTCATGATCTTTGAATAATAGATAATTAAATTATTATGCTATAATTACATCATCCTAGGATAGATCACGAGTTGTGGCTTTTAATTGGTCGATGATAGAGACATCATCAAGAATATAGGTGTTAGCATGACGTTCATAATATATAAGAGATGATGATTCTTACATGATTTTTAATTTAGATGTTGTTTTCAAACATTATCTTTACCCTTTTGATGTAGACTCTGATAGGTATGTTGATGGGGTGATGTATCCCATAGATGATTTTCGAGTAGGAACCATATGATTGTTCACAAGTACCTCTTTCACTTTGGGTTTGTGAAGGGATGATTTAGTCTTAATGGATTTATGAATATGGGGGATATGATGTGAATGGGTCATGGATTGATCAGGGATGGTTTTTGGATGGATAGTATTGGATTCATGAATGTGGTTAATGAGGGAAAAATCTTGATCATGTTTAGGAAGCAATTATTGACACACCCCTTTTACACACTCCTAGGAATGGATGTATTGGATTCACCCTCAATTTTAATGTCACCATTATCAATTAACTTTTGGATATAATCTATAAATGGGAAACATCTATTAATGAAATGCCCAGGGAATTTATGGTATATACAAAATCATTTAAGTTGATACCATGAGGTCGTAAGCTTGGATAAATCTAGAGGTCATGTTTGAGGGTGGACAATCATGCCTATGGACCTTAATTTCCAAAATAGGGATTTCATAGATATGGGGAGAGGGGTATATAAATTGTTGATAAGTATGGGTGTGGAAGTGTTGGATTTAGAAGTAGAGGAATGTGATGGTGATGTTATGACATTGGGGGATGATGAGGTTATCAAGCTAGGCTTCCCTTTGCTAGTAGGATGGGGGATTAGTGATGAATTATTAATAGTAT
The DNA here is from genome assembly GCA_037957365.1 of Torreya grandis. Classification (NCBI taxonomy): domain Eukaryota; kingdom Viridiplantae; phylum Streptophyta; class Pinopsida; order Cupressales; family Taxaceae; genus Torreya; species Torreya grandis. The sequence goes on from JARHVA010005163.1 coordinate 731,533, forward strand.
ATGGAGGATTTGACTATGGATAGGTGTTAATTAGAGGTAAGGTTAATTGAATAGAATCAAAGCCTTTATGAAGTTGGGTACCCATTCCAAGTAGATGTGAGAGGATTAACCCCTTGTTTACAAAAATATACTCATTAAATAGGGTGATCCTTGGACTATGAAGGCATGACTAGGACTAGGAATAGTGGATGAGGGATTAGAATAGGATTGGTTATCATGATAATTACATGGGGATAAGGGTTGGTAATGGACTTGTTTGAGAGTTGAACTTAGGCTTAAGGGCTCAAAATCATTGGGAAGGTGAGCACCCATCTCCAATAGTCATTCCTATTGGTAAAGATGTAATCATTAAATAGGGAAACTTTCACACTTATATATTGAGGGATGTGAGGATAATTATTATGAATGGATAGTGGGGTGGTTCATGGTGAACTAGCATGTGAGTTAGGTGTAGATGGGGATTATGGATTGGACATTGGTTAGGGTTTAGGGTTTAGGATTTTGAAGGTATGTGAGCACCCATTTATAGATCTTAAAAAAGGACCTAATAATTGTTGGAAAATAAGTATTGTTATATGATAATGTGGTTCAAATCCATGGTTATGGATGATAAAATGGGAATGGATGATGTGAAGTGACGTAGGATCATCAAACAAGTTCATGTAATCAAGCATGTTTTCATCATTTTTAACTTAGTTTTGGTGTTAGAGGTCTTACAGAGGCCCAAGAAGGGAAATTGATTCATCAAGTAAGTTATTTTCCATGCACTGAGGTTATGGTTGATTCTCAATAAAAATAAGAGTTCAAGATTGCAAATTGTGAGTGCTCTGTCTAGGTAGATAATCAAGGAACTTGATTTGAATGTTTGTATAAAAAATGATATAAGATTTTTTATGGATTTAATAAAATGTATAATACACATGAAGGAATAAAAACCCTTGAAGGAGTATTTATAAATTTTAGGTAAGGTAACATGCATTGAAAACCCTGTTAACCCTTATACACAAGCAGACTATGTTACAAAATATTGTGAAATTCATGATTTGAATGGGATTATGTGTTATGCCAAAGAAATTAAATCTTGGATAAGTTATATACATGTTATACATACCATAATATGTTATTTTTAATGTATTAAATCTAGTTTGAATCAATTAAACCATTATTACACCCTCTCAGGTTTATGTAAAACTATAGAAACCCTAGTCTAGGGTAAAATCCAAAAAAATGGAATAACCCCTATTTAAACTAATGAAATTTGATGAGAATTAGTATTATGATGGATATTTACATGGGGGAGATGATTTTTTAGGTTTTAGAATGGTATGGTCATTATCCATACAGATGCAGGTGACTATGTGTTAGGAAGGGCTTGAGAGACCTAATTAGGTCTAAGTGTTGAAAAGAGTGTCTAAAATGATATTTAGCTTATGAACATTTTTGGAGGGGAAATTTATGATAGAGGGTGTATAAAAATGCATTTATTTTCTCCAAAAAATAAGGTACCAATCTGTACCAGAGGATTTTGTCTTAAAAAAGCCTACTAGAGGCACAATGAGGTTAAAGGCTTGATAAACCAAGAAGGCAATTGGGGTTATGAGAGAGTGTGAATAAGGTGCAAAAAAGAGTTTTTAACTTAAAAGAGACTATCCATATTGAATATTGTCTTCATCAGACCCTGTTCAAAGATTGATGTAATTTGACTAAGAGAAGCTTGAAACCTAGTGAAGTTAGTGAGGTTGAATGAAAGATGATGGAGATGAATGGATGAGTAGGAGTTGTGAGGGAGTTATAAATTAAAAGAGAAGGAATTAAATAAGATAATTCAAGTGATAATAAATGATAATTATGGAAAATCCAATGAGTATTTTATAGATCAAGAAGTTATTGAAGATTGAATGCATGAGTGTTCATTGTAGGTATCAGAGCTTAGGTTAGTAAAGAATGAAAGAGTTTCTCTACATCATTTTTTATCAAATATATAGAAATTTTATGGGAAGAAGAAAAATATAGTCTAAAATCACAAGGTACATGATTTTTTAATTTTTAATTTTGAGTTTTGATATGGTTATGCAATAGTGTTGAAATGTGAAAGTGGAAGTTGAGAGAGATTGATAGCCAACCCTAAAGCCAATGAGGATTAATGAGAGTGAGAACTACTAGAACACTCAAGAGAGTGAGATAAAATGTGAGATTAAAGAGAGAGAAAGAGGTGTCCTACTAAAATTATTAGAGGGAGATAGACCCAGGTGAGGTCATAGTGAGAGAGAGACCCAAGTGAGAGGTCATAGGGTGGTAAGTGGATGAGGCTTGTCAAAGAGGTATAGGTGCAGGTAAGACCAAGAGATTGAGATACATCTTAGATATGATGAAGATAGAGATAGGAAAGATAAAATAGGGCATGATTTATGTAAGCTACCATAAAGAGATGAAGGTATAAAAGACACCAAGAAGAAGAGAGAGATAGAAAAAGAAATCCAACAGGTGAGGCAGCAGTTGGATGACTTGCTGACCATGATAGAGCATGTGAGAGAAAATGAGAACCCATGTTGTGGATGGGTCATGAGGAAATATACCATTACATTTCAAATAAGGAAACATAGAAAGAAAAGGAAGATGTAATCCATGAGAGAGGAAATACAGTAGAAGAGGTTGTTATGCAAACAACTCAAGAGTGAAGTGAAGATGTATAGGATGAGGATACAGGAAGATGAAGGTGAACATCACCTTGAGATATATGAGATTAGCTTGGGTAAAGGAAAATAATCTAGTCACAACCAGATGTGTGATGGGAATGATAAAGGAGAAGCATACCAATTTGAAGGCCTATTTGAAGGCTTGGAAAATGAAGTATCGATGAAGGATAAAGGCATGAAATCTGATTACCTATTTATTTATGATAGTCAAGAATAATTAGAGGTAGAATTATCAGCCTTAGAATATCATTTAATGGTGAGAGAATGGAGAATGAAGAGGAAATTAAAGTTTTAGCATTTGAGGACCTCATATTAGAGGACAAAGAGCATGGAGAAGAAGGATTAATGGTAGTAGAGAAGTAGTATGAAGAAAGAGAGCATTGTAGATGATTGAATCTCATTGAGATAGAAGGTATACATGTCATTGACATTGTTTTTGTTGTAAGTATGAAGCTAAAAATATAGGAAGATGAAAGTATAGGTGTTGCAGTAGTGTATTGGGGCATATACAACCCATCTGACAAAGGTAAAGAATCAAGAGAGAGTGCACAAGAAGTGCAAATTGATATAAACAAGTGGTGCAAGTAAATAAGTAAGATTATTTATGATAGAGGTAAGCATAAAAGAAAAGTAGAGGATTATTAGAAGACAGATAATTTAAGGAACATAAATTGGAAGATAAGAAAGAAAAACATAGTAGGCTATTGGAGTTCAACTTCTTTCTTGCCTGGGAGTATGACGCATGAGCATCAAACAAGTTCATGTAATTAGGTGTGTTTTCATCATTTTTGGATTATTTTTGGTGGTATAGGTCTTATAGAGGCTGAATAAGGGAAATTGAGTAATAAATTAAGTTATTTTCCATGCATTGAGATTATGGTTGATTCTTAATAAAAATAAGAGTTTAAGATTGCAACCTGTGAGTCCTTTGTCTAGGTAGACAGTCAAGGAACTTGATTTGAATGTTTGTAAAACAAATTATATAGGAGTTGTTATGGATTTAATATAATTGAGAAAGACACATTAAATAATTAAAACCCTTGAAGGAGTCTTTGGAAATTTTAGGTAAGGTAACATGCATTGAAAACCCTATTAACCCTTATACACAGGCAGATTGTGTCATATAATATTATAAAATTCATGATTTTTATGAGATTAGGTGCTATGAAAAAGAACTTAAATCTTGAATAAGTTGTATACATGTTATAAATACCCTAATATGGTATTTTTAATGCATTAAATATAGTCTGAGTCAATTAAACCATTATTACACCCTCTCAGCTTTGTGCAACACTTCAGAAACCCTAGTCTAGGGTAAAATCCAAAAAAATGGAATAAATCCTATTTAAACTAATTAAATTTGATGAAATTATTTTTTTTATGTATATCGACATGGGGAATAATATTTTTTAGGTTTTAGAATGATACAGTCATTATTTTTACATATGTAGGTGACTGTGTGTTAGGAAGGGCTTGAGAGACCTAATTAAGTCTAAGCAAGTGTAAAAAAGAGTGTCTAGAAATGGCATTAGTTTATGAAAAATTTTGGAGAGTAAATTTATAATATATAGTGTCTAAAAATACATTTATTTTTTCAAAACAAGAAGGTACCAATCTATACTAAAGGAATTTGTCCAAAAACAAGCTACTAGAAGCATAATGAGGTTGAAGGCTTGATAGACTAAGAAGGAAATTGAAGTTATGAGAGAGTGTGAATAAGGTGGAAAAAAGTGTGTTTAAATTAAAATAAATTATCCATATTTAATACTATCTTCATTAGACTGTTCAAAGATTGTTGTAATTTGACCAAGAGAACCTTAAAACCTAGTGAAGCTAATGAGGTTAAATGAAAGATGATGGAGATGAATGGATGAGTGAGAGTTGTGAGGGACTTATAAAGGAATAAAGAAGGAATTAAATAATATGATTTAAGGGATAATGAATGAGAAGGATAGAAAATCCAATGAGGATTTGACAGATCAATAAGTTTTGAATATTGAATGTAAGAGTATTCGTTACAGGTATCAGAGCTTGGGTTAGCAGAGAATGAAAAAGTTTCTCTACATCATGAAGGTAGATTTAGGAATTAGATAGGTGTTTAGTAAAAGCATGGATAAAAAATTGAGATAGTATTAAAAGTGGTGGTGATAATGGTATAGATGAAATGAGATTGAGGTGATGTAAGACTAGGATCAGATTTTAGACCAATAGTATAATAAGTGTTAATGATCTATCAACAATGCCTAGTTTTCAATCTAGCAAAAGGATGGGTATTTGCTAGTGCATGAATTAAAACTAGAAAGATGATGATTGGATGGGTGATAGTTTTGAATAGTCAAGATGATGGGATTAGAAATAACTATATTGATGATTGATTGGATGTTAGATTGAAACTAACAAAGTGACAAGATGTTAGCAGGACATTGACTAGGTATGAGATATGACCAAGTGATGAGCAATAGTGGAATATAATGATAGGATTATATATATGTATAAAAAGAAGATTAACTCAAAATATTATACCAAATTTCTCAAAGTGATATGGATATGTGATTAGGTGATAGCATAATGGGATAATGGGATTAAGACAAGGACAAGTATATATAGATGATGATGAAATGATAATGGGTAATATGAATGAAATGGAGTTTTTTTGGACACATTTATAACCTAAAATCCAAAAAATTAAGATGGATTTGAGATGAAAATGGTTTGATAAGGATGGGATAAGGATGGAATGTATAATACAAACAAGATTATACAAGGTGAAGGATGTAGAAGATAGAGGTAAGAATATATAAGATGGTGATATGTGTAAAAAGACCTAGATAGTTGTGTATGGGTTTGGGGTGAAAGGATGAATCAGTTCACAAGTATTACTATTCTAACATGGCACACACCCAAGTAAGCACACCAAAATCTTAGGATTAGAAAACTGATGGGTATACAACTCGATGACCACACCATCTAACAGCTTTACAGATGAGGCTGTAGGCTGGTGACCTATTATAGAATCAATCAAACCCTCTCAACTCCATCTACACATGACAGTCACTTAGGAGTTGATACTGACTCTGATAGTGGATCACCTATTATGGTTAATAGGTCTTATGTTAGGTTTACATGAAGGTTTCTAAGAGAATCCTCAAGATATGTGAAAGTACGATGGGGCCCAAGTCCATGTAGGGTGTTGTCTAATGCTTGGTTCAGAGAGTTAACTCTTCCCATTCACAAAAGACATATATGGGGTCAAAATATTAGCCTAATTATAGTTATCCCTGATATTTATACTCCACCAAAACATAGAGTGTGAATTTGTGTATGGTGGTGAAATCCATGATCACTATCCCCCTAAGACTATGGCAAGTGTGTAGGTGTTAATTCCACATCATGTTAACCCTAGAAAATATAAATGGGAGAATTTGTGGGTGGTTTTTGATCCTTTAGGAATCATTGCAAGGACATAAGGAGGAGATCATACACCACCGTAGACCTCGAGTGACAAAAAAGTAGGGAATTTTTTTTAATTTAACTAATTAATTTAGATGTGATATGTACAAAACATATACAATATTTTTTTAAAATGATTATTCAAAAAAATCCAAAATATCTTTGACATGTGACCTACATGAAAATGATTAGTAGTTTCAAGTGGAAAGTTTGGAGAGGCAACATGTAAAGAGAATATTAGTAGTTTTAATAATTTTGCTTTTGATGGTCGTATTACTTGTAGGTTAGATAAATTTACTCTTTATTTTTATGATTATATATATATATATATATATATATATATATATATATATATATATATATATATATTATTAAAAAATAAATCTAAAACTATGATGATAAACTCATATGATATTGCATTTTAGACTTTAAATTAATCCCTTAGACTAACTTTGTTATTATTAAAATTATAAAACCCCGCTAGACTACACAAATTTTAAGTATATTTTTAAATATTGTATAAACTTCTTTGAATCACAATTGTAGCTTGGTCAAAATAGAATCGATTAAATGGAAAACTATGTAGATTAGGTAAAACTATGAATGTTTTGGCAAAAATGCATTTTTAAAGATGATAATGCAAATTTTAATTGGTGGTTTTTTATAAGGCCAAAAAACCATGGCGTTCACTACCTAGGGCTAGACAAAAACATAGATAGCTTATGAAAAAAGTGATTGTACTAGTAATACTGTGACTCACATTAAATTATTTTGTAGAGTTTAGAAAAAAATGCTTGTCTTAGAATAATACAAGATGATTAAAATGATAAAAACTTAGAATAAATAAAACATATACAAAATGATATAAATTGTGACTAATTTAGTGATGCAATGACTATTTTAGCAAAATCATGATACTATTATTTTACTCTTACAGTGTGTGGTTGAGGGTTTTTTTTATATTTTTATATTTTCTGAGACAAATCTTCCCTTTCCTCTTATGGAAAAACAAACCAAAATGTTAGACATACAGATTAGTAGTCCTAAACATGAAATCGCATCTTGCAAACACAAAATTACATCTTACTAGATGAAATTGCTATTTCAAATAAATAGTATTGCAAGAGGTGCTTGAGTGGATGCCTAGAGTGTTAATTTTGGTACTAATTTTCTCTCTCCTATAGGAAAGCAAAAGACAATGGATACAAAAGCTACCAAAAATGCCTAGGTTAATACCATGGATTTTGAATCCCTTCTGTGATGTAATTTGATAACTGTAGACTCACCATTTTTACATCAGTAGAAAAAGGAGAGTTTAGGTGTGTTTGATTTGATCTAGGCCATAGTTGAATTCATCTGTAAGTAAAATAAATTTAGAAATTAGTAAATGAGATTGATATTTGGGTCTAAATCTTCCAAGTGCAAAACCGTGATTCACAAGATAAAATCTCTACTTCAAGGCAAAATTACAGATATGTAAAATGTTGAAAACCTATTAAAGTCACAAAAATGTTAGTGGTTAAGTTCAAATGGATACATACAAAACCATAAATCAAATGTCAAAATTTCCATTTTTGGAGCAAAATCATGATTAGCAAGCAACGATTTTTGCAAAATGTTTAAAACTACCAAAACTATAAGCCATTAAGGCTAGTACAAAATCATGACTCTCAGGATGAAAATTCTAATACAATGTCATAATTTATAGGGTAATACTATAGTTTTTTTATGCATGCAAGTTTGATAAAAAATTTGGAACTTTACCTTTACTCAGCCAGTCTTGCCAGCTACCAAAAACACATCTTAGATGCAAGATTGTTAAATTAAATGGAACCCCTCCCACGATGGTCACCAAATGTGTGACTAAATTTTTTATCAATTACCTAAATGTGACAAATTAAACCCAAAATACACAATACATTTAACATGAGAGATTATGGAAGTAAATCAGAAAAGATGAAGATGACCTTACAAATTCCTTGCTTCAACTAGCCTCTCTCCAAGATATTCAAGTAGATTATTAGATTGTTGATTTTGTTGATTGCTCTTAGACTTAGAATAATAATGGTATGATCAATGGCTTCATGGATTCTTGATATTATTCTTGTAGTTAGTTCAATAGAACATTGGTTTTGTTTATCTAGAAGAGAGAGGGAGGATCAATGACTAGATTTCAAAGTTGGGTTGTTCATATCTATAGTGGAGGATTATCCAAGGTTTTAAAAATTCCTTGGAGGATTCTAGAGGAGAGAAGGTTCTAGAGGTAAAAACCTCTAGAATCTCTTTGGTATGTTTAATCATGATCAGGGATGGATTAGATTGGTGATTAGGGGATTCTAGAGAATCTAAGGGGCTAGGCTTGTAGGAAAGCCTATGATTATGTAGGTAGGTGGGCCATGAGAATTTTAAATTCCCAAATAATGGATAAGTGGGGTTAGGATAAGATTATTGGAATTAATAGATTGGTGGGGTTAACATAAGGTTAGTGAATGAATAAATGATGAGGGGGGATATGAGATGAATGACTAGGATTAATGTAAAGGGAATAAATTAGCTGTATTAATTAAAATAATTAAGGCAAGAAGAATTTAGTGTATAAAATAACATCTGATGATTCCTTTGTAATAGGATTTTTTGGAGTTTTGATAACTCATTGATAACAAACTAGCTTGTATTTTAACTTTCATGTTAAGGATGGTGAAACAAAACATAAAACTACAATTTAAGCATTTATTCATTTACATATTGCTTTCTTTTATATTGTGCTCTTATAAATTTACAAATTAATTATAAGTATTTGCTTCTAGTTTCAACTTAACAAGCAATATTAGTAGCTATGTTATATAATACAAGATTAGCTCATGTCTGACAAACAACCAATATATATTTTCAAAAACATGATATGCAAAGGACTAAAAGGTTAATAATAACTCTTTTTTTTAGAAGATACTATGTCACATTTAGATGATCTAAATGTGACACAGTATCTTTCAAAAAAATAATTGTTATTATATGGATTGTGGAAGATTTAAATCTTTATTTCTATGACCAAAAGATTCGCAAACATTTAATGAGAACTTTGTATCATTTATTGAACTAAAGGGTGACAAATCCACTAAAAGACACTTGCAAACAATAATTGCAGCCAACATTGAGGCAAGTTTTTATTTATTTTTCTTTCTTTTCTTGCTAGCTAAAAACAATTTGTAATTATGTTTTTAGTTTTCATTACATGTTTTACAAAAAAATGACCAATAATACAATACAAATTCAAGGGAATATTGAACCCAAAAAACATTTATGCAGTCCCCTTTCAACCTATATGTAAGTCCTACAAACATCCAATTTTTGGAATGGATCTTGAATACAATGATCCTTTGCATTGCTCATGATGCCTACCAAATTGAGGACATACTTTTATTCATGCTCTAACCTACAATGAACATACTAGAGATGAAAATATTGAATGCATATTACAGAAGTCTATGCTCCAAAGTTTACTATTGGTGTTAATAACAACATCATTTGAACAATATAAACATGACATTTCCCCAATAGTTTTTACATCGTGAAATTCTAGATGAATGACACATTTATAATTGTGATGGATGGCATAGTTTCCATAATCATAAATGAAAGAAACATAAAGACAAATAAGTAAGTTTGTTATGCTTTTCTTCTATTTACATGCTTTTGAATTTCAAAAATCTATTCAATATTTATGATAATATTATATTACTAATCAATTTTTATTATGTTTGACTTCAAGGTGATTTATAACCTAAAAATAATGACTGGTTAAGACTCTTGACACTTATTACAGCCACTTTTTATGTCTATGTTATCTACAACATTACTATCAACTTATTTGATGTTGATGTCAATAGTTTTATCTACAATCACTACAGTAGTGAATAATGACATGTTGCATGACACCTATTTTTGACATGGTATAAAAATACAATAAATACAAAAAAAAATTTGATCTATAATGTGATATAAACTCTAATAATTATTTTTAAGCTCATATGTCTTTTAAATCGAAGACTGTTCTTTTTATTGCACACATTTTTAGTCTATGCACTAGTTTTAATGAATGTTAATTGTTGAGTTACTAAAAATACATGATTTTAAGAAGCATTTTTAAGAATTATTTACAAGCCATGTTCATATGTTGATTCATAGTTTTATATATATAAAAACTATTAAACATTGTAGTTCAGAATATTCTTTATCATAATTGTCTACATTTTTTACATGTGTTAGATATGAATGGATTGCATGTAATTAATATACATAAGTGTTTGATGGTGTTGTAAGTATTTTAAAGTGTTAACATATCCTAATTATTATTTTAGGTACTAAAAATTTCTTTATAAGAAAGATAAGACTTTAGGTTGTCATGAAATTAAGTCGATTGATTTTAAAAGTGTAGTAATGCTTGTTATTAAATATAAAATGGCAAACAAAAAATTGTTTATGTTCATATTACATTGACTGCATAATTTTGATTTTACTTTTCATTAATATTATATCTATTACCATTTCTTTATTTAGATAATTAATATAAGCTATAATACTCATTGCAAGAAATTGCATCAATACTATAATCAAATCTTCTGCACAAATATCAATGCTTGTGGTAAGCCCTGCTTCTATAATCCTAAGATACTATCTATAATTTATATATTGGTTGTTATTAATATTATGATAAATATTTTTAATCAATTTGGTTTTTACATCAAATATCTACTTCACAGGTCTCGACATTTGCTTCATTTATTATAGTTTTACCCATAAATCACCCACGTTCAAACATTTTCTTATTCTAGTTGCAAGAGGTCATACAATCCACATGTACATATATCAGTAAAGAGGAAATTATGGCCATTGAATCCATGCCTACATAATCCATAACTAAATATACTCTATGCTACTATCATGCTCTTCATCTTGATCCTTATCTAGTGAGCTTCTCTCTTTGAACTTCTGCTATTTTTTATTAGCTTAAGACCTATTCAAATGTCCTCATTCTAATTTAAATGATATGTTATTTATTTTTATGCATTCTGACCTTGGGTTTTCTATTATCTAATCTGATTTGATGGATGAAAAAAAGTCTATTTCTAGGCCAACAACTATCCTCATGGAAAAATGAAAATGAAAGAGACTAGTTTTTCAACACTACAAAGGTAACTACAACATTACTATTACATTCATTATCAAATCCATTAGAATCATGATGCTTATTTCATATACATTCTAATGTATATAAATCCATCTACTATCTTTATTGCTCTGGTTTTCATATAAATAACCACTTGTATATATGAAGTTCAATTATAATCAATATTTTTATTCTATCATTCTACAGATCACATGCAAAGCAATTGGAAAAATAAAAGGCATCATGTATATGCATAATACAAGGGTAGACAAAACCTATTTGTCAAATGCATTTATACATTTTCTAGGTAAAACATATACCCATACAGTGTAAAAAATTATCCATAATACAATCTATAAATTTTTTGTCTAGCCCACTATCTGATACATGATTTTGATAAAAAATAACTAATAAATTTGGTATGATTGTGTATAGAATTTGCTTTTGAATTGACTATTGTGAATTTTGAATAAGTGTAAAATGATTCAAAGGAACTTTTATAATCATTAAATGGGCTTAGCTCGTCATACACACTAAATTAGTTAAAAGCTAAAAACTTTGCAAAAATTAATTATTAAATATTATATTTAAAATTTTGAATCTATGGATTAACAAATTTTTTTTAATTTCATGGAGATTGGATTGTTGAATGTTGATGGATTACAAACACTCTAAATTTATTCATTGCTATGTATACAATCCAATCCTACATAGCAAAGGTGAGGTATTCATCAACTAAAAAGTTATGCCTCATTTCTTCTCACATAAGCTGTACCAAAAAAAAAGAGTACATGGATCAGTTGTGGGCATATATAATTGCATAGCATAAAAATAAATAAAAAGGAAATAAAAATACTCAACATGTAATAAACAATTATTACTATGTATTATGTTTACGAACTTCTATTGATGCCAACTAACAAAAGGATTGATCATAACATAGAGCCATGTAACATCTAATTTATTTTGGATAACCATCATAAACCAAAGAATGAATTTTGATCAATCAGAAAGATTTAAGATTTATCATATGATGTATTACTATTTGATTATTCTAGAGGGAGAGTATAGGAATCAAATTTCTTCAACTTAGAATTAATGGCCGGGTTGATGGAGACTATAGAAATAAAACTGATTTAATTTGAAATTAGTTTTGTGTATAAAAAAATGCATGAAGATTTTATATTATTTTATTATTATTATTATTATTATTATTATTATTATTATTTTTTGTGGGGGGGGGGAGATACAAGGTCTTTAACATGTCGGAAAAAATATTACTTCTTGCATTATGATCGGACAAAAAAACTGTTATGCTATGCAGGGCCTTGCTTTGTTCGAAGCAGTATTGAATGTAGGTACCAAAGCATGGGATTTTATGCTATCTAAAGTTGGAGGTAAGTTAAATACAAGTTGTAAAACTTAGTTAATGACAAGATGGGAAAATATGGTTTGTGATCTCAGAAAATTTAGTAGGAACATTGAAAACTTGTTAAGTTAAATGGAATTAAATGTTGGTTTAATATGACACAAGATTGAGATAGAGGTAATTAGTGACATTAATTTTAATTTTATTATTTACGTGTATTTAGATGACATAGTAATGGGACTTTGTAGTTCACTAATTATTTTATTATTTTTTATTTGCATTGTCAATGTAACATCAACAAATAAGTTACATTTTTAATAATAATTAGGTCTATATACACAACCTACTTTTCTACTTTAATTACCTTATGTGTACATCTAGGTAATATTATTGGGTTTTCTATACTTTTGGACTAGGTCTGGTCTATTAGTGGGTAAGAATTTTACCATCTGCGTTTAGTTTTTTTTACATACAGATATTGGTAAAATAAAAAAGGGTAGAATTGACTAGTAGATTTGTAAGTAAGCAAATAGTAATAAGAAGTTTTTTGGTTCTTGATTTTTTAAGGGTGTAAATATTTAGCTATATTGAAGTAATTTTTTAGGGTTTTAGGCTATTAGTGTCATTGGTTTTAATATCATTGTTTCTTCTAGATATTTAGAGGAGAGACTATTACAACTTTGCAGTTTGTCACTTCTTTTACTATCTTTCATTTGCATAATGGGTGAAGCATCAACAAAGAATTTAGGGTTATTTATAGTAATCTAGTTCATATTCATGACCTAATTTTATTTATATTTAGCTCATGTGTAACATCTAGGTAGTATTAATAGGTTTTATATGCTCGTAGACTAGGTCTTTTCTTTTACTAGGTAAGAATTTTACCACGAGGCTTTATTTTTTTGCACAAAGATATTAGTAATACAAAAAAGGGTGGAGTTGAATACTGGTAGATTCATATTTAGTGAAGGGTTTATTGGAGAGTTTTCAGTGATGTCATGGTAATTTCATGGAGGTGTCTTTGTGAGTGGATGAAGTTCTTTGCTAGCCTAAGTGATAATGACAAAGTGTGCAATATGCTTGTCCTAGTGTGCTTGAAAATGGCTTGGTTGATATTTAGTTTTGGCATGGCTAGAGATGTTCAGGGATGAGTATGGTGATTTAAAAATGTGCATGAGTTCCCTAAGATGTCATATATTCTTTTATAGCCTATGTGCATAAGTGGAATTCATCAAGTTGTCCATAGTTTTCATTTAGATAATTTTGGTAGACAGTTTGATGACATCACCATTGCCATGTGTGGATGAGTCAAGGAGAGTTTTCATATGGTTTTGATCACATTGGTACCTATTTTTTATGTTTCAAATCTTAGGTAATGCATCAAATAACAATCAAATATATGAAGATGCAAAGTTGGCTACTTAAATAGAATTCATTATTTTCCCATACTTAGCCAAAATTGCAAAGGGTTCAAGCAAAGCTGAGTAAGCATGTTAATGAGGTCATAATTCACACAAGTGAAGGTGTCAAGACAAAATAATCATATGGGTCTATTTATTTTTGTGCTTAATCTCCATATGTTAATTCTCAGGTCATGCATTGAAACACGTTAAGAGGTATGCATATGCAAAGTTAGGCTTCCAAGAATTTTGATAGTGTTTTTTCCATAGCTAAATTTGCATAAGGTAGGAAAGAGCTAAGTAGGAATTTTTATATAGGCATATCTCATACGTGTGGATATTTCAATATAAGTTGATATATGGATTTGTTCAATTTTGAGCCTAGTTTATTTGTGCTAAATTTTAGATAATGCACTGAAGTGCATCAAAAGATATGTATATACAAAGTTGGTCTCCCAAGCAATTTGACTATGTTTTCCTATACTTATCCAATTTTTCAATGTGACAAGAAGAGTCGAGTGAGAATTTTGATGGTTTTATATCTTACATGTGTGAAGGTGTCAAGAGAAACTAATCATATGGGTTTATTCAGTTTTGAGCATAGTTGATTTGCACTAAATTTGATATAGTTAGCTCTATGATAGAAGATTTTGAGAAGGCATTTAATAGCATTATATATCACACATGTGAAGGTTTCAAGAGTAGTTTGTTATATGATTTGATTCTCCCTTGTAATTAGACCATCTGATATAAATTTTAGATCATGCATCTAAGCGCAGAAGAAGTTTTTAATGTTAAAAATGGATACTTAGGTAGATGAGCAAGGTTATTATACTTGGTAATTTATGCACAAGTTAAAGATCAAGAAAGATCAATGGTGCATGTTACTCCAAGAATTCAAGAAGTAGCAACATGAGGATAAGTGCATGATGTTTAATGACTGAGCAAAAGTATAAGATAAGGATCCAATGATGAGTGGGTGTTCATACAGATTAATCAAATGATGAGCATTGATAGTTAAAGACCTAGTTGATCCATAGAGATTGATGGAGTGCATTGAATAAACATTTAAAGAGTGCATGAGATGTGATTTTAGTGATTGATGTTTAACTGTGACCATTGACATTTAAATATTTGAATTTTTACAAAGGGAAAAACT
Source organism: Torreya grandis (assembly GCA_037957365.1). NCBI lineage: Eukaryota > Viridiplantae > Streptophyta > Pinopsida > Cupressales > Taxaceae > Torreya > Torreya grandis. The sequence continues at coordinate 746,774 of JARHVA010005163.1, forward strand.
AATGTCTATTTTTTGGGCCATATCTTTCGATAGAAGACAAATTTGCTCATGTTTTAAAAATAAAATATGAAGAGGAATCCATGGCACATATAATGAACCTATTTTAAATTTCTATAAGTGTGTACAAAAAAATTTATTGAGCTTAAAATTTGAATGTGGTTATGTGCTTGTTTTGCAAGTGACTCGAAAAGAGTAATTGAGCTTATATGGATGTTGTTTCGATATCTCTTGATGAAGTGGCTATTAAACATTGTTTTAGACTCCATGAGGATGCTATATGAGTATTTTTGAGGTGTTATCAGTCAATATTAAGTATTGATAATGCTTAATAAGTTGATTAAATGTTTGGTAATGGTGTTCTTGTGTATAAGGTCTATGTTTGAGTTGTTTGAGCATACATAGAGGTGAGAAAAGGTGATTGTGATCATTAAAGGATGTATTAAGGGACATAAGTATTGGACCTATGTATTTTTAAGTGGTCATGTGTTCTTACTATGCTTGGATAACTGTCAAAGAGATGAATGGGTCTCTATAGGACCTAAAAGTGACTTAAGCCTGTTTGAAAGTGGTTTGTGCTTAAGTGTGACCCATATGAGATGCATTAAGGGTGAAGGCATGTTTTTTGGTCGATGATTAAATATGGTGATCTTGTTAATTCATGATATCTATATATATAGTGTAATCAAATATGATGATTTATAGACTTTGAGTGGAAGGCTTGTGAAAGACTTGTATGTGAGAGAGTTGGAGAGTGAAGGAAAGCAGAAGAGAGTAAGAGTGCCCAAATATTGGATTGATGAGAAAAAAATATCAAGGACTATGTGTATGATTTTTAGGTCATGTTTCTAATGATATTATAGGGTTCTTATAGTTTGAAGTTATGTGAATATATCTGAGTGTGCATATGAGGACTACTTGAGTGAAGGAGAGAGGCTATAGCATGCCTATGTTGTTAGGTTGTGGAGCTAAAAGCTTCACCCGGATGCAAACAGGGGAGGAGGTTGCTGAGTATCAATCACTGGCGTTAGTAGGCCACAATCGATGTTGATCAGGGATCAGTGCAAAGGCAACCGACATTGGTAGGATTGGCTAATGTCGGTCACCTCCAGTCAGATAGGGACTGACGTCGGTCGCCTGTGTAGTTCTAGAACTACTTTTGACGAACAGTCAGTTAGTTGAACAGGTTGTTTGCATGTTAAAGACTACTTCAAGTCTTGAGCCACTTGTCTAAATTAGTGTATGCATGGGATCTATATAATAGACCCATGGAGCTATATTGTAAGGTGTAGAACTAGGAGAGTTCTTCCATGGTAGAATCAAGTAGGATTCTTCATGTATGTAAGATCAGGTTTGATCTACAGGGTGTTGCAAGATCATGGTGGAGATCTACATGTGATAAGTAAGATCAGGTTGGTCTGCAGGGCTGTGTGTATGTGAGGGTCAAAATGAGATTGATGGGGGAGCAAGATCCAAGGTGATAGCAATACATCAAGGAGTAAGATCATGGTGAGATCTACTTGGAGTACTAGTTCGTACTCAGTTGTACTAACAGTATAATGAGGTGAACAATAGCTTGTGTTAGCTGTGTGTTGTGACCTATATTGAGAGAAGATTACTATTGAGGGAAGATTACTGGGAGCCCTTGAGGAGTGGGAAGCCTCACAGAGGTGGAAGAAGAATGTGATCCCTTTATTGTAATTTCCTTCTGTAATGAGTTGAATACAATTGTGTGTTGCCTCTCATATTCTATGTTATTTCTCATTGATAGTTACTTGTACTTCTAGTTATTTTTGCATCTTAAGTTGCTTATACAATGGTAATCATGTGTGCTCTTAATTATGACAAGTTGTGTCAGAGCTTTGGGGAACCTAGGTCCTATCAAATGGTATCAGAGTGAGGTTGGACATTCTTAGAGTGAGTTTGACTAACAGATGGTTTAGATCTGGTTAGTGTGTATTGATTACATGTTACTCACAGGGGTTTCTATTTGAGTGGGAGTATAGCAATGGTAGAAGAAGGTAAGCTAAGAATGGAGAAATTAAAGCACAGGATTAACACCACACGGAGTGTGGTGGGTAGTCTTCAAGATTGAGCTTGAAGAGGAATACAAGCCAGGATGCAGATTAGACAATGTACTGGTATAGGTACAGGTGCAGTTGTTTATCTCCAAGTGGGAGATTGTTAGGTTATGGAGCTAAAAGCTTCACCCAGATGCAAATAGGGGAGGAGGTTGCTGAGTATCAGTCACCAACATCGACAGGCCACAACTAACGTCGATCAGGGATTAATTCAAAGGCAATTGACATCAGCAGGATCAGCTGATGTTGGTCACCTCTAGTCAGACAGGGACCGACATCGGTCACCTATGCGGTTCTAGAACTGTTGTTGATGAATAGTCAGTTAGTTAAACAGGTTGTTTGCATGTTAAAGACTACTTCGAGTCTTGAGCCGCTTATATAAATTAGTGTATGCATGGGATCTATATAATAGACCCATGGGGCTGTATTGTAAGGTGTAGAACTAGGAGAGTTCTTCCCATGGTAGAATCAAGTAGGATTCTTCATGTATGCAAGATCAGGTTTGATCTGCAGGGTGTTGCAAGATCATGGTGGAGATCTACATGTGATAAGTAAGATCAGGTTGGTCTGCAGGGGTGTGTGTGTATGCGAGTGTCAAAAGGAGATCGGCAGGGGAGCAAGATCCAAGGTGATAGCAATACATCAAGGAGGAAGATCATGGTGAGATCTACTTGGAGTACCGGTTTGTACTTGGTAGTACTGACAGTACAATGAGGTGAACAACAACTTGTGTTAGCTGTGTGTTATGACCTGTATTGAGAGAAGATTACTCTTGATGGAAGATTACTGGGATCCCTTAGGAGTGGGAAGCCTCACAGAGGTGGAAGAAGAGTGTGATCTCTTTATTGTAATTTCCTTCTGTAATGAGTTGAATACAATTGTGTGTTGCCTCTCATATTCTATGTTATTTCTCATTGATAATTACTTGTACTTCTAGTTATTTTCACATCTTAAGTTGCTTATACAATGGTAATTATGTGTGCTCTTAATTCTGACAAGTTGTGTCAGAGCTTTGGGGAACCTAGGTCCTATCAAATGGTATCAAAGTGAGGTTGGCCATTCTCAGAGCGAGTTTGACTAACAGATGGTTTGTGAGAGGCATGTATGAGTTAGAGATAAAGTTTATGTAGTTTTCATATAATAAATAGGTATATAATTAGGTGTTGAAGACATCAGTTCTAATGTGGAAGTGTTGTTTTGAATGAGGGTCTAAAGGACTCAATCTTCCTTAGGGTTAGTTACTTCTTGTGAAATAGGGTTTCACTAAAAGACCTTTGGTCATAAGGACTTGATCAAGGTTGTAGGTCAGAAGGACTTGAATGAAGGTTCTTGATCAAAATTACTTGATCAATCTCTTATTTATGATCATCTGATAAGATATTAGTCCATGTGTTTGCAATCTTGAGATTGGGTTTTATTCCCCAAGAGGGTTTCCCATGTAGAACTTGTTTTATGTATGTGATCTTTCATTATGTTCGTTGTTCACTAATATGAATGATTTATATGTTTCATGAATGATTATTATGAATGCTTTATTATTTTTAAGGGTTTGGAAATATAATTGGATTATTTACCAACACTGATTCACCACCCCTTCTCATTGGATTGTACCTCTAACAATTGGTATCAGAGCAAGGTCCTTTGGTAAAATGTTGATAGCTTGAAGGTGATCTAAGGTACAATGGCTAGTCAGAATGTGAAAGGTGTTTTATCTACAAAGAAATAATCAATTTTCAATGGATAAAATTATGCTTTTTAGAGTGATAGGATGAAGACATATGTTATGTACCTAGGGTTTAATGTATGATAATATGTTTTGGATGGTTATGTTGCTCCTATTATTCCTCCATATAGTGTTTTAGATAGGAATTTGTTTGAGAATAATTCCAAGGAAATGAATGCCATCACTTATGGTCTTACAGAGACTAAGTTCACGAAATTAATTTGAAAGTCTCAAGATGAATGAAGAAGATATTTTGGCATCCTTTATGCAGAGAGTTGATGAGATTGTGAACATCATCAGAGGTCTTGGAGAGAATCTTGAAGAGACTAATATTGTTCAAAAGTTATTAAGGTCTCTATACCCAAAGTATGATCTAAAATTATCTACTATAGAAGAGAGTCATGATCTTACTCAATTGAAGATGGATCAATTACATGGTACCCTTACGGCCTATAAGATGAGGAAGAATGATAATATACCTCTAAAAAAGTAAGCAATTTTCAAGACTAAAATGAAGACAAAGAAGTTACAAGGTAAGAAACTCAAGGAGGATGAAATTCATAATATAGATGAGGATGAATTAATTGCTTTGATTTCAAAGAAATTGAGAGTAGGTTCAGGCAAGTATAAAGGTAAGCTACCCCTCAAATTCTTCAATTATGGTGAGATAGGATATTTTTCTAATAAGTACCCTCATAAATATAAGAAGGATGATGATGAATAAGATGATCAAGGTCATGATGATGTCAAGAGATATTTCAGGTCTTATAAAATAAAAAAGGAATTTAGAAGGTTTGACAACAAGAATAAGTGCTTAAAGGACAAGAAGAGTCTCTACACCAAAGAAGATTGAAACTCATCAGATGAGAGTGAAGACAATGACTTATAATATGATCATGAAGATGATGGTCCTACTAAAGATGAAGTTCTATTCATGGTTGAGGAAAGAATTTTCTCACATCAGAAGGAGTCTACTTATAATGATGAAGATGAGATGGACTATGAGACTATATTGATGAATTCTATTGAAGAACTAAATATTAATAAGAAGATAAATAAGAATATTAAATCCAAACTCAAGGACTTTGAGGTGTAATTCAATGTGTTTTAGGCAAGAATGGATGAAGATGTCGAGTATGAAGATATGGTCAAGCATCTCAGTTATCAATTGAAAATTATGTCTACAAGCCTACAAGCTAAAGAAGATGAATGTGCAAGGTATGTAATTTAAAATAAGTCATTGAAATCTAAGTTAGAGAAGGTATATAATAAGGTAATGTCATTTTTTATATTTGAAAAGAGCTCAAGTGATCTAGACAATATTCTTAATGATTAAAAGCATGTAAGTGATAAGACTGGTCTTGGATACAAAGAAGAACCAGAGACTACAACTCAAGATAGGATGAAGATTAATGTGAAAAAGGACAATTAACCTTTGAAGACAAATCATCAAACAAGGAACAAATTTGATGGTATAATGAATACAAAATAAATTAGATAACCAAATGTTATGAGGTATGCAAATTTTAATGTATACTATTATACTTGTAATTTTTTTAGGCATAGAGCTAGAGAATGTAGAAGACTTGTTAAGAATGAATTTACTTGGAACTATGATGAGGTTCATTAGTAAAAATGTGTAATCAAGGTTTAGTTTCTCAAATATCATTATGTGGGATGCTTTGCAAAATTATATCCATTTAAGGTAAGACAAGATGAGTTTCATTCAAGAGATATTGAATGCTACAATTGTTATGAACTAGGATACATTGCAATATTTTGTCCAAATCTAGTAAGGTAGAATTAAATTTTTTCAAAAAGTATGGTGTGATTAAACTATGAATAGAGAGGTCACATATCTAGGTTCTACAAGCAAAGGCCTATAAGTAAGAATAAGTTCAATCAAGCTCCTAGAGTACATAAAATAAGACAAGTTAACTCATGGAGACCAAAGGTGGTAAGTAGGAACTATGATGAGTATGTAGGTCCAAGTAATTTATTTGTTATGGTGGAGAATGCTTCAAAAGTTGAGAAGTCCCAAGAGGTCTCCTTGTTTTCTCAAGTTGAGAATGAAGAGACTAAGCTCAAGGAGAAGACCAAAGTTTTAGTTAAGGCTAGTTCTAAGGTAAGTATAGATCCAAGTGAACATCTTTCTATTTTTTAACAAGTTCTTAGCCAAAAGGAAAATTATTTAGATGAAGAGGTATGCCATGAATCTACGTTTTCTCTATGCATTGATAATCCAATCATATAAGAAAAGGAGAATGTTGCAGTAGTAGAGGAAATTATTTCTCTAAAGCCAAAGAAGAAGAAGAAATATAAGTATCAATTGATAAAGGAGGAGGAATATGATGATTTGTTTTTGTTTTAGAGCGTTGAGGTATAGAGGGTGTATATATCTATGCTTCTTAAGATACTCCTTTCAAGTGGAGAAGAAAGTGCTATTGTGGTGTTTTTTAGTTAGAATAGTTTGTAGGGTCAGATTGAAGGTTCCCAGATGGCAAAGGAGGATTTATGATTTGTCAAGGTAATATTTTTAAATTGAAAGGTATGTTGACCTTATTCTAACGTGCTCTAGGTGGTTTTGTGTTCTAAGGGCATGTTGAATTCAAATTGAAGGTTTTTATTTGATCTTAGGTTTCCTAGTTTATGCTTGTGAGTATGTAGGTCCTAAAATGGGTTATAGTAAGTCAAGGTTTATAATAGTTTGGAATCTCAAATCTTGGTCCAGAAGTGTGTAATGGTCATCTCCAGGTGTACAAGAAGTTTTAGAGGTGGACATTAACTAGAAGGTGTTGTGTTGACTTTGTTTGTTTTAAGTTTCTAGGGTTTTGGGCTCTACTAAAAAAGTGGTCTCCCTTATGGTTTGAGGTCTAAGTATTCTTAATATGTTTAATGGGCCAAATGGGTTGTAAAATTGAGCTTCATAGAGATTTGAAGGTTTTTGGTTCTCAAGTTATTCAAGTTTTTGTCAAATTGGGGGCATAAATAGATAGTAGGTTTATGAAGCAAGTATGTTTAAAATGATGATCTAGTTGTTTAAAATTGGTGTGATCAAGGGGGAATATGAGAGTGCTTTAGATATGAATTTTTAGGTCCTAAAGTTGTATCTACTAAAAGGTGTGGGCTCTGCAAGTTCCAGATAGGTTTACAAGGAGTCTAAGACAAGCCTAGTGTGAAGAAGAGTGTTTTCTACTCAATTATTACAAAATAGAAAGGTATGTTTGTTTCATGGTGATTTATCAGGTTGATTGAGATTATTTTTATTTTTTAGTTAGTGGCTTGAATTTTTTGTTGATGGTCCTTATGGTAACTTGAGAGAGAATGTTAGTAAGCTTGTATGTTGGTTCCTCATGGTGTATAGAGATCTGAAGATGCTCAAGTGGTGAAATTGATTATAAATATTAGGGGGAGTCCCTCTAAAATGTTTTTGGATGTGTTACATTGTATTTTTATGTTTTTGTGTTCTTTCTTCATTGGTTGTAGTGTTTGATTGAAGAGAGTGTTCACATGAAGTAAGAGGAAGTTGTCAAGACACGCAGAAGTAGGCTCAATGTAAGGGGGAGTTTATATCATCTTTATAAGATGGTTATTTACTATTTTATAGTCTTTTTAGGTCCTAAAGATCAGTTGGTGCCCACTTGTCATTGTGTCAAAGGGGGGGAAAGTTCCTGTTGTGGGAGTGATTTGAGAAAGAGAAGGTGAGTTGTATATTACCATATATGATGTTTGTTAAAATCAATGATAAAGGGGTATATTTTTATGTCATAGTGATGTCATGTAGGTGTCCCTATGAGTGGATGAAGTGTTTTTTTATCCTAATTGACAATGACAAAGTGTACAACATGCTTGTCTTAGTGTGCTTGAAATTAGCTTGTTTGATCTTTAGTTTTGACATGGTTAGAGATGTTCAAGGATGAGTATGGTGATTAGATCATGTGCATGAGGTCCTTAATATGTTATCTATGATTTGAGAGCCTATGTGCATAAGTGTAATTCATCTAGTTGTCCATATTTTTCATCTAGATAGTTTGGTCAAGTGGTAGAAAATATGAGTAGGCAGTTTGATGATGTCATCATTGCCATGTGTGGATGAGTTAGGGGGTATTGCTCATATGGTTGTGATCAAATTATTACCTAGTTTTTATGCACCAGATCTCAAGTCATGAATTAAAGCATGGTAAAATATATGAGGATGTAAAGTTAGCTACTTAGACAAAATTCACTATTTTCTCATAACCAAATTTGCAAAGGCTTCAAACAAAGCTGAGTAAGCATGTTGATGAGGTCATCATTCACAAGACTGAAGGTGTCAAGAAAAAAATTATCATATGGTTTTATTAATTTTTGTGCCTAGTATCTATGCACTAATTATTAGGTCATGCACTGAAGTGCATCAAAAGGTATGCATATGCAAAGTTGGGCTCCCATGCATTTTGACAGTTTTTTTCCATAACTAAATTTGCATAAGGAAAGAAAGATCCAAGTAGGAATTTTTATGGTGGAATATCTCACACATGTGGATGTTTTAGGATAAGTTGATCATATGTGTTTTTTCAATTTTGAGCCTAGTTTATTTATGCTAAATTTTAGATCATGCATCAAAACACATCAAAAGATATGCATAGATAAAGTTGGGATCCCAGGGAGTTTGACTATGCTTTCCCATACTTTCACAGTTTTGCAATGTGGTAAGAAGTGCTGAGTGATCATTTTGATGGTGTTATATCTAATACATGTGAATGTGTCAATAGAAATTGATCATATGAGTTTGTTTAGTTTTGAGCATTGTTGATTTGTGCTAAATTTGATATCATGCACTAAAGCATGGCAAAAGTTATGCAGGAGCAAAGTTGGTCTCCCAAATAAATTTTAACATAGTTGGATCTATGACAATAGTTTTTGAGAATGCATTTTAATGGCATTATATCTCACACATGTGAAGGTTTTAGGAGTAGTTTTTTATATGATTGGATTATAGTCCAAATTTTAGATCATGTGTCTAAGCACAAAAGAAGTTTTTGAGGTTTAAAAATGGATACTGAGGAAGATGAGCAAGGTTCTCATACTTAGTCATTTATGTACAAGTTAAATCTTGAGAAAGATCAATGGTGCATGTTTCTCCAAGAAGTTAGGAAGAAATGAGATGAGGATACGTGCACTTTGTTTAATGACTGAGCAAAAGTATAAGATAATGATCCAATGGTGAGTGGGTGTTTGTACAAATTGATCGAATGGTGAGCATTGATAGTTAAAGACCTAGTTGATCCACAAAATTAGACAGAGTGCATTGAGTCAACATTTAAAGGGTGTACAAGATACAAGTTTAGAGATCGATTTTTAACTTTGACCATTGACATTTAAATACTTGAATTTTTATAAAGGGAAAAACTAGTGTCTAGTTTTTGGGCCCTATCTTTCAATAGAAGATGAATTTTCTCATGTTATAAAAGAAAAAGATGAAGAGGACTCCATGATGCATCTAATGAACCTAATTTTAAGTTTTTTAAGTGTGTAGACAAATTTATTGAGATTTAAAGTTGACTGTGGTTTTGAGTTTATTCTACAAGTGACTTGAGAAGATTAATTGAGATTGTATGGATGTTGTTTTGATATCTCTTGATGAATTGGATATTTGGGAGTGTTTTACACTCCATGAGGATTCTCCATGAGTATTTTTGAGGTGTGATAAATTTATATTTAGTATGAATAATGCTTAATAAGTTGACTAAGTGTTTGGTAATGGTGTTCCTATGTATAAGGTCTCTTTTTGACTTATTTGAGCAAATGCAAAGGTGGGAAAAGGTGAATGTGATCATTAGTGAATGTCCTAGGGGACATAAGGAGTGGAACTATGTATTTTTAAGTGGTATTGTGTTACTACTATGCTTGAATAAGTTTCAAATATATGAATGGGTCTCCATAGGACCTAAAAGTGACTGAGGCCTATTTGAAAGTGGTTTATGCTTAAGTGTGACCCATATGAGATGCCTTAAGGGTGAAGACATGTTTTGTGGATGAAAAGGAAATATTATGATATTGTTAATGAATTATATATATATATATATATATATTGAAATCAAATATGATGATTTATAGACTTTGAGTGGAAGGCTTGTGAGAAACTTGTATGTGAGAAAGTTGGAGAGCGAAGGAAAGCAAAAGAGAGTGAGAGTGCCCAACTATCAGGTTGATGAGAAAAAAAGATCAAGGATTATGTGTATGATCTATAGGTCATGTTTTTGATGAAAATATAGTGTTATTTAATTTTTAATTTGTGCAAAGAGATCTGAGTGTGCATATGAGGACTATTTGAGTGAAGGAGAGAGATTGTGGCATGCCTATGTGAGAGGCATGTATGAGTTAGAGAGAGAGTTCATGTAGTTTTTAGATAATCAATAGGTCCATAATCAGGTGTTAAAGACATTAATTCTAAGGTGGAAATATTCTTTTGAAGGAGGGTCTAAAGGACTTGATCTTCCTTAAGGGTAGTTGCTCCTTGTGAAATAGGGTTTCACTAAAAGAACTTTGGTCAGAAGGACTTAACCGAAGGTTCCTGATCAAAATGATTTGATCAATATCTTATTTGTGGTCATCTTATAAGATAGTAGTCTATGTTTTTATAGGATTTAAAGTGGGTTTTATTCCCCAAGAGGGTTTCCCACGTAGATCTTGTGTTATATATGTGATCTTGTATTATGTTCATTGTTCACTTCTATGAATGATCTATATGCTTCATGAATAATTATGTTGAATTCTTAAGTATTTACAAGGGTTTGGAAATTGAATTGGATTATTTGCCACCACTGATTCACCCCCCTCTCAGTGGATTATACCTCTAACAAGGTTTAATTTTTTGGATGTAGTGAAGTAGGCTATTTATGATTTGAGATAATTAGTGTCATTGATTTTAATTTCATTAGTTCTGGGTATATAAAAAAAAAGACCATTGGGGCCTGAATCTATTATTGTATCAAGTTCGTATCCATGACTAGATTTTATTTCTATTTGAATTATGTGTGACATTTGGGTGATATTATTGGGTTTTATATGCTTGTAGACCAACTCTGATCTTTTAATAGGTAAAACTTTTACTGCAAAACTTTGTTTTTTTGCACAAAGATATTGGTAATACAAAAAGGGTTGGTTGACTACTAGTTTTGTAAGTAAAACAAATAGTAATAAGGACTTTTAGGGCTCTTGTTCTCTTATTGTCCATATTGATAGAATATTTTCCAAGTATCTATAAATGTGCATGAGTGTATATATATATGGTAGGATCAGAGAACATGATTTATCATGTTTCCAAAGTTAATAGGAAAATTCAAAACCTTCTAAAGAACTTGCCATTGAATATGAGCTCAACACAAATGTCGACTGTACAAAATTTTAACATAAACATTTTAGGACCAACATGCCCCCATTTTTTGAATTGGGACCCTTGAAAAACCCTTAAAATAAAACATGGGAATCTCAGCATGTCAAGGTCTTTTATATAATTTGAATATTATCCACTTTTTTAAGAAATAAACATATGTGGTCTTAATTTGCTTTAATCTGGTCTAACATTGCTAATGAAGTTCATTTGAGCATGAGCTATAGGTTCCATGGCATGAATCCTTAAGAAGTATGAATTCCAAAACCCTAACAAACCCTGAGATCAAATTTAAATAAAGGTGAGAACCCAAATTGGTGGGAATCATTTTTATGGACTTAAATATAAAACACATATCCTAGGTTTAGTCATGTTTTTTAACACAACTTGACTAGCAAACTTGACCCCCTTCATTGTTTTCCCCCTTTTTAAGCTCATTATGGCCTAACTAAATGTCATTATGTAGGTCATTTTATATTCCCCAACTTAGCCTAAGACTTTAATCTAAGGCCCTGATGTATTCATTAATACCATCTCGACCTCAGTCTTAACATCTTAAATCTAAGTTTTATTATCCCCACGACCCTAACTTAAATTATTTGCATCTCAAAAGATCCTATGATTCTCACTTTATCATGGTATTTGATCAAACATAGTGAAGATAACCCGAACTCTAGCTTAAATAACATGCATTTTTGATAATCTGATGACCCACACTTAATCGTAAAGACCCAATCAGACATAGTGAAGCATATTTGAAAATTCAAAAGAATATAGGGAGCCTAAAATATGGACATGTGGCACCATTAAATTTTAGGGCTAAAATTAAAAGGGACCCAATTGACACTACAACCAATCGAAATCAAGTCTCTAGATCATGATCCCATGGTTATCACTTTATCGTGACATTTGATTGAATGGAGTGAATTAACACCCAAAGCCTAGGAAGCCCTATTAAAATGCCAAGTGACATCTTTGTATTTCATCCTAAAGATTTTAATGAACTTAAAATTGATGTTCATGTGACCATCATTTAAACATCTAAAAAGACTAACTTGACACCTATGTAAGCAACAAATTTAAGTCCATTAAAGAGAAAATTTCACTAGTTTAAACTTGACATCTGTGCAATCATCAAAAAACACCTGAGAAGGTGTATTTGATGCCTACAAGACCATAAATTTTAAAACAATGAAAATTCCTTACTTAGAATTCAAATAATGTCCCTACACCCTTTTTACTCTAAAGTGGCTCGTCGAGCTGAGGAAAATGCTCAGAATATGCCCAAAATGGAAAACCTCGATCTATAGAATGAAAATATATGCAAAGGATATACCTAGCCTAAACATATGCTTTAAAAATCCACATTTCATGTTGGATAATAGACCTTAAATCATGGACTTGTCCTATGTAAAGTTCATTTCATGTTGGACCTATTTTGAGCATGGTTTGTGATACATGACATAAATATTTTAGCCTACTGTTTTCATTGTGTTCACTAAACACAATGCATACATTAACCAAAAATGATTATACCTTGAACCCTTTTAAATCATAACATAGGTTCAAAATCCTTAGCCTAAGGTTTATCCCATGCTTAATAAACATAAAATAAACCTTAGTCTAAGGGACGTAAGCCTAAGTTGTGACTTTTAAAAATGTATTAACATAACGTTTGAGCATGTTTGTAGATCAATGGTCCATGCTTTGTTGTTATATTTGATCTAACAGTGTGAAGGTCCTTAAATACTTTCAACAAAACCCTAAGAACCTATGGACCTACCATGTGGCCAATGATTATTTGACAAAGCACTGACCTAAGATTTGGAACATGATGGAAGATGCGTAAGCATGCCAAGTGTTATGATCTTAGGGCTTAAGACTTAAGAGCCAATTAAAAGACAAGAGATTGGATTATGATTAATGGTCCATGCTTTGTCCAAGATTTTAATCTTATGGTATGAAAGGAAGGAGGTATTTTAAAATACCAACAAGTAGTGTTCAATTAGCATTTATGAAAAATGTCATGAAAGATTCAAACTAATGCCACATAAGCTCCATAAAAGCATAAAAGGACAAAATTGAAGATCTTATGGGATTGAAAACACAAAGATATAAATTCAAAGGTCCAAATAAAATCTAGAACACGTATAAGCCAAAGCCTGGATATCTTCTACCACTAAATCTCTAAACCCTAAACTCTACATAAAAGGTAGCCCAAATGGATTCAATTTGTTATAATTCAAGCCAGAGATAACTTAATTATGTTTCTAAGCACGAGAGGGATTTCACAAAGATCGTATACAACTCAACATGAATAATTATTAGGAAATAGAGACCATGGTAGTTAGCAAACAATAATTGAGGGAAGAGGCTAAGCTTTATTTGATGACAGATAGTGAGGGCCATGTATTCAAAGATACATAATTAGACCTCATAGTGTTGAACATCCATGACATCAAGAATTGGTTTGAGATTTTCTTTATTATAGAAGAATTATAGCCCATCTAAAAATAAGAGTAGAGAAATGCCACCACCAACAGATGATATAATGACCTAGTTTCAGTCTAGATGTTTAGCCTCCATCATGCCATGGAAAAACTAGAGGTATTGCACTACATTGATGTCCTTGCCCCCATTTTTATTGATTATAAGATTGATGGTAAATGGTTTATTAGGGAGGGTAACTTAAGATAATTAGAATACATTTCCCCTATTGCTTTCAAAAAATACTATAAGCTCCATCTTCCCCATATGGACCTTCCCAAATTAAGAGAATAGACCAATAGTCATGACTTGAACATTATCCTGAGACCCTAGCTAAACCAAGGACATCACATCTTTAGAAATATTGATGGAAAAATTTGAATCACCCAGTTTAGAGAAGGTATTAGGGTGATGATGACCTTGTTGAATAGAGATTTTGGTGTCCCTTCAACCACTTATGTAAATAAGGTTTGAGTCTCATATGTGTACTTCCTAGTGGAAGAAAAACTTACCCCTCCAATTAGATATTTGATTAGCATCTTCCTATCCAAGTAATTCATTTCCATCAAGAGAAAGACCTCTAAACAATTCTACATGATGTCTTACCTACTTGATTCGCTTCTTGCTTCAATCACCTTCCCTGACATTAAGAATTGGTCCCTAGAGGGTATGACAACTATCTCACACCACTACTCCAAGATACACATATTCAAGTACTGAAATCACATGCAGTTTGTCTATGATTTCATTTTCCTAGTAATAGTTGAAGCCATCATATGTGTTTCAATGCCTAGGCTCCACCCCCTCATGAAGAGATAGGTTGAAATGATAGGGGACGTATGGTATTATCCTGATTACATAGTCATCAAGATAGAGGGAATCATGTCCCAACCCTACAGACTATCGGTGTATGTCTTGAATAAGTTTTTTGAGCAAGAGATTGACTCCCAACTTATCTTTTGCATTTACAAGGTGTGCAAATAAAAAAGGAAGGGTATGCTTCACCCCTTCCCCTTGGATATTGGGAAAATGATAATTAGAGAGTGGAAGTAGGTGGAAGTTATGGTCACACATAGGAATTCATTTGGCTTTCAACTAGATGAACTCAATAGGTGGGACCTAAGGAACAAGGTGCGGGATCATCTAAAGGACAAAAAACTCAAGCTTGAGTATATACACCAACTAGGTTTCCATGACACCATATACATTAGAGCCAATAATTATGAGGAAGTGTTGGCCTAGATATAAGGCCACAACATCAAATGAGAACATAGATTGGTCAAGGAAAATAATCCATCTGGTGAAGCTTGGTAGATGCACCCCTTGAAGTATCACGTACTACCTAGTCCATTTGGGACATCCCAAGAGTAGTCCCAAGTAGAGCTACCTCAACAACAGTCCCAATAACAAGTTGAGAAAGTTTAGGATGCACAAGGTAGAGGAAAAGAGAACATTGAATAAGTAAGGTTAGAAGAGAGACCTGGGGAAGGGCCTTCATCATTGCCACCTTCTCTAATCCAGTACATTGACATGATAGCCTTGGAACTAGAAGAGACACTTGAGGGTGCCCTCAAGGAACTAGAAAAATCTTATGGCTTAGGAGGAGAGGAGGACCTTTCAGTGGAGCCCAAAGAAGATATAGGGAAAGAGATTTTCCCAATGACCTCTCATGAAAAGAGGAAGGAAAAATTAGCCTTGGTCCTAGTAGAATTAGGGAAGAAACTAAGATTGACCTTCACTCATCCCACTAGTGAAGTCAATCTCTTCAGTGATGAATTTCCAATCCATGGGCCAATCATTCCTAATTGGTTCATCTATGGAAAATTTCAAAAGATCCCATTTCTCTCCCACTTATGGGCCATGACAAGGGTTGGTGTAGATGTGGATGATAATTTGAAGCCTTAGATAAAGGATATAATGAAGGAATAGGAAGAGAGGAGAATTATGGTATCCCAAGGCTCAAGAAATAAGAAGATGGATGCTCTAGGAGCATCTACTAGTTTAGGAGTGGAGTTCCTAGAACCTCCTCAGTTTAAGGAACCAATTACCATAGTTTATTTTAATTTTAAGACATCAATCTTAGAAAGGATAACAACCAGAATAACCATGGTTGGGACAAACAAATTCACCTTTCAAAAGGTGGAACCCTTTGTAGGTTTGACCCCTATTTCATGACAATAGCTTGGTGAGGCTGCACTACAAGAAAAATATTTGGAAAGCTTTATAGAAGAGAAATCACAACAATCCAGGGCTAGAATCTAGGGTCTAAAGCAAAATATCCAAAACTTAGAAAGGGAGAAGGAGAACTTTTAGTCTCGGGCAATCTTGTCGGTACCAGATACCATGATCGAGATGCTTGATGAGTCATTCTATGACATGTTTGAGTCATTAAAATTAATTAAGATGAGGTAAAGTGCATTATAGGACTAAGATACATTAGTCAAAGACTTGGTCACCCAATGGCAAGCCTCAAAAGACAATATTTCCGAGCTCATCAACATTCAAGTAAAGAAATAGATCCCAAAATTTAGAACCATAAGTATGAGACACCTAGGCACAATATTGGGGATTGTTATTGATAAGATTCAAAGCTTGAGTACCTAGCATACCAAGGTAATGAGGCTTCTAAAGGATGACAAAGGGATCATTGGTAGAATTGAGCAACTTCTTGGGACCCTGCTTGTCAACCTTGCACAACCTAGTACCCTTGGCCTCATTAGTGATGAGGAATTCAAATAGAAGGCCATAATGGTAACTCAAGAAATCTAAGGGAAAATCAAGGGTTAGTCTGGATAGGATAATAGTAGGATCTTGGATATGATATTCAATATAGGCAAGAGGATCATTGAATCTAGAAGAATCAAGGAAGCCTTGGCTATAAATGACAAGGAATTCAATGAGCTAGTAGACCAAGAAGATGAGTGCATCATGAAGCCTATTTTGGATCTCGAGCTAGTTGATGAATAACATGAGAGGGCCATGAGCCTCCTCCAGCAACAAATAGGGACCCCACCATCTAATTAGGCAATATTCTATTCTAATAGAAATTAGATAAAATTTTATAATAGGATATTCTGTTATAAAGGCATATGCTAGTTTGTTAGCATAATTTCCTCTAGGTCAGTATGATTTGGGAAAAAGTGTGTATTATAGAGCTTGTAAGGACATATGTCCTTACCTTTGTATACTTGTATTTTGAAATTGATCGGTATACTACCTATTCTTCCTATAAAGTCATGTATCACCATTGTAAAAAAGAGAGATTTTTTAGCAACTTTGTATACTTTAAGTAATTAATAAAATCAAGGAATTATGCAAGGATTGTCCATTTTGATGTGTTAATCATTGATGTATATTTTCTCTCAATTGTTAGTAGAGGTCTTGAATTTGAATAGTGTCTTTGAATTTTGAATAGCATTTTTTAATCATATGGTTTCTGATTTGTGCATATGTTATAGTAGTTTAAATATCTTAGGTTTTACTTCATTTCATTTTTTATCTGTATTCTAATGTGGAATAACTATTTGATTATAGTATTAAATCCTTAAAGTAAACCTAGTTATTACTTATGAGTGTCAAACATTTTCCTCTAAAGTTTTCCTGATATATAGTGAAATTTGAGCTTAGGCTATGTTGCATTATATATTTGTTAAATGTGTATTCAATGACCATTAATACTTTATCATAATGTTCAAGACTAAAATTGGCAATCAAGTATTACTTTTCGGCCTTACCCTTCTCTTTTCTCTATTTTTACACCATGATTACTTTAGTTATAACTACATTATAAATATCCATTCAGATTAGTCTGTAGCTTAAATTAGGGGCATAATTCAATAAGTATCAACAAGGATTCATGAATAATAGGCCAAGGTGGCTCTCAACCACCAAAATTATCTAAATATAATGGAATAGTTATCTTAATCTATTGTTATTTCACCATAGACAACTAGATTATCAAAACCTACAACTCATGCTCTAAATTTTCTAAATTGTAAAATGAGAATTGTTATTTAAACATTAAGGGCACTTGTGGTACACTTAAAATCATCAACAAGACACAATTAGTTTTAATCATTTTAATTTCATTATTTTTGACCATGTAGAGGGGATATTATTGGTGCTTTATAGTTTATCAATTCTTTTACTATTTTTTATTCTTGTAGCATTTACTTAATATTATTGGATTTTATATGTTTTTAGTATATAAATGAGCCACAAATGCTCATACACTAAATTTGGTCTTCTATTTGATAAGAATTCTACCCTACCTCTATGTACTTTGCAAAGAGATATTGATAATATACTAAGGGTGGAGTTTAATACTAGTTTTTTAACAAGCAAAAATATTAAAAAGGGATTAGTATGTATAATGTATATATATGTATACACACACACACAAGCATATATGTATGTATACATTATAAATATTAATCCCTTGTTAATATTTTTGCTTGTTACAAAACTAGTATTAAACTCCACCCTTAGTATATTATCAATATCTCTTTTCAAAGTACATAGAGGTAGGGTTGAATTCTTATCAAATAGAAGACCAAATTTAGTGTATGAGCATTAGTGGCTCATTTCTGTACTGAAAACATATAAAATCCAATAATATTAAGTAAATGCTACAAGAATAAAAAATAGAAAAAGAATCGATAAACTGTAAAGCACCAATAGTATCCCCTCTACATGGTCAAAAATAATGAAATTAAAATGATTAAAACTAATAGTGTCTTGTTATAAATTTGTAACAAGCAAAAATATTAACAAGGGATCAACATTTATAATGTATATATACATATATGTTTGTGTGTGTGTATTATATATATATATATATATATATATATATATATATATATATATATATATATATATATATATATATATATATATATATATATATATAAGTTATGCATTATGCCTCAGACTCCTTCATATGCCAAAAATGTTAGAGGCAATGACATTGAATGTTTTCAGATTGTGAACAAAAAATTGATTCATAAATATGAAAGCTATGGACTATGCCTTAAATTTATTGATATGAGAACAATGCTAAAATAATATTTATAGATGTCTCATTTAGCCTATAATAATATCACTACTAATTCTAACCACATTAAAAGAAACAACTATAAACATAACCACAGAGCATTACATACATCTATGCTAGTATTTCTAATGATACAAAGCCTCTAAGTACTATAAAAAAATAAATTCATGACCAAAATACTTAGTAACAAGAATTTATCTATATCCATGTCTAGTTATTTCCATAAAATTGTTGTTAGTAAATTGACTAACCTTGATTTGTCATAATGTTTATGTTATGTAATTGTCTATGCCCAGGACTAATCCATCTTCTCATTTTATGCAAATTATTTCCAAATCAATTATCAAACCATTCAACAAGTTCATCATGTCCACATGGTTTGCCTTATCTAAATCCTATGAACATGCTTAATTTAATAGGTAAAAAAACTAACATACAATTTAGTGACTAGGCTTATTTCATCTTCTATTTACTAGTACACCTAGAAAGCAAAAAAAAATGGTCATAACCAAGTCTAAAATATTTCATTTTCTTACACTTAAACTATTCCTTATTTTTATGTTTCCAATTTTAAGCTACAATAAAAAATTTGGTAATGCATGCTAAAATCTAGCCAATGTATAAATGTGGAAAGGAAGTTTGACTGAAGTTGTTAAATGCTATTGTCAAGCTCTTTATCTCGATCCCTGTCTACTAAGCTTTTTATTTTCAACTTGTGATTTTTATTTTGACTCAAGACCTCCTCAAATTTTTTGATTATAGTTTTTATGCAATGTTATTTAGGTTGATGTATTATGTTCTTACATTTTCTAATGGGTACTATGATTCAATACCTATTTACATGGGTAGCCTTCAGTATTTTCCTAACTCCAAAAAAGACTTAAACAAGTTTATTTGTAAAAATAATATGGAATTAACTACATTGTGCATCACACATGTTTTATAAATCATAAATCATAAATTGCCCTAATTCATTGCCTAGTATAGGTTATTACATTCAATTCTTTTTTTTATTTTTGATTTTCTTGGTCCCTTTATTCCAATAATTACTTCAACAGTTATTAATGATTTAATCTTGGGACATGATCCTGACATATTTATTAGTTCATCTATGTTTTATTTTCATATTTTTAACATAGACACAATTAGTGTCATTCATTTTAATTTCATTATTCCCAAACATGCAAAGGGGAGAATATTGATACTTTATAGTTTGTAAATTCTTTTACTACTTTTTATTCTTATATCATTTGCCTGATGTTCTTTGTAAAGAGATATTGATAATATAATAATGGTGAATTTTAATATTGTTTTTGTAACAAACAAATATATTAACAAGGGATTAATATTTTTAATGTGTGTGTGTAAGTTATGCATTCTACCTTGGAGTCCTCTATATGGAAACAATGTTAGAGGCAATGACCATTGAATGTTTTTATATTATAAACAAAAAACTAATTTATATGCATGAAATTTATTGATTATGCCTTGTATTTCTCAAAATGGTTAAAATGCTATAATAATTTGCATAGATGTCTCGCATGCCCTGAAATAATAATACTACTAATTATGGTCATGTGAAAATAAATAACTATAGACACAAACACAAACACAAAGCATGAGATACACTTGCATCAATAGTTATAATGCTAAAAATCCTCTAATTACTATAAAAAATTAAATTCATAACCTTAATACTTGGTAACAAGCATTTATCTCAATCTATGTCTAGTCATTACCATGAAAATGTTGTTAGTAAATTGACCAACCTTGATTTGTCATAATATTTGTATTATGTAATTATCTATACCCAAGACTAATCCATATTCTCTTTTTGTACAAATTATTTCCCAATAAATTCTCCAAGAATTTAAAAATATCATAATTTTCACATAGTTTACCTTGTCTCAATCTTATGAACATGCCTAGTTTGACAAGAAAAAAACTAACATGTAATTCAGTGACTAGGCTTATTTCATCTTCTGCTTATCAGTACACCTGGAAAATTTAAAAAAAATGGTTGTAACTAAGTCTAAAATATTTTATTTTCTTACTCTTAAACTATTCTTAATTTTTATGTTTCCAAAAAAACTAACATACAATTCAGTGACTAGGCTCATTTCATCTTTTGCTTACCAATACACCTAGAAAACAAAAAACAAATGGTTATAACTAAGTCTAAAATATTTCCGTTTCTTATGCTTAAACTATTCTTAATTTTTAGGTTTCCAATTTTAAGCTAAAATAAAAATTCATAAATTCATGCTACAATATTGCTAATGCATAAATGTGGAAAGGAAGCTTGACTGAACCTACTTAATGTTACTACCAAACTCTTATCTCAATCCTTATCTAGTGACCTTTTATCTTTCAAATTATGCCTTTTGTTTTGACTTAATACCTCCTCAAATATGTTAATTCTAATTTCTATGCTATGTTATTCAGGGGGATGCATTTTGTTCTTACACTTGTTAGTGGGTACTCCAATTCAATACCTTCTTACATGGGTGGCCATTAATATTTTCCTAATGCCAACATAGACTTAAAAAAGTTCATTTGAAAAAATAATATGTAATTAGCTACATTGTGCATCACACGTGTTTTATAAATCATAAATCACCCTAATACCTGACCTAATATAAGTTATTGCATCTAATTTTTTTTTTCCTTTCTTCCTTTAATTCAGTAATTGCTTCAATAGTTATTCATGATTTAATCCTGAGACATGACTATGATATCTTTATTAGTTCATCTCATATATTTTTTCATTAATGTGTTTATGCCATGTATGTGTGTAGGTTTTGATATATAGCAAATAGTTCTTTTTTTGAAAGGTAAAGATGGAGAAGACTTGTTTTTCATCAGTAATAAGTGTGTGACATGATTGTTTCATTCATTATCGATTTTGTTAGAACCATCATGTTGGTTCCATACATATTTTACTGTATGTTTATCAAAGTTTTATATTTATTCCTTAAGTCTTATATTCTATGTTATGAAACATCCAAAACATGGCATTAATTGTTTATAGTTTTCATCTATAACAAAACGTCCTATTTTTTAGGATTTTCCTATATTTTAGCCCCATCCATTATTTATGATTTTCCAATCTTAGTAATTTTTTACAATTCTAAACTCCATCTTGCACACATATTCATAACAATATATTTTCAAGCCACCAAAGCCAATAAGAAAATGAATCATCATTTGCTTCCTAGATGTAAGCCTTGCAATTTATTTATTTTCATTATGTTGATCTAAATGTTTCAAATTTTATATTGTTCTCAAATGTTTCAATCTCCTACTGCACTAGTTTACGATAAAGTTTATATGACTTCATTCATTGGAGAAGCATGGATTTGAGTTTCTAAAAATGTATTACTTGTTCATCTAGATTTTAATTCCTCATAATATGTTTTTTTTACTAGTTTGTACTCAGCCCCTAAATCTAGAAATTTTGATATTTTTTGGCTTCAAACTCTAGCATTTAATAATTCATTGATACTAAGTGATTCTATGTTAAATATCAATCTAATTAAAATTTATGTTGACCATATATTTAGTGTTAAGTAGTTTTAAAATTTTGAAATTTTCCTACTAACTTTAGAAATATGATAAATCATGTTTTTTGTTTGTATATATGTATGTATGTACCCACACACATAGATAGAGAAACATAGATATACTTGTCAAATATTAAATTAATCTAGATGATAAACTAATAATATATCTCATGTTTGATCCTAATGAATGTTATTTCAAGTGTTGAAATGGGACTTCTTAAATGAAAATGCATTGCAAAGGTCATTTGCTTTTTAAAATATACTCTCTAACATAAAGCACCATTTGATTGTAAATTTAATTAATGTTTGTATTATGTTTACAGAGTGTATAACTATGAAAAAGAATCACACTTTTATGAATGTATTTTGCTTACGATTTTTAACAAAATCTAAGTTATACTATAATTATTAATGATATTGGAACAACATATTCCTATGTTTGTGCTTACATTACCTCTAAATTTTTATCAAGTAAACAATCCAATGACAAGGTAACACATTTCCCATTCTAGAAACATAAACAATAAACTTCCACATTATAGATGTTTAAAAATTAATTGTGTTGGCTTCTCAGCTCATAGATGTGTGGCCATGTAGGAAAATTTTGTATCCAATGATGGTAGTGGCTGATCCATTTGAGGTTCAAGAGGATCCCAAAACCTTCACGAAGACATTACAAGTAGGTTTTTATTTTTTAATTATTTATTATGTTAATTGATTTCTATTGTTTTCTATTATTATTTATGTTAATTATTAACACTTTCTAATGTTTGTATATAAAATATAAGAAATCATCAGGATCAAGAACAAGAAAAAGATGAACTAAGAATATGGCAAATGTTATCTTCTTAAAGTTTTTATCCAAGTTTCTTATTTTTAGTAACTTTAATAAGATTCAAAGGAAACACACATATTGTCCTAGATGATCTATAAATAACTACTTATACATTACATAATGCATTTTTACAATATAAAACAACATAATATACTTGTTATGGATTGAAGACGATATGTACTATAAAACACTATTCTTTGTAACTCGGTTCATTTATAGACCTTATATACCTTGCATGATTTAGATTTTTTGTATTTCCATCAACTACTATGACTGATTAAATTATTATCAATTTCTACTAAACTCAAGCACAAATAAATAAATTTATAATGTCCAATAAAATTTACATAAATTATTTATACTATTTAAGATGAGTTTTGCATTCATTTTGTATTTTTTTCATGTAATTATATAATTTACAATTCAAAGATATAATTTCAAACTTTATTATATAATTTTTATAAATTCACTGAGATGACTTCATAAAGTTCTAAATTTTTCCAAGATTTTTACTCAAACTATGTTACAAATAAATCTAAGACTGACTTAGTGACAAATATTTTCTTATTAGCTTTTAGAAAAAAAGCTTTACCTATATTTCAATATTTTTAATGATTATTTCATCTATATTGAATGTTTATAACCCTCTTTCAAGGTACATAATGAATAAGAATAAGTGTTACTCAGTAACTAAGAAACATAGGATATTTTGTTTCACACCTTCCACACAAGCAATATATTGATTACTTCATCAACTTTTACAAAGGAAACAATAAAAAAATAAAGGCCTATGATATTGGTCTTCAACCTCTCTACTACTTAGCTCAATACAAAACATACAACCATCATGTTTACTTTTCTAATGGGTTTCTAGAAATGCATTCATCACAATCGATCAAATAATTCAAAATTTTAATATGCTTTATAATCTATTTTCAATAAAATTACATAAATTGGTTTGTACAATCATAAAAGATTGATTTCATATTTTCATACTTTGCTACAGACTCTACCAAATGTGTCCTATGATTCCTATAAGGAGTTGGTTCCATGTACACTTATTATCCAAGACATAGCTATAAATGAAATGATATTGATTTAGGCATGGATCTGTGGAGTAGTCATGGGGTAATTATTTGGTGACTGTAAGGTGGCCCAAAATAATTCATGAGAAAACATGAGGGTGAACACAGAGTGGGGCCAATCCACCATTTTTTCATGCATAGGTAATTAAGTAAATGGAAACAAAGCATTCAAATCTTTACTGGGAATTGAACTCATAACCTAAAAAAGAATGATTGGAAAGCTAAATAATAATTAAATTTTTTTGTAAATGTACTTTTTCCATTATTTATTTATTTATGCAAACTCTATAAGTAAACATTAAAATAAATCAATAGACACCTTTGTACTTCCCAATCCAACCTAATTTGATTAGTACCTTCAAATTCTTGCATTTTGTTGTAGAGATTTGTCAAATAATAAATAATTCTCTAGACGTATTCTAAGCAGTGTGAGAAATTTGATTAGTCTCAAGACCTTGTAAGCATGGCTTGTTATAGGGATAATTTAATTATTATTATTAATTTATTCTTAAAATTAACCCATATTCACACATTGGTTAATCAAGTTATATATAGGCTATGAATTTATAGGGAATATTCCACACCAAGCAGGTAACCTACAAGATCTTAGTTTTCAATAAGAATTTCATCCAATTGTAGATGATTGGGGGTTAACTGCATCATGTTAGTACCTAGATTTGCATATTTTAGAGGAGTAACTGTAGAGTAATAGAAACATAATTTATAATATTAATTAAAATTAGTATTATACATTAAACATGCAAAAATAGTGGGATGATTTGGATTCCATTTTTTTTACTTGAAGAGATTCTAACTATACTCCATTGGTACTTATAACCAAACGAATACAATTTGGAACAAGATTTTTGAAACAATAAAAATAATGAAATGGCATTAATAGTTATTGGGTAAAAAAATAAGATAGAAGATTGTTTCTTATATTTAAAAATAATAATGGAAAAGTATATGGATATAATTTACATTAAACTAGGTTTAGTTAAGTAAGACACGATAATGATTAGACCTAGATGCTCCATTAAAAAATTGATTCAGCTACAAGTTTTCGCCTTTAAAAAATCACATCTTAACCAAATTTTAAGTAAATTGACCATCAATTAACATGGAAGAGTAAGTTGAAAATGATAAAAGGGTGAAATATTCTGAAATAGGTAATTTTCAAAGCATTGGGGAAGGAATTCACCATTCTAGAGAACTAAGAAGCCAACTTTCCAGCCAAAACAGTTGGTTTCCTCTTAGTGCTACAGTAAATTATTTTTAATGAATGGGTGATGAAGCATATTTATGAAGGTAAAGACTATATTACTGGCTAGATCATATGCTTCAAGAGAAAAAATAAAGTGAAGAGATCTGATTACTGAAATTTAATCTCTTTCAACAAGAAACAAAAAGATTCAATAAAATCTCAATAAATTCATCATGAGAAGGAAAAAAAATCTTTTGGAGAAAAAAATTAACATGATATAACTTATCGGTATGAATGTAACTAGAGGGTTTCACAAGCCAAAATTAGTTGGTGAATATTCAATCACCCAACTTTATACTTGTAAAACACACTCAAAATTAACTAAAATCTAAAACCCCTAATTATATGGGAAAACATAATGTGCCTCATTACGACTTGCCTAATCGTTCCTTGTCAGTTATTTATTTATTTAACATGGATTTGAGGAGCATTTCCCTTATATAAAGGTTTTTTATGAATCCAATTTGTTTATGGTAAGAAATTTGACTCCATCAATTGTAGGAGTTGTGTCGAGTGCATGAAATTAATACCTACTGCACACTTGTCATTTGTTTGTATTTTACTTAATTTTTTATTTAAATGATTTGATACCTAATTGATGTACTTTCATAAAGCCTACAATCATATCATATAGAGAGCCCATTAGATTTACTTAAATTTGGCATAAGTATAAAACACAAAACTATTGTGCAAGGTTTGAGGGTTTCCTCCATGTGTACCATTGAATCAGCCCTTAATTTTATGTCACTCCATCTTATGTCATACCACAACCCTTAGGTTACCTATGGGACTTGAATTTATTGCCTTTTAGAGTTTATCACCTTTAGGTGAGGCCAACGTATTTAATGACTTCTCCTTATTCTATCTTGATTGTTTTAGACATGGAGAATAATGATGGAGCATCAAAAAATGGCCCCTTGCAAGCATTCAAAGAAGTTTGTCCTGAAAGTCTACCATGAGGTAACTCTTCAAAACCTGATGTTATTTAAAATTTAACTTTTCTTGTCAATGGATAGAATAATTCTATTTGATAGAATATTTTGTGGGTCAAATTCCCTATAAAAGTATGCTTTGGTCTTGGGTTTAAGCCCATTAGGTAGCTCATGGCATAAAGCTTGAGAGCATCTAGAATATGACCAAGGGTTTTTTTATGTTCCAATTTGCTGACCCTTCCCATGTAGGAGGTATCCTCCATAGGTCAACCACATGGTATGTTAGTAAATCTTTCATGGTTCTCTCCCCCTGGACATGAGACTTTATTATCATAGAGCACACTACTCTCAAGTTCTTAGTTTGGGTTGAATTTCTAGGTCTTCCACTCCCCTGCTAGCATTTTTTTCACCAAATAGCTTCCTCCATAGGTTGGGTTATCTACTATGAGAAAAATAGGTGCTACTCTATTATATTTTATAAGTAGGTTTATGTAGAAGTAGACCTTTCTTGGGACCTTAAGGAGTTCGTATAAATTTAAGTTGGGGATGGGAGATACTCCTAGTGAGTCTTGTATATCAACTTTCCAAACACCAATTTCCACTACCAAGCCACTAACCATAATATTTGATACTTTCCCCTTTAGTTAGCCTACAATAATGTCCCCAACTACTCATCCTCTCCTCCTAATCCCTCTTTAGAAGCTATAAAAAATCAAATTGAGGATGGTTTGACTACAATAGGAAAGAATAACAACCGCACTAAAGCCACAAGCTAAAGCACAGGAAATCCTAAAGGTGGCAATTCATCAACAAGTAATGGCCCATAAGACCATGCTCTTACTAAGAAAGATCCTTCCCAGGATGAAGCCTTGAAATTATTATAAAAACCCAGCGTCTTCAACACCCCTCTTACTACTAATGTTTTATCCTAGGGTCTCGAAGCTCCTTTGACTAGTTCTTTTAGCTTTTTAGACTCACAACCAACCATTCTTACACTTTCTAGTCAATGGGATGCACCCAAATGCTCTCATAACCATCCTATGAGGCACAAAGAGTCAGAGGAAGGAGAGTACCATGTTTATCTTGCTATGAGGAAATAATTTGATGATTTTTTAATGCCAACAGTGGGCATTTTTTATAGAACTGGTATGATGCCTTAAAAGGCCTAGACTCTAAGGATATGTCTCTTGACACTTGTCATATATGAATTATCTTTTATAGAATGTTTGGAGTATTATAGACCCAAAAAATAAGTTTATTTTACATGATTTCAAATGAAGTTTCTTAAGATGGACATTTTTTATCTTTAAGAAGTAAAGGTGGTGGATTTTTTATTGACGACAATAAGTAACTCTATCTGGAATGATAGTATTATCTTATATAACAATCATGAATCAAGACATGGAGATGTGATCACATTTATTTCTCCATGGTGTTGGCCACTCTTAGTACAATATGGTGTGGAACCCACCAACTGGTTAGTTTGGTCCCTTTTTAGCATTGAAATCCATTCCTTTGGATTTATTAATATTTATGCATCAAATGATGCCATTGAGCATACCCATTTATGGTGATGGATTTTGAATTATTTCCCTAATGATCATTGGGTCATATGTGGTGATTATAATATGGTGACATCTCTTGAAGACAAAGTGGGCCACCTACCATTGCATTGGGTAGTTGGTGAAAGGGAGGCATGGTATTATATGTGCACTGAATGGGGTTTTTATGACCCTAATTTAATCTATCAACCTGCATATGGAGTATGGTACACCTAGAGTAATCTCAAAGAGGGCCCCACTAAGATTTTAAAGTTCCTAAATAGGCCAATGATGTCTACTCAACCATATTTCTCATTTGATAATGGTTATTCTCTTTCGGTGTAGGCATTGCCATATTTTGGGTTTTTTTATCACTCCCCTATTCAATTTTGAGAGACATGGTAATTCATAAAACCCAAGGCCCATAAAATTTAATTCTTTTTAAACACTTTCCTACTCAAACATGGACCCACTATGGTACACATTTGTAGAGTTTAGAATTTGGATCCCTATCCATCCCAAGAATCTAGTTAGATTATATTGTGGGATGATGCCATCATAAAGACCTCTCAATTTCTAAGAATCTATGGCCACCAACTTGCTAAAATTCAAAGACACTCATACTTTACTACTTGTTCAGAGCTTAGCCATGTGACTTTAACCTTGGAAAAATATCCCTTTAATGAGATCTTTCAGGTCATAGTCTCTTATTTGTGTCATCATATCTAGATAGAAGATAATTACAATTCTTAGGGAGCTCAAATCAAAGCCAAGCTATTGGGCCCCATATTTTGGTAAGTAAAGGATTTACATCAGCACAACCTCTACGTTAATGCAAGGCAATAATTTTATGTAATGATGCCATTTTAGTGCCAATTGGAGGCTTTAGTGCATACCTTACACCAGATGGTAGGTAGTTAACTAGTTCTTAGATATTTAGGGCATCTTCTACGATTAGCGATATGTGGTGACTATAGTGCAGAGTTCACAAGGTAATAGAGCTGATGGGAATGATCACCAAGGCTTCATATTGACACTCAATGTGTAAATTCTACCCTAGTAAATTTCCTTTAGAAGGTTATAAAAATATCTCTAACTAGTTGATAAAAAATTGTGAAGATATTTAATCGAAGCTCTATTAGATTGGAATTGTTCTATATGTGTGCATCTAGTACCCATTGGACTTAGGCTTAGTATGGATGCCATGAAGGTTCAATTTATATATAACCAAGCTTGCCTATGATCCTTTAGGTTATTTAGTATTAATTTAACATATGTTATGTCATAAACACTATACTCTATTTTGACTTTGATCAATGAAGATGATTATTAAATTAAATGGTACTCTATCTAGGTTATGCATCTTTTATATTGCTTATGAAATGTGGGATATTTATAATGGTATAATCTCAGTTCAAATATGTTCAATAATGTTTATGAGATTCTAGTTCATGTCATTGCAATCCTTATTAATCAATGATGGCATCATCATAAATCTATTGAGAATATGAGTATAAATCATACACCAAGCATTCGTACCCTTGCTAGAAGCACAAGCCTAGTATGAGTACTTGAAGTGAAGTATCCCTTTAACCCTTTACGCACATATAGGATGCTAGGATTAATCCACCAAAATTCTTACTCCTATGGATATACTTAAATCCTTATTTAAATTGATCATGTCCCATAATTGATATCATGTACCATGGCACAACTAACCTTATGTGAGCTCCAATTCCTTCTTAACTACATTTCAAGTAAGATCATAAGGCCTATGACTTATGTCAATTGAAGTCATCGAAATTGAGTGTTTAAATATTGAGTGCTAATGAAATTTCCCATGTTTTCACTTGGTTTTAAGAAACCAAGAATCAACAAAGACAACTGTGCACCCTTTTCTATAACATTTTGGTTCCATTGTCAGGACCTGTCTTGAATTTTGTTGTTTTAATGGTGTGGTAGAATGATGTACTAACTCTCCCTTAAAAACATTGAGTTTTAGTTACAACAAGTGGAATTTAGCTTTATGCTAAAGCATCCAACCTGTAAAAGACAAAATTCAAGAAAATGGGGTCAAAATAACCTATATGATACTTTATACAAGGTCTTTTTCTGTGAGCTACCTGAGCATGTGTACTAGTGGTTGGTTGCATATTCAACCCATAGAAGGAGCTATGAATAGTGCTATGAGTGGACAAAGGATTGCCTAGCGAGGATTGAGAACTTGTATGTCAGTTTAGACAGTAGATAAATGGTGGTAAGGAGTGCTAAATAGCTACATAATTGAGTTCAAAATCTCAACATACTCATGCCCTATGGAAGCAGAGTACCATTTTTTGCATGACCCTAGAGGCACATTTGTTAAGGAATTTGATGCAAATCTAAAAAAATTAATGATGGATTATGGTTTTGAAACTTTGGGGATGGAAGACTAAAGTCCTTTCATGTATGAGTGGTGTAAAGTGGAAGAAGGGAATGTGTAGGTGAGGTGCAATGGAAGGGGATGATTAGATTGACACCTAAGAGATCAAAAGATAGACCTATAATAAGAGATAGTGTATACTAATGGAAAATATGAAACCTAAAAGTATCAAGAGAAATCATAATGATTGGGAAGGGCATGGGGAAGGATCTCTTGAAATACATCAGTATGAGAATGAGAGATATAATGAAGTGATAGATCAACCTCAACACTTTAAAGGTGTAAAATTTGTTGGGTTCTTATAGGATTTGGTGATTAAAGATACTCTTGACGTGCCTACCCCATTTGAACCTATGGTGCATGTTCATGCATCGGATCCCTCACTTGAAGAAATTATATAAGTAATAATTAACTCTATTGATGACTTAGATCTTAGATGTTTTATAGACTTGGAGTTCAAGTTTGTGATTGAATAGGTTATTCCATATAAGGAAGTGAAGGCAACTACCTCTAGACCATTGGACTCTACCTCACCATAATATAACTTGAGTAAAAGAATACCATCTTAGCCTATGTTAGTAACACAAAGTGGGCAATAGCCTATAGGAAGTGGTCTATCACCAAAATTAAGTAGTACAGTGCCATCAACATCAATTATGCTAGTAGTAATGATGGGACCAGCACCTAACCTAGTAGCTCAAGGCATTATAGGACTGCTACCAAGATAGATGCCAGGGGGACAAGCACCCCAAATACTAGCTTCCCCCCATAGGAAATCTACTATGAGATGGTTATGCACTTACCAGAGTATCATGGAATGGAGAATGCCATAGAGTATGTGTTAAAGTGTGAACTATAGTGGCACATGTAGGGCATAACCTAATCAGAGCATAAGGCTACCAAATTTGTGACCACTCTACTTGATCTCACCCATACCTGGTATAAAAAAATTGACCCTAACTAGGCTATGGTTGACAAAGATACCCTAAGGATGAATTTTTGAAGGAATTTGACATTCTAGAGTTTGAATAGCAGAACATCATTGTGTTAGAAGAGATTACCCAAGGAATCTCATAAAGTGTGTGCCTATATGATGAAAGATTAAAAACTCTCCTATCAAAGCTCCCATATGATATTTACCCTTCCCAACATGTAAAATGGTTCACTAAAGGGTTGTTCATGCCATTTTGAAGAGTGTTTTCCATGAAGACATTTATAGACCCTCGAGAAGCTCTTGAAGTCGTGCTTAGAGCCAAGGTAGTCAAAAGTGCAAATATGAGGATCAACCCATTTATGGAGGCACAAATTGAATATATGGCTTCCTAGCTACAAAAGTTTACCGATAGCTCTTTACATGATGCTCAAAATGGATTATGGTAAATTTACTATAAATCAAAAATCCATAATAAGAATAAATACCCATGAAAGAATGTGTACACCCTAATTCTAAGATATAAATTCTATTAAGAGGTACATGATGTCCATAATTTTCATTTGTTACAACACACCAGCCAAGTTAACACAACCATATATTATCAGTTATGCGACACCTACACCCATACCATTATTGATTATCAAGTGATTGATGAAATGTATAAGAACATAGAAAGAGGCACACAATGGGCCACCACAATAGTTGAAGGGTAGGCTAACTAAGGAAATAAAGGCTATAGTTAATAGAATATAGGCTTTAGGATGTAACAAGGTGTCATAGGGTGAGGTGGAATATGTGATGGAGGAAGGTTCCCACCATGCTCATGTTATAAGTATGGCTCAATAGAGCATTATTAGTGTGACTACCCTACACATCTCATGTGTGGGTATTGTCAAAGGTCTCATAAGGTCAAATAATGCCCTAATTTATATAAAATTTGACCCAAAGTAGGTCTAAAATAGACAAGGGTGTAGGAATGATTAGGCATGAGACAAAAATGAAAAAATGTACCTTAAAGGTATAACCAACCTGCATAGAGATTGTCAAGGTCTAGGCAACTTATCATAGTGGATTCACCACTTAGTTTTCAGTTATGCCAATACCTGAGTTATGCTTAGAGTATGGGGATAATGGTTACATTAAGCACATAATGTGACCTAAACCCAAAGCTTCACCTTATGTAGAACCAATGCATTATAAATATGAATTACAATAAGCTATGAGTGTCATACAAAACCCAAAAGAGGAGATCTAATTATCATGAGACCTAGAATCACAGGCTACTAACTCTCAGAAGAAGTAAGACAATTAAGAAGTTGAAATATAAGAATTAACTAAGATCCTGAACCTCCTATAGATAGAAGGAATGTTTCCCCTATTCAATAACTTACTCCTAGAGCATGTGAATCAAAAGCAATTTTAGGTCATTATGCCATGCATGGAGAGGGCATGAAAATTTTAGCATACAAAAAATGTAGAGAACAACCAAGAACTCCTGATGGATACCACTATTTACGGATGGTCTATTTGTGAGGTCCTTGTAGATGTAGGTGTTAAAGTCAACATCTTGACCAAGAATGCTTAGGATAAAATGGGTAGGCTAGCCTTGAGGCCTTCCCCTCATTTAATCTTCATGTTCAATAATACCTAAGCACAACCAATCAAAATTATGAAGAGCATAGTTTTAGATATCATGGGCACCAATTTTTTTGTTAACTTTGAAGTAATCAAGTAAGCAGAGCAGGATAACTACCTAATGCTTCTAGGAAAGTCATGGTGCTATGAAAATAATGTAGATATGTGCTTCAAAAGGTGTTACATGATTATTAAAAATAGAAAGGAGAGGGTAGGCATACCCCTCTCAAATGACCAAATACCCCCTATATCGAGAGCTTAGACATCGAGGATGAGATCAACAACATCTATAATATCATGGTGCAAGGCATCAAGACTTTAGACCCAAATGAATAAGGAGTCCTCTCTTGAGAAGATAGATAATCAACATTAGATACCATCGATGTTGCCTATGATTTATGGGTTGAATAAGTGTATGAGACCACTAGTCAAAGGTGTCACTTGTCAAAGGTGTCACTAGGTGCATGAAAAGGCACCAAAACTAGTAAAGATAGGCTAGTTCTAGATTGATACGCTTCTAAAAGGTGGGTATCTTATGCTAAGAAGGGAAAGTGAGTGTTTCACCTTAGTAAGGGAAAACTTACAGTGCTCCTAAGATATGGATTAATCCAGTGGAAAATTATGTATGTGACTTCAAATCATGTATCCCAAAAGAGGTGGATAGAATGGGCACACTAGTGTATACATTAAAGAGCATTATTGTTTATTAGTGGGAAGTAAAAAAGACTAACTTGCCAACTTGGAAAGATGTGAAGGAAACCATTTACACTATATTTAGAAAGAGTAATGAGGATTTGGACATCTCAACCTACTCTGGTGACTCTGATCCTATAATGCATGTGCATCTTTGAAAATAAACATAGACTATTTATAGTCAAAATTACCTAAGGAATCTATGGGTGTACACCTTATATAGGACCTTAAAAAATTGGGCAAAAACATGGTATATTATCAATAAGATTCATCATGAGACATCTAATTGGGATGCACTTAAGGATTGGTTTATTCACACCTTCTCCTTTTCTTTGCAAAACCTTGAATTGATTGAGTCATTATAAGTAGTTTGAAGGTTACTGTTTGATGAAACTTC
The DNA here is from genome assembly GCA_037957365.1 of Torreya grandis. Classification (NCBI taxonomy): domain Eukaryota; kingdom Viridiplantae; phylum Streptophyta; class Pinopsida; order Cupressales; family Taxaceae; genus Torreya; species Torreya grandis. The sequence continues at coordinate 780,791 of JARHVA010005163.1, forward strand.
TATATTATAGGAGTGCCTAAAAGACATGTTCGATGAAAAAGAGTTGGCACTCTTGAATTTATTTAAAGAGAAAACCCTCAACAGTGACTCTAGTGATGAGGATGATAAAACATGGAAGGTGCACAACTAGAAGAATCTGACAGGAAAAAGGAATTTGGTGCTTTAAGTTGAGGATAAAACCCTAGAATAAGAAGACCCTACCCATCTTTAGATATAAACAAATAAGGTCATTAGACAAGTTGAGGATTCACATCAGGTGAAAAATGAACCCTATTGTATAATGTTAAAAACTATGAAGGTATATATCAGTTCATAAGGGTAACCAAATTGGTCTAACACAGAGCTGGCACATATTGTTGATCTCTTGAAGGAGTTTTAAGACTTGTTCCCTTAGAATTATAGAGATATGAAATGCACACACCCATCCCTCATAAGGATGAGCATCAAAATTTTCAAAAACATAAGACCTGTCAAGAAGGGACCTTATATGATGAACCCCAATCTTTGCACCAAGGTTAAAATATAAATTGATGGTATGCTAGCTATAGGAATCATCTACCCTATGTAGGAATCCAAATGGGTTGTCTCCATGGTCATTATAATCAAGAAATATGGGTGCATATAAATTTATGTCAACAATATATTGTTGAACACCGCCTGCAGAACTAACCCCTTTCCAACTCCATTCATTGATGAAGTATTCAATGGCATCATAGGTTTCGAGATATACACTTTTACTGATGGGTTCTTAGGATACCATCAAGTTTAGATTAAGGAGGAGAACAATCCAAAAACTACCTTTGTGATATAATGGGGTTATTTCATTTACATCATGATGCCCTTTGGGCTAAATATTGCACCATCCATGTTCTCCAAAGTGGTGATCACCAATTTTAAATAATTCCTTCACAAGTTCCTCCAAGTATACTTAAATGAATGGACTATGTATGAGTTAGTAAAAGATCACTATGATAAATTACACCTTATGTTTGAAAGGTGCATACAATTGAAATTTTATTTAAACCTCAACAAGTGCATTTTTACAATGCCATTTGGCACTTTGCTCAGGCACATCATCTACAAAGATGGTCTTCTCATTATTCCAACAAAGATTGAAATCATCCTTTAGCTCCAAACCTCATTAATTTAGAAAGAAATTTTCACCTTTCTTGGCCATTACAAGTACTATAGGATGTTTATAAGGAATTATACCAAGATTACAGTGTGACCAAAAGAGATATTACAAAAGGATGGCCCATTCAATTAGGGTGCATCACAGGAGGATGCATTTGAGACCCTAAAGATCAAACTAACAAGCACATCGATATTATAATTTCCTAATTAGGTGACTCCATTCCATGTCCATGTTATTACATATAGTACTATGATAGGTGCCATTTTGGTGCAACTAGGTGAAGGCAAGATGGACCATCTCATTTATTTTACAAGTAGAAAACTTACCAAGGTAGATTAGAACTACACCATAACTAAGCGTAAGGTGCTTGCCATGGTTTATGCCCTATAAAAGTTATGGTAATATTTATTGGTGACCTCCTTCATCTTATTCACTGATCATGAGGTGCTTAAGTACCTAGTGAACAATCCCATTCTCTATGGGTGCATTTGTTTATGGGTTCTTTTATTTCAAGAGTTATAGTTCTCTATTGTAGTAAATCTTGTAAAACAAAACTCGAGCCTAAACCATCTATCTTGCATCAAATCTGGTAATAAAGTAGTTGAAGATGATGTGCCTGATGTGTAACTTTATAGGGTCCAATGTGTCCACAAATACTTGGCAGAGATCACCACATTTTGGGCATCTGGATCTATGCCCTAGACCATGACAAATAAGGAAAAGAAGTAGCTCATAGTTTGTGTTGCTCATTTTCAAATCATTCATGGGGAACTATACAAGTTAAACTATGATGAAGTTCTACACTGATGTGTCTTAGAGCATAAATGAGACTCAGTCTTGTAAGAAGTGCATGAGGGAATTGTTGGAGACCATTGTGTTGTAGATGTAATAGTACACAAAGTACTATAGTTAGGCTTATGGTGGCCAAATCGATTCTAAGATGCAAAATATTATGCCAAATAATGTGACATCTACTAGTGCATGGGCAAGCCAAACCATTGGGATGAGATGCCTCTCATTCCCATCATTTCTAAGGTGACATTTTAAAAATGACCTATCAACTTTGTTGGGCCTATTACTCTTACTACAAGGCATATAGGTGCATGATACATTCTAGATACCACAGACTACTTCATCAAGTGGGATGAAGCAATGCCAACCAAAAATTATATAGCTACCATCATAGTAAGGTTTATCTAGAGAATATCATCAATCTTTATGGTTGCCTAATTAGCTTAACTAGTGACTGTGGTGTGTACTTCATCAACAAAACCATCTAGGTCCTATTGATTGAATATATGGTGGTACACCATAAGCTGACAACTTATCATCCCCAAGTGAATAGAATAATAGAGGTATTTAATAACATATTGGAAATATGCCTCATAAAAATATACAACATTAGTCACAAATATTGGGATGACCATGTGTCAGTAGTATTATGGGCCTATCATACTACATTCAAGTGCCTAAACAAGGTTATACCATTTCAATTGGTGTTTGGCATCAAGTTCATTTTACCTATGGAATTTATAGTCCCTTATTGTGTATCATGCATATTGGTTGATTGTATGACCAAGAGTATTTGAGCGCATGCTTGGAAGACTTGGAGCGCTTAGATAAGACATGCACCCAAGCAAGATGGAGCCAGTAAATAGAAAAGGTGTGTCATAATCTATGTCATGATAAGCACATCAAGTGCACATTTTTTACTAAAGGTGCATTGGTCTTTTTAAATGGCTCAAAGTACCTCAAGCACCTATTAAAATTGTAGATTAGCTGGATGGGACCTTATATCATCCATAGTATATTGGATAATGGTGCATGTAAGTTGTGCACATTGATAGGTGAAATGCTCCTTGGGCATTTTAATGGCAATATATCAAATCCATATAGTCACTAAGATGGTACTTGTGCCATTAGACATCAACTTCCCAATCATAAATCAATTGATTTGTGTTGACCATAATAAAATTTGGTGCAAGCCAAATCTTTCCTTATGTTGTTTTGTTTGTGTTAAGTGAATAAGCATGGCACTTTCAGGCATGTAGGATAACTCTTTTGGTGCTTGCACATATAAATCTAGTTAGGTGAGTGCAACATGGATACTCTCTAAAGTGCTTGAGGCTAGACACCTAAGTTTTGGGCATGTGAGGTTTACTAGATTCAGAAAACTATGATTACAAGTTGACCAAGGGAGGTGCACAATATGCTAGTGTGTAAGAAATAAAGAAAAGAGAATAAAGCACTGAAGGACCAACGTAAATATTTTTATGAGGTAGGGAAGGCTAAAGAAAGAGACATGGAAGCATAGAGAAATTCACCAAGAAAGAGAGGTGCACTTGAAAGGAAATGCAACACTAAGAAGAGATGGAACCGAGGAGGCCAAATTATGTGCATGTAAATCACTGCACCCAGGTTACCATAATAAAGGTGAAGATCATGCCAAGGTGAATAAAGCACAAGAGAATGATCATTGAGATATCTAACACCCACCCAATGATCAATGAAAAGCGACCATTCAAATCACCTGTCACTCAGGCAAATAAATTATACAAAAAATTAATGTTGTGAAGGTGGAAGCATAAATATCCATAATAAATGAAAATTTGTTAGCAAATTTTAGTAGATTTTATGGGTTTAGTATATTTGAAGAAATCCACATGATGCCAAGCCATTAGTCATTAGTCATTAATGAGGTAGATGAAAATAGGGTATAAAGGGGCAAATAGTAGATTGTAATATGTTACAAACATTTGTAAGAATTCAAACTAGAACATAGAGTTGAAGCCACCCAAACTAGAAAATGATACCACAGTGAAAACCAGAGCATCCACAACCCCCAAGTAAGAATGGTTGAATAAAAACAAGATTATGTTATGATTTGAATTGGAAAAGAGATGAGTGGAGAAGGATTGAGAGATAAATAGGGAATTAGAAGTTTTGTAGAATGCCAAAGCCATCATTAATGATGTAAGAAGCTCAAGATCCAAAGACATAGTCACATTTCTAGTGACTGAAGAGTTCCAAGCATGATTAAGGGCTTTAGAAAGATCAACTAATCACATTTTAGTAGTATCAAGTTCAAAATGGGTAAGAAAATATTAATTACATCTCTACCATAGGTAGAGAACGATGCAAATAGATCACGATTAGTAAAATAAGCAGTCACCACAAAATTATAGGTATAACTAGCATAAGGCATAAGAATCATAGTGATAGACCCAGAATCAAGTGTAATTATTTATTATAGATATATGAAGTTCCCCCCAGAGGTTATGGTGGGGGAGAAGTTGGTATCTTTTGCACACATTTATAAATTGAAGGATTATAACCATCAGATAGGGAACAATGTGTAGGATTTGAACAAAAATTGAATGATCAACACATAGAAGAAGATAAAGGTGGGCATTGCACTCTATGATGAATCCATCTAAGACAAATTAGTGACCATCGATGCAACCCAATTATTTGAGATACCAAGCTTTGGCAAGCTAGAGGAACTAGTGTAATTCCTCCTCTCATGTGTATATGGTGACCATTTTTATATTCCAAAATGGTACATGAGGATCTTGACACACCTCATTAGTAGATCACTAGGCTACCAGGTATAGGGGTGGACATCCATCAATTTATTGATGATGAAGTGGAGGGTGATATGATCATGAAGCTACTCAATTATTACAAGTCAGGGTTCATGTTCTCAATCAAATTTATTTAGCACCCCAACATGAGGGTAGTGGAGTACCTAGTTAGATCCAAAATATTCCCTAGTAATTGATGATCTAACATTATCAAGACCTACTTGTGCATTTCCCACCACATGGTGCAAAACATGAAATTCAACATCTCTAAATTCATTGTCGAGGATATTGTTAAGAATGCACAAGAGTGCCAATAGGCATGCGAGACCTTTAGGTGGGGGTATATACTAATCTTGATTATGATGAAGGAGATATGTGTGCTGGATAGTGATGATGATAACCTATGGGTGTTCCAACCCCACCATGAGTCCCCTATGATGAATTATCAAGACTTAATTTACCCACCCAACTTCTTACAATAATATAAGACAAGGGTGCAAGGGTGGTGTGATAGGTACATCAAAGCCTTTAGGATTGAATGGTCCATCTCTCAGGAGCTTCCCCAACACCTAGTAGGAATGGCAACCTTTTCCTTAATGAAACATTTTTATGTAGTGCACCTGGCACTCATAGATGGGAACCTGTCTGAGTGGCTAAAGTTGCCTTATGCATTTTCTACCAAATATTTCATGGAAATGCTAAGGATGATTCCAAATGTGAAATAGTTGGAATTCCCGATCAAGACCATGGATCAAGATAGGAGCAAGTTGAGGCACTAGTTTGTTTTCCCTAGATCTAAAAACACTAAAAATAATAAGGATGACTATAATAGGTCAAACCTCCATCCCCTCTAGAGATAAATAATAAAAAGGTGCATCTTCAACTTATACTATGAAATAAAGTCATGTAATAAGGGTAAAGATCTAGGAAAATATGATGATCTCCCCCTCCTGATCAATAATGAAGGGAAGGCTATGCCAAAGATGTAGGATAAGACTCCAAAATAAAATGGGAGAGAAAATTGAAGAGCTCACAGAGTGTATTAAGTTAAAGATTGTCTCTAGAGAATAAATTACACCTCTATCTCCTAAGAAGTGTGTAACCTTCATGTTAGAGAGTGTTTCCTCTAGTAAGAAGAATAAGAAAAAGACAAAGGGACCAGTTATATTCCCTACTATAACTTTAGTGGAGATGGAGAAAGGGGTGACCCTCATGCCTAGAATAGAGGAAGAGACTGAAGAAGATATATCAGGGACATACATCCTATACATAGAAGAGGAAGAATAACCAAACACCAAGGATGTATAGGAGGCCCTTAATATTAGTATAACTATCATGCTTGAAGAAGTAGAGGAGCTAGCAAACCCCTCATCTAGTAAAGAACCCTCCACATCACCTCCACAAATAGAAGAGGAGAAGAGAAGGGTTTAAAATAAAATGGGCTTGAGTGAGGTATACATTGAGAAGGCATTGGCACTTGATGATAAGCATAAAATTTCCAAAGAAAAATAAGTGGCCAAGGTAGATAAAAAGGATAGGAAGGTTCTTAAAAGTAAATGACCAACCTTTGAAGTAGTCAAGAAAGTGCCCAATGTCCCCACTAAGAAGGTAGAAAAATCTGCACAAGAGGTGCACCCAAGTAGTGAAGGGGTACTTGAATAAGGTGATACTAGCACTTTAAAATAGAAAATAGAGATACTTTAGGAACCCTAGTAGTAATAAGGTGATGTTGGCACTGAAATAATTTATTTGAAGGTGAGTATTGAGAAACCTCAAGATTAAGAAGCAGATGAAGTGGAAAAGTTTGAAGAAGAAACCCCTAATGATTAAATAGGTGAGTCCTCTAAGGAAATCACCAAAGAAAGTAGTGATACTAGTGAATAAGAAGGAGAAAAAATAAATATGGCCATCATCAAGAAGGATGATGCAGAGCTGAGCAGAAGGGATGGGGGGACTAAGATCTTTACATGTATGAGACTCATTTTGAGGCACTTAGAGAGTCTAATTCAAGCCTAAAAGAGCCTGAGGGATAGGACTCCCTCCTTATAAACCCTTATGACATGAACCCAATCTAGTCTTGGAATGCACTAATAAGAATGGCTAATAACTTTGAACACTGGAATATCATCAATGATGGCAGGGTGAGAAAATGGAAGAAGCTCCACAAAAAAGTCAAAGATGAAGCACAAGACACCAAATTTAAGGTGTAGTAGCTCTATGAGTGCATAGAGATGACCAAACCATCCCTTTTGGGTAGTATCGATACTTTGAACCTCTTAGAGGTTAATAAAATCTATGTGATAGTGGAGCAAATGCTCCCAAGGTTAAAACTCAAGCTGACACAAGAAGAAAAAGAAGAAGATCTCTATGTTTCATTGTAAAAGGATCTATATGGTAAGCTTAAAGAGGTAAAAGACCTATTTGAGAAACTATAAGAGGGAATGGATGCAGTCGATGCCATTTTATTGAGCTTCTCCAACCAAGCCTCAGTCATAGACATGTACTTAGAGTAAGAAAAATAGGAGAAGGAGAAGTTGATGGTGTAGGTATACTCGATGAGCAGGTTAGATCAAGTACAAATCATGGGGAGAATCAATGTGATAAAAAATTAGATTAAATAATAAGAGTAGAAATTAGAATCACTCTTTTAAGCTCTATAAACTAAAGCCTATGAGTAAGGAACAATCCTAGATGGGAGTGTGTAAAAGACAAAGGCAAATGTAGAGGCCTTCATAAAAGAGCTAGAGAAGAATGATGTACTTGTGCCTAGTGCCATATCCACTAAAATAGATAGTACCACTAAAGAAATCAAGCTTACCATTAAGGGATTTGAATACTTTAGCACCAAGCTTAAGGAGAGTGCACTCAAGACTTATACCACCAAGACCTTGATAGCATAGTCCAAGGATGGACTAGAAATTTTGTATGGGGTATTGTTGGGCCCCTTAATTTGGTAAGTAAAGGATTTGCACTAACACAACATACACATTGGCATGAGGTGAACATTTTTTGTAATGATAACATTTTGGCATTTTGGTGCTAGCTAGAGGTTAAATTGCATACCTTACACTAGATGGTAGGTAGTTAACTGGTTCTCAGATCTTTAGGGAATCTTCTAAGATTGGTGATACCTGGTGACTATAACATAAAGTTCACAAGGTGATAGAGCTAATAGGAATGATCACCAAGGCTTGAGCTTGACACTCAATGTGTGCATTCTACCCTAGTGGAGTTGCTCCAGAAGGCTATAAAAATATCTTGAACTAGTTGATAAAAAATGTGAAGATATTATAGCAAAGCTCTGGTAGATTTTAATTGCTCTGTATGCATGCATCGGGTAGTCATTAATCTTAGGCTTAGTATGGATGCCATGAAGGCTTCATTTGCATATGCCAAAGCTTGCCTATGATCTTTGGGGTCATTTAGTATGAATCTAACATATGTTCTTCCATAAATGTTATACTATATTTTAACTTTGATCAAGGAAAATGATTATTGCATTAAATGGTACTCTATCTAGATTATGCATATTTTATATTGCTTATGAAATACAAGATATATGTAATGGTATAATATCAGCTATGTTGAGTGATGTTTATGAGATTATATTTTACATCATTAATGGATTCCTTATTAATAAATGATGACATCATCATAAATCTATTGAGAGTATGAGTATAAATCCTACACCAAGTGTTTTTACCCTTGTTAGAAGTGCGAACCTAGTATGAATACTTGAATTGAAGTGTCCCTTTGACCCTTCAAGTGCCTATAGGATGCTAGGATTAGTCCACCAAAATTATTGTGCCTATGGATATACTTAAATCCTTATTTGAATTGATCAAGTCCTATAATTTATATCATGTGCCATGACACAACTAGCCCAATGTGGGCCCCAGTTCCTTCTCAATTGCACTTCGGGTGAGCACATAAGAAATGTGCCTTATGTTGATTGAATTCAATGTATTTGAGTGTTCAAATGTTGAGATCTAAGGTAATATCCCATGTTTTCACTTGGTTGTAAGAAACCAAGAACTAATACAAATATGTGTCCTTTTCTATAACACAGGGTCCATTGGCTCAAGATAGGGAGCAAAGCTTCTAAAAAATTCTTTCAAATGTTATGAGACAAAAACTCAAAGAAAAAAATCTAGGCTATCTCAGATGCTAAAAAGAGATTATCAGAGACACCACAAATTATTTAATCTTTTGTCCTTCACTATCAACAAGTATTAAGAGGTCAAGCTTCCTCTATAGATCGTGATATTCCCCTTCAATAGTATCTCATAATGGTTCCTTGAAAACTCACTCCTACCTAGTAGGTGGCTTGTAGTAGGATCCTCACTATGGATGATTCGCATGAGGTAGCGTCTCATATGGAAAATGACAAAGTTCCAGGCATTGATGGTTTCTCTTGTGAATTCTATAAAACCCTCTAAGATCCAGGCATTGATGACTTCTCATGTTTATCAAGAGGCCTTTCACACTCATTCTCTAAGGAAGAATATAAATAAAGGAAACATTAAATTCATACCTAAGTAAGGGGTTCCTAAATTAATTTGTAATTGGTGGCTAATCACCCTCCTAAATGTTTCCTATAATATCATATCCAAATCTCTAATGCTCTGATTGTGCAATCTACTACCACACATCATGCACCCTGAGCAAATAGGATTCATCAAAAGTAGATATATATTAGACAACATCATTATAGTTTGAGAAGGAATGGATTTGGCTAGAAGGTCTAAGTAACAAGTTATGCTCATTAAAATTGACTAAAAAATCTTATGACCGTATTGAGTGGTTGTTCATCGTGGCTATGCTTAGAGCCCTGGGCTTTGGGACCAATTTCATTCAAACCATCCAGATGCTTTTTTCAGACAACTCAATCATCCTCTCCATTAATGGAGTCACTTCTAAGCAATTTAGTTTGTTTCAATCTATTCACCAAGAATGCCCTTTGGCACCCATCCTTTATGTGTTTGTAGTTGAGTATTTTAGATATATTCTTAGAAATGCCCAAGATAAGGGCCTTGTTAAGGGAATCTATCTCCCTCCAGATAAATAAAACCCTCACAAAGATATGAAATTATTGAATGGCCACTTTTTAGATGATTCTTTCCTTACTCTTATTGAATATGAGGATAATTTAGACAACACCTTATAGTGTGTCAACACCTTCTATCTTGCCTTTGGGTCAAGCATCTAATGGCAAAAAACTCATTTCTAAAGGTAATCATACCTCCTTCTTCTATCATGGGCTACCAAATATGGATGGGGCTAGATCCAACATGATGAAATTTTCAAGTTTCTTGGCATCCTTTTTACTTTCAATTCCTCTCCACCCCTAATATGGAAATATGTTATTAATAGAGTAGATAAAAATATGGAATATTGTGTGACTAAGCCTTATCATTAGCAATTAAGTTCCAAATCTACTTGAAAGTGATTGCAACCACTCATGATTACTACTCTTCATGTTGGGTTCCTTCAATGAATTCTTACCAGAAACTTGAAAAACTTCTTTGGGATTTACTCTAGGCTAATTCTTCCCATGGACATGGATTCCACAAGGTGGCATGGGATTAACACTGCCTCACGCAAGATGCCAAAGGTATGGGGCTCATTAACATGGCTTGTTAAGGAACTGCCTTATGTTCTAAATGGATTGTGTGGGCCATTGCTGATAAGGAAGCTTCAAAGGTGTTATTATAACACTGCATCTCTTCGAGCTTGCTTAAAGGAAAAAAATATTGGAAAGGGCTCGACTTCTTCAATATGATTATCATTGAATCCCCCATCCAAATTTCAAGGTCCATTGTGGTGAAAATCACCTAGAAAGCATGGGAAAATATCAAAGCATGGCTTCTCTAAAATGGCTCAAGGTTCTAAGATGGGCTATCTGTTAACTCCCACTCACTATGGTGATCACCTATTATTAATTTTAATGAAGTCCCTTTGGCCAAGGTTCCTTGGATCAATGTTTTCAAGTTATTTTGTAGAGGCATTCATACTATCTAAGATATTTTTTGTAAGTAGTCTCACTCTTGGATATCCTTGTAAGAGGTGAAAACCAAATTCCAATTAGCCAATACTAATAAAGAATCCTTCTAAGAAATCATTAACATTATTCCACCTTCAATGCTTCACAAAATTTCTATTCACTCCACTCATCCTTGGTGGTAGGACTAGAAGTGGTATGTTGAAACTATGTTCATAATTACACCCCCCCAGCTTGGATATGGATGGATTATTGCCCACATGCCTATTATGGACAAGCTTAAATCCCACTAGGGTCTACATTCCTCTATTTTTACCTAGTTCTTCCATTTTCACACAGTCTAGGAAGCTTGCTTAGAGCCTCAACTATCTCATTTTTCTTGGTGTATCTTATATCAGGGCTTACCTATTGGCATAAGGCTTGTTCACTTAGGAGTTTTCCTTCCTACTTGTCCTTTATGTGGCCATTTATAAATGCTCCCTCACCTTTTCTGGTACTAATCCAAAGCTCAAAGGGTTTATACATGGATTCATGAACTTTTTAGGCCTTTCCATCCCAAATTATTTCATTGGTAGCATATCCTTCTTGAAGATAAACCCACTTTGCTTTTTAAATATACCTAAGTCTAGCATACTTTCAGAGTGGAGATTTTCTTTTGGTTATGGAAAGAAATAAATAATGTAGTATTTAACAATGCTACTTCATATTGTAATTTTTATACTTTGAGCAAATCCTCTATTATTTCCAATGTTATTTTACAAATACAAGTGCAAGATAACAAAGTTGCCATGGAGTTTGGCCATCTCCAACACCTTCTCACTCATTGGGGAGATGTTCCTTATGTTATGACATGGGTTTCTCTATATCTATCTAGGGAGCACAAGTTGGATGACATAATTGTCTTACCACATTGAGGTAGACACTGGCGTATCCGATCTTGGCTTCACTCTCATAGTGGCACCCTATACGAGCACATGACCCCTCTTGGGCAGTAGTGAGGGTGGCAACCTCTACCTCCTTCCCCTACTGGGTAGGATGGTTAAGATGCTTATCCTACTCATATGCATCAGTATGCTTTGGGGCACCACATGTTCATCATTTATATGTGGTGGACAACTTTCCTAGTCTCTCTTTGGCCATATCTCCTACTCAGACACAAGAAGAAGATGATGATAAGGAAATTGCTCAGGATTCTAGTTGGGAGCCAATTATAGATGACAATGACTTACCAAGCTTGGGCTAGGGCCCTGATGATATGGATCCTATACCTTCCATCCTTGGTCTAGTAGCTTAATATTTTCTCTTATGATGTCATAATGACTTGTTCCTAGGCAAGGCCCAAATGCTTTTGTTGTTGCTATTTTCTGTTCCTAGGCTTTGCCTAGTTTGATGTTGAGGTGTGCTTCCATACCACCTATTTTTTTGTAAATTATTTGTATATTTATTTTGTTAATATATATAGATATATTTTATCAAAAAAAAAATATTGTGGAAGAAAAATTGCATGCTACATAAATTTGATTAATAGAAAGATAATTACTTTTATTATTGCAAGAATAGTCATGACTCTTTTTTATGATGGTTATTTATTCAATAGTGTTTCAAATGTTCATAAAATTTATAGTAGAATGTGGAAATATTATATTATATATATATATATATATATATATATATATATATATATATATATACATATTTTATTTATTTATTATAATTTTTATAGTTTTAGTAATTTATTTAAAATTTCACCTTGTAGTTAATATGGTCTCTTAAAAAAATTGATTACAATTTATAGTTTAAAAAATGTAAATATGGTTATACAACCACAAATTTAGTATTGATTACAACTTTGATTGGTCATGTTATATTTGTGTAGAGAAAATGTCAGACCTTGATAGTGTTATATGTCGTATTGTATTATGATAGTTTAATCATTGTATTTCATAACTAAGTGCAAAGTTGTGAAGAATGTACAACTTTATTTTTGTTATATGTTTCAATGTGTCTTTTTATTGTATGCTCATATTAGGTTATATGATGGAATATGGAATATATAAATTAAATTTATGTATGAATCCCATCCATTTGAAATGATTAGACTTTTACAACATAACTTGAGTGTCACAAGTACTACAAGAGTTGTTGATTTGTGTGGATCAAAATCTATTTTCCCAACAAATAGTGTTTCCCTTTCTACATGACCTATATCAATGCATAAAAAATGACATGTTATCCAAAATTGGCCACCATGAGTGAGTATAATTTAAAATTTTATTTGACAAACTTTCTTTAACTCTTTTGATGACCTTTTTATAGGTTTTGTATTAGCTTATAGGTCATGCCCTGTTATAGGAAGGTGTCTTGTCAAGAGTTTGGTCATATTAATTTCTATTGAAAGATATATAAGAGTGAATCAAAACCCATAGTCTTGTCACCAATCCCTTCCATGAAGGCCATGTTTAGGTGTTTGGAAAATATTAAGGCATCCTAGCAAAGTTTAAGGTTACTTTACAAAGGTTAAGATATGTTGGTCCATGGTGAAGTATTAGTGTATTGACCTTCCAATATAACATAATTACTTATGGTGGATGAGAGATTATATATACAAGATATGGTAAGATTGAAACATTTTTATTTCATGTTTAGCAAAGGTTAATGTAGATTTTCAAAAATTAAGGTAATGGTTGCCTTTGCAACTTGAAAGGATCAAGTGAATTTTGAGGTCTCTAACATGTTTATAAGTTATTACAAGGAGTTTTATTACTTAAACATGATCATCTAGGTTATTTTCAATGTGAAATAACTAGTTGGACCTTCTAAAAGTCAACAAAGTGAAATATATAACATAGAAATACACTTGTCAAGGTCTTATAAAGCAACTTTTCAATGTGGAGATGGTCAGTTCAGGTCAAAAATGGATGGTTTTAGGTCCTTATGATTTTATTAGGGTAAAATTATGCTTGTGTCAGAATTTTTAGGTCCAAATAAGATAAAAAAATGTTTCATCTCTTCCATTGATCTCCTTGCAAGCTAGTGGAGGCCATTTTCAAGTGTTAATTTCATGAAGAGGAAGGAGAGTTGGATCCAGTTCTATTTTGGGTTTATATGGGCCATTATGGAATTTAAATTATAGGAATTATATATTTTTTTAAAGGGATATGATTTATGAACAATCATTAGCAAAATAAGTAGCTCAAAACCCTCATAAAACCCCACAGACAGGATTTTTCTTGTCTCAACACATTTTCAGGTTATTGGATGAAAATTAATGGTTTTTTTCTATATAATAAAGGGTATTAATAATCCTTCAAAACATTTTCCACCATTATTTGGCATGTGTGAGAAATCAATATAGCAAAAAGTGTTGTGGTTGTTATTTTTGAAGGTGGCAGGCAAGGTTTTTGAGGTTGTGATTTTATTAAGCATGGAATAAATTTATGTTTGGAATGAAAACAATATAATAAAATCCAAATATACTCATATATCCTTCTCAGGTCTCATACAATAATTAATAGGGTCAAATATCAAAGAGACTAATAAGGCATGTTGATTATGCATAAAACTATCTATAAGTGGTTATCAAAAGGTACCTAGAAGAGGAAAATACATGGTGTTAGAGTGAATATTTGAGACCTAAATTTATTTTTATTCCATTATAAAATTTTAGGAGTGTTTAATCCACCAAAAAAGTAATCCAAGTCATGCAAATGGTATTTTGATCAAGACCTTGTTGTAGGAGGTTTTAGGCCCATTGAATCTAAAAGGAGCAATGTTGCTTCTAAGTTTTGTTCCTCAATAAACCAATAGAAACATTTGTTTCTTATTTGTATTGGTGACTTATATATATTTATGAATTATATATAAGTTTTTTGAATTCAATCCATAGATATCTCTCATAGAGGATTGAAGGTGGTAGTCCATCAACAACATTGGTTTGAATACCATCACAATATTTCAAGTTTTGAAAAGTAAGTAATAGGCCTAGATAACAATAAATAATGGTAATTTTGAAATATAAAAACTAAAAATTCACTCCTAAAACTCATACAGTACTCCCAAATATATACTCAATATATATGCAGTCTAAAGAACACATATAGTCTTCAAAGATAAGAAAAATAGTCTTATAAACAAATTCCATTGAGGTTTTGAGAAGTATTGTACAAGTGAAATATACATTTGAGTGATTCATGGTGGAGATATGAAGCTCTCTAATATTTAACATTAATGTAACAATCTCTTAATATCATCTTTGAAGTGAACTTGCAGGACAAAGACCTAGGAACATCAGCCTAGTGTTTGCAAACAATACCAGGTGTATAAAGACAATTTGAGATGTTTTAGAGGAGAATTTGGTCTTGAAAACTGATCTAAAATATCAAATAAAAGATTATATGGCTTATAATACCAATAAAAATGTCATAAATGTATTAAAATAAGGTGAATGTAGACATATAGGTTTACAGACTTATAGGTCCACATTCTCAATTAAGATAAGAAAACCTTGCATGAAGTATGAGGTTTGAATAATAAATGAAGAGTGAAATGCATAATAATACATTGAGAAGATATGTGAAGGGTATAAAAAATAGGATAATTGAATAAAATACCCTTTATTTAACCCTAATAAGCATCAAACCCAAAGAAGACCTATAGGCCTACTAAAGAGTTATAAGCATGTTTTCATAAATTCAAGAGAATATGCAATAAGTTGTATTTGGATTGTGGTTTTAATGGATAATATAGGAATGTGGGAGCCATGAGAGGTCTTGGAAGGTTCTGAAGAGGTTTTGAAGTTAATCAAAATGACAAGGGAAAGTTACATCCTATGACACAGTCCTAAATGCACACATAATTATGAAAACTTGGCATGCTAGAGAATTATGAAGATGATTCAAGGATAAATTAATATTATATGGGTTGAATGAAGTTTGGGTATAACTCACACAGGTCTTGGTTTGATTTGAAGTGTCCTAAAACTCTCCCCATGCCTTTTTCTCTACTCTAAAACTATTCAGCCTTCAGTCTTTCCAACTAAGGGATAAAGACTTGAAATTTGCATAATTTAAGTTCTAACACTTAAAATTGCATTAAAATTGGTCATTTAACCTTATTTTATGTACCTTAAAATATTTTCATAGTTTTTGAGTAGTACTTTATGGTATTGCATGGTCTCCAGTACTGTAGGCTTGTTTTAGGCCTAATTAAGACTAAGTATGAATGATGGGTGTTGGGTTATTAGGTATACATTGGGAGTTGAGCCATAAAATTTTAGGTAAATCATCAAGGAGGATATCCCATTATATATATTAATATCATTTATTAGTCCACCCATATTCTATAGGTGCCTCCATGCTATCACCTAAGTGAGGAGGCTTGAACAACCTCCTCAAGGGTACAATTTAGAGTCATAACAGTTCTATCATGCCCAATGGGACAAAAAGTTAATCCATTGAAGATTTATCAATTAATATCTTCAATACATCATATTTTATAGGCATGAACACAAATATCAATGGTGACTCCAAGTGAATCACAGCTAATATAAGTAAAAATCATAAAAGGGAATGTATTCTTACTCTTAATTTTGTGAAAATGCATATTCCTTACCTACATATCCTTCACATAAAGGTAATGATGTTTATGTCTTCTCCTCAAGTATCCCTTAAACAACATATCAAGCTTTTCATATCACTTGCCCACCTCCCACCCTTGCTCATGCTCCCAATCAATCTTGGCAAAGTCATTCTTCCCCTAGTCAACCTGAAGAAAGTTTTAAAGAGGTAAGACTTGATTTTGAGAGAAAAATGAAAGAAAATTATATAATAAGGTATTATAATATGCATCAAGAAGATCTTGCATATTAGGCCTTTATCCATGAGTAAGAGTTAAGGTATAAGGAGGAGTATATAGCTTGACAAATTCAAAATAAGAAAGAGCAATGTCAGGATCTTGCTCCACCAAAAGAGCACAATATGATTACCAAACCAAGCAACTTAATATGCGGAAATTAACCAGATTCACCAAGTAACTAGACTTCAGAGTAACACATGATATGAGAGACAATACACAAATTGTATTAACACTTTATACAGAAAAGAATACAATAAATAAGATGCCACTTCTTCTCCACCACCTTACAGAGGTTTCCCACACCTCAAGTGAACAGTAATTCTTCTCCCCAAAGCTCTCCCTCTCAGGTCCCAACACCCAACTCAAAATACAGAGTTGGTGTTCACCTCCTGTGCTCCACGCACACCACAAGTGCTACACGCACTCCACAAGCACTCCACGTGCTCCACAAGTACTCAAGGTACTTCAAGTAGATCTCCCATGAACCTGCAATAACCTACACTTCAACAGACCATACTTATGGAAGGAACTCCCTTGCCTTCCTCTTTGCTCTATCTGAGTACACACCTGTACTCCAAGTAGATCCTGCCTGATACTGCTCCCTATTGTGTTGCTATCTATATGATCCTGCACACCTGCAAATCAAACACGGTTCTGCTCACCTGTGAACCTTGACCTTGCACACACATACACCTGCAGATCAACGATCTTACTTACCATGTAGATCTCCTATATAGGCCATGCAACTGTGACCAAGATCCTACACACCTGAAGAACCCTTGTCCTTGCCTCACCAAGTCCTTATGATTCTCCAACCAGTACCAAGCTTGGCACTGATAGGGAACTAGGAGGAACACCCTTACTCATTTCACACACAGAAGGAGCAAACTTTGCTCAACTCAAACTAGAACACATTTCCAATACAACCATGAGTCTATTATATAGATCTCATCCAAACAATAATTAGACATCTAATTACAATAATTAGATCTGCAGCTCTCAGTCTAAAAATAGCTCTAATCATGTAAACACTTGGTTCGTTAGCTAACTGCCCATAATTAGCTCGCAGTCGAACCACACAGGTGACCAACGTCGGTCCCTGTCTGCCTGGAGGTGACCGACGCCGGCCGATCCCTGACCGACGTCGGTTGCTTCTCTTCACTATCCTACCGACGTTGGCTGATCAGATCGACGCCGGTTGCTCTGACGCTCAGCAACCTTCAGCAACCCCTCCAATGGCCTTCTCCATGTCTGCATCAGTGAAGCTTTTAGCTCCACAACCTAACAAGCAAGACTCTTAGTTGCTCATGAGAATGTTAAATAATGAAATATTAATCAGAAATATGGATATAATAATATATATTGGCTAAGTTTTCCTTATTCATATAATTCAAAATCTAAGGGACTCATTATAGTTTTTAAGGAGTGAGAGGGCAGCGTTTGAGAATAATGAAAGGTTGGTAATAATATATTTAATTCAAATCATGGAGGATAGGTTAGTAAGGTGGGAGAAGAAAGAATACCAATACCATCAACCTTATTTACCTTGTCTAACCCCAAGTTAGTCTTATTTTGCTCCAAATATTCTTCAAGCTAAAATTCACCATCAAAAGAAGCTCCATGAACCACCTAGTGAGTCCACTAGCCTATAAATTCCAAGTTGGAAGATTTTAAATCCTCAACAAAATCCTATTCTTATGCAATATTCAACCACTCTTCCTAAAGAGCCTAAAACCATTCCACATTAGAGGCCTTCTTGGACAATGACTCTTGATTACATCATGCCAATCCTTGAGAATGAACCTCCTCCTATGCCCATCTAAAATCAAGAGAGAAAAGAGGTTATAGAAGCCACCAAAAAAAAATCCAAGTTAGAAGGAAACTCTTCATATTCAATCCCAATATCAAGAGAAAGAAAAGGTGTTAGAATTCAAGCCAAGGGAGTTCCTAAGCTTCCTAAGCCCTTCACCTATCCCTAAAGTCTTATTTTTTCATGAGTCTCAAAATACATTAGAGGTTGATAAGTTGGTTGTTGAGTGGAATAAATAAAATTAGAAGCTTTTGACACAATTTCATCCTCTTCCTCTACCAAATGAATATCTTTCCCTCCCACCATCTCCCATTTGAAAGGGGAACATGTTGTATAGGAAACAATAGAAGAGATTAAAGATAAGGAAGAGAGTGTCTCTATTGGGTATTAAGAAGAGATCACCATTAGTAGTCCCCTTCACAAGGGAAAAGAGCAGTAGGTGTGAAACAAGATAAACATAATTACCTAACCCTTTCTTGCATAGATGAGCTTCCATGTTTCATGGAAGAAGAGAGTGATCAACTTATAGAACATGAACTTGAATATGTTCAAGAATAACCTGCAATAGTGGTTGAAGTGGGGGTTCTTAATGAGCAAGAAAAACTTGATGAGGCTTGGCAATAGTTGTACTATGCATTTTTGGAAGAGCTTGAATATCTTGGTATGAAAATTTTGGAACAAGTTACAACATACCTTAAAGGAGATTATATCCTTCAAAAATAACAAGAAGAGTTTGTTATCTTTGATGAACTTTAATATCAAGACATGCCTAAAGATACTAGTGGGAAGATTATGGATTCTAATGAGGTTATAAGCCTTGAAGAAGTTTTCCTCCCTCAAAAGGTACAAGAAGAAGATCTCAATGAAGATAGGCATCAATATTTTGAACTCCTTCAAGACTGTGAAAACCTTTGAAATCCTATTTCTCTTGGTGAAGGAAGTGATAGGATGATTGGAAAGCTTGAAGAGCATGGTCAAAGGAATAAAAATCAAGGTATGTCTCAAGAAGATCTTGATGAATCTACATACAAGTTTGTGGAGCTCCTTGAAGAAATTAAGTAGTTTGCAGCTGATGGTAAGCAAAATGACATCATGCAAGATGTCATAAAAGACCAAGATAAAAGTTCTAAAGAATCATTGGAGTTTAAGGTTGCAATATCCCTTATAAATCAAAGGGTGATAACTTGGAAAACATTACCAAGGGTGGATAATAGTATGAGGTAAGTGTTGAAGATCAAGATGAATTTATGTTCATTGGGGATGTGTTTACTATTATTGATCTATTTGAGGTCAATCCAAAGATAGTGGTGGTCAATAAAGGAGCTAATAAAGAAAGAATAAAGTCTAAACAATAGATTGTACATCATTCTTTTTCATCACATGAAAAAGACTTAAGGAGTCTTATTTTTCATCTAAGAGGATCAAAATTTAAAGATTAGTTGTATATAGTAGTTTATTATTTTGATTTCCCTAATCTGACACAAAATAAAGGGTACTTAAATATGATTTTAGTTAGCCTGGAAGTGTTGCATATCATTCAATCCAAGGATCTTTATGCCAAAATAAGGTTACGAGGAATAGGCCTTAAAGAGAGAAAATATGAGAACTATGAAGGAAATTGTAGAATAGAGGTGGAATGAGAATCGGTAGTATGCCCACCTCCTTCAAGACTTAAATGATTCTATTCAACACATCCACATTAGATTTTTACCAAAGGGGGATGTCCTCATCTGTAAACTTGACCCCAACAACCTTTACTCTATTAAATCTAGTTATTCTTCCCTTTGGGACCAGGAGGATGAAGATGATGACTAGCAAGACCTTTGGCTTTAAAACCTCATCCCCAAAATCAGTGTATTTTTATGGTTGGTAGCCTAAAAAAATATTTTAACTTTGGATAATTTGGTAAAAAGAGGCATCCCCATCCCTAATAGATGTGTTCTTTGCAAGCAGGAATTTGATTATGTTCAAGAATAACCTGCAATAGTGGTTGAAGTGGGGGTTCTTAATGAGCAAGAAAAACTTGATGAGGCTTGGCAATAGTTGTACTATGCATTTTTGGAAGAGCTTGAATATCTTGGTATGAAAATTTTGGAACAAGTTACAACATACCTTAAAGGAGATTATATCCTTCAAAAATAACAAGAAGAGTTTGTTATCTTTGATGAACTTTAATATCAAGACATGCCTAAAGATACTAGTGGGAAGATTATGGATTCTAATGAGGTTATAAGCCTTGAAGAAGTTTTCCTCCCTCAAAAGGTACAAGAAGAAGATCTCAATGAAGATGGGCATCAATATTTTGAACTCCTTCAAGACTGTGAAAACCTTTGAAATCCTATTTCTCTTGGTGAAGGATAACCTGAACATGAACTTGAATATGTTCAAGAATAACCTGCAATAGTGGTTGAAGTGGGGGTTCTTAATGAGCAAGAAAAACTTGATGAGGCTTGGCAATAGTTGTACCATGCATTTTTGGAAGAATAGAAGTTCAACTTATAGAACATGAACTTGAATATGTTCAAGAATAACCTGCAATAGTGGTTGAAGTGGAGGTTCTTAATGAGCAAGAAAAACTTGATGAGGCTTGGCAATAGTTGTACTATGCATTTTTGGAAGAGCTTGAATATCTTGGTATGAAAATTTTGGAACAAGTTACAACATACCTTAAAGGAGATTATATCCTTCAAAAATAACAAGAAGAGTTTGTTATCTTTGATGAACTTTAATATCAAGACATGCCTAAAGATACTAGTGGGAAGATTATGGATTCTAATGAGGTTATAAGCCTTGAAGAAGTTTTCCTCCCTCAAAAGGTACAAGAAGAAGATCTCAATGAAGATGGGCATCAATATTTTGAACTCCTTCAAGACTG
The DNA here is from genome assembly GCA_037957365.1 of Torreya grandis. NCBI lineage: Eukaryota > Viridiplantae > Streptophyta > Pinopsida > Cupressales > Taxaceae > Torreya > Torreya grandis. The sequence goes on from JARHVA010005163.1 coordinate 802,049, forward strand.
TGAAAACCTTTGAAATCCTATTTCTCTTGGTGAAGGAAGTGATAGGATGATTGGAAAGCTTGAAGAGCATGATCAAAGGAATAAAAATCAAGGTATGTCTCAAGAAGATCTTGATGAATCTACATACAAGTTTGTGGAGCTCCTTGAAGAAATTAAGCAGTTTGCAGCTGATGGTAAGCAAAATGACATCATGCAAGATGTCATAAAAGACCAAGATAAAAGTTCTAAAGAATCATTGGAGTTTAAGGTTGAAATATCCCTTATAAATCAAAGGGTGATAACTTGGAAAACATTACCAAGGGTGGATAATAGTATGAGGTAAGTGTTGAAGATCAAGATGAATTTATGTTCATTGGGGATGCGTTTACTATTATTGATCTATTTGAGGTCAATCCAAAGATAGTGGTGGTCAATAAAGGAGCTAATAAAGAAAGAATAAAGTCTAAACAATAGATTGTACATCATTCTTTTTCATCACATGAAAAATACTTAAGGAGTCTTATTTTTCATCTAAGAGGATCAAAATTTAAAGATTAGTTGTATATAGTAGTTTATTATTTTGATTTCCCTAATCTGACACAAAATAAAGGGTACTTAAATATGATTTTAGTTAGCCTGGAAGTGTTGCATATCATTCAATCCAAGGATCTTTATGCCAAAATAAGGTTACGAGGAATAGGCCTTAAAGAGAGAAAATATGAGAACTATGAAGGAAATTGTAGAATAGAGGTGGAATGAGAATCGGTAGTATGCCCACCTCCTTCAAGACTTAAATGATTCTATTCAACACATCCACATTAGATTTTTACCAAAGGGGGATGTCCTCATCTGTAAACTTGACCCCAACAACCTTTACTCTATTAAATCTAGTTATTCTTCCCTTTGGGACCAGGAGGATGAAGATGATGACTAGCAAGACCTTTGGCTTTAAAACCTCATCCCCAAAATCAGTGTATTTTTATGGTTGGTAGCCTAAAAAAATATTTTAACTTTGGATAATTTGGTAAAAAGAGGCATCCCCATCCCTAATAGATGTGTTCTTTGCAAGCAGGAATTTGATTCTATTGAGCATTTGTTCCTCTCTTGTGCTTTTGTTTCATCTATTTTTCAACATTTGTTCATCATTTATAACTTCTCTTGGGTTACTCTAGGCTCCATTAAGGACATGATCACCCAATGGAAGTCTCCTTGGGAAGCTCCCCCATTTAAATTTTGGTGGAACCTATCTCTCCTCCATATTTTTGGGGGCATTTAGAAATCCAAAAATTCTTTCATATTCAAGAAATGTAGACCTAATCATTCTTCTACATCCAAATGGGTCTTGGCCTTTGTCGATGAAAATTGTTCTTCTTTTGTTTCTTATTTTGATCAACTTAGCTCTCCTTTCTTCTCCCTAATTTTAAACCAAATCAATCTTGTCATCCTAGGAAAAGCTCAAACAAAGGGAATTGATAGGTCTAAATTCAAGTGGTAACTTCCTCCTCTAGCATGGTTTAATTTGAACTTTGATGGGGAATCAAAAGGGAACCCAGGCCCTACAAGAGGAGGAAGTTTGATCAGAGATTCTTTTGGAAATATCAAAGTGGCCTATGTAAGTCTGTTAGGGATACAAACCAATCATGTCTCATAAACCACTATGGCACTTTGGGATATTGAGTTGGCAATAAATATTGGCATGAAGTTCATCCAAATTGAGGGAGATTTGATGAGCATTATCAACTACTTACAAGGCATTTCTCATTCCTCTTGGAACATTATAGAATCATCAACGATGCTAAAAACTTATTGACCTGCTTCAAAGGGGTCTCCATAGGGCACATCTATAGGGAAAGCAATAGGGGTGTTGACTACATGGTAAACATTCTATTCTGAAGAAGTGATTTTATCACATGGCATGAGAGAAATTTCTTGTATGGCATCATCTAGATTGTCAAGTCAAAGAAGGGACACATCACACAAAGTCATAATGGGTGTAGTAATTATGATACAAAAATGGAAAATTTGTAGTGATTTTTATACATGTAAAGCTATAATTACCAAGGCCTTGCATGTTTCTGGAGCCCTAAGTTCACATCATATGACTGAGTGGGGTTTTTTTTTCCAAAAACTCTCCATCTCCTTCCCTAAGAGCATATATTGCAAAGACTATAGAAGAAGTTTACATTTTCACAAAATGGGTGAGTACAAAGATCAATTTGAGTTGATCTCTTGTGTTGATGCTGATAAAAATGAGTACGTATGGCATAAAATGGTAAAGGTAAGGATGGACCCATTTATGGAACATTTGGTTGGGCATGACACTGCACTATCCAAGGACTTTTCCTGTGACTAAAAAGACCACGAAGTGAGAATGCATGGCCTAAAAATTTAGATTACTAAAGAGCTCATTGGTGAAACTATGGGGATTAATAAAATGGTGAAAAATCATTCAAAGACAAGAGGTGGAAGGAAGAACTCTTAAACATATTCTGCAAGAAGGAAAATAAGAAACCTAAGCATTCATCACATAAGGGGTTTATGAGAGCTAAGCTACTGAGGAAATGTCTGAAGGTCTATTTAAAAATTATGAGGTACATTAATCTTAAAGGAAAACATATTGCTATATTTTCACATCATTCCCTTCTTTTGAACCACTTTAAAGGCCATATTATTAGCATCCCTTTCTTCTTACTGCAATCTTTGCAGGTTTCAATGTTGAATTTCAAAAAGAATTTGTCTACAAATTTAATCCATCAAGGCCTAATCTTGTTGTTGATTAATAAAAAGGAGCCAAAATGGTCTAAGATTATCATCGAAGTCATTGACATCAAGATCAAAAAGGATAATTCAGAGGAGGAGGAAGGGTATTACACTCAGTTGGATTCTAGAGATGAACAGGAGGAGCAGGATTTGGGGGAGTCTGTTAAACATGTGTAGGAGGAGACCAAACCAGATTCAAAGAGCCCTACATTTATCCACCTACTCACTATTAAAGTTAAACGGGTCTCTGGGTTCAATATCAAAGAAAAAATTAAAGACTCCCTCCAAAATTTGAATATGAAGATTGTGATCTAGAAGCTCCTTTGTGGTGAAATAGCTGATGAGTTTAAGAGGCTCAAAGGATTCCTCGATTTGGAGTCAAAAGCTAATAATATGGGGAAATACCCTCTAGATTTCACCCTAAAAGGTAATTCCACCCAAATGAAAAAGAGGAGGAAGCCACTTGAGATATTGAGGAAGAAAAAGGGGAGTTTCAATCCTCTACCTTCAAGCAGAAGAGATAGGATGATGGTAAGAATCAATTTATTAGGAGTCAAACCAGGGTCTAAAATAATAAAAGTGATAGTACTAATACCAATAAATTGGTCTTCTACTCTAATTTAGAATAGCTTGTCTATCTCTATTTATTTTTAGATACTTTTTAGTTTTTTGGCTGATAGTTGGCAGAAGTTTCACAGTAGGGAGGTTTAGCACCAGTTTTGTCTTTTTATCCCTTTTTGTCCTATTGATATGTCTTATTTATCTTTTGACTATTTATTATAAATGTTATGATCTCCTTCAACCCATCTATTAATTTATCAAATAAAAAATGATTGGTTATGGATCTTTAAGAGTTATCCAAGGTAAGGACAAGTAGTTAGACCCAAATAATATAGATTGTCACTTCTTCATCACTCATAAGGGGTAGTTTCAAGAACTCAGGGATGAATCATCAATCAAAACAAAACTCCTATGCCACCTCAAGAGTATCATCATCAAATGAAGTATACACATGTTGAATAGGGAGTTTAGGACTATTTATTGGCAATTTTTCTTGTTTTTAACTTGATTCATCATGAGATGACACTTGTCATGGGCTTCTCCAATGCCCATATTCTCTCTCCTCATTTTATTCTATATGTATATCTGATTTTGGTATTGTGATGGCTCCTCCACTTGAGTATGGAAAGGCACTACTCCTTTTATAAGCCATTGAAACAATAGACAAGTTGGTTTTACATTCTCTTATGGCTATATTCTAGTGGTCGTGATGAGCGATTGATCTTTTCTAGTGTTGATTCATTTATCCTTGACATTTTGCCTCATTATGTTACCTATATGTAGTTTAAACTCTCTCTTGTAGGTCATATGGAGTGTTTAAGTAGTCTTGTGAAGGTTAAGTGAGGTAATCTTCTATTAGTGTCTTTAGAACTCTTAAAAATCAACCCTTCTAACCTAACCATCATCCACCACCTTCATATTGAAATACTAATGTAAGAGAAGTAGATTAGAAGTAGTGTATGAATAGATCAAATATATGCTCATTATGCATCTAAAAATGTGTGGTAGTGGTCAACAAATTTAGTTCATCACCTCCTTAGTTAGGTTGTTTTCAAGTATATCTTACCCTTTTCCCAACAAGTAATAGGCATAGGTTATAGTTTCAAGGCAAAGCATCAAGGGAGGTATCCTTATCTATAGATTCACCTCATTGATTAGGCCACCCATAACCTAGAGGTGTTTTCATGTTATCACATAAGTGATTAGGATTAAACAACCTTATCAAGGGTGTAATTTAGAGTGATAACATGACATAAACAAGATAATTCAACATGACTTTCAAAAATAAGTTAGAGTGATAGCATATTGGTCTTCTTCCTTGCATCAACACAACTGTCATTCCAAATCTTATTACATTTATCTCAATATTGAATAAAATTTGTAGATTGGGTAGTGGTAACACTAGTACATTGTAAAATTTCCTCTTTAGTTTCTAAAAATCTTGTTGATGAGGTTTATTCTAGACAATAGACTTCCTTACGTTAGAACATGGAGAGGTGTCAAAGACACTCTATGTTTTTTTGTATATATTGAGTAACAAGCCTAAAAGTCCTAACTTATATGACTTTTAAAGTCCTTGGCCACTTTGGTATTACTTCTATATTGGCTAAAGAGATTCTCAATTCACCTCATTAATCATAGTCTTAGAGATACCAATGATTATCTGGAAAAATGACACTGCTTCAATATGAATACCAAATTGTTATTTTTGATAATCGATGTCAAACATTGTAAATGTTCCTCACATGTATGCTTGATAATCATAATTAAATAAGACCATCATTAACTAGGTTTTTTGTTTACCATATCCCCTAATACATGCTTTGTTCAAACTCATTATTTATTGTGTTTAATTTCACACTTCATTGTAAAGTCAATTAAAATATAAGCTACCTACAAATTTTACTGATTAATTTTATCCCCAATGATCAATTTAGTTTGATTCCTATTTAAATTATCATGGCCATTATGAATCAAATTAGGTTTGAATCTAGTTTTAAATGGCCTCTATTTATGTAAACTTGCAAAACTTGAAGTGTTATGAATAACTGATGATCATCAAATTTATTCTCATGAGAGTGGAGCATCCTAGCCCTTCATGCAACATTATCATGAGGCTTGAGGTTTATGGTATATCATGTATTTACTTGTCAAATTTATCCTAGTCATAATAAGGTGTCTTCATTATCCATGTGGCATGATCATAGGGTCTCAAATTCATATAATGGTCTCTTACAGTGACACATGGCCATATCCAAATTTGTTATCATGGCCTTTGAATTCATAGTGTATATTTTTGAAATCTATATGGCTACCCTAATGACACGTGTTGATCCCTTATTCATTATAGCATAACAAAGTGTATTGTTACCAAAGTGGTAGAGGTGACTATGCATGCCCATTACTTATTTCATTTTACTTTATAATTTAAATGCATCTACATTGAGTGTCTTGCTTCAAAACAATCTTCATGTGGGCCTATTGGGAATATTAACTTCACATAATAGCATTTGACATCCACAACTTCAATAAAGGGACATATGGCAAGGTCATGGACTCATAGAGCATGAAAGGGGTTCAAAGACTTGTCCAATTGGACATGTGGAATTTTCACTTGATCATAAAGGAAGTTTTAAGTTTTGAAATGCATAAAGTGATTTCCATAGGTCTATTGATATGATATTCTCTGTAGCCTTCCACGTGGATGGATATGTCATCCCATAAACCTAAGGTTAAATTTAATGGGCATGAAGCCATTGCTAAACAAAAAGATTCAAGGACACATGATCTTTCCACATGGATGATGATGCACCATTCATGTTATCTTAAATTTAATGACTATTGCCACACAGAAATTCATAGAATTCACCAACATTGAATGGTTGATAAAATTGGTTCTCCAACATTGTACTTGCAGCTACATATATAATAATTTTAACTTGCACCATGCCTTTAACATTGCCATGTCAAAACAAAAAAAATCATCTAACCATCGATGCATCTATTTTGAAAATATAAAACATCGTAGTAAACCACAAATTTTTTTAATAACTTGTAAAATTTTTTAGTTGAATCAAAATACTTCATATCTTTATCATTAGTGTTGTCTTTCCTCCAGATGATTTTTCCTTCAATATTATCTTATCATTGGAATAAATATGTTGTTTCAATAAGATGATTCAATCTAAAATTATCAAGTAAATTAGATATTAAATTAAGCAAACAAGGAATATATTTCAACCTTTGAAATAATTTTATACATAATAGATATACTAAACCACTTCTACATAAAATTTTAGAATAATTTGAACTAATAAATGTAAGAAACCATTTATCATATGTTGAGAGAGATCCAACAAACATAGAATCTATCACTCATTCATATGAACACTCACTATATAAGCTCAATTATTGATGATCATTTATCCATTACCTACTACCTACCATTACTCAAGCTTAAAATTAAAAAAAATGACTGCTACACAAGTAATGTTATTGGGCTACGAACAATTAATCAATTGGATTTTCACCATTTTTTATATTTCCCCCTTATTTTTCAAATGAAAATCATGTGAATAATTCAAAAAAGTATGAAACTAAAAAAAATTAAATCGTATATTATTTGGCTATAAAAATCTGGGTCAATATAGCCTTAACAAAGGCTTAAACATACTCGCAACCAATGCATGATAAATATCCTAGAGTGTTTTGTCTATACCTGCAATTTATCATAGTTAATATGAATATCATAGATCTAAAATATCATGGGTGAATCAAGAGTGGATAAGAGTTACATTTTATGAAAAACACCACTCATTAAGTCAAAACACAAAGCAATCTACTCCATCCACATGTCACATTTTCATGGTTATGTGTTCATAGAATTCACTAAATAATTTAACACCATAAACAAGGAAAAGTCATATAAACACCTATTGGGCATTCTCCATAAATATAAAATACAAAAATATAAACTTATTTCATATTGAATTTGTGCTCCGTGACTATGAGATTATAGCAAGTCACACAATCTTGGCCATGTGATTCACATAGACTAGATTATGTTAAACTATTAATACCCAATCTGAGTTATTGAGTTGGTGACATTTATCACCATCATGGCTCCATGGGATCACAAACTCTGTGTAATCAATTTAAATATGTCCTTGCAATCTCGTGAAATATATTACTCTTTGTGACGACAATCAAACTCTTAAACTTGATAAACTCTAATTATCTCTCTTAGTAGTAGGTACTAAAGCTACACCACGACACTTGTTAGAAATGGGAGGTATTTTTTCTAATTTAATTTTTGACTTTTTTTAGTATGGGTAAAGGTTTTTAAATAATTATGTGGGAAAAAAAAACAAATTTACTATAACATGCTATTAGTACACGATGACATGCATAGTAATATAGTTTTCATCAAAGCCTAATAATTTTCCTTAGGAACTGTGCAAGGATAAAAACTAATCTAATTTCCTAATGTTTGTGGAAAAAATAATTTATTTTTTTGATAATTTTTATCTACATTATTATTGGATTATTTTAATATTCCCAATAGAAAAAAATAATTTGCAATACACACAAATATCAAAATTTAAGTTAGTTAATCAAAAACTTCAATGCAAATCTTTTTATAAGGTTGTAATTTGAAACATGCATTGTTTTATTTTTGGTTACATATGATGAATACCTCAAATAAATTTCCCAATTAAACATAAGATTAGGGTAGTGACTCTGGATCCAAATGTCAATTTTTATTTAACACTAGGATATTTATTTTTCCAATACAGGATATAGCTTTCTCAACTAGTAACACATTAGGACAATGAGCTTATATCTTTGCTACAATAGACTTTAGATGTTATTCTTCCTAGAGTAAGAGATTTAACGTAATCATAATATTAAAATAATGCCACATGTATAAAGTATCAGATACATAAAATATAATACAAGCTTAATCTTACCTACTACAACAAGGTATCAAGTGATGACAGTTGAGTTGACACCCACTGATATTCAAGAGCACCTCCCAAAATTAGCAACCAGGTTTCGTGTGCATTTACATCATCTATCTATATATATATATATAAATTATTGCATATAACTCCCTTAATTACTTCAATGTCAAAAGGATTATATTTATGTTTTAGCCAATGAAAGAAGTTGAAACCCATGTGTGGAACATATCAACTAATTAGAGACATACAATAAGCAATTAAAAATAAAAAATTAGTTAATGCCTTTTTCAACTAAAGGTAATAAAAAATTATGGATTGATAGCTACCTTTCAGATGGAAGACCACATGTAATGCATTTAACCTTCACATATGCCCTAGGATCCATTCCTCCTCCTCCTTTACTAGTATCTTCCTTTACAAGTTTTATTGCTTGCCATGATAATGATGTAACTATTTATAGCCAAATCTCTTTGTCATTTTATTCACCAACAAGAACATCATCTCCCTTAAGAAGTTGTGATACAAGGGCCCAACTATTCTTAACTAGTACTCATAAATTGGTGTGGCCCACACTCTCAACTAATCACATAAATTCATATCAAAAATGCTAAATATTAAAAAAAATGATTGGTTACATAATTAAAGTCAACTAGTTTGTGAGTGCTAGTTAAGATTACCCCAAGGACCCTAAGGTGTCCATCAACCACAACTATCATAGCCTTCATATGCTCCTCACTATCCCATTACTTATTCTTGATTTCACTATCACTAAAGTTTCTTGTGGAGCATGACAAATCCTAATGGCATCCATCATAATCATTATCATCATAAAACATGTTAGTCTCCTTCTCATCCTCTTCTTCTTCCAACTCTAGAGGAATCCACATAATGCCATTATTTTCTATATCTATTGGTTGTTCTAATTTATAAATCTTTGACTCAAACGTTGGCGATTCATCATTACATTCATCACCATTTCCTGTGCCCTCTGATTCTTATCTAATCATTTGTGGCATGATTCAAAGTTGATTCTCTGTTACCAAGACTCCAATTTTAGAGGAACTTGGACTCATACTCTTTCCCTTAATGCATTGCTCCTAAAAAAATTGGGTTTTTCTTAGGATAGATGGTTCCATTAAAATTTTAGAACTTAGAAAAATATAATTAGCCTCGTTAAATGTGTATTTAGATGGGAACTCTATACAACCATACTTAGATAATGTTCTTCTAGTTCCCTTGAAATTCACCAGTCTAGATCCTTAAATAATTTGGCATAATTGGCATGCTCATCATCACTCCTACATAACGTAGAATGTAGTATAAGAAGATTTTGGGTTAAATTTTATACCTATTATAATATTTTCTATCGACATCAATGATAATGTATAGAGGACATAACACATAAAAATGGCTAAAGAAAAAGATTTAAACAATTCCTAGTCGTAAAAATATGTTGCAATGATCAGGGCTACCACTTAGACATAACGATGCTACATGTTACTGACCTCCTTCAACTTGTCCATTCTTTCTTGTAATTGTCATATTATATAATATATTATATTAAAAAATATAATATACCATATACAGCATATATACATGCATATATCCCTAAAATGTTGTACACAATCAACTAACATCATTGTTTTCCTCATCTACAACAATACATAAAAGGTAAAATAAATACATATTTCATATTTTGACACTGAAATGTTATACAGGTTGTACAAGGTATAAAGGGAAAAAGGATCCACATTCATTATCACAAAAAACAACAAACAAGAATTAAAAAATATATTTTACAGATGATATGAATAAATTTGTAGAGAAATTCACAATCACAATATATTATTGTTTTTCAATCTTCAAAATTATATGATTTTCAAAATATTTCTTACAAAACGTGCAATATGAAAACTATCTTTTCATTATACTTTAATTTTAATAGATCCCATAAAAAATGATAATTACATTAAAAAATGTTTTACTAAAAAAAATCATACAACAATAAAACATGGTTTTCAAAAATAACAAAGACCCCTGCTACAACATCGTAATACTATAGACATGTTCATGTAGTTGGTTCATTGAATATGTGGTCTGCTTGTATCTACAATTAAATAAGTAGCATAAATACTTATTATAATTTAAATACCTTATATTATAATAATTAAAAATTTAAATAAAAAATTGGCTAATTATATTATAAATATCTATCTCATGGTTGTCACAAAATATATTACAATGCAATCTAGTATATAATTTACATGGAGAACCTAAAATTGTACTCAAATCCTTATATAATGCATCATTTATTATTCATAAATTTTTAAAATATATATATCAAATAAAATTATGCAAATGACATGTTCCTTGTTCCCAAGATCATAATATTGAATGTATGCCCTCAGATTCCCCAAAAAAATATTATATCCAGAAATTTTATAAAAACCTTGCAATCAAACTGCTATGTTAAAAGTTTCATCCAAAAGAAGTAAATGTCCCTTTTGTAATTATGTATCTTCAACATTGAGTAGCATAAATTATTTAATGTGTTTAGATTCACATTCACTTATATATAAGTTTTGATACTTTCACTTTACATTTTATATGACAACGATCCTCTTTTCAAAATAGTTTTTCATAATTTTAAAATTTAATATTAATTTAATAATATCTTATTTATAAATTAATTATTATCAATTTAAATAATTTTTATATTTTTATTATATCATATTTAATAGCAATTAAAATAAATTATTTTTATACAAACATTTTGGTGACATCATAAAAGATGTTACAACAATAAATGATTAACACCACTACCTTATTATATACACTACATTTAAAATACAATTGTTTAACCTTTTTTAGAATTAAGGGCTAGGGGAAATATGGAAAGTACAATACCAAACAATATTTTTATTGCATAATCATGAATAAGAAATAATACTTAGCTTATGTAATGATGCGTGAATAGATTTAAAATGTACCTGTTAGAAACAGGGTATTTTATGTTTTAGGAACCAGACACTAGATTCTGAAAATATTATTTATGACTATTTGGACACTTGCATCGACTTGTAGACACTTGCATCGATACTACTATCCAAATCTCAATACAATTGTCCTACATAGAATTCTCTTTGTATCAAAATGTGACCACCTAGGTATTTTTAGGTTTTATATCACCTTCAATCTGATGTGTCTAGATCTTGCATGCAAGCTTTGTATCACTATTTATAGCTCAAACCATAAATCTTCACCTCAAGTTAGGTTACCTTGTCAAAAATGGGTTAGTGGGTTCATGGTGTCACATTGACCTCAAAGACAACTTTGTCAATGAGCATTGCCTACATAGATAATACTTTAAGGAAGGACTCAGAGTTATGTATTTCTTACCTATGTGTTGGTATGCGTGTGAACAATAGTGTAGAATACAATATGTGAGTGCATGCAATGATCTAGCTTGTGACTTGATAAATATGACTCATGGTTTATTATTAGAATACTTCACACCTATAGTATGATTTATCCTATGATTGATATGCAAATATGGATGAATAGAGTAGAATAAATTAGTTTTGTGCCTTGAAATTCAGTAGTATATCTAAGCTTGAGAGGTGACTGCTTGATATCCAAATGAATTGGATTTGACTTGTATTTGTACTAGTTATTTTAAAATGACCCTCATATAAGGGTTAATGAAATTCTTAGGCCAACCCATACACATTCAAACATTTTCAAATTTGAGTGTTTATAGTGTAAGGACAATTGCATTGGATTAAGGACATTGGTGTCAACGCTATTATCCTATCCTCAATGTAACTATCCAAGAAGGAGGAAAGTTATTGAGGTTCTATAACTGAAAATTAATTATATATACAAGATTTTAGGTTTTATGTGCTTACATGTGATATACATAATCAAAATAATCAAGGTTGGACTAAGAAACAAGTAATTAGACCCACTGAAGTAGTGAATGTGAGCCTTTCAACTACAAAAAATGTCAAACTAAATGGTATATCCTTGAGATATGTGTCAAGGGTACAAGAATGGTTTAATATATAAACCCAAATTTAAGCATCTATATTTTCACTCCATTTAATCTAATAATTCATAAGGATAAAATTACTAGGTTAAATGAAAAAAAAATACCATAGTGTGTACAACACACCTTGTAATTTATTAAGCCCACTTGAATTTTTTATATGTGAATGACCTACAACCAAGAGTATGTTACAGATGTAATTAGTGCATATAATATAAAATTTAATAATATGAAATTACTTGAAAGAAAGAGAGCAAGGAAGGAGTACACCTATGTTTCAATGCAACCATGTTACCCCTGAGTAGTTTGTCTTGGTTTCCTAGTTGAAGCATTGGATAAAGGTTCACATATGAACCTTGGAGATGTGAAGAGGGGAATTTGAGGGTGATCATGCCCATAATATATTATAAAAATGAATTGTAAAAATTCCATTGAGAGCAAAAAATCTTAATCACATAACTCAAGTATAGTTAATCTAGCCAATCTAACCAAATTAGCCAATCTCTCCTGAGTTAAAAGGTGTAACCATATCAACATAAAATAATAGAATCATAGTTCCAAGTCTATTTAGGGTCCATAATTTCAATCGTACTAATAAAAATGAGATAATTTTTATAGATATATAATGTCCTAAATGTTGCATCTTGGCAAGGTTAGTGCATAAATGTAATCTGAAAGTGTATCTATAATTTGGTGCATGTGCACCTTGAATATGTCTCAAGCTCAAGTATATATCAAAATGTAACTTTTAATTTGTAACATGTGTATAATATGTATCAAAAATAAGAAAAAAATCTATCCCAAATCTATGCTCAATGCATATAATTTTGTCAATTGATGTATGTGGAGTCCTGTCTTGTATGACATGCCCCCAATAATATTCCCCACCTTGTTAGATGAGGGCATTTTAAAATGATAATCACCTTATCTCAATTGATGTTGACCTTCAACTCTATAGTATACGTGGTAGATTTTTCTATATGGATTGGTAGGTAAATTTGTCACATAGTGATTATATGCTCTGCATAAATAACATTGCATAAGTGGCCAAGTTTATCGATTATCATTGTTATGGCCTCCTTGATATCCCCCTCGATATCCTCCCATATAACCTCCTCTATAGCCACCTCTATTTTTTTGGTATCCCCAACCTTATGTTTATTGTCCAACATACCCTTTTTGTTAGTTTTCTTGTGCATCATACCCCCCATATTGGTCTTGAGGGTAGCTTAGAGCCCAATTTAACTATTACTACTGGAGAATTGTATTGGTCCATGATTGTTGATACTGACCAAAATATTGATATGATGGAGATAATGTATTATTCTAACTTGTCAGACTCTGTGGTTGATACTAGGGTGATAAAGACATGCATTTAAGATTACCTTGATTTGCACTTGTCATCTCCATTTTTGATCCTAGAATCACCTGCTTTGCATTCAATATTTATTGTGTTGCAATTACAAAGACATTCTTAGTAATATCTTCCTTCAACTCTTGTAATACTCAAAAATTCTTTTCATCATAGTAAGTATATTTACAAAAACTGCAAAACAAACCCTGTGATTTTTTTATGCGGTGTTGTAAAATATGGCACTTGGAATTCACATGCCCTACTACCCTACATATCTTGCAAAACTCATTATTAAGCTTAGGACAATCATTTCTATGATGTCCTTCCCATTTTCACTCTACGCACCATAAACTTAGTTTAGGATTATCTTTTTCATGCATCTCATCTATTTTTCTCATGAATACATCTATCTTGGCCTCAAATTTAGAACCATCTAAGGAAGTGTCCCCATAATCCTCTATTTGATCCACTCACAAAGTAACAGATCAAGCATCAACTTTGGTCAGGTGTTGGGTCTATGCAATAGAAAATTTAATTGTTGGTTGCAGCACTTATATGATCCAAACAACCTTATCTTGGTCCTCTATAATGAATTCAATTTTATTCTTGACATAAAAAAATCTTTGATCATATTATCCAACTAATTCTCCATACTATTATTGAATCTCCTTTAAATCTTGAATAGTTTTGCTTGTACATTTTTTCAATTTAAACTCTGATATTAGAAAAATTTAACTTGTGTAAATTTTAGTGATTACATACCTTTTAAAAATGAACTTTAAGGCTCATCTTGATAAATGCCCTATGATTTATCATTTCTTAACATCATCTAATGTTATCCCTTTAACATTCCATTTCATATCGTAAGTTACCAAATATTACTCTAGATCTGTAGACCCATCATACAACATTAAGGAAATAAACATATTTACATTGAGCATCATAGTTGGTACACTTTTAGTTGCTACTATGGGTTGTTAAACACTAACAACTATGACTAAAGGTAAATATGCACTATTGACTATGCATTATTGATTATGCACTAGTCTTTTTAAGTGTCTTACAAATGAATTTCACTTATTTTGTTTTCTACCTATATATTATCTACTTTGTTTTTACATTTAGATTTCTAAATTTATCTATAAAGGAATCAAACCAATTTGTATCTGCCATTTCTCCTTCACTTCTTCTTTCTAATAATAAATTAGGCTAGGGGGTGCATACTCTTAAAATGAATGACTTCTAGTTTGAATTTATTATAACCTTAAACTTGAATCTACAATAGTTCTATATTTGAATCTAAATTTTTCCTATGAACTTTCCTTCCAAGGTCCAGATAGAAACCCTTTCATTAATTGTGATCTACCTCTACATTCTAAATGCTCTATTGCTAGCTTACCTTCTTCTTTATACTGCATTATCTCCATATTTGCATCATTTCTATCTACTTCTTTATCTTCATCAGGCCCTTTTGCATATTTTGAGCACTCTTTGCTTGTTGTACCTTTCACATATTCTCTCAACATCTTTCCATCTTTAGTATCTTCTTTCCTCACCTCTCTAGCTCTATCACTTTATTCCCTACCTATAATCCTATCCATAGTTAATTTTGGATTTCTTGTTTTATTCCATCATCTGTGTTGTCACAATTCCCATTATAATCCTAGAATATTCTTCTTGCTTTGAGTTTTTTTGCCTTCTATTTTCTGGAATCAGGTTCAAGTTTCTTTAATTATCTCCTCATCATTTAACTTTTATCTTGAATACACCTCCATGGTGCTTGAAATTACTACTATATGTTTGTTGGAGTAGGCACCATGGTATTTTCCATAACCAACATCTTAATTAGAGTAGGTAGTCATTATAAAAAATTTCCCCTTATTCCTTTAACAAACTAGTCTTGTGCAGCTTCAAAATATATGTATCCTTTCACTGTGAATTCGGTAATATAACTATCAATGGTAGTCCTCATCCAATAGTCTACTACTTGGGTCCAGTCTATATCCAAGTTGTGCAGTTTGTCTAACTTTTTTTATTTCCAAACTATAAGCTCTTTCCTACTTGGGTTGAAGCAATAATATTCCACCCTAGATAGTCATGTGACTAAAAATCCAAGAAACTCACACCAAAAAATTTCATAGATTTCACCTTAAATATGATTTTGGATAATCTCTTTCATAGTTGTTATGACTCTCCTCACTTTTTATTTTATAAAATTATGGATTCTCTCATCCATCCATCTCTCTATGTCCCTTTGCCTTGGCAACCATTTCAGCATATTTCATCCAAATGGTTTCATACTCACCGCACCATTGTTAGCATAGGTTCCCAAAAAACTCAAGAACATTGATTAAAGATGAAAATACAAATATAATCTAATAATTTAGACTTATAGAACATTGATTAAAGATGAAAGCACATTATTGCATGAAAACATAGAAATAACATATATAAATAGGTGGTATAACCATAATGAATTACATATTTAAAGATAAATAAATTACTTACTACACACTAAACATAGATAAAATATTCATAGGAAAACCATAACATAATTATTCCATTAATCTCTAACGCACATTAAAACTATATTTCATTACATCTGAGCACTATATATAGAACATTCCAGAGTGATGTCTCTTTACACTCTAGTCTTTTGATATGACAAAAGGAAATACTCTTCATATAATCTACTCTACTTCATATTATTACAAGGTCACATACATCCAAAATATTATAAAAAATACAAAATCATATATTTTGTACACATGTCTAGCCAATTGTACTTTGCAATTTTGGTGACCTTGATCCATACCCAGCAATTATAAATAAGATTTTTGAGTGAAAATTTATTATGTAGAAATTTATCAATAAGCTTCACATTTATGACATGATATTCTTACTTCATCTAAACCGCAAGGTCATGATTTTACCTAGTGACATATGCATAACCCTAAAATAAACATTTTTTATTTTTTTGGGTAACTCCAAATGCTCTAAAATGTTGTGGAAAGGATGCAAGTGTCATGTACTAAGCCTAAACCAAGTTTCATCATCCAATTCATTTTTCACAATTACCATAAGTGATGAAATGTCCTATTAGTGAAACAATTGGTATGCCTCCTTGGTCACTCCAAATGGTCTGAAATTTTATAAAAAGGTGGTAAATGTCATGTGATAAGCCACCACCAAGTTTAAACATCCAATTCATTTTTAAACATAACCAAAATCAAAGAAACATCATGCTAGTGTAATTTTGGTATGTCTTCACGGTAGCTCCAAATATTATGAGAATTAGTAGAGGTGTTTTAGGTGTCATATTCTATGACCCCAAAAAATTTCATCAACTAGTTCATACTACAATTGAAGAATCATTTCAAACAAATTTCTATGACTACACAACCCTTGTAAACTAATAGAAATAGTCAAACATATTTTTGTCTTTCTACAGTAAAATAATACTTGTGAAATAACATTTCAAGAGGTAAACAATCTCACACAAACAATGCCACAACCTAAAAATTAAAAAACACACCCACTCTATTTTTGGTTGACGCAAGATTGCATGAACCCTAGGATGCTCTTGTAATAGACACATGAGGTTTATAAAATGTGAGCTTCAGCTCACATGGATGGGATAATTATTAAATATACTCTTTGTTCATGAGGCAAAGTGACCATGGGATCTCCTTCCAACATACCTCATAAAATTAGTTGTTTGTTATTCTTTTTCCTACGCCATTTTTAGCTCCTACATGTTAGTTTATTTTTTATTCTCTTCACATTTATACTATCTCTCTCTCACTTCTTGTGGTATTTAAGCCACCACAATATCTAACCATGTTGGATTTGACCCACCATAGACCATCCTCCTCTACCAAAGGTATAACCATCTCTCAATCAACTCACATGTGGGCTTAAACCTATTCTCATCTATCCATCACCACCAAGATGATCTTTCATTCATCTCACTCTCCCATGTGGGCAAAAAACCACCATCGACTAACCACCTCCTCCTAAATCCCACTTGGATTTGTTCACATATTTTCCAACCAACTATTATATCACTCATACCATCACAAACCATCATTTGTAGTTATTCACACATGGATACCATCTCACCTATCACTCTCAATCTCAACACAACTAAATCAATGTATAATTAAGCATCTAAATGATCTCCATATCATCTAAAATCACCTCAAGGACAATACTTACCTTCTCATCTTTTGTTGTTCACATTGCTATAGCAATAAATCTATCCATCTTTGTTGTAACATTTGCATCCTCTTCACATGCTTGTGCTACTATACACATTAACAACTCCTTATTAAAATTATTGAGATCAAGGAATTCCCTCTCCACACCTACAACATCAGGTTCTTACACACATACTATGGATGATCTCAAACTTAATTGCACTCTCTCATCTATCATTACACTATAAATTTGCTCCATGTCAAAAAATTAGATTTTCAAAGCCTTCACCATAATTTAGCTATTTGTGTGATAGCTCTCTTTCCTTAATTGGCTTAAAATGAGCCTCAACCCACATATACCATTGATAAAAAACATGTTTCCATGATTCACCACTTTCTCTTGTCTCCATTTAAACTTGAAGACACTCCACATTAGCTAGAACATCAACACCAACCATCTCTCCATCCACTGCATCCATATCACTCCCTTGGATAGCTTCTTCACTCTGTCTCTCATACATATGAGCATTTCGGGTTACATCACACTTAGTCCTCTTCTTAGATACTATCTATATATTTGGACTTGCACATTACACAAGCACATCAAAGGAAACAATAGTTCCCTTAGTCTCCTTATTCACCACTCCATCATGCCCCAACGATATGTTGTCCAACTCCTCTTCAACACTAGCATGTTGCTCAAGATTTTCACTCTCATATTGGACTGCCAATGGCCCATTCTCAATAACACTCATGGTTGTTATCTACACCTAAACATATTTGAATTTAGCTATTTCACATGGTTGATACTTTATAATCATCTCCTTTCATGTTCTTTCTTGCACAATCTTTACATCTAAATGAGTTGTAGATAGAGGAAGAGAGAACCCATTTAGGGTTTCATGATTCCACTGCGGAAACATGAAACCCTAAATGGGTTCTCTCTTCCTCTATCTACAACTCTTCATGGCTACCACTTTCCTTAAACTCCATTATTTTATTTATAAAAACATTCATGCCTTGGTTATCCTCAACCCCACCACCATCCAAAATAAAATTGTCAAGCTCATCACCATCATGAACCAAGGTCAAATCAAAATTTTCCCACTCATGGGTCTTCATAATCACTTCCCATAATTATACCATGTTTTTCCATCTTTTGATTCAACTGTTATCACCTCTTCATCATCTATCACAAGGATTTCATCCTCTATGGGCTTCTCATATCTCACATACATGCTATTGTTCTAAAAATTAGCATTAGGCTCTACATGTAGAAGCCTCTCCTTGTTTCCTTCCAAAACAACCTGCTCTTTAGCATAACTATACACCTCCTTGATACTCCTTAAAGTAGTATTTAGTTGTTCACATGATAGTTCCCCATTTGTATTACCCCTCTTGGAAATATGATTCTCACATCCACTCTCAATCCTCTTCACATGAATCTTTCTCAACCATCCTGACTGTAATTTTGGGTGCACAAATTGACCCAACATCTTAGAAACTAGATGTTCCCAATCACAAACTTTTCACTTATCTTTCCTTTGTCTCCTCATTTAGATATCTTTCTAATATATTGTTATAACTCCATTCAACCGCTCACATATAACCTTCACCCTCATGGGTTAAATAATATTATCATTCAAAAAACACATCTCTAGCTCAACTATGTAATTTATGAGATTTTTTGAACTTTCATTTCTATAAAACCAAAAAATATCATTCAAGGATTTACCTTTTTTCTCCACCACAACCTTGGTTGGTCTCTTTTGTCTACTAGTCTCTTTTCCTCCACTTTCTTGGCCTTTATCCAAAACATCTATCCACTTTTGTATGGATAATAACCCTACCATAAACTCTTCCTCATCACCATCACATGAAATTGCACTTTCATCACCATATGCAATCTTTCCCATCACGTCTAGTCTCTCTTAGAACACTTTTAATATCTCTATCAACTCATCCATTTTATGTGTTCTTCTATTGTGTGCCATATCTTACCAAGAATCAATAAGATCCTATTTTATACCCTAAAATAAAATCTAAATTGAGTCTCTCACAAAATCCATCACACTTTTTTAGGACTTCACATACCTACAACCACCTATGCAAGCTTCTCAACAACTTGCAATCTCTATGTAGACATCTCTCTCACAACATACAACCACAATGAAGAGTTTTCTCACAACAAAACCATAAGGACACTACCTTTATCTGATACCACTTGGTGTAATAATGAGGATATGGGGACCATTTAAGGTCTACCTTTACCTCCCATGTTGTAATTATTTCAAAATCCATGGACACAAGCATATTTTGTCAAATAATTGACTGTCATGCAATAAAAATTGTATTAATACATTTCACACAATAGATTACAATTCATGATCTAAAACACATACTCACATTCACACCTTCCTATAAAGGACTATTACATCATATAAAATAGTTTTGGACTCTCATATAGTCCTTTCTAAATTGATACAACTCTATGTTCTACTCGTATAGAGTTCTACTCCTTCCCAGCTTATCTCTCCCAAAACTCTTCTTAGAAAATCCCCTTTATTTCACTCTTATATTTATATTAACATACCTAGTTTCATGGGATTACTATTCAATTTATTTACCTCCACATGATGTACATTATTTTGGCAACCTTCAGTTTTCAAGATCCACACCTAACTATCAATAGTTGTTAGAACTATTAGGAGACATTTCAGGCTAAATGGTTGTTATAAAAACCACCATAAATTCCATGTAATTTATATAATAGATATGAAATTTTAACCACATATGATATTAAAAAAATTAATAACCTATCCAAATTTAGGTTACCAAAGGTTAGTTTAGGTCACTATAGGTGAAGAACAACCTTGTAGACTACACCAATGTCATTTTCAAGAAGAATAACAATTTCTAAAACTTATACAAATTTAAGACAGTGCATCAAAATGATATAAATTTCAAAAAATATAAATATTAATAAATTTAATAAAAACCCACTAAATTTTTTAACCTAATTCATACCAAATATCTATTTTAAAGTAGTGAACCGTTTGGCTATGTAGATGCATGTTTCTGGCTGAGTGATAGTTACAAATACTATCATAACTTTGTCTCCTCTTATCAAATTAAGCTAAAAAATTTCAAACACATTATATACTACCATTTATGAAATATATCCAAATTTGGTAACTCAATTCTTGCTAAAAATATATCTTATAACCATAAACCTTCTATAGATTAGGTAGATGCATCTTCTAGTAGAATGATAGATTACATAAAATATCATAACTTTTGCCTCATATATCTAATTGAGATGAAATTTTTAAAATATATATATATATATATATATATATATATATATATATATACTACATTTTATGAAACTTATCTAAATTTGGTAATCCAAATATTACCTCATATAAACTACAAGGTCATGAACTTTCTACCTAGTGATACAAACATAGCCTAAAAGAAAAAGTTACAAATTTTCTACGATAACTCAAAATGCTATAAAATTTTATGAAAAGAATGAAAGTGTCATGTGTAAATATGCCACCTATTTTGTATGATCAATAGGAATCCAAGAGGGGAATTAATATTGTGTTAGTATAATTAAAGCTAAATTAAAATGCACTAATAAAAATAACACCTCAATCCTAGACACTCAAGGAGCAAAAGAAAAATACAAAAAACTATCAATAGAAGACAAAACAAATAGTATTTACCTTCTTTGAGAGTAATATTTGTATGGTGGCCATGGAGGAATGTGCTTGGTCATGTGCTCAAAGAGTCTTTGACAATGGTGTTCCTTGCATCATCTCTCCTTCTCACCTTGGCAATGTTGGGCTTGGTTTTGGCTTTAGTTTGGATTTTATGTTTCTCTCTCTAAATAAATGAGCTTTATAACACCACAAAAATGTTCCTTGAAGGTATTTTAGCATAATAACATTACACTAGAAGAGCCTCCTTGAATGATGGGTGAGGCCTTATATTTATAACCTTTTATAAATGAGGAGAATGATTTGTGACCCTCCATCTCAAGATCAAGATCAATGCATGAAAATTAAAGGGCCATGTGAGAGACATGGGTCAATAATGATTGTCTCCCACCTAATTCCTAATATTTGTTGAAATTTACAAGTGACTTGACAACTTGGCATGATGTCACCTTTTCAGATATTTTGGTTGAATTCATGAATTTCCAAAAATAGAAATTCAATAATTATCCATGGATATTTTAACTAACCATTTTATTGGATTTAATTAACTAATTAATTTTGATTAGTTTTATTGTAATTTATAAATTTTGACATGGTTATCCTTTACAATTGGTCAAAAATATCAATTTACTAGGCTGCAATTTGACTAGGGATGAATTAGAGAGGTTATTATTGTGTATAGGGTACTGCCCCAATTAAGGATGCATTGACATTATTTAGAAGACTTACATCTAACATGCGGATGATTTTGGGATGAATAGTGATTTTTAGTCTTAATTTGTGTTGTTTACAATAAATCAGTTTGATATCTTCTTAGACACAGAAGTGGCAAAAAAGGAGTGTCTATATTTTTCCCTTATTTAAGAAGGCATTGAAAGACACATGAATAGTAACATCTTTTCAAAGAATGAAAAAGTCATTAAGAAGAAAAATAAAGATATGATTGAAAAATATTGTTCCAAACAAAGTTTGGAAGCCCATGATGCCCCCTAGAGGAAGTGGTCGACAAATACAATTGAAGGATGGTCCCTCAAAAAGAATCAAGAAGAAGAAATAAATTAACCCATAGATGAGATTAATCCAATTGAGCTAAGGCTTGCATGTGTTGATGAAAATAGTGATTTTCCCAAAGGTAGTAATAATCAATAATAGAGGATGAGACATTTATTTGCCCAAATGTAGTTATAATCAGTGGCATAGGTATGTGCCCCATCATGGTATATGGGTTGAAATAACTATTTGTCTAAAGGCAGTTATAATCATTTTGATGACCTAGACTCAATAATGATTTTACCCTAGTAAGAAAAATTTGAACATGATA
Organism: Torreya grandis; assembly: GCA_037957365.1. Classification (NCBI taxonomy): domain Eukaryota; kingdom Viridiplantae; phylum Streptophyta; class Pinopsida; order Cupressales; family Taxaceae; genus Torreya; species Torreya grandis. The sequence goes on from JARHVA010005163.1 coordinate 824,960, forward strand.
AAGTGGTTGTGTCATAGTAGGGTATATTAGCAAGCAAAATTCAAGGATTTAACCTATTACATAGATTAAATATGAGTGGGTGCAAACATAAATGTGATGGTCTAATGACTAAAGAAGCCACATATAATGAGGCACACAAGGATACATAAAGTAATGAAAGAAATGATTGGAAGAATAATGGTGGTTGAGCTAACTTGAGATACATCATGTATCTAAGCACTGTCTACATAGTATAAATAGATCGTAGGCCAATGTAGGTCACCAAAAAGTGGGAGAAAATGGAATGAGGAATAAGATAGAAGAATAAGAATTGATCGATGTGAATGATTTAGTTGTACCTACCAATGTGGAGATGCTCATCTTTATTAGCATTGATACAACCAAAATGGTTAATGGGTTGATTTGATCAAGGAGGTTGGGAGGATTGGCCAAAAATAACAAGGAGAAGTTTCTATATCACCATTACTTGTAAGTTCCAATGAACTAATTTTTATTGTAACATGTGACAATATGCACCATGATATAAAACACTATGATGACCTCACCATAATGTGCATAAGGACTGGCTCCCAATCCAATAAATAATTGAAAATAATGCACCAATGATAAAAAATATGATTATAATGTTGGCATATGAATATGGTTGTGTTGAGTATTGTTCTTTTTATTGACGTTTGGCATTGATATTGTCATTGATGTCGAAGGTTCTTAAGAAAGGTGTTCATGAGATTATTGAAGAATGTTCTTGTTTGATAGAATAATTGAGAGGTATGACACTGTCTGAGTAACATGTAAGAATTATGAGTAAGGTATAAGAGCATCAAGAAGTTTTCAAGGTCATTTATCAAGTTTTAAGAGCTTGAGAAGCTTAGTCATGACACTAGTCATTGCATGAAGAGATCTTGTGAGAAAGTATGAGCTTAGTGGCCTAGTGATATGGATGCATAGATACATAATAATATATATTATATTATTTTATCATGTGTATGATGCATTGGAAAACTCATGAGAATATCAAAGTGAACCTGTAGGGGTAGGACCTATAGACCTAGTATGGAGCTAGACCACCTCAAGACCCTCTTTGGCCTAATTAGGCATCACGATCTATTGTCAAGGCATATGAATGATGTTTGACACTATTTGATCATGTGAGATGTTGTGTAATAATGTAATTGAGGTGGAGAGTGTATGAAAATAGGCTTGAAGGTCAGTTTCAATGCCTAATATAGTTTGTAAGTCAAGGTCCAAGCAAGCAAAGAGAGAGATGGTGGCCAAATGAGGTATGAGATTTAGATTTCAAGATAAGAATGAGAATGTGAACATTTTTAGTGGTGTGATAGGTTTTTATAGGTATGTTGACCAATTATAAGGTTAAATTTTGTAGGTTAATGCAAGAAAAAGTGTTTTTAGGTCTCTTATGTGCACAGAATGAAGGGTTCTCAACCTGAGGACTTTCAAGTGTTTATTAGCACATGTAACCTCGGCATGAGAACCTAAGATATTTAGGAGATATGTGGAATTGTCCTAGATAATATCTATAGGTATTATTATTATAAATAATGGGTAATCCTTTATGAACAATTGTTAACACCAGAAATAGTGTTAACCCTCTCTAAAATGCTAACAATGACCCAATGTGAAAGATCCTATTCTAAAGTGTTTATAATGGATTGGTTTGGATAGTTTAGATATTGGGTCATGAATTAAACTCTCTTAGGAATCTCTAGGTGTGATTGGTTTTTCAGGTGAGTGAGTGGACCCTACAGAAAAGGCCTTGTTTCTTAATCATTTATTATAGTTTTTAGAGTTGACCAAGTCAAAGTTGATAAATAGATGGAGGAAAAAGCTTGAGACCTATATTTTATGTCCATGGTGGTTCATGAGTAGGCTATATCCCTTAGGTGTGCTAAACTATTAATATAATTTGACCTATTACCAATAATCTTAATGGTGCAAACGATGAGAAAACCAGGCAGAAGTGAGAAGGTGATTAGGGATGTGTTATCATGGATTAGGGATGAATATAAGTGCATGGATATTTTTTTCAAGACCTTTAATACATGTTTGTATTATATATAATATTTGTGTATACACATAATATTTTAAACTTTTATCAAATACTGATGTTTTACATCTTGTATGAACCCGTCAAGACTCAATCTCTTTGAGTACACGCCCTAAAGGGTACACCAAAAAAGGGGTGGGCAGACCTTTAGTGATTTATAGGATTTTTATCCCTTATTTACATATTATTACCAATCCAAAATAATCCTAAAACCATTACCAAAGTTATTAATCCTCCCTTGCACACTCCTCTAGTATTTTTCCTCTTTCCATCCCTTTTTTCCTTACCTTAATCCTCTTTCACCAGTTGATTGTACTAGGTCGATTGGGTTGACCCTGTACAATTTTAAACCTTTTATTACTATATAAGGTTGATTGGATTGACCCTGTACTATTTTTGGGTATTTTTAACTTGGAGTTTTGTCAGCGCTTCAATTGACCCAGCTTGGGACCTAGTTATTTATCTCTCGAAAACATACAAGGTCGACTAGGTCGACCCCATATAATCAAGATATTTGGAAGTATTTAGGGTGATATCCACCTATAAATACAAGATAATTTCATCATTATTTCAATATGCAATAAATATTTATTATTCACTCGTGCTTCTTTACAATCTACTCTTCCACCATTCTACTTGAGGAGTCTTAGCTTAGGATTTCTACTTGAAGAATCTAGTCTTATGGTTAACTCTTGGATGCTTTGGCCTTTCTTAGTTATCCTTACAAACTAAAACAACTTTTTTGAAGCCCCTTTGGCCAAGGGAGAGATTGAGTCTTGATGGTTTCACATTTAGTTAATTATATTCTAATTTTTTTCTCCTCTCTTTAATAGATAGAAGTGCATAAGTATTGGTTCGAATAATATTACTCTTCATATTCCATGTGTTATGGTCCTACTCATACTTATCTTAATTGAGATTCTCTTATACATGTTTTTATTACTTTACTAAACCCTCATATTGTGCCATAAGCTTTGATGTGTACAAGATTAGATTTACTTTCTTGTTATTTGAATAGAGTGAACATTAAACCTAGGACACTCTTAGGATTATTATGTGATTATGTTAGATTGTAGGCTTTGGAGCCCTTCCTAGCATAGTGTATTATGACAATTTATCCCCTAATTGGGTCTATAAAATCCCCATATTTGTCAATCGGAAGTGTATGTATTCTCTATCTTCTCTAAGACAAGATTGATTTATAGACATGATGCATTTTTGATTGTATACATTCTGGCGAATCCAATGTGAATCTTATCCCACCATTGGTTGGATTGTCTTCAGGTTTCCACTTTATTTTTAGCATTATCTTCACTTTGGCTTCACCTTTATAATACATTCAAGTGAACTTGACATGAATCCTATCCCACCACTAGTTAGATTATCTTCATGTTTCCACTTTATTCTTAAGCATTGTCTTCACTTTGACTTTACCTTTATAATACATTCTGGTGAACTCAACGTGAACTAACCCTTATAGGATTTGTTTACCTTATTTCATTTATTTCATTCTTTCATCATTATTTTTATCATATATTTTCCATATTGGATCAACTCTATCGACCCAATATCTAACTTTTATGCACATGATTTAAGGTACAAGCTATTGGCTCAACCTAGTCAACCCAGTATAGATTTTTAGCTTTTTAGACATCTAGTCCAGAGTATTTAGTCGACCCATTCAACCCTGTACATTTTCAAGCATTTAGAAACAAGTTTCTGTAAAGCTTGATCGACCCAGTTAGCAAAATTTTCAAGTATATATCAAGGTTCTTGAACAATAATCTTCATTCTTTATATCTTTGATTCACCAAGGTTCCTTTCTATCTCTCTATCTCTTTCTTTATAGTCTTTCCTTTTACAATTTTAAGTATTTAAAACTAAACATGCATAATCAACTGGATCAACCTTATTAACCTAGTTATATGTTATATGTGTTATTTGAATAACTGGGTTGACTCTGTCAACCCTATTCATTTTCAAACTTTGCTTTCGTAGTACAGGTTTAACCTGTCGACCCTGTTCTGTATTCTATGTATACACTCTTGACTATATCAACATTGTACCTTGTTTCAAAGTTGGAATTAATGTTATATGATAGTAATTTATTCACACTTTCATTTTTTGTTGCTTACATGCTTATAATAGATCACATAGTTTAATTAGGTAGTTTTTCAATTAATCATTTAGTTTCACTATTTTATATATTATGCACACAAGACTAAATCACAAAATTTAAAAAATCATTTTAATATTTATCTACCCAAGGCAAACCTACTTAGATTTCATCACCAAAGGGGAAGCCAACTTGATGTTCTAGTCAAGTATAAAGCATGGTTAATGGTATATTCTAGCTAAGCACCTGACACCCTTATCACTGTGATGCGTGAAGTGAGGGGGTAAGCCTAATACCAAACATGTATCATTACCACTACATATACTTTTCATCCTAAACTACCTGAAGCCATCCTTAGATTGCTTTCTAGTTCCTTGCTTATATCCAACTTATTATCACATTTAAAAACATATCTTAATAATCTAATAAACACTCAGGTTGACCAATTAGTTAGCTATTTATTTTCCAATTTGATTGCTTGCACTTTGTTCAATTGTATTTTGTATTGAAAAAACTTGCATTAGCCAGTGTTGGTACAAGGTTCTATACTATGTGATTCAATTAGATTGGCTTCAAGTAGTTTAGGCTGAAAAGTAAGTAATTGATTATTTGTTTCCTTTTGTTATTTATTTTTAAATTACTTGCAAAAATTATCTTGTTTCAATTCACAATCTATTATAAGCTTTCTAATTTTCCTTGTCTATTGTACTAGGTTGACCTAATCAACCTTGTACATTTTTTTGCATTATGTTCACTATATTGGGTCGACTTAGTCAAACCTATATAATTTTTTGATTTCCTTATATGTCCAACTTATTTCTCTATCTACCTGACTTCATTCTTTATCTCTATCTATTATTTTTCTTGCTCAGCATCCTTTTTTTCCCTCAAGCATCATGTCCCTTATCAAAATCTTCTTGGACAACTTGAATCCATTTATACACTATATGGGTTTATCTTTATTTCTTATCTTCTCCTATCTTTTCTTACTCTTTTTAGCTTATGAGTCATCTTGCAATGTCCATGTACACATTTCTCTAGCCTTTGGGTTATCTTGCAATGCCCACTCACCTATCCTTTTAGACTCTGGCGCATCTTGTGATGCCCATCCATACATCCAATTACCCTTTATGGCATCTTGTGATGCCCACTATTATTCTCCATTACATGCTACCAAACTAATTTAAATTCAAGAAACCTTTTGAGACATAGGCTTGCCTCTCACATGCTCATCCTTGATATAGTCCTTAATATAGGAACATTTCCTTCTTTTCATGATTTTTATTTACATCTATCTAACAATTTTTTTAGGTGACATACATAGTTCTCTCTCTCTGTAGCAAATTCCTTCCTTTCATAAACCTTTTAATCCTCTATTTTGGTATTTTGGTTTCTTATTGTACCATAGGCTTCTTTATCTTCTTACATTTTCTCTTTTGACACCCCTTGGGTTTCTCTTTTATGAAGTTACAGTGTAAGATCATGGATAGGACCTAGCCCTCCTCATAAAATTACCATATTTTTATCTTTTACATCCTTGTTCTCAAACTTTAGCTTTTGCTTCTTTTTTTAGATGAAATTTGCACAAACAATCTATGTTAGCATGTTTTTCCTCCATTTCCCTCATTCTTATGATAAGGAATCACACTTTACTGTCACTGTATCTCTTTTTTCCCTTTGTCACATTTTTTTTTGTGATTTGAAGTAATTCAAATTATTCCATGTGTTACTCCTCTTGATTTCCCCTTCCTTTCACTCCACATTGGATAAAACAAGGTCAAAGTCAAGATAACACCTTTATTTCACCTAGATTTATGAGACTCTTAGACCTCATGCTCTTTTAACTTTTCCCTCTTAGTAACCTTGCCCCAAGTATTCAAATGAAAGTCATTTTTAGAACCCATGTTTGGTTTTCCAAATTTGTATGGAGCAGGAATAAAAAAAGCCACCAAGAAAGTTAAAATCTAAATCATTTGAATCAAAAGGAAATGATATCTAAAAAGCAACATACAAATCTGAAAATTTAGCATCACACTAAAGTACGTGATTACAAGCACATATCCTATCTCTAATCGAAGCTCAAACTCCACAGTTAGCCTCACATAGAGTTGAGGTCCTTTCGGGTGCAATAGACCAATAGATTGGAATAGGGTAATTCAACAAAATCTATGGTGTTACCTACTTTCTCATGCAAGTACCCAATCTTTGCAATAGATTGACATCTCTGTAAGGGGTCTTGAAGAATGGGGAACATGTTGTGGGAAGGTAGGTCCATTTTAATTTTCATACATATAGCCTTCATGGAATGATCTATATACTTCATTTTTTTAACTAAAGAATTGTGTGACTAATAGAAGTTATTCATAGTCCTTAAGGTCAAAATTCCTCTCATTTTGACAAACCTAATATGAGGGTCTTGACTTTGATAAAGAGTTTCTCTACATTCATTTTTCTTTCATTCTCCCCTCCACCCATTTCATTTCCCCCTTTGATAGATAAATTGTGATTCCAAATCTATTTTCCCTCTTCTTTAAATTCCTTCTTCTTCATCTCTTAAAAACATGCTAGCACTACTTCCTTAGAGTGAAACATGTTTGAGAAACTATGGATTCATCTTTCTTTTTCACCATGATTTTATAGAAGAGGGAAAATAGATTTGGAATCACAATTTATCTTTCTTTTTCACCTATCCTTAGAGTGAAACATGTTTGAGAAACTATGGATTCATCTTTCTTTTTCACCATGATTTTACATTTCTGGACTTGTCTTACTTTCCTTTTACCATTTATCATTAATTTTACTATCATGTTATTATGAACACCTAAGTTCATACCCTTTTACCATTATTGAGTGAGGTTGACTTGTTACTTCTTACTCATCAATGTTTTTTCCCTTTTATGCAAATTTTTTCATTATTGAGTGAGATAAGGATTATTATTGCTTACCCATCAATGTTGTTTTACCATTTTGTTTATTATTTTACCATCAATTTGTTTTGATTACCATCCTATTTGACATGTATCCTTGGTTTGACTTGGTGAGTTTGTCTTTCTTACTTAAGGATAGCATGTTTGAGTTTTTCAGTCTTTCGTAGCCTTGGAATTTTGGTTACTTGATTTACTCTTGTTTTTGACTTGGTAATTTGGTCTAACATAGAACTTATCACCCCAAATTTCCAAATTTCCCAAGTACATCCCATATTCATATCACCAGTTATCTTGGCTTTTCTTGCATTTTTTATTTTTTTCTTTAGTTTTGTATTCTTAGGTTTTTCAAAAGCAATCTCTGCACCCTACACAATCAAAACTAACAACATAGTAGAACACCATCCAGTGATAAAGGTAAGTCAAGGTATGCATTACATTTAATTTTTAGTTATTTCCTTTTCAATCATTTATTTTTAGTTATTTCATGCTTTAAAATACTACAACTTTTTTTAGCATCAACATTGTGTGTCCTTATGCTCTTTCTCGAAGCACCATCCCCTATTTCACCTTAATAATATGTGATGAGATTTAATTTGGGTATATGTATACACATAATATTTTAAACTTTTATCAAATAATGATGCTTAACATCTTACAAGAACCCATCGAGACACAATCTCTCTGAGTGCACACCCTAAGGGGTGCACTAAGAAAGGGGTGGGCAAAAATTTAGTGCTTCACAAGATTGTTGTCCCTTATTACCACATTATTATTAGTCCAACTAGCTCCTAAAACCATTCCCTCAGCTATTACTCCTCCCTTTCACACTCCTCTAGTATTTTTCCTCTTTCCATCCCTCTTTTCGTCACCTTGATCCCCTTTCACCAGTTGACTTTACTAGAATGATTAGGTCAAACCTGTATAGTTTTTAGCCTCTAATTACTATATAGGGTTGATTGGTTTTTGGGTAATTTTTACTTGGAGTTTTGTCGGCCCTTTGGCTGACCTAACTCATAACCTAGTGATTTATCTCTTGAAAATATATAGGGTCTACTGGGTCAACCCCATATAACCAACATATTTGGAAGTATTTAGGGTGATATCTACTAATAAATACAAGATCATTTCATCATTATTTCAATATTCAATAAAGAGTTATTATTCACTCGTGCTTCTTTACAATCTACTCTTCCATCATTCTACTTGAGGAGTCTTAGCTTAGGGTTTATACTTGGGGAATCTAGTCTTGTGGATAAGTCTTGGATGCTTTGGCCTTTCTTATTTATCCTTAAAAACCACAAAAACCTCTTGTGAATCTCCTTTGGCCAATGGAGAGATTGAGTCTCAATGGATTCACATTCAAGTAAGTATATTCTAACTTTATTCTCCTCTCTTTAATAGATATAAGTAGCATAGGTATTAGCTCAAAGAATATTACTCTTCACATTCCATGTATTAGGCTCTTACTCATACTTAGCTTAATTGAGATTCTCTTATACATGTTTTGATTTCTTTACTAGCCCCTCATATTGTGCCATAAGATTTGGTGTGCACTAGACTAGATTAACTTTCTTGTTATTAGAATATAGTGAACATTAAACCTAGGAATATTTTATGGTTGTTGCATGATTATGTTAGACTTTAATATTTTTAACCCTTCCTAACATGGTGTATTGTGACAAGTGATCCCCTAATCGGGTCTAGCAGATCCTCATATTAGTCATGTCCCTGCTTAAAAAATGTACTCCCAATCAGAAGTGTAGGTATGATTTATCTTCTCCAAGTAAAGATTGATTTATAGACATGATTAATTTTTTATTTCATACAATTTGGATATCATTGTATATAGCAAAAAGTTACTCTCAAGTTGACTTGTCTAGCTCAATGAAGTCTATGTACAATAAGATCATGAGATTGGTCTGCGAGACCAATATTGCTATTAAATTTTATGATATATTTATTGGAGGTTATTTTTAGTATGTTTTAATATCATATTCTTGTATTTTATGTTCTTTAGTATGATATTTAATGTGTCATAATTTCATGTTTCCATGACTATGTTTTGAGGCTAGTTGGCATTTCTAAGTGGGCTCTTTACAGAGAAGGGTTTGAATCCTTTAACCCTGTATTATGAAGTATAAAACACATGTGATGATATTAATGTCATTTAAATTTTGTATGTGTTATTTTTTTCAATGATTGTTTGTAAAAATTATGTTTTTTATTTAGTTGTTCACGATAGATTTTCTAAGTATGCACAGGCCTATTATGAACAATGTTTTGAGAATAGGTTCAAGCAGTAGTTGGACCTAAAAGATGTTGTGGACATAAATTGAAGTTTTATAAGGAATTTTTAGAGTGTTCCAAAGAGTTTAAAGGGTAACGTGTGCTGATGAAGCCTAATTGAATTATGTCTCCTTAAGGCCTAAAAGGGCTTTTGGTCCTATATGCTATGACCAACCTATTGTAATGTTTGATTGATTTTTATGGCATGACTTAAGGCCTAAATTATTGAAAATATAATTTTTCAAGTGTGTATGTCCAACCAAGAGGTGTATGATCAAGAGCATAATATAAGAATAAGTCATAATAGGCCTAATTGACTAGTTAGTGTGAATGAGAGTTGAAGCGGAAGGTAAAACGTATTAAAGAGATAAAGGAGGAATTATAGACCATAATAAAGGTGAAGAAAAAATATAATTAATATCTAACATGGGTGATGTACATGAATATTAAGGTCAAAGGACCTAATCTATCTTGAAGAGACCTAATTGAGCAAAGAAGGCTAGAGACCTATTTGAGAAGGAGAGAAGTGTGTAAAGATCTGAAGAGGGAGATCATCATTTATTGTATGAGAAAAAAAGTGTTATGAATATGATAAAAGGTTTTAGGTGGTTTATTTGGTGCTGATTTATCTATGGGGTTGGTGCCTCCTTGCAATTTGGTGCTTGTTAAATCCTAGTCAAGTTGGTGCTTGGCTAGTTGGGGTTGGTGGTCCAAGTGAAGTTGGTACTTCATTAAATGTTGATGTTTGACTTATAAGACAATAGTTCATTTACATCATCAGTGTATTTTCTTTCACTTGATGGTTTTCCCACTAAAATAATTTTTCTATGTGTTATGCTCTTATCTCATGCTGATGGCTCTTAATGTGTTACTAGTTCACTATATTGTTTTGATAGTTCATGAATGATAAAGTAAAGTAGTAAAAGTTTTGAAGACTGATTCACCCCCTCCCCCATTAATTATTCTTACAACAATTGGTATCAGATCTTGGTCCATTGAGGCAAGTGTAACATCTTGAAGGTGATACTAAGAAGCACAAGAATGTCTTGTGATCAATAAGAAGTAGACAACATTATGATGAAGAAATCTACTATGACAATAAAGAAGGAAAAGCTAAAGTAGACCTTGAATCTGAGATCATAAGTACTCTTGATGATTTAAAACATCAAAATAAGACTATCAAAGATCTCAGGAGTTAGTTATAAGAGGTAAAAATAAAGTGTAAGTTAAAAGAAGTTGAGTATGACCAATTGAAGATATATCTAGATTCTTCAAAGGTTAAACATGAATAACTCATAGAAAAATTGAGTAATTTTGAGATATATCATGAGAATTAAGAACAAATCAAGAGTACTAACATGAAAATATCAATTAGGCAACCCAGTGATATAAAGGATAAGTCATCATAATACCATGGTAAGTACAAAAATGTTGTTTACTACATCTATCATAATATAGGACACATTGCAAGATTTTGCTCTAATAGAGTTAGAACGTCCACAAGATTCAACAAGATATATTAATCTCCTAGAATGCATAAGAATGATAAAACATTGGCATGGAAGCTAAAGCAAGCTAGGATGGATTAGATTGAGTTCAATAATTAAGATAGACTATTTACCAAGGAGGAATAGAAGACTAAAGATGACTCTATGCTAGATCAGACTACCTTTCACATTCAATATTAAGGCATGAAATGATATATATATATATATATATATATATATATATATATATATATATATAGTGGTTTCTCAAGCAACATGATAGGAGATAGAAATAATTTCATCTCATTAAAAAATAATGCTGCAAGAATAGTGAGGTTTGGAGATAACATAACTGCCAATATAGTTGGCAAGGGTGTCTTGAGTTTGGACAATGGAAAGACATAGACACAAAATGTGTTGTATGTGGAAGGTTTGAGACATAACATAATTATTTTGAGTCAAATGTGAAATAAAGGACATGTTATAGACTCAATTTTCACCCTTGGAAAGAGTTCTTCAGGCTCCTTCCAATTGAGCTACATAATGGGAACAACCTTAGGCTTTGGGTATCCTATGATGGGGTTGAACCTCCAGATAAGGATGGATTCCTCTTGATGCTCAATTAAAACTAATGTTAAACTAATAATTCATAGGAAAAAGGGTTATAAATATGGTTAAGGGATCCCAAGAAAGCTAAAATGGTGATACACCAAAGTTAAATAGACACTCGCATAAGCTTGAACACACACTAGATCAACAAAAGATAATTGTGGCTTACTCAATCTCATAATCTCACTAGTTTCATAAATATTTCATAGAAGAGTTTCCAAGTTGAACAGTAATCTAGACCTCCAAGTTAGTTTGAAAACACCTTCAAAGAGGCAAATAGAAGGACAACAAACTAGGAAGAATATCCTTCACAAATTCACCATACACAAGCATTATAAGCACTAATTAAAGACAAGATATAGGTAAAGAGTTGATCCTCTTACTTCAAAAGGAAGTTATTACAATATTTTAATATGGTTTAACCATATCAAACAAGTTCACTTTTACAAGAGTCTCGATGAGTATCCTTGTCCCAAAAAAAAATGCTAAATTCTAAGATCTAAGGACCCCCTCAATGAGAATGAGACTAGGATATATATGAGAAGAGAGAGGATGTGAGAGAACATCATCAAAAAAAGAACACTTTATCTTGGGTCATTAATTGAACCTGAGCCACCACCTTTTGCTCCCTTGCTAATGAAATTCTCACCACCTTTTTGATCAATCAAGACACTACCCATGGCTTGTTGAGTGAAAAAGTCCCCAAAGGTTCTACGGATGCATTGAATGATCCTAGATATAGTTCCCAACACTAGACCCTTTATTTGATCCTTCATGCCATCTCTCACTTGAAGACAAAACTTCATGCTCATGGATCTAACAAAATCATGGCTTTGTGTATTCTAGGTGGTTACTTGTCAAAAATATGGCCATGCTAAAGGATGAGGGCCCTTTGCATTAATCACCTATATTCTCCTATTTCATATCTAGATCATAGGTCCACCCTATAGATGGAAAAAGAATCTAAGAATATTGGTTTTATTATAGCCTTTATATTAATGTAGACCTATAGACTATAAAACCCTTTTTCAAGATCATGAGAGGTCCAAAAAGACCCACTTTATCTCTATAGGAGATAAAAGTTCACCATACCCAGGTTTTTATTTAGAAATGGAAAACATAATCATAAGAATGAACCCTACAAGCCATAAAAATGTTGAATAAGAGGTCCATATTAAGCTCCAAAAATGGCCCTTTGTATTCCTTATACATGACTGCATTACTTGACCGCTCTATGGCATTTGAACCAGCTTCAATGGCATTAGGATGGCCTTAAAAAAAATTATTTTACATGGTTGAAATGGATTCTCAACCTTCATTGAAAATCTTGGGCTCATCTTTGTTCTAATTATCTATCAAAATCTGACTCGTCTCATTGACATATTGACTCATCTCACTCCATTAATTTTCATCTATATGAATGCCTATGATTCATTGATCCTCTGTTAGTTTAATGTGTTATTGACACTTATCATCTAAACATTTTCTCTTGAGATTCACTGACCCCTTTGACCTTTGGTCATCATTAGATATAAATGTATGATACAATGCAGACCATTAGATCTACCTGAGACCTATTGTTTGAATTATAATGACTACTTATTGGGTTCTAAAATTGACATCCTCACTCCTATCAAATGACATTCACACCACCATCATTGACATCCCCATAGACCATCAAATTTAAGATCATATGAATTTTTGTAGTGGCTTTAACTTGATGTTAGGGTGAGCATCTTATCCTTTTTGACCAAATTTGAAGGCTTGGATCTTGAAGCATGAGAATCATGAAGGCATCAAATTTGCAAGAGATATTCTTTAGACTAAAAGGGATTAACCCATTTGATCCACCAATATTAGGAGATTTTTAAGTGAAAATATTAAATGTACAAGTTATCTGGTCCATTCATTCTTGCATGACATCCTGATGATGGTCTAGTTCATTTGGCTAAGTATGGGAAACTTAACAAAATCTGATTAAGGAGCCAACTTTGAACATGTATAACTTCTACCACACTTTGGTAGATGATCTAAAACTTAATGAATAGTAACTAGGGAATAATATGAACAAACCCATATGATCAATTTTTCTTGATACTACCACATGTATGATATATGGCCTCATTAATATGTTCACTCAGCTCTATTTGAGCTTCTTCAAAAATGGCTAAGTATGGAAACTTCACAAATTTTATCTGAGAGACCAACTTTGGATCTTCATAACTTATTTTTTGATTCAATGGATGACCTAAAAATTGGTACATATGTTCTTGGAATTGATGTGAACAAACCCATATGACTATTTCTTCTTGACTCATCCACACATGGAAATGATGGCATCAACAAACTGTCTATTCAAAATTTATACCACTAGACCCAAAATGTCTATATAAACACAATGAAGGACCAGATGAATGTTATACACTCCCATACTTATTATAATCATTATTAAAATCTCATAGGGTCTCTAAAACCTATTCATCTACTCATCTATTATCAACCTAGTCTATTTGGGCACAAGCCTAGTATATAGACAAAAAAATGGCCAACATCTTTGACGACTCACAGGGAAGCATGCCTACTATGATTTGAGAACCCAGACCCTTTTCCTTATCTATTCCATTAGGCATGGAGTCATTAGCCTCTGTAATTGAGCTAAACCTCTCTTGAAGCAACAAGGACCAGAAGAAACAAAACAAAACCAAATTTGTGAGTCACTTTGGAAAAGGAAACAACAAAATAGAAAAGAAAATGTGGAAAAGGAACTTAGAGGAAAGCATAAGAACTACTCTAGTATGTAAAATATGTTACAATGGATGCAATGTTATTTAATAATAAGGATTTAAATGAATGTCATTAACTGAGATGGGTAATACCTCTCCATCTAGTTGGGCAAGCTAAAAAACATTGTGTTCTTTTCATCCATTGACCAAATAAGGACCACTCCACAAGCTGTCAAACTTGGTATGGTTTCCTAGTTTGGCCTTATTCAAGTCTCACTTGAAGACTATGTCCCCTTACTCAAAGTTCTTTATTGTATCTCTCTTTTAAAAAGCCCTTTTGACCTAAGCTTGATGTGACTAGTGTTTTCATAACAAGGTCCCTGGTTTCTTCCAATTCTATGAGCTCCATCATCCTTACATTCATGGGTTCATCATCCATCAATTGAGGCTAATGGGCCAACTCTAATGTAGATAACTCAAGGGAGATAGGAAATTTGGCTTCCCTTCCATACACAAGAACATATGGATAATTGCCAATGGTAGTTTTAGGATTTAGCCTATAAGGTTATCCTTAGCCTGGTGTGTCATGTCCTCTGATTCTCCTCCATGGTCCTCCTAATGATCCTTAGAAAATTCTTATTTATGGACTTTGCCAGTCCATCTCCTTGAGGATAGTAGTTGGAAGAGGTGTTGATGTAGATGCCCAATTTGAGAGTCCACTCACTTATCTTTAGACCAAAGAATGTCAATCCATTATCAAAAATTATGGTGGCTAGGACACCAAACTCGGTTACAAGGCTATCATAGAAATCCAAGACTACACCTTCACTAACCTCTTTCAAAGCAATGGATTCCACCCACCTAGTGAAGTAGTTAGTTTTAGTGAGCACCCATTTATGCCTTACACTTGATGGTGGGTTGATCATCCTTATGAAGTCTAACCTGCATTGCATGAAGGGTTTCTCCACCGGAATTGGATTGAGTGGAAGGGCTGCTAGTTTTTGCTTTCCTATAAAGAGGACACACTTCTAGCATTTTCTAACCCATGCATGAGCATCCTTGAAAAGGTTGGGCCAGTAGTAATTAGCTTGAATTAGCTTTGTTATTATGATTCTAGGTGCAAAATGGCCTCCTTTAGGTCCACCATAGAACTAATCCAAGAGTTTGGTCACTTGGTTATCATTTATGCACTTAAGGAATACCCCATTGAGGTCCTTTCTAAAAAATAATAGCATCAATTAATGTAGAAGGTATAGATTGAATCTTGAAATACCTTCTTTTTGTTATGTCCAAACCTTGGGCGGATTCTCATGTTGTTAAGAAGTGAGCCATATATTGAATCTAACTCTTTTGAAGTGAAGGTGCACTTGCTTGTGAGTTGTCTTGGGTCACCAAAATAGCTTCCTTGTCTTCTTGGAGGTCATTTACCATGTTTTCACATAATCCCTTTCCCCTAACTAGCTTGGTGAATTTGATTTCTACATCATATTCCAGCCCTTTATGATCTAGCCTACTTTCTTCTCATTCAAATCCTTGTTAAGGAAGAAGTCCTTAACTCTAGGATGAGACACCATAAGATGGATCCTGTTGTTGGAGATCATGGGCCTAAAATCATTGAGACTCCTCAAGTTATCAAGAACCTATTTTTTAATAAAGGTGTACCTCACTTCATATCCTTCTAGCCCTTGACTAAAAAAGGTAATTGGTTTCTCCATTCCTTCACCATTCTTCTACATAAGCATAGCTGATATGTTGTCAACATTGGAAAAGGTGTACAAGATGAAGTCCTTGGAGAAGTTAATATTTAAGAGTGAGGGTGCTTGGGTAATAAACTACTTGATGGCTTCAAAGTTTTCATTGCCTTCATCTGACCAAGTAAACACTTGGCTCTTTTTTAGCATGGTAGTGATAGGTTTGACCAGGTTTTCAAAACCAAGTATGAACCTTATCACAAAGTTGATATTCCCAAGGAATATTCGAATCCCCTTCTTGTGTTTTGGTAAGGATAAGGCTAATAAATCACTTACTCTATTAGGGTCAATGGATAATCCCTCTTTTGAAACAATATGACACAATAGCTTTCCCTCATGCACAAAAAACACACATTTTTTAGGATTTAAAGAGATCCCATACTCTTTTCATCTTTGGAATATCAACTTTAAATGGTCTATGTGATCACAAGAATTCTTGGAGAAGACTATGATGTCATCCAAATAGACCAACACCATTTGATTTAGCAGCGCTTAGAAGGCCATGTCCATTGCTCTTTGAAAGGTTGCCCCAGCATTGAACAATCCAAAAGGCATCTTTTGATAAGCAAATATGCCCCACTTGGTGGTGATGGTAGTCTTGTATCTACCTTCCTCTCTCACTAGCACTTGGTTATATCTTTAATACCCATCTAGGAGAGAGAAGCATTTTTAATAAACAATGGCTTATAGGATTTGCTTCATGGATGGTAGAGGGTAATGATCCTTCAAAGAGACCCTATTAATATCCTTGAAGTCCACACACAGTCTAATCTCCCCATGTTTCTTTTTGATAGGTACTAGATTAGCTACCCATGAGGAGTGCTTGATTTGGAATATGATCCTAGATTCAATAATCTTGGTTAATTCCTTTCTCATGAGCTCTTCAATCTTGGGATTTATGGGCCTTTATTTCGACCTAACAAGATTGACATTATCCCCTAGCTCTATAGTGTGTTGTTCCAATTTAGGATCAAAGCCCTTTATGTCACTATATTATCAAGAAAATATGTTTACATGTTCCTTACAAATCTCTATAGAATCATCCCCTTTAGCTTTAGTGCTTACCTTCCCAAATTTGAGGAGTTTGTCTTTAAAGATAAGAAATATCTCATAGTTCTCTTCATTAGTGACATCACTGATTTGTCCTTCCTCATATGGTCCCCTTCGTGAAAGATACCTTGTAGAGTGACTAGCCATTTAGGAAGCTCATTGGACCTTAATTGAACAATCTACTCCTCATATTGATGTTTCAATCTTCCTTGGTTGATGGAGGAGAAATACAATTCTTGTTGTAAGAAACATGCAATCTATTTATCATTTTCAATGACCTACCAATGAGATTCATTATCAAGAACTGATGGTCTTATTACCACTTTGACATGTGGTTAGACCTCAATCCTTTTTAATTCATTTGGGATGTCAAAATGAGACCCCACAGTTGCTAGTCTGTTAGCATGTTGATTTTTGCCTCTTAACACTAATTGGATTTTTAAGGCCTTAAAGTCTTGAGTTATGTCCCAAACTCTATGTGTGTAGGAATTCATTAAAGGTTTTTTGGTGGAATTTTGACCTTTGACTTAGTGTACAACCAATTCTCTATCCCTGTTGACTTGTAACTATTTGATCCATTTCTTACTAGTCCATTGAAGGCCATGGATGAGACCCTCATATTCTAATGCATTGCAGGACAAAATGATTTGGAATTTGTATGAAGATAAGTACTTATAATTTTAAGGGTATATTAGCATAACACCTACACCTACCCCATGCTTCCTCCTTGAAAAATCAAAGAATAACTTCTATAGACCACTAGGATCTTCTTGAGGCTTCATGAGGGATGGCATGGGTTGGCTTTCTTCATGCAGATAGTAGACACCCAAGTCCCTTTTTTCAACACCTTCTAAGGGGTCCACCAAATGGATATCATTCCATATTTCATCTAATAACATGTCTAGTACCTTTTCTGAATGAGTGTTCAGCTCCTAACCCATTGCAAATTCATCCTCATCAATGATGGTGCAATTGATGTTGACATTATATGGTCCATAGGGGTCTATGTGGAATTGTGCAATGGGCTCAGCTTTGATTGACACTTTGGCCCCATACCTTGTCTTTAATTCCATATAGGACCAATCTACTACAAGATACCCCCTATCTTTATTGTGAACTCTCTAGATAAGCATAGTGCAAAGTGAGGAGGCACATTCAAGAGCAATACATATTGAGTCACTAAGACACTTGGAAAAGTGTGCAAGGTCATATTAAGGTCCTTGATAATGCCATATGGCTTGGGAGAAGAACTAGTAATTTTTATCACTCTTTTGTACTATGGTTCATATTTCAGACCAAACTGATCAGCTATGAACTTTGGCATTACCAAGGTACTAGCCCTGCTATCCTCTAGACAATTGTGTACTAGAGAGTTTCCAATGATTACTTAAATATAAAAAGGGAGGAGGATTTAATATTTTACCTGATTGACCTTTATTTAGACATTTAGATGTATTGGTGAGAACTTCATTCACCTTGCTTGGTGGCTTGTCTGTAATTATTGTCACATTAATCTTGGACAATCCTTGTTGAATAATTTACACTTAATCTGATGGAGAGCATATCCCACATGAGAACACTCACATTTGAATTTTTAATTTATTCAAAAATGTTGATAAGTGAACCAAAAACCTTTTCTTGTGCTTTGGGAACCACCACTATTATTTTTGAGCTTGTGAGCCTTGGGGAACAAAAAGATTCCCTTGGCTCTAATTTTTTGGAGGTACCAGAACCTTTGGAGTGACATCAAATTCACTTGGGTTTACCAGTGAAAGAGTAATGGTAGGAATATATTTGACAAATTCCTTGTTACCATCCATGTTCCTTCTTTTAAATCTTGTATTTGTAGCCATCATAATGTAGGCTTGGCTAGAACTAGCCTACTGGTTGGATGCATAGCACTCTTATTGTTCACAATTCATCATTGTAGCATCTAGTTAATTTGGTCCCTGATTAGACCCTTGACCTTGTGGAGGCTCCTCTAGTTTGGTCATCATATGTACCTCTACATTTTGGTCCATGATAGCTTGGTTGTATCCAAAATTAGAAGCTTTTTATCATTGATCATTGAAGGCCTGGTTAAGGTCAATACTTGGGACCATATGTTGACCAAAGGACTAATTCTAAGGCATGGTACCCTTTATTTCTTGAGCCACATTATTTTAAACTAGTACCAAGGTGTTATAAGTGCTAGTAACATTAGGATTGTATTTATTTTGCCTATTGTATCCATGCTTCCCTTGTCCTTGGTTTTGACCTTGGCCTTAACTTGGGTAGTTCCCTTTGTATGGTGGCCTATTTGATTGAAAGGCTTGTTTCTGAGGTTGATATGAACCTTGATAAGGCCTATTGAAAGCTTGATGCCTCTTAACATTTACTAACACATTTCTAAAGGAATAAAAAATATTCTTGAGTTTTTGGAAGTTATTTGGGTCTAGTAAATCACTAAATCCACTAATGGAAGCTTTCTCTTGCTTTCATGTAGGTATTGCAGCAATTTTTGGTGTAGGAAGGATGACATTAAGTGGAGTGATAGAAATAGGATGTGGTATAATTTCAAGAAATAAGGGCATTAGTGGTCTAGGTTTAAGTTTATCAGCTTGAACCAGACAATTTTTTGCTTTGATGTCCACCTCATAAGCATCTATAAGTATATTCCCTCCCATAGATTGGATCATCATTGCTATATCACTATTTAAAGCCTTTAGATAATATAGGAAGGTAAAGTTTGAGGTTGGTCTAATTGAGACTGGGATTATATCCCAAGTTTTTTAAAACCTTGTGTTGAAGTCTTGCATGACTTCATGAGGATCTCTTAAAATGGCAATTAGTTTCTCTACAAGTGAAAAATGATCACGTTTGTCCTCAAATATTTTACACAAGGATTCCCCTAATTGATCCCATGTTTGAATGGAATTGGAAGTAAGGCCTCTATACCAATATAGGGCCTTTCCTTTAAAAGAGGGAGATAATAAATTAATAGCTATATTTTCCTCAGTGACATTATGGATATTGCAAAAATTGGATATGTCCATGAGGTGCTCAAAAGGTGTTATAGCTTAGTCACCAACATAATAAAGAACACGTTTAAGGTTTGTAATTTTGATAGGATCATATTAGGCAAGGGCCAGAGGACTTTGGACATTAAAATCCATAAAATCTCTATGGATTTCCATGTCTATGAGAGGGTTTAATAAAGGTCTTCTTGTAGGGGTAGGCCTTGAAAATGATATAGGAGCAAAACTTCCCTGATATGGATGTGTATTGGAAAACCTTAAATTTTTTTTTTGAATTTAAAGGTAGTTCAACAAATTCAAAGGGAATACCTCTTGAATCTTACCTTGTCTTCATCTTTGGCATGAGAAACAACTACTGCTCTACACTAGAGTGCTGATTCTTCCTTTTAGATTTGCTAGATGTTGTTGATTGGGAACTTAACTGCTACAAATTTGATCAAACTAACATCAACTTTGATCAAATTCTATCCTTTTGGTCTATAGTCCCATCAAGCATGCTAGAAACTATTATAGACTTAATTTTTACCCTTGGAAAGAGTTATTTAGGCTCCTTCCAATTGAGCTAAACAATTGGAACAACCCTAAGATATGGGTATTATGCATTACGGTTAAACCTCTGAATAAGGTTGGATTATTATTGATGCTCACTTAAAACTAATGCTAAAATAATACTTCATAAGTAAAATGGTTAGAAAAATGGTTAAGGGATGCTAAGAAAACTAAAAGGCTGATACACCAAAGTTAAATGGACACTCACATAAGGTTGAACACACATTAGATCAACAAAAGACAACTATGGCTTACTTAATCTCACAGTCTCACTAGTTGCATAAATATTTTATATAAGAGGTTCCAAGTTGAACACTAATCTAGACCTGTAAGTTAGTTTGAAAACACCTTTAAAGAGGCAAGCAGAAGTATAGCAAACTAGGAATGATCTCCTTCATGAATTCACCATACACAAGCATACTAAGCACTGATTAAATACAAGAGATAGGTAAAGAGCTGATCTTATTACTTCAAAAGGCAGTTCATTTAATATTTTGAAAAGGTTTAACCATATCAAACAAGCACACTTTTGTAAGTCTCGATGAGTATCCTTGTCCCAAAAAATAATGTTAAATTCTAAGAGCTAAGAAACCCCTCAATGGGAATGAGACTAGGATATATAAGAGAAGAGTAAGGATGTGGGAGCACGCCATCATAAAAAGAATACTTTGTCCCAAGTCATTAATTGAACCTAAGTCACCACCTTTTGCTCCCTTGTCAATGAAAGTCTCACCACCTTTTTGATCAATCAGGGCACTACCCATGGCTTGTTGATGTTGTGTTATGGAGCCTATTTCTAAATTATAATGTATTTTTCAAATACTATACATTTTAAATGTATTGTACACTTTATATGTTGATTGCAGGTAAGAACATGCAAAAAATAAAGGTACTCAAGGAACAGCTTAGTAATTCCTTTGCTATGAAGGATTTGAGAGTAGTAAAACAAATCTTTGGTATGAGAATAACTCGAGATAGGAAGGAATGAAAGCTAAATTTATCCTAAGAAGAGTACATCAAAAATGTCTTGGAGAGGTTAAGTATGTAGGATGCTAAATTGGTTGGGACTCCTTTGGTAGGTCATTTCAAGTTATCAAAGGAGCAATGCCCCAAGACAAAGGAGGAGAGAGTCCAGATGTCACATGTACCTTACTCATCAGCTATTGGTAACTTGATGTATGCCATGGTGTGTACTAGGCCAGATATTGCCCATTCAATGAGAGAAATAAGTAGGTACATGAGTGATCCAAGTAGAGAACATTAGAAGGCAGTGAATTAGATCCTTCAATATTTAAGAGGGACCATGGGGACAATTTTAAGATATGGTGGATTGGACACCACTTTGTGTGGTTATGTAGATTCAAACATGGTTGGAGATTTAGATAATAGGAGTACAACAAGATATATATTTATTGTAGGTGACACAGTGGTGAGCTGGATTTCATGATTACAAAAACTTGTGGCTTTGTCAACTATGGAGGTTGAGTATGTTGCTTCCATAGAAGAAAGTAAAGAAATGAGTTGGTTATAGTAGTTGTTTGAAGATTTAGGGCATAAACAAGAGAAAGAAAAGCTATATAGTGATATTTATAATGTTATACATCTAGAAAAGAACTCCACTTTCCATTCTAAGACAAAGCATAAATAGTTGAGGTATCATTTTATCAAGATAGCTTTGGAGGAAGAGAATTTGAAGCTAGAGAAGATTCATACAAGTTATAATCCTACAAACATGATGACCAAGGTGGAAAAAAGGTAGAAACTAAAGCTATGTTCAGTTTCAATTCACCTTCATAGTTGATAGTGAAGTGTTGAGAATCATGTTCAGAAGAAATTAGTCTCCAACTGGGAGATTATTGTGTTGTGGAGCCTATTTCTAAATTAAAATTTATTTTTTAAATACTATACATTTTAAATATAATCTACACTCTATATGTATTCTCGCTGGGGTTTAAGGCTGGGCTGGGTCTCGAGCAGGGGTTCAAGGGTGGCAACCCTTGAAAAGTGAGGGTTTGGGGGCAGTAGCCCCCAAGTGGGGGTTTAGAGGCAGTAACCCTTAACAAATTAGGTTTCAAGGGTGGTAGCCCCCAAAACATTTTTTGGACCCCCTCTAATGGGAAACCATTTTTTGGGTTGACTTTGCCCATGGTTTTGGTACCCATTGTTTTATAATACCACTTTGTTGATGTATTATGTATAGATAGATATTTCATAGGTAATACATCATGAGAAAAAGGGTTTGAGAAGGAAAAATAAAGTGTGTGAATTCAAGTGAAAATTTAGGAGGGTTTGTTGAGCATAGCTCTAAATAATATTTGTGCATTGTAATTGTGAGAAGACTTATCTGAGAGTGGTTTATACTCTCGTGAGTTGTAATAAAATCTAAGCAAGTGTTTCTTGGTGGATGTAGCCCACATTAGGTGAACCATGTTAAATATGGTATTCTTGTTGTGTATTTTATTTTTTTCTTTCTGTATCTCTATTTATATGTATTATTATGACTCTATGAAATTGTTCTGTATCGATTTATGTATTTATTCTTGATAGTTGAGTGAGAAAGTCCCCAAAAGTTTTGAGGATGTATTGAATTATCCTAGCTATAATACCCAACACTAGACCCTTTATTTGATCCTTCACACCATCTCTCACTTGAAGACAAAACTTCATGCTCATGGATCTGATAGAATCATGGCTTTATGCATTTTAGGTGGTTGTTTATCAAAAATATAGCCATGTTGAAGGATGAGAGCCCTTTGCATTAATCACCTATCTACTCCACTATCATATCTAGATCATAGGTCCATCCTATAGATAGAAAACTAATCTAAGATTATTGGTTTTCCTATATCCTTCATATTAATGCAAACCTATAGACTGTAAATCCCTTTTTTAGGATCATAATAGGTCAAAAAAGACCCACTTTATCTTTGTAAGAGCCAAAATTTCACCATACCCAATTCCTTCTTTAGACATGGTGAACATAGTCATAAGAATGAACCCTAACAGCCATAAAAATGTCAAACTAGAGGTCTATATTAAGCTCCAATGGCAAACCTTTATATTTTTTATACATGACTGCATCACTTGACTGCTCCATGGTGTTTGAACCAACTTCAATGGCATTGGGATGGCCCTACAAAACTTATTTTCCATGGTCAAAATGGATTCTCAATCTTCATCAAAAACCCTGGGCTTACCTTTGTTCTAATTGGATATTGAAATCTTACTCAGATTGTTGACATATTGACTCATCTTGCTCTGTTGATATCAATCTATACGAATACCCATGAGTCATTGATCCTTTAACAGTTGAACACATTGTTGATACTTTTTATTCACATATTTGTTCTTAAGATTTGTTGACCCCTTTGACCTCCACTCGCCATTATATTTGAACGTACGATGCAATATGGACCATTAGATTTGCTTTGGACCCATTTTTTGAACTCTAATGGCTACTTACTAGGTCTTAAAATTAACGTCTTTGCTCCCATTAAATGAGATTCACATGACCATCATTGACATCTTATAGACCATAAAATTTAAGCTCATATGGATTTTTTTGGTGGATTTAACTTGACATTATCACGAGCATCTTATGCTTTTTGACAAACTTTGAAGGCACGAATCTTGAAATGTGAGAATTATGAAGGCATCAAATTTCTAAGAGATGTTCTTGAGACTGAAAGGGATGAACTCATTCTATCTATTAGTCTTAGGATATTTCTAAGTGAAGATGTTAAATGCATAATTTGGTTGGTTCATTCATTCCTACATGACATGTTGATGACGGTCTAGTTCATTTGGCTAAGTATGGGAAACTTAGTGAAATCCAATTGAGGAGCCAACTTTGAATAGGCATAACTTCTATCACTCTTCAGTGAATGATCTAAAACTTAACATGTAGTAACTAGGGACCAAGTTGAATAAACCCATATGATCACTTTTTCTTAATACTGTGACACATGTGAGAAATGGCCTCATCAATATGCTGAATTGAATCTATTTGAGTTTCTTCAAAAATGGCTAAGTATGGAAACTTAGTGGATTTTGTCTGAGAGGCCAACTTTGAATCTTCATAACTTCTTTTGTGCTTCAATGAATGACCTAAAACTTGGTGCATATGTTTTTGGGACTAATGTGAACAAATTAATATGACTATTTCTTCTTGACTCATCCACACATGGTAATGATGGCATCAACAAATTGCCTACTTAGAATTCCTGCCACTAGACCCAAAATGTCTATATGAACATGATGAAGGACCAGATGAATGCTATGCACTCCTATACTTATTCTAAGCATTATTTACATCACATAAGGTCTCTATAGTATGTTCATTTTCTCATCCATTATAAACCTAGTTTATCTAGGCATAAGCTTAGTATGTGGGCAAAAAATGGCCAATAGGACACACACTAACCTTTCATGACAAAGGGTGTGAGATAAGGATAGACAAATTAGGAAGTCTAATTACCAATGCTAAGAGGATTGAGAACAACCTATATTTATTGAATGAGATCAAGGAGAGATGTTTAATAAACAAGATAGATGAAATTTTTTATGGTACATAAGGCTAGGTCACCTAAACTTTGACAATCTGGTCAGGATTAGCACTAATAAGTATGTGAAGAACATTCTTAAGATCATCAAACCTAAAAACATACTTTTCAAGGCATGTCAACATGGTAAGAAGACTAGAAGAAGGTTTAAGTCCATGGAGTACTCTACTAAAAGACCCTTGGAGTTAATACACATTAATCTCTATGGACCTAGAAGAATTAAAATTAGTCAAGGAGATAGTTACTTCATGTTACCCATTGATGATTACACAAGAATGACTTGGGTTGCATTCCTAAAAGAGAAATTAGAAGCTCTTAACAAGTTAAAGGCATTGAAGGCTCTTGTTGAGAATGATAATAATGGGAAGATCAAGTGCCTAAGATCTGATAGAGGATGAGAGTTTTGGTCTAATGAATTTTATATATTCTATGAGGTTCATGGAATAAGGAGACAATTGTTAGTAGCTAGGACACCTCAGTAGAATGGGGTAGTGGAAAAGAAGAATATGATAGTTCAAGAGATGGCTAGAACTATGTTCAATGAGTCTATATTATCTGATCGATATTAGAGAGAGGTAGTAATCACTACTATCTATATTTTGAATAGAGGATAGATAAGTAATAATAGAAATAAGACTCCTTATGAACTATGGAAGGGCAGACCTACCAATGTAGAATAGTTTAGAGTGTTTGGGAGAAAATGTTTCATCAAAAGAGATAGTGAAGACTTGGGTAAGTTGGATTCCAAATCTAATGAAGGAATATTATTAGGATACTCATCAATGAGCATATCCTATAGATGTTATAACAAGAGACTACAAAATATAGTGGAAAGTACCAATGTGAATATTGATGAGATAAGGAAATCTCACTCACAGTAAAATAACACTTTATAGAATTTGGACACAAAGAATGAAGAGGAGACTATAGAGGTTGATGAGTAAGAATAAGAAGTTGAAGAGAGATAAGACTCAAAATTACCCTCAAGATAGATTCAAAGAGATCACCTTAAATCTCATTTTTTTGGTAGTAGGAATGTAGGTATGCAAATAAGGAGAAGACTAGTATGTAATCTAAATCAAGATAATATTTTTCTATTATCCAAGATTGAACCTAAGAATATTATATAAGTAAGAAAAGAAAATTTTTGGATAGGTGTTATGAATGAGGAGTTAGACCAAATAGAGAAGAATGAGACTTGGGAAAAAGTTCCTAGGCCTAAAGACAAGAATGTCATTGGCACAAAATGGGTGTTTAGAAACAAGTTGAATAAATATGGAGAAGTCACTTGGAACAAGGCTAGATTAGTATGCAAGGGATATACACAATTTGAAGGTGTATACTTTGAGCAGGCCTTTTCACCAATATCAAGATTAGAGGCCATTATATTGTTTCTAAATTATGTAAGATTCAAAGGATTCAAGGTATACCAAATGGATGTTAAATCTGCATTTTTGAATGGGAATTTGGAAGAAGTGTACATTGAGAAACCTGAAGGGTTCTCACATTAGATGATAAAGACTATGTTTGAAAATTGAAATAGGCTCTCTATGGTCTAAATCAAGCTCCTAGATCTTGGTATGCTAGGTTGGACAAGTATATGTTGGATCAAGGATTTAAAAGAGGAGTTGTAAATAATAATCTATACATCAAGATAGAAGATGACCATAAACTAATAGTAGTTATCTATGTGGATTACATTATCTTTGGTGGAAACAATGAGAAAATGATAAAGTCCTTTGCAGAGGTGATGAATAAATATTTTGAGATCTCCATGCTAGGATAACTTTCATTCTTTATTGGGTTACATATAACTCAATCTAAATAAGGTATATTCATCTCACAAGCCAAGTACATAATAGAGATGTTGAAGAAGTTTGAGATGGATGATAACAAGGTAGCTACTACACCAATGATCACAGGATGTAATTTGATCAAGGAATATGAGTCTTCAAAGGTCAATCAAACATCATATAGTTCAATGATTGAAAGTTTCTTGTACACCATTACCTCTAGACCTGACATCATGTAAGTATTAGGTCTTGTGGGAAGGTTTCAAGCAGATCCAAAAGAGAATCATCTTCAAGCATTCAAAAGGATAATAAAATATATCAAGGGGAAAATGGAGTATGGATTGTGGTATCTAAGAATCAAGGAGTTCAATTTGATAGTTTACATAGATGTAGATTGGGTAGGAAGTATAGATGATATGAAGAGTACCAGTGGAAGAGTCTTCTTCCTAGGTGGGTGCCTAGTTTCATAGATAAGCAAAAATCAACCATCAATAGCTTTGTCAACTTGTGAGGCTGAGTAAATTATAGTAGCTTCATGTTGCGCTCAGGTCCTACGGATGAGATAAACCCTAAAATAATACAAGGTGGAGTATGATGGTCTTAGCCCTATCTATTATGATAACACAAGTGCTATAAACATCTTAAAGAATCCTATCATGCACTCAGGGACCAAACACATTCCCATTCGGTATAATTTTCTAAGAAAGAAGGTAAATGAACAAAGTGTCAAACTTTATTATGTTTATACATAAGATCAAATTGCAGACATCTTGACCAAACCACTTCCAAAGGTAACTTTTAAACACCTAAGACAGGAATTGGGTATAATTCTTGCCCCTAAAAATAATTCAAAAAGTCAAGTACTTAGAGGGAGCTAATCATGTTCATTATCTCCAAGAAAAAGTGAGTTTTTACATGAAGGTATGCATGGAGATAATGGGAACTTGTTTTTGTTATGTCTCATAAACTCATAAGTCCTATGTGTTGAGTATTTTGGTTGCAAGGAGTGTGATCCAAGAAGTTGCAAACATCACTTTGTCATTTATGTCAAAGGGGGAGAAAAGACTAGAATAAGGAGATAAGAATGATTTATATATAGTATGTTTTTCAATCAATGACAAAGGGGGAGATCATTGAGCATTGTTCCTATTTTTGAAGTTTGACATTGATGTTGTCATTAATGTTAAAAGTTCTTAAGAAAGGTGTTCATGAGATCATTAAAAAATGTTCTTGATTGATAGAATCATTGAGAGGTATTACATGATATAATGAGTATGTAATACTTATGAGTAAATTATAATATCATCAATAAATTTTAAATGTTATTTATCAAGTTTCAATAACTTGAAAATCCTAGTTATGACACTGGTCATTGCATGAAGAGACCTTATGAGAAGGTATGAGCTTAGTGGGCTAGTGATATGGATGCATAGAGACATAAGAAGTTGTATGAGGTTTCTTTATCATGCATATGATGTATTAGATAACTCATGATAATCTTAAAGTGAACCTACATGGGTAGGACCTACAGACTTGGTATGCAACTAGACCACCTCTAGACCCTGCTTGGCCTAATGAGGCATCATGATTTATTTTCAATGCATATGAAGGATGATTGAAATTTTTTGAGCATGTGAGATGTTTTTTAAGAATTTAAGTGAGTTTGAGAGTGTATGAAAAGAGTCTTGAAGGTCAATTTCAAGGCCTAATGTAGTTTGTAGGTTAAGGTCCAAGCAAGCAAAGAGAGAAATGGTGGCAAAATGAGGTATGAGATTCATATTTCAAGATAAGAATGATCATGTGAGAATTATAAGTGGTGTGATAGTTTTTCCCAAGTTTTTTGACCAATTCTAAGGTCAAATTTTATAATTTAAGGCAATAAAACATGTTTTGATGTCTCTCATGTGCATAAAATAAAGTGTTCTCGGCCTAAGAAGGAATTTCAAGTGTTTATTGGCATGTGTAACCTCTACATGGGAAATTGATATGTTGAGTAAATATGGGGAAGGGTCCTATATAATATATCTAGGCATTATTTTTTGAAATGAGGGGCAATCCTTCATGAACAATCGTTAACACTAGAAATAGTGTTAACCCTTTATAAAACCCTAACAATGATCCGATGTGAAATAATTATTATAAAGTGATCATAATGTATTAGTTTGGATATTTTATATATTATATCATGAGTTAAATTAAACTCTCTCATTCATCTTCAAGTGTGATTGGTTTTTCAAGTGAGTGAGTGGACCCTGCAAAAAAGGCCTTATTTCTCAAAGATTTGTTGTAGTTCTCAGAGTTAACCATGTTAAAGTTGATAAATGGATGGAGGAAAAATATTTATACATTTATTTTATTTACATGGTGGTTTATAATTATGTTATATCCCTTGGGTATGTTAAACTAGTCATACAAGTTGATATATCACTAACAGGCCTAATGGTGCAAACAGTGAGAAACCAGACAAAAATGAGAAGGTGATTAGGGATGTGTTATTATGGATTAGGGATGAATATAAGTGCATGGATATTTTATCAAATACATTTTAATATTGGATATAATATTTATAGATCATTATATATAGCAAAACGTTTCTCTCAAGTTGACTTGTCTAGTTCAGTGAAGTTTGTATACAGTGAGATCATGAGATTGGTTTGCAAGACCAATATTGATATTATATATTATGATATATTTATTTTGGGTTGTTATAAATATGTTTTAAGATCATATTAATTCATTTTGATTTATTTATTATTCTCTTTCATGTGTCATAATTTCATGTTTCTATGATTGTGTTTTAAGGCTAGTTAGCAGTTCTAAGTGGGCTCTTTGTAGAGAAGGATTTGAGTCATTTTTCCATGTAATATGAAGTATCAAACACATGGTTATGATATTAAGGTCATTTTTCTTCTGTATGTATGATATTTTCAATGGTTATTTTTTAAAAATGTGTTTTTGTTTCAATTGTTCAAGAAAGATTTTTTGAGTATGCACAGGCTTATTATGAACAGTGTTTTGAGAAGAGGTTCAAGTAGTGGTTGGACATAAAATGTGTTGTGTACCTAAAGTGGATTTTTATAAGGTATATTTGAGTCACATATGATATATTCCTATTTTTTGATAATTTAGAGAGTGTCTCAAGGAGTTCAAAGGGTAACATGTGCTAATGAAGGCCTAATTGAATCAGGTCTCCTTAAGGCCTAAAAGGGGTTTTGGTCCTATATGATATGACTGACATATTTTAATATTTTATTCATGTTTTTATAATTAAATAAGGCCTATTTAATTTAAAATATAATTGGTAAAGTTTTTACGTCTTACCAAGAGGTGTATGAGCAAGAGCATAGTATAAAAATAAGGTGTAGTAGGCCTAATTGACTAGGTAGTGTGAATGAGAGTTGAAGCAAAATGTAAAACATTTTTATGAGATAAATGAGGTCTTATATACCATAATTATGGTGTATATAAACTATCATGAATATATAATAGGGTTATTATGGATGGATATCAAGGTCAAATGACCTAATCTATCTTGAAGAGACCTAATTGAGCGAAGAAGGCTAGAGACCAATTTGAAAAGGAGAGAAGTGTATGAAGAGATAAAGAAGGAGATAATCATATATAATATGATAAACAAATATTTTTGATGATGATCAAATTTTTTAGGTGGTTGAGTTAGTTCTGAGTCATCTAGGGGGTTAGTGCCTCCTTACAAACAGGTACTTGTTAAAGCCTAGTCAAGTTGGTTCTTGGCTAGTTGAGGTTCATACTCCAAGTGAAGTTGGTGCTTAAATAAATATTGATTTTTGATTTATATGATATTAGTCCATTTTAATCATCATTTTATTTTCTTCCACTTTAGGGGTTCCCACTCAAATAAGTGTTATATGTGATATGCTCTTATCTCATGCTCATGGCTCTTAATGTGTTGCTAGTTCACTATATTGTTTTTATATTTCATGAATGATAAATTAAAGTTTTAAAATTTTTAAATATTGATTCATCCCCCCCCCTCCAACTTTCATTTATTATGCTTCCAATAGTACGGATGTAAGATTAATGTGCAAGGAATCAACCAATGAATGCATATACAATGAGTCAAGGCACAACAATGAATACAAAGAACCTTCTACACATATTTATGAACTACATAAAATAATGGAATAATAAAATAACTTTAAAAAATAACCTATAATAATTAAAATATGTTATATTTATCGTAGGCCACTTCAAGGGGTAAACCTCCTTTAAATGATCTCAATACATTAATATTCATGAATGCCTTCATTAGGCCTCAATACTTAAATAATAATTCTATTCTAGCAACTAATACTTCCCATGCATGTGGGATAATTCAAATATGCTATTTAATTAAATAGTAATTCTAGTCTATTAACCAAAACTTCCCATGTATGTGGAATAATTCAAATATGCTAAAGGGATGACTTATAAATAATATGCATCTGTAGTGACTAATATACTAATAATGTAAAGAGAAAGGTAGGACATGGATTCCTAACATCACCTCCCCCTTAAAAAAAGCTTTGTCCTCAAAGCTTCAGATGTGGGAATCATTGTTGAATTTGGAATAATGGTTTCCATTTGGCATCTTTAGGTTACATGTCATGCCACTAGATTAAGACTCCATGATGGATCAGGAATGAATTTGGTGGGTGCACTTGTCTAAGACAACTTCTGGTTCAAGAAATATGGAGCCTTTATTATAAAGTTAGGTTAAAATTTTCTACACTCTAATGGTAGGTCCAAAACCTTTCTTCAAATAGGAGACATGAAAGACTAGGTGAATTCAAGAGGAATGTAGAAGCTCTAAATTTTAAGATAATAGACCCAATCTATTGGAGAACTTTATATTGCCCATAAAACCTTGGGGCAAACTTATGATATCATTTTAGTTTCAAGGATGATTGTTTGTATGGTGGTAGATAAATAAAACCCATATCACCAAGTTAAAATTTTCACTTGGTATGGTGTTGATCTACATGTTACTTCATTTAGTTATATTCTAGATGGATATTATCCTACAAGATGCTAAAAATATAATCTTGATGGTAGAGAGTAGTGTTGACCACCTGAACTAGGGAACTATCAAGTGTATATGGGAGAAGTGTTGGGGGTACTTGACCATAAACTTCTTCAAATGGAGTCATTTTATTAGAAGTGTGGTATGAGGTATTATAACACCATTATATGAGGGGGAGACACTTTGCCTACTAGTGTTGTTATTCCGAGGTAAAGCAATGAAATAATGTTTCCAAGCATTTGTTGAAGATTTTTGTCTGGCCATCAGTTTGGGGATGATACCTAGATCTCATCTTCAGTTGTGTGTTTGTGTATCAAAATAGCTCTATCCAAAAATTACTAGTGAAAGTTGCATCACAATCAGAGATAATTGAATAAGGGATGCCATGAATATGGAAGATCTAATCTAAAAATATTTATGCGATTGTGAAGGTTGTATAAGGGTGGTTGAGGGCAAAAAAATGACTATATTTAGATAGGCGATCGACCATGACCAGGATCACTATTTTGCCTCCAAATTTAGGGAGCCCCTTAATGAAATCCATATAAATATTAGTCTAAGTCCTAGTATGGATGGGCAAGGGTTTGAGCAGACTAGTAATAATTATGGTTTCACCTTTGTTGCATTGGTAGTTATCACATTTGGCCACCATTTATTTAATTTCCCCTTCTAGAAGAAATTTTAACATGCCTAATCATATGTTTTGATAAATCCTGAGTGCCCTACTGATGGAGAAACATGGATTTCATAGAATACAACTTGATGAAGTTATATGTAATTGGGAAGCACCAAATGACCCTTATAACATAGAGAATCACCATCCCATGAATAATGTTGTACTGTAGAGGGTTTAATAGTCAATTATTGAATGAGTTGGTGTAAATACGGATCATGTGCATACCTTTGGTGTCTATATTATAACTATTTTAGAATGGGCATAGAGATGGTAGAAAGGGAAGTTTTCTCTTTGAACATGTAGGAGAGAGCATATGCCACTACATTATCTTTAACCTTCTCGTAAGTGATTTTGTAATCATAGCCCATGAGTTTGCTGACCCATTTCTATTGCATTAGGGATTAGACCCATTGTTCCAGGAAGTATTTCAAACTCTAGTGATCAATTTTAATGTAAAAATGGTTCCTAAGTAAGTATGGCCCCCATTTTTATACTACATGCAAAATTGCCATCATTTCTTTTTTATATGTAGACAAACACAAATTTCATCTTTAAAGGGATTTGATAGTGAAATCAATGGGATGACATTCTTGGAGAATAATAGCATCGAGGAAATTTCCATATGCATCACTTTTGATGGTGAAATTTTTGGTGAAGTTTGACATGGCTAAAACTGATGTGCTACACATAGCCTATTTGAGTGCCATGAATGCCTAGTTAGTTATGACATCCCATGTAAATGCATCCTTATTCAATAAATAATCTAAAGGAGTAGAGATATTTTCATAATCCTTGAAAAACTTATGGTAGTATTATTTAAGGCTAAGGAAGCCATGAAGGATCTTAAGGGTCATTGGCTAAGTCTAGTGTTACATGATAATGATTTTATCTGGATACATGTGGACCCCATCAATTGAAATAATGTAACCTAGAAATTAAACTTATTTTTTACCAAAGAAACACTTGGATTTATTAGCACATAAATTATTATCCTCTAGAAGTTTTATTTCCATATCAATGTTTTGGAGATGTTTGGCCCATGTGTAGTTGTAAATCAAAATATCACCAAAGAAAACCAAAGCAAATTGACTGAGGAAAGGATGAAAGATTTTATTCATTAGGGCCTAAATTGTTGAAGGGGAATTTTTAAGTCCAAATGGCATGACTAAGAATTCATAGTGACCCTCATGAGTGCAAAAATATATCTTTATAATTTCATCAGCATGCATACAAATTTGGTGATAGCCAGAATGAAGATCCAATTTGGAAAAAAAATTGCCCCATGGAATTCATTGATGGCTGAAATTAGAAACTTGTCTTTAATAGTGAGTTGGTTAAGGGAATAATTCATTGCATATTTTCCATGACCCATATTTTTTGTGGACAAGAAGCACTAGGGAGGATAATGGGTTGGTACTTGGGTGAATAACTCCAAACTTGAGGAGTTCTTGTACTATTTATTCAATCTCAATTTTTTGTAGATGGGGATAGTGATATGGATAGATGTTGGGTGGGATGCCTCCTTAGAAGGAGTGAGATGTGATGGTCTTTAGGACATGAAAGGGTAAAACCCACTATCTCTATAAAAATGGTTGCATGCTTATCAAGGATAGATTACAAATTAGTAGCATAGTTAGTAGAAGCAAGGAGTTGGATTTCAATGGAGTGCATCTGGGCAATGAACCCATGTGATCCTTTAATAAAAATATTTTCAATGGGATGGGAACTAATGATGTTATTAGATTTGGGAAATAACCCTTTTAAGGTGTGCTTCTATCCACTATTATTGAATTACATCCAAAACTCAGATAAGTCCCATAGAATAAGTTCTAATGTGTAAAGCCACTTTGCCCCTAGGACCACATTACATACACATAAAGTTAGGACAAACATATCTAAGAGAAGAGTGTAATTGTCTATAGTGATATGCACATTTTGATACTTCCCTTTATAGGTCAATGTTCCCCCATTAGTAATCATGACTTCAAATTTGGAACAAGATTGTATAAATCAATCTACATGCTTAGAAATGTGAGGATTGATGAAATTATTTGTGCTACCAGAGTTGATGAGGATTATAAGAGGAATATTTTTAAATAACCCCTTAACCTTAATGGTTTGAGGGGTGGTCACAACTTTGAGTGCATAGAGATATATTTTAGGTTGTGTTTCCTGAGCCATGGAGTCATTAGAGGGGATTTGTTTTGCTTGAGCATCTTGGAATTCTTGGATATCATGATTGTTATCCTACTCTAGTAGTAATTTCACATCTAGCAAGTAAAGCTTTAATGTGATGCACTAGTGACCCTTAACCCATTTGTCATCACAATTATAACATAATATGTTCTCTTTATGAGCCCACATCTCTCCCTTAGTAATGCACCTGACCAATGTGATTATGGTTGGCCATTGGTTTATTATGTTCTTTATGGGTGAAAAAGAGGGAAGTTAATGTTTCACTGAGAGTTTATCTTCTGCTAGCTTAGCTAGACCCAAGGCATCCATCAAGTCAATGCAATAAAACATTTTCACCTTTAATCAAATTGGTTCTTTGAGGCCACTAATAAAACAACTCTTAAAGAAGTCATCTGATAACCCTTCTGTGTGATTAGCCAGTTTCTCAAATTTAATCTGATAATCATGAATGGTGCCTATCTGGTGGAGTTTGGTCAGAACTCCTATAAAGTCCTCTAATTCTAAAGGACCAAACCTACCCATAAGTAAGGATGTAAAG
Organism: Torreya grandis; assembly: GCA_037957365.1. Classification (NCBI taxonomy): domain Eukaryota; kingdom Viridiplantae; phylum Streptophyta; class Pinopsida; order Cupressales; family Taxaceae; genus Torreya; species Torreya grandis. The sequence continues at coordinate 860,346 of JARHVA010005163.1, forward strand.
GTTTTTAAATCAGGTTCATCATTTGACTTAAGATACCAATGGTATCATTGAAGTGTTTCTCATTCCAAGTGAAAGGAGGCAATTGGGAGTTTATTGATAGAATAAGTATTATGAAGGTTGAAGAATTGTTCAACTCTATGTATCCATCTAGTAGGATTTGTACCATTGAACCATGGAAATTCTAGCTTAGGCCCACATGATGTGTGGTGAGAATATAAACTATTATTTGAAGAAGACTCCTACAACTTGTTGAGGAGAAGGATATTCTATAGTTTCATTCCATGCATCCTCTCCATTAACTCAATGACTTAGGCTTTCAATGTGGCAAGTTCTTCCTTCATGATTTATGTCATTGTATATGTGACTACTATAATCAATGTGTGTGTATGTTTTTTATAAGGGATATAAAAACAAGTTTTATGACATAATCAATAAGGAAATTTTTTAATTTAGACTAAATTAAAGAGGGTAAATATATGTTTATGGTATTTTTTGCATTATCTGGGTATGATTGATGAGGGCAGAAGCAATTTCAAAATTGAAATGGAAAAATTAGGAAATTTGTCCAAGAGGGAAAAAGAAGTATAAAAAGTAAATGAATATTGTGGAAAAAATTCAAATCAAGAGCTTAAAAAATGAAGAAGTAATGGCAAAACCCAAAAAACTCAAAAAATGAGATTTGTGGCTAATGGAAGTAGAATTGGGAGATGGGACCTCAAAGAAGAAAAGGTGAGGAAAGAAATTTTAGGTGTCTTAGTAAAGTTTGAGGATAAAAATAGATAGATATGGAGAGATATGGTGAAAAAATGAAAACAAAATCTTGGTTCCTCCGGTCAAAAGTATGTTGGTAGGTTTGTAATTACCACAGTGCTAATTTGAAACTAGTTTTTCTTGGTTGCTTTTGCCAAAAGTATGTCAGCAGGTTTGTAGTTACCAATGTGCTAATTTAAAACTAGTTTTTCTTAGTTTCTCTTATTAAAATTATATTGATAGGTTTTTAGGTACCACTATTCCCAAGTGTATTTACTTATACTGATAATATTCAAAAACCAATATGTTGGATACGGGCCCCAAGTTTGTTTGGTGGCCTAAGGGTTTTAAGAAATATCTTTGGCCAACAATTTTTTATGAATGATTAATTATCTCTAAAAAATTTTGGCCATGAATTTACCCCTAGATGATAGCTCTTAGTTTACCTCACGAGTAAAACCTAGTCAATCATGATGGGGCAGTTGTCCTTTTCACTAGCAGGTCCTCTCAATGGGCTAGCTACTTTGAGGTTCCTGTAGTAATCCTCACAATGATTTTTAGGGATAAATTCCCAAGTACTTCCCATAGTTATGTGGTGGGGTATTTACCCTATCTAAACCTTCAATTGGAGATGTAAAAACAAATGTAATTGAAACCAACAATGATTTTTTCCCTAGTAGAGTGGATTGAGGATGGTTGACTAGGTTTAGATAGGATAAATGTTTTTGGATTTTTGGGGTATCTTAACTCATTATAGATTGACAAGATACCACTCAAAAAATGGAAAGAATGCGAGCTTATGTTACTTGTAAAATGGTGAGAGCATAGTTATAAAATATTGGTAAATAGTAATAAATAGACACAATAATATTACATTCATTGGGATAAGAGACTATTGATGGATAAAGTAGGATAAATAAGAGCCTAACATAATGTTAAACACCATAAATTGCCTTTCATGGATCTGAGCCAAAATAAGGGTTCCTTTGTGAGGAGGTTATGGATTCTTAAATTATACAAGGGCTTAAGTGAAAATAGTAGAAGCTATCACTATCAGATGAGTTTTAGAAGATGGGTGTCTATGAAGTTCTACAAAGCCTTTTTGGTAAAAGGCCATCATCACTACGAGTTGAGATTTATGGGTTGTAGCTGAGTAAAGGCCTAAAAATATTTTATGTGAAGGTTTTGTAGATTTTATTTAGTTAAAAATCATCAGCTTGGTGAGCAATAAGGGATGGATTGTGCCTAATTTAAGAGTTATATATCCAATCTTGGCAAAAGGTTGTTATGTCTGTATCATCTACCATAGTACCTTGGTAACAGTGATCTATGGGGTTCACTAAGTGGGACCTTGCTAGCATGAATCCTAGTGACCCAAGATATTACATATATAGCTAGAGAAGGTAGGGTAGATTTTAAAACCATTTATAAAACCACTATCCCCACTAGGACTTCATGATATGAAAACAAAACAAAATATTAGATGTATATTGTAATACATACACATCCATAACGCTCAATGACATGATAAAATAATTAAATGGGAGTGTGATCATGTATAATTACTTTATCAAGATCACTGCTTTACTGGTGGGTTACGTGTCCACACTAAAAGGTGAGTGGATATAACCTTTTTAAGTGGCACAACTATTCTATGGAATTGATGACATCACAGGACCCATTTAGTCAGCAAACTGGCTAACAAATCATCGAAGAATAATGGTCATGCAGGATACATAACCCATTGACCTAAGAACAAACTTGTAATGCAAATTTATTTATTTTTTAGGGTCTTAAATGATAAAGGAAGCATGAAGGTTGATAATGGAATAGAATGGAAACAATGGCAATGTAGGTGGGGATGATTAATGGCCACCATATCCTAAAATTATCTATGAGGTGAACATGTGAATTTTATAGACATTGCACTGAGTGATGGACCTTGTGGAATAATTGCTATGGAAATAATAGCCATGGAGACTTAGCCATAGCCTTAATGTGAGCCTCAACCTCAATTATAATAAAGAAGACATGAGTTTCATTACACAAAATATCAGGTAAGGGATCATAACCCAAGGCCAGTAGAAAATGAGTATCTACTAGTTTGTCATATAAGGATTCCCCACTGTCCAAGGGGACACACAATGAGGTGATGATAGGCATTACTTGTATGGGCTTAACATAATGAGTAGATAGATATAATGGATATGTCAGTTGAGCATGGTGTAAGATAAAGAGTGGAGTATAACTTTTTTTCTCGGGTGATCTATGTAGATGATGTGAGTGGAATACACCCACCGATAGCCATCGATGCAGTGAAAAATGTGAATTGGGGAGCACATCCTATTATTGTATGTATAAACTATAGGGAAATTGTTAGGAATATAAAACATAGAGCAATCTTAATGAATTAAAAATGGAAATAAAATGTAGAAAACACAACACAATAGAGACATATATTTAATGTGGTTCACCCAATATGGGCTACGTCCACACAAAAATAGCCAGTCCTTCTTATTATCCAATCCAACAAATGAAGGAAAAAACCTATAATACATCCATTGTAATATCCTCTTCACTCACACATAGTATGTCATCATGATTATAATTCCCTCATATTAAAGAAGGGTTACATATTATGGAAAAAAATCACAAACATAATTTCTACCATTAGATTTGTGACCTAATAGTGAATGGTTCAGAAATACTACAAAATTACAATATTTTATAATGCATTTTTAATAATTTTTTTCTTTAGGGGCATTACCCCTGAACCCCTACCAGGGGGGATATAAGTATGGTAGTCACCCCCTGGACCCCCATGGAAACCCTAGTAGGGTGTGTTTCCCCCCACACCCCCTATCAAGAACTAATAATTATAATAAGATCAGGGTTCACCATGCAACAATCTCCCACTTGGAGACTGATTGTTATAACTCCACCGCTACAACTCTTCCTTTGACTTTTCTTTGAACTTTTAGCCTAGCATGTTTCTCATCTTCCTTGTTATCCTTGAAGACCTATTGAAGCTGCACAACTCTCTAGCTTCTCTTTAGTGACTTCTTTTATTAGCATATTTTTAGGATTCTGACTCATATGGATCTTTTCCAACTTTAGTTGACCATCCTCCAAAATTGAATGAATAAAGTGATAGCTGAGTTGTATATGTTTGGTTTTTGAGTGCAATACTGAGTTATTTGATAAATGAATTGCACTTTGGCTATCACTACTAACCTAAAATATTCTTGATTATACCTCAACTCTTCCATGAACTATTGCATCCATATCATCTCCTTGCTTATTTCTCTAGCTGCAACATATTATGCTTTTGTAGTTGGCAAAGAAACTATCTTCTATAATTTTAAAATGTAACTAGCTATTATGTCACCAAAAGTGAATACATAACCTACAGTTCTCCTCCTACCATCTAAATCTCTAGCCATTTCTGCATCAACATATCTTTGTAAGGTAATATCTGACCCTTCATATCATAACTATTTATTAGTGGTCCCTCTCAAGTACCAATAATCCACTTGACTACATCCCAATGCTCTTTTCCTCGATTATTCATAAACATGTTGACAACTCCAACTACATGAGCAATGTCTGGTCTAGTGCACACCATAACATATATTAAACTTCCAACTATCGAATCATAAGACACTTTGGACATGTTATTGATTTCTTCCTACATTTTAGGACATTGTTCCTTGCTTAATTTAAAGTATCATCCCAAAGGTGTACTCATTGGTTTTGCATCTTACATATTGAACATAACTAAAACATTTTTGATGTATTCTTATTGAGACAATGCCAATTTTTTATTTTTCCTATCTCTTGTTATTCTCATATCATGGATTTGCTTTACAATACCCAAATCCTTCATTGCAAATAAATATGCTAGTTTTCTTTTGAGCTCATTTAAATCATGCATGTTAGACCCTGCAATAAGCATGTCATCTACATATAATAACAAGATAATATAGATGTCATTATCTAATCTCTTAAAGTAAACACAGTGGCTAGAATGACATCTACTATAACCTTGTTCTATCATAAACATGTCAAATTTCAAATACCACTATCTTGGAGCTTGTTTTAGGCCATACAAACTCTTCTTCAACCTGCACACCATTTTATCCTTACATTTGACTTCGTATCTTTATGGTTGTTCCATATATATTTCTTACTCAAGTCACCATGAAATAAAGTCACCTTCACATCTAACTATTCAATGTGTAAATATTCTACTGCTACCAAACTTAAAACAGTTCTTATAAAAGTCATTTTAACTACTAAAGAAAATATTTCATCAAAATATATACCTTTATTTTATGCAAACCCCTTTATAACAAGTCTGACCTTGTACCTCTTTTTTCCTCCATCTTCTTCCTTCAACCTATAAACCTATTTATTCTACAATGCTCTTTTACCTACAGGCAACTAAACCAAATCCCAAGTTTGGTTATGTACCAATGAGTCTATCTCCTATTTCATGCCTTGCTCCCACTTCTTTCTAGTTTCTACCTGCATTGCTTCTTCATAGCTTTTTAGCTCACCACCATCAGTCAATAATAAATATAAATTGAAGGAGAGTATCATTTAGGGAGTCTATGTACTCTGCTAGATCTTATAACTACACTTTCAGGAGTTTCAGGTACTTGTTGTATTTATTACACATTCTAATTTTTTGGCACTTTTAGAATTTCATTTCCAATGATTTCATCAAGTATTACATATTCAATATTTGAATTTTCTTATTTCTTTCGCTATGACTAAACTCTGTACATGACCTTCTCATTAAAAATCACATTTCTACTCCTAATGATTTTGTGATTTTCAAAATCCCATAAAAGATAACCAAAATCATTAACTCCATATCCAATAAAAGTACATTTCTTGGATTTTGCTTCAAGCTTGGTTCTATTTTATTTATCAATATGGATAAATGATTTACAACTAAAAGCTTTTAAAAAGGAGTAATATACCTTTTTACCTATCCATGTTTTTTTTGAAATGTCACCATCCAAAGGACTTGAAGACCCTTTATTTATTAAGTAAACAACAGTATCCACAACATCTACCCAAAATTGTAAGGGCAACCCTATATTTAATCGCATGCTCCATGATTGTCATGTTCATCCTTTCTGACACCACTTTGTTGTGGTGTTCTTGAAACCATCTTCTCTCTATGAATCCCATGAGATGAATAGTAATTATAAAATTACTTATTATAATATTCACCTTCATTATCTGATCTGACACACTTCAACTTATTTCCTATCTCATTCTCAACCAAATCTTTCCATTTCTTAAAATTATCAAAAACATCAAATTTTTTGTATGTAATAAACCCAAGTTTTTCTAATTACATCATCAATAAAAGTAACATAATAATAGGAGCCACCAAGGGATGATACCTGACTCAGTCCCTATACATTTGTATGCATAATCTATAAATTATCATCCTTATTTGTCTTCCCAAATTTGATAAATTTGAGTCCCTTCTATTTTCCATACACACAGTGCTCACAGAAATCCAAATCCGCCTCCTTCAAATCTGGCAACAAATTCTTTGAGGAGAGAACTTGCATCCCCTTCTCACTCATGTGTCCAAGTCTATGGTGCCATAATTTTGTATTTGCTTTTGTAGAATCTAAAGCAATAGAATATTAAACATTACCCTTAGATAAATATAATGTACCTACATACTCTCATTTTGTTATTACCAGTGATCCTTTAATGACCTTCCATAAATTTTCTACAAATGTAATTGTGCAACCCTCACTTCCCAACTACCCTGTTGAAATTAGATTTCTTCTCAACTCAGGAACATGCCTCACCTCTTTCAATAAACATTTGTTTCTATTTTTTAATTTTATTTGTATCTTACCCTTTCCTACAATTTTATAGGGTTCACCATCACCCAAATAAACCTGTCCAAAATCACCTTGAACATAGTATTAAAAATATTTATTATGGGGTGTAGCATGAAATGAAACCCTTAAATATAACATGCATGAATCATTAATGTTATCTAAAGAAAGGATTAAATCATCTTATAACACATCACCTGCTACATTTGCTTCTTGATTTTTATCTTGTTATCCATCTCCTTGTTTTCCTTTTTGAAACTAATAATCTTTCTTGAGGTGTCTTTTCTTCTCAAAAATCCAACACACTAATGTTCTTCTAGATTTGGATCTACCCTTCTTAGAATTACCATGATTCCTTGGGCCCTTTCCTCTATCCTTTTGTCTTCCCATATTCTCCATGGTTAAAACATTACCTAATGTCTCACCTATGCTTATCTATCACATTTCTTCACTAAGAATAACACCAATAACATCATCAAACTTTAAAGTGTTTGAACTAGAGATAGAATTACTCATATCCATGACCAAACCATTCTAGCTTTTTGGTAATGAGCATAGAATAAAAACATCCCTAACCTTATCATCAAAATTTACTCCTACAGATCTTAATTGATTTGTGACAGTGTTAAATTTATTTAAATGATCAAAAATAGACCCACCTTCTAACATTTACAGATTAAATAAATGTTTCATAAGAAATACCTTGTTGGAGGTTGAGGATTTTTCATACACTCTATATAATTCCTTTATTACATCTATTGTCTTTTCTTTTGAAATATCGAAGGCCATTGATGTTGCTAGGCATAGCTATATTATTTCTAATGTCTTTTTGTCAAGAACCTCCCAATCTTCATCCTTCATAGTCACCAGCTTCTCTGTTATTCCACCCAATGGTAGGAAAAGATGCTTCTGATATAGATAGTCATCCATTTTCATCTTCCATAGTTGTTAGTTTTGGCCATTTAAATTCTCTACCTTAAAATTTTCTTCTTCTGCCATTGCTCCTACTCGAACCAAAAACCCTCATTTTCTGCAAGTTTATCTACCAAATAAACCTTAGACTCTAATATCAATTTTTAGAAATATAAAACACAGAGCAATATTAATGAATTAAAAATGGAAATAAAATGCAAAAAGCACAACATAATATAGACATAGATTTAATGTGGTTCATCCAATATGGGCTACATCCACACAGAAATAGCTAGTTCTTATTATTCGGCCCAACTAATGAAGGGAAAAACCTACAATAAATCCACTGTAATATCCTCTTTACTCATGCATAGTATACCATCATGATTAAAATTCCCTCATATTAAAGGAGGGTTACATATTAGGGAAAAAATGTACAAACATAATTACTACTGTTAGATATGTGACCTAATAATAAATGGTTTAGATTTATTACAATATTACAATATTTTATAATATGTTTTTACCAAAAAAATTCTTTGGGGGCACTTCTCGTAAACCCCTGCTAGGGAGGGATCTAAGTATGGTCACTGCCCCCCCTAGACCCCCATGGTAACCCTAGTGGAGGGGGTTACCCCCCACACCCCTTGTCAATATTTGGGCATTATAGTAAGATCAAACTCCACCATCCAATAAAAATGGGCCATGAAAGTAGAACGTGCTTGAGGAGGAATGTTGATGATGCCAGTTCATTAAACAACTAGAAAGGAATATGGATCGATTGGAATCTAGATTCACTAAATAATCAAGATAATGTTGGGAGAGAAACCAAACCAAGGTGCAATGCCTAAGTGGTAAAAATGTTTGTATGCACCTTAGGAGATATTTGTGTAAGTGTATTACAATGTGGTGTGTACCCATTTATTTATGCTTTGTGTGATTATTTGCATGGTAAATATGCTTAAAGGCATTTTTAATTTCACTTTTGTCATAGACCTATGACTAGCTACATGTGTAGACTCTCAAAAACCATATAGTTATAATCATCGTCAAACACCCTTTAGCCTTTTGGCCCCCTTGGGTTAGGATTACCTATTAAAACAATTAAACATACCCATTTACCCCCTTTGGATAAATTAATTAAGTTAATTAAATAAGGCCTATTTACACCTCACTTACCCAAACTGATGGCTAGTTGATTGACACCCAGCCTAAGGACCATTTATACCTTGACATTTAATGCCCTAACCTCTTAGACTTATTCCTCATACATCCCCATGAGCCCTTTATTAACCTTGGACCATTTCCTAATGTCTTAACCACTAGTCATTAGTGCAATTGGCTAATTTTAGCCAGTTTTGACTATTTACCTCTAACCTTTGGTGATCACCACTCAACTAGTAGTGGTTGACTAGACTGTCGAAGGTTACATAAGGTAGACTAAAATCCTTTCCTAGAAGGTCAGAATAATATTTTCATAAGATACTCTTATTCTCAAGTGAATCAAAGCTCCTAGGTGAACTAATAAATGGACCAGAGACTTTAGGTGCTTCAGAAACTCACCATCAAGATCCTAAGTACCATTACTCTACCAATATTGCTCCAAAATCCATAGCAACTTTTAGCTAACCTCAACACTCTTCCATACTAGAAATCTTAGAGATAAGTATCTACACTTTTTATCAAGTTAAATAACTAGTTTTATTAGTTCAATTACTTGTGTCCTTTCCCATTTCCCTGTATTTCATTCCATGTATTAGAGTTTTGCAACTCCAAGCACTTCACCCTCTACCCTAGACCACCCACAAATTATTCTTGCTCACTTGAATAGCTAATCTTTGAACCAGGTACTTATGAGAATTCATTTATCTCTCATAACTAACATCCAACCTAGAAACCACCTTTAGAACCCTTTTTTAACTAACCCCAATAGCCACCTTTGCCCAAACCAAATCTCATAGTAACCATTGATGGTCATACTTTAACCACCAATGGTTGGCCCTAACTACCAATGATCATTGTGTGTTCTATTTTAAAAACAACAAGAAAATTTCACCTACTAATCCGTACCCAAATTCTAATTTTTGTGTTTTTATTGCATCATAGAGGTTCAACTTATTTTCTAAATCAGGTTTGAATAATCTAGCATTGGTCTTTATCAAGTTATTTTCACTTTAAAGTAAAATCACTTCATTTATCTCTTGCATTTGATTTCAATATATTTTTTATTTTATGCAAGCATCTACTTTCAATTTTTAGAACTTAATTGTCTCAAGTGTGGATTGATAGCCTCCAACAAAGCTTAGTGATTCTTGGATCTAGCTCACGCTAGGTAGTCTACCTAATTATCTCACTAATCAACTATTTTTCTAGTTGTTTTCTTATCTATAGATTATCCTCCCCCAAAAAAGAGGAGTATCTTCAATCGACTCAATTCACGTGCTCATAACTAAACTAGGTCCATCTACCTCACCCTTAAAGTTTCTTCTTGATTTCCTTAAAAGAAAATAAATGAAAAAATCATGAAACATTCTGGCTCGCCCGATGGGACCCTTGAGATTTTTTTTAGGTTCGTAGTTAGGATAATTAGTTGCATTAGATAAGATTCATCCATTTGCATTCTTTTCTAAAAACTAAAATTTTCTTTATTTCCTTTCGTCTTTTCCAAAAATCAAGTTTTAGTCTCTTTTAAATTCTTAGAAAAAAGTAGAAATTGTCATTTTTGCCTTCAAATCTAAAAATCAAAAGTACTCATGCTAGGCTTAGGAATTGCATCATCATATCACATCTAGGTGCATCTTAGTTATTTCTATCATTTTAAAAGAATAAAATTTTCCTTTGTGTTTAAAATTAACTTGCATCCATTATTTGATTGTATTATTTAGTTCACATAGTTTAATTAAATCAAGTAAATCAATCGTAGTCTCACTTCTTATCACACACATAAATACTAAACCACATATTCAATCAAACATCAAAACACTAACATAAGGCATGGCTAGGATTTCATCACCTAGTGGTAAACCTTTCCTTTTGGATATCCCACTTGGACTTCACTACCAAGGGGAAAAACCAAGACTCAGTTAGTTGGCTGAGTATAATCTCTAGCATTTGGTATATTTTGGCTAAGCACGTGATACCCTTATTGTTATAGTATGTGAAGTGAGGGGATAGGCCCCAATATCAAGCCACATACCAAATACTAACATAGATTTTTGAGAGCCTTTAACAACTTGAAACCATCTCTATACATCCTCTTCTAGTACCCACTCTACAAGCCCAAGTTGATCTTCATAAACTTCTTAATAATTGAGGCATAAGCCCAAAGAGAGATAAAAATTATTATAGGATTTAAACATACTCTAGTGTATGCTTATTTTCATTGAAATGTTTTATTTTGATTGCTTCTCTTTTGAGTGTGTGAGATCACTTTTACCTTTCTTTCCTCCTTTGCATGGTTTTGACAAGACAATAACTAAGAAACCAAGCAAACTAGGATCCATCTCCCCAACACCCATTTTCCTCTTCTTCCTCATCTATGGAGTATGTCTCAGATGTATAAAGTTCCCCCCATCACTCTGGAAGTCATAGTATACCTCAAGAAATTTCCCAATGAGATATGGATTTCACTACCCTTTTGGATAATAAGCCTATATCCCTCCAACACTACCTTAATACCATGTCTTACCGTACCCCTACCTCAGTTCCACCCATTGAGCCACCCAATGGCATGCCACATCATCTTATGTGTATAACCTCTATTTACACCATTTTTACCCAACCTTTGGTCACACAAGCCTCTTTTTATACCAACAACCCTTCTAACACCACCATCCAAAACTAACCCACTCCACCAACCAACACCCAATCACCTTCTACCCCAACTAACAACCCTTATAATATAAGATCAACCCAACCTTTGGTAACTTATACTACACTTACCATTGGATTACCTTTCACTAATGTTTCCACCTTTCCACTTGTCATTTATAGCCCACCAACCTCTTCCCCATTCCAAAATTTAGTAGTTTATATACCCTCTACCCTTCCACCTATTATTACTAAGGTTACCAGCCACCTTCAACCTATCAACCCAATCATTCCTCTAACCCAACCAATGTATATTCCTTAACAAGTGACCATTGCACCAAACCCAAGCTATATTCCTAACACACAAGGGTATATGTCTCCACCTTCTTCCCAACCTCCTATGTCCACTTACCCATATGTGGCATCTTCCCAACCACCCATGTCCACGTACCAATACATGGCATATTCCCAACCACCCTTGTCCACATACCAATACATGGCATCCTCCCAACCTTTTACTATCTACTTGTATGTTATACCTATCCAACCCCAACAGAATATACCTTACAACTATGTGAGTGCACAACTACAAACCAATCTAATCAAGATGTTAATGGTCAAGATGACCAATCTAGATTCATCCATTTTTGGTGCCCACAACCTCTTATCTTAAGATCAAATTTTCAATGAACCAATTCACCCATCCATCCTAATTTGATCATATCCTCCTCAATGGGAAATTCTAAAATTTTCCAAATTTTAGAGCAAGGAATATCCCAACAACATCTTAGAGCATTTAGGCACTCTTGATATTTTATTGCTTATGATGACGCTCTCCTTCTTTGTACCTACCCCATATCCTTAGGTGTTCTAGCATTAGATTGGTATATTTTTATTACCAAACACTCCTCTTTTGCCTAATTAGCCCAAACTTTCTTATATCATTTCTCTATAAATATCTTTAATAAAGTTTCCATTATCGACCTTTGCTCTATCAGGCAATTTGAGGATGAGTTAATTGTCAACTTTATATCCCATTGGAGAGGTTTGATTAACCAACTCTCTTTCTCTTTGCCCCAACCTGAGTTGATTGAGCTTTTCTCTTGGGCTTGTACCAAGCATATTTCCTTAACTTTATAGGTTCAAAATTTTAGAACCTTTGATGAGCCTTTCACCATGGAAAAAAAATTAGAGATTAGAGCCATTGACGAGGGGAAGCTTAAATTGAGAAAAAAGAACTCTAGTTTCAAGTCAAATGAAGTTTTTTCCTCCAAAACCAATAACAACACCAAAACCAAGGGAACTGTGAATGCAGTAGTGCTCAAAATAGATCCTCCACCAGTTGTTAACTAGCCCAATTCCTCCAATCCTTCTAACCAAAATACCAAAAACCAAAACCGCTATATCTAAAAGTAATACACTCCAATAAGGGAGTCATATGCATATGTTTTGGAAAAGTTATTGAAATAAAATATACTACAACTTCCTCCAATCAAACCTCCACAATAATTCAATTCCTCTCATCCTATACCTGGCTGGTATAAGTAAAATAAAATGTGTGCCTTCCACCATGTCATTGGACATGATGTTAGTAGATGTAATACATTCAAAATCATTGTCCAAGGGTTGATTGATAAGGGGGAGCTTATGATGGATAATCCCAATGTACCCCTAAATTAGTCAATTGACATATTTATACAATCTTTTACCAATCATTCACCCTCCACAAATAATGTAAGTAATAATGTGGAATCCTCTCACAAGCATGAATTTCACAAAGTCAATGTGGTTCTTAGTTAACTCATAGTTGAGAAAACCATAACCCAAACCACTTCTTCCTCTCCACTTACTAAGGTAGTGGATTCATCTACCATTCCTTTGGGAACTAAAACAAAGGAAGCCATCATCATCCCTCCTCCACTTATTGAGGTAGTGGAAACCATAATCCCTTCTCCTTTGGAATACATCACAAGGGAGGTAATTGTCACTTCCTTTCCCTTTTCTTCCATGATAGAGATCTCTACTCTTCCTTTGGAAAGAATTCCTAAGGAAGAGGTTTCTTCATCTACCCCTCCCATGGAAGAATAACCCTGAAACCTTTGATTGAGGAAAAGGACAAGGAAACCGCTCCCCTTTCCCAACCCATGGGCTTAGCCTTTGAGTCTAAAACCAAAGGAACCAATCCTATCTATAAGCCATTCTCTAATTTGGTTAAAAACTTAAAGTTCCTATCCTAACCCAACCTTGATTGGGCCACATTTTGTCACCATCTGAGTCTCCCCTATCCAACTAAGAAGGAGTCATAAACCTCCCCCTTGTCTACCCAACCTTCAACTTCCACTAGTGAATATACCATCATTCCAACCAAACCAATGGAAGCCTCTACCTCCCAAACTGTAGATGAACCATTCAACCCAACTCCACCCAAAGTAACTAAAATATCATCCACCATCCTAATAAATCCCATTAAGAATATAGTCATACTTCCCACTCAGAGCCCTTTTCACCCTCTATTAAAATTAGACCTCACACCACCAAACCCACTAAAGAAAATGTAAGCTAAACCAACCAAGAAAGTAGAGCCACCTAAGATTTTAAATCCAAAACCTTGTCTCCCATTTATAAATTTCCATCCATTTTAGGACCACATCTTTCTTCCATCTTGGGATATCACCCCTCTACCTTGATTAAGAGGCCAAACATTCCAAATAAAGCCTAAACCTAACTTTGACTTTTAGATACACATCCACTCATAGCTACACCTCCACCTATCTCCACCAAACCACTTACAACCAAACCTTCCAGTTATAAACCATCCACCTCCAAACCATTATCCCCCAAAGCATTTACTCCAAATGCACCCACCAATAAAATTTCATCCCCAAAATCTCCTATTGCTAATCCAACTCCTAAGAAGGCTTCTACCCCAACTACCATAGCCAAAACCAACACTCCCTTGCCTCCTTTAATCGAGTTATATTCCACCATATTGTAGAGGTTGATCCAAGATTCTTACTTGGCCTTGTATCCTATAAAACCATTTGATCCACTTATTCCTAAGCCATCCTAGTTTAATTAAAATCTAGTTTGCTCATACTATTAGATGTCGGCACATGATACGAAGAACTACAAATATTTCCAAGTCATAGTCCACCAATTATGTGATGAGGATGACTTTTTGATAGAGTCACCTCTCATGATTCCACCACAAATATAATAACCACAAGAAACCATCCAACACCTACCTACCCCCACCCTCTCATCTAAGAGTGAAGAGGAACTGAAGAAGGCCATTAGCCCAACTCCTTCCCAAATCCATACCATTCGTGTGGTAACCCAATAACAAGCCCAATAAAAGGATAAAAGGAAATTAAAGGTGTTCATTCTATGGACATACCCTTATTCCACCACTAAATCACCCAACTGAACCCAAAATCCTTCATCCAAGCCCAAGGTTTTTATCTTGGGTGCCTCCCAATCGAACCCCTCTAAGTCAATCCAAAGAGTAGTTATAAAGTAACTTCACCAAAAACTAGTGAAGATGATGCTATATAAGCTAATAAATACCTCACCCCATTACCATTAGGAAATGATGGAGGCCTTGTAGTCTGTAGAGGTTCAACTAAAAGATACACAACTTCTAGTAGTCTTCATCAAATCCCTTTAGCTTTCTAACCTTGTCTCCTTTAAGGATTCAAAGATACCCCTTGTTCATACTAATGATCTGGATCCTCCCCTTTTCATTACTACCTACGTCAACCAAACCCACATCAAGAGGGTGATTATTGATGGAGGATCTAACATTAAAATTATTTCCTCCCATGCATATGACCAACTAAAATTTCCAAAAAAAATCATGTCAAAAATTATAATAGTTATCTAATCTTTCAATGACACTATGGCAACAACATTAGGGATAGTCATCCTCCATATTCGTTTAGGACCTTGCACTCTTCTTGAGCTCTTCTATGTGGTAGAAGGTTAGTTTTAATATAATTTCTTACTTGGATGCTCTTAGATCTATTCCATGGGTTGCATGCCATCTAATTTACATCAGTGCATAAATTTTGAGCATGAAGGTCAAGTCATTACCATACAAGATAACCCAAGTCATTTTTCATCATGCAACATGACTTATCAGCCTAATGATGTTCTCCTTCTTCCATCCACCAAACTTACACCAACCCAAGATGAAACCCCTTCCTCTTCCATCAACCCATCTTCCACTAGCTCATCCATACCCTCCACCTAAATCCCCATGAAATACCCCTTGGAATCAACATTCCAATATCTCTCACTTGGGTAATATCACCTTTTGAATTTTTATGCCTTCCCTACTCCCAAAGAGTATGAGAACCTTAATTAATGTCCTAGTTATGATTCTAATATTAGAACCATTATTCCTTTTAAGACTCCTAATTACCATATTATTTATGGGGGACTTGGTCAACCACTTTCCACCTCTGTTACCTCCTCTTCTCCTAAACCATTCACCTCCAATTTCTCCTACTTGGATAAACCAGAGTTTTCCAAGACATGTCTCCATAGGTATGCTTAGAAGGGATTCGGTATAGTAAATTATGAGTATGAACCATACGAGTTGCTACCTTAGAAGACCCATAAACCGCATGAAAGATTTGGTCTCAGATTTGTTCCACTAGAAGAGCCAACCAACCCACCCCCCATAACCATCACTAAGGAAGAAATCTTGTCCTCACCAACCCATTCCTATTTGAAGTCTAAGGATCTTGAAATCATTCCCTCTAACTTTTTTTTTCATCAACATGATTAATTTAGGAACCCTAACTTATCAAAAGGATGGGGAGACCATTACCATTCCTCTAACTTATCCTAAGATGGTAAACTATGACTCTCCTACCATTAATATTGTTAGGTGTCAGGATGATGATTCCTTTCTCACCTATCTTGGTGTAGAATATTCCTCTATCCACAAATCCCTCCCTCCTTAGATTTAAACCATGTTGAATGAATCTATCATGGATATCAACTTGGGTACTCAAGATAGCCAACGCATAGTTAAAATTAGCTAATCCTTAGATTCCTTAGAGCGTCAGGAATTCTCTTCCTTTCTTCAAGACCATGGCATAGAATTTTCTTAGTCTTATAGTGACATGTCAAGAATAAACCCCACTATCATCATCCATAGCATCATTACCACCCTTTACGCCAAGTCTATTAGGTAAAATATTCGTAGGATGCACCCTCGCATATCCCTTCTTGTCAAAGAAAAGCTTTGGTGCCTCTTATCCATTAACTTTATCCAACCCATTGATTATCCCCAATGGGTCTCAAATGTCAATCCTATCACCAAAGCAATAGGGGGACTTTACATTTGCATGGGATTTCATGATTTTAACCTTGCTTGCTTAAAGGATGATTTCCCTTTACCAAGTATTGACCAGTTTATTTATCTTACAGTCAGCCATGAGATGTTATTTCTTATAGATGGTTTCTTGAGCTACAATCAGATCTTGATTGCCCCTAAAGATCAACATAAAATTGTCTTTATCACCCCATAGGGAACCTTCTACTATAGGGTTATGTTTGTTGGTCTGAAGAACACTCATGTAATCTACCAATGTGCTATGACTTATATCTTTCATGACCTTCTTCACAAAACCATAGAATATTATGTATATGAGCTTCTTGGAAAGTCTAAATTTCATAAATATCCTTTGTCAGTCTTAAAGGTTATATTTGAACATCTTGTCCATTTTCATGTCTGCCTTAACCCTAAGATGTGCATCTTTAGGGTCTTATCAAGAAATATTCTTGGCTTTATTATATCTCTTCACAAAATTGAAGTTGATCCCACTAAATTCAAATCAATCCTCAAAATTCCTCCTCTGACCAACCTCAAGAAACTCCACAGCTTGTAGGGGAAGCTTTAATCCATTTTCCACTTCATCTCTCATATATTTGATAAATGCTAACCTTTTCATCACCTCCTTAAGAATGATATCTCTTTTAAATGGAATAAAGATTGTAAAAAGGCCTTTGAATCACTTAAATAATACCTTCTTTCCCTACCCATTCTCATTCCTCTAAAAGAGGATCAACTTTTTTTGCCTTTATAATTCCACCACCAACCATTCCCTAGGGGAAATGCTTACACATCATGATGATAAGCATAAAGAGTAAGTTGTCTACTATATAAGTCAAATGCTTATAGAGTATGAAATTTCATACACCCATACTGAGAAACTTTACCTCTCCTTGGTATTTATGACTTCCAAACTTTGTCACTACATTATTAACCACAAAACCTATGTCATAACCAACACCGACCCATTCAAGTATATGCATTCCAAGCCATACCAAAATCAGAATATGGCTAAATGGATCATGATTTTAGTTGAGTTTGATCTTGAGTTCCTATAACAAAAGTCAATTAAAGGGCAAGTCATTTTTGACTAATTGGTTAAAGTACCTTTAATAGACAACCAACCTTCTCCTCTTGGGTTTCCTGATGAGTCCTTTGTAACTCTCTCTCAAGAGGACATCACCTATCAAATAACCATATTCTTCGATAGATCAAAGTGTCAATGTGGTGGGGGTGTCATTATTATTCTTATTCCTCTTGAAAAAAAACCTCTTCCTTTATATTTTAAGCTTTATTTTGATTATACCAAAAACATGGTTGAGTATGAAGCCCTAGTGATAGGTCTTTAAACTACTTTAGCCTTAAAAGTCAAAACGATCAACATTTTTGGTGACTCCCAACTAGTGATCAATCAAATATATGGCTCTTACGAATGTAAAAATTATGTCTTACAATAGTATGAATAGTTAATGGATTTACTCTTAATGTCATTTGATCATTACCTTATCCAAGCCACTATGTGATCTATGAACAAGTTCATTGATACAATGGCTTCTCTTACTTCCCAATTCCCATCTACACATTTTATTCTATGCTCTTTATTACCATTCATAGCCTTACCAAACCTTCTTATACAAAATTGGACCTTCCTTCTATCTATAGTGTGGAAGAGGCCCAACATGATCTTTGGTATAAAAATATCTTTGACTATCTCAACCTAACCATATTCCTTCTGATCTCTCTAGAAATGGTAGGTGAGCATTCATACAAAGCAATTATCACTATACCATACTAGGGGGAATCCTTCAAGTGAGTATTTGAATGTCTCTTCTTTTGATAACTATGTAGTCATGAAATCTCTCACGCTATTAGGGAAATGCACAATGGGATTTTTGGGGGACAATTTAGTGGTCTAGCTGTCACTAAATCTATCATTTGCCTTGGTTATTATTGGCCTACCCTTAACCAAGACTATTGTGATTACATGAAGAAGTGTGTTAAATGTCAGTAGTATGCTAATTTATATCATGTACCTAGTCATAGTCTTCAAGTCTCTAAGGATTTCTAGCCCTTCTCATAGTGGGGATTGCATCTCATTGGTGAAATTAACCCCCATTCTTCATAGTGACATCATTTTATCATCACTACAATAGAATATTACACCAAGTGGGTAGAATATATTCATCTCATTTCAATCAAAGTTGAAAATATTATCTATTTTATTAACCATAACATTATCTATCATTTCGGTGTTCCTCATAAAATCATCACTGATAATGGTAAATCTTTTAAAAATAGAAAAGTGTAAGGTCTTTGTGATGTATTTGGTATTAAATTAAGTTTCTCATTTCCTTATCATCCACAAGATAATGGATAGGATAAAGCTTCTAACAAAACCCTTAACAAAATGCTAACAAAACTGGTTAATACATCTGGTCAGGTTTGGCATTTACACATTCCCTTCACCTTATGGGCACATCATAATAGCATTCAAACCCCTATAGGTGCTACCCCTTTCTCTCTTGTCTTTGGATCAGAGGTTTTCTTGCCTCTCAAAGTCCAAATTTTCCCTCTTTGTATATCCCTATAGGATATCATTTCTGAGGATGATTATTATCAAGAATGTTTAGCCCAACTTGAGCTACTTGACGAGCATAGTTTGGCCATGCTTAACCATCTTCGTGTCTATCAAGAAAGAATCAAACATGATTATAAAAAACACTTAAGAGAACAATAATTTAATATCAAAGACCTCATCTTAAAGGAAAATTAGCATATAACCAATATGGAAAAAAGTAAGCATAACAAGTTTGCTTTCAATTGGCTTGGAACTTATATCATAATGAATAAGTATGGATTGGGAGCTTACCAGTTATCCTCTCTTGAAGGGAAACTAGAACCTAAACCCCTTGATGTTTTACATTTACATCCTTTCTTTTGTTAAATAATATTAAACTCACCTTCTATCTAACTTAAGCTCTTCCCTTAGTTTATGATATTTTCACTTTTATCTCCCTCACTTTGAATACATCTAATTAAAGCATAGAATCATGTAATTATCCATCACAGTTATAGCCTTAATCCTAAATATGGGCACCACAGCTCTACTCATGGCATGATTCTCATACTTTTCATCCTGAATAAGATGGAATCCCATGGTCATTATCTCTCAAAGCATCCTCTCACCCACTATTCAACTTTATTGTGCTTTGGTTTTGCCTTCATAAAGGTAAGCCCTTAAGCCTATATAATCAAGTCTATGTCTAAAAAAATAAATCATATATTTATTGGGTCATTCCTAGAATGTAAGGTAGACTACTCCCTTGAAGGATAGTTTCCAAAAAAAATCATAATTGCTTAACGTAAGGTAGATTGCTCCCTTGAAGGATAGCTATTAAAAGCCTAAAAAAAATCACAAAGCATGGACCACTCCCTTGAAGGATGGATAAGTTAGACATTTATCAAAGCAAGCAATTTCCTAGAAGATTCTCACATTGATCAACTTTTCCAACCTCTCAAAGCAAAAACAAACCATCAAAAGACCCATAATCAAAAGAGTAAAAATATTGGAAGCTAGAATCAGCTCTCATAAGTAGACTTATCGCATTAATTAGTCTACACCATATATGACATAGACTTGTTTATAATGGCTCTTTGGCAACCTACAGAAGAGGCAACCTAGTCTCATAATAAGTTTTCCTTATCATCCATGTCCCCCTTTACCCTCTATAAAAAAAAGGGATTTTGAGCTTACTTGACACTATGTGATCAATAAAAATTTTAATAAACCAACAAATGCTAATTTCAATCATGTGAAGGGCTTATGTTCATAAACCAATCTAGCTTCTTTTTGTTTTGGTCCTTGTTAATAAAAGAGCATCATGTCTCCTTCTTATTTCTCATACCTACTTGTTGATATATTCATTAAGATGCTTGTCTTTCGATTGTTTTACCTTTCTTTTCTTTTTTTACATGTAGTTTTGTTATCAAAACTTCATCTACGTATTTTAAGATTAGTCAACCTTTATCTAATTAATATCAAATCATTAAAACATTTAATAAACAATGTGTGTTTTGTTTAGTTATTGCCTTTTACCTTATTTGTTTAAGTGTTTTTAATCATAAAACATTTTAATAAATTAACCATCTCATATATCACATATCATCTTATCCATCTAAGTGATTTAACAATTTTGGGAGTATCGGAGTCTTATTCCTAATTTAGTTAAGGGCTTGGAATAGTAAATTAGTAAATAATATTTCAATAATTTAACCATTGATTTGTATAATTTATTTGTATTTTTAATATTTCTATAAATATCAATAAATATGGAAAAAATAAGACTTAGCTTAAAATGAATTGAAATAGCTATTGAAGGGTCTGATATTGGCTGTGTGGGACTGGGATAGTGTCACAAATCAGGATTTGGCTTTTATTTTGTGCAAGGATAGGAGCACCAAAACAAGACACCCTAGAGTCTGACACTATTGTCCTCTTTTATAATTGTTGTCCAAACTACTCATAGAGACCTGAGTTTTCTAAGTTTTATTTTTTATCCCTGTGTGAACCTCCCTACAAAATTTTAACTGTTGAAAGTCTACAAAACTCCTTGTAGACCTGATTTAATCTTTAAACATTAGACTTCATTATGCTTTGATAAAACTTAAGAAAGAATGGGGGTTAGTGTGTGTAATATGCACTAAATGTGTATCCACACCCATTGTGTGGGAACACTGCTTACATACCAATACTCCAAAGAGGGATCAAGCCATATGTAGCTCTCCCACTTAATGTGCTTTGTGCAATAGTGTTATGTGGATGCAAAAATTCTAAATTGGGTGTATTTGAGGTGGCTAGGGACTAGTGTAAGGATTTGGATATGCTTGTATCTATATTATATGGTTATATGTAAATAATAAGGAAATTTGCCTTAGTGGTTTTTCTTATATTCTTGCTTTGCTTTGTAATATTTGTGCACCTCTTCTAAATTAACTTTGAATGGGTTTTTATAGAGATCTATTGGTCATGGGTCAAATGTATTCATGCTAGACCAACAAGATGAAGGATAGGAACTGGAAGGAAATAACCATTAGAGAAAAAAAATCAATTGGATATAAGCACCAAAATAGGATACCCTAGGGTCTTGTGCTATATTTCAAGTTGGGCACTACTATCCTACAAATGCAAGACCTAGCGGGATAGGGTTGGCCTAGGAAATACTACATAGCTAAGGTGGAATGACCATTTTTAAAGCTCAAGATGACTAGGAATAATTAAAAAGGTGTCTAGAAGGGTCATGAGAGCATACAAGAAAGACCTATGGGTTGGGTGTCATAAGCCACACTCAAACTACCAATTTTGACATTTTGTATGACTATATTTACCCCCCATTATTTTAGTAATCCAGTAAAGTGAAATACTAGGATAAATGAAAAGTAAAAAGTGTACCTGAACTTACCTACAAGGATGAAGCCCATGAAGCTATGTGATGTTGAGTGTGCATAGAAAAAGCACATCATGAAGTGTAAATCTACAAGAAAAAAACAAAAGTATATTAGTTCTTACTAGATACGATATGTTTAAATTAAAAATGTACAAAAGGTTGTGTGAAAGAGAGAGGAAAAGAAAGGAATGAATACACCTCATTGGGTACACAAACCAATACAAAACATATTGTGTTGTTGATTGATGCTGAGTGATGTTGTACCAAGATTAATATCATGAATGGATCTGAGTGCTCAATTCCTCGAGAGTGGATCAAGAATGCAAAGGCTAGACCTTTGGCTCCATCATCATCCACTAAGTGAAGCTATGTACTCATGTGTGTATTGAATTATGTTTGGACTATGTGTCCAATCCCTCTAAGTAGGTGGCTCAATAATACAAAGGCTAGGTAGTCCTTTGGCTCCATCATTGTCCCATGAAGTGAAGATATGAACTGATACTAGTATGGATGTGTGTTGTATGAGATGGATCCTAAAGCCCATGAATGTTGTGTAATCTAACAATGTGGTATGGATAGTTGAATGTGTATTAAAAACTAGGCCACTCTTGGCCACTCAAAAAAAGCTGAAGATTAGGCTTGTATGAAATCCACTCCAAAACTGGGTAATAGGCTTATGTGGAAGCCACTCGAGAATGATGCTAACCACTTATAGATGGAATAATGAATGTAACTATTGATAATGCTTGGGTAATGCCATAAATTTTAAAGAAGAGAAAGTAAATGTGTCATGCACTTTACCCCTAATCATTGGTGTTTTTAACATGGATTTTGATATAGAAGTTATACCAACTACCTAATCTGAAACTATAAGTGAGAGCCATCATGTCACATATGATGCCCCCTATATCTAGATTCTCTTAGAAAAATTGTGTTGAAACTACTGATTCTAAACTACATTATTGATGATAAAATTGTAACTAATCTTACCTTTCTATCTATTTTTATAAAATCTAGTTTTTTTGTTGTTTGGATAGGAGCACCGAAATAGGACACTCTACTATCCGGCATTGTAGTCCAAATTTGTCACTCTTATCATGTGCTAATTTTGAAAAATTTTCTATAGTTATCACTATCTATCTTGTTGGTTCTACCTGGTTTGAAGTTTGAATATTATTGTGGGTGTTTTAAAAACTAATTTTTGATCGGTTAGAGGCTTTGATCTCTATGAAAAAAAACCCTATTTGTTGCCCCCTATTTTGAGGGTAGGAATGAAGACCCTGTAATGACTTCCCTCAGAAGAAAGAGTCTTGCAAGTGTGTTATGTTGTGAAGTACATGATATAGCAATGATAATCAAAAAGATGTCTCAGGATATATCATAGTTTGTAATGGATATTGTTAGATCAATAGGGGTATGCCTAGATAGATATAATAATTTAATAGCATGGGAAATATAGTGAACTAGAACTGGAAGTCTGGTTAGTTGTTAGTTATTAGTTGTCAAGGAGGAATGGAGCATGATGTCTATTATGGCATATAAGAAAGCAAGAGAATGCATGATGTGGATCATGTCATTGCAAATAATTGAGAAGCAATCAAGCAAGAAGCATACAAGAGTGGCCAAGGGGCCAAAAAAACAATGAGACATGGGCACATGTCACTCAAATTGGAAAGTAAGCATACAAGGCATGTTTAAATGCCACATACACATACAATTAAAACAAGCAAGGTTGGCATGAGGGCCACAATCAAATATAAGAGTACAACTAAAGGACATTATAAAATGTCCTAAGGCACACACAAGAATAGAGGAAAAAGACATTATCAAATATCTTAAGGCACATACAAGAAATAAAATAGGAACTAAGAAATACAATCACATCTATCTACACAAAGTAAGAAAGGAAGGCATGTAAATGTTGAAAATACAATCTCATCTAACTAATCAAATCAAGAGGTGAAAGTATGTAAAATATGGAGTACAAGACTAGGTATATCTTTAAAAATACACAAGTTTTATATAATAATGAATGCTGATAGATTAATCTGTGTAAGCTAGTAAGTAATGTACATCAACATGATAACTAGAGTGTGTGGTGTAGGAATGACATAACTTGGATGGTGTAGTCATGTATAAGATGCCCCCAGTGGGTATATATATCGATTTATGTCTTAAATGTATGAATTAGGATGCCCCATAAATGAGTAGATTAAATCAATCAAGGATTTGGAAGTCACTACACACACTCAAGGAAGATCAAGTGAAGTATGGTAATGTAGAAAAATTGGCAAACAATAGCATACAACAGTAAAATGTAAGTCTAGAATGGTAGTAGAAACGTAAATCATGGATGATGTATACAATTGAAAAGTTTTTGAATTTTTTAATATTTGATTATCTTTATATTTTATAATATATGAATGTTTTTATATTTTATGGAATAAGCTATGTATAAGCAATCATAAATAAACTATGTACAAGTGATTGAAAATAAGCTATGTACAAACAATTAGTAGGAGGCTATGTACAAGAAAACTAAAAAAAATGATACTAACTGATGAGTCTCATGGGAGACTCCCTATCATGGTGTATTGCATCAAGGAGAGGGATCGTGCATAATCATGAAGCAAGATGGAGCGAATGGGACTATAACTCTAAAAGTTGTGTATGTTATAAATGCTTTGAAATCTCTGAAGTAAAAACTAATTATGGGGTCCCCTTGTAACTATGAGAAGTGGATGCAACTATGGGTTTTTTAGGGATCCATTTGGTGGTAGGAGAGGCTCTCTAAACATGTTCTCTATGTGTAGAGGCATGAGACCTTAATGATACTACCCTAGGTGTGAACAATGTATCTAAAAACTATCTAAAATCTTGAAATTATGGTTTCTCTAAAAGAGGCCTCTATGGAAGTGTATGAACTCTCTATGATGGTGATGGAGGCCTTAACTATGTCTGAATCTGAACTAAAGGAAGAACAAAAATTGGTGAAGAAACTAAAACTAGTGACTGCAAAGTAGTAGATGGCTCTGAAGTGGGGAGTGGTAACTCATATGAAACTCCACCAACTAATACAACCTAATTAACATATATAAATTTCACACATCTATAAACTATATGAAGTTTTTAGATCCATGGTCAACTAAGTAACATATCAAAAACTCCTCCACTAGGAACAATAGTAAATAGTGTGGCCACATGTGTTGGACCAGCTTGTAGAGGAAGCACAACCTCACCTAATGAACTCTATATGTGCCCATTAAATCCACTCATAACTATGTCTGTTAGGGTAATATCCTACTCTAAATATCCCAAATGCTGCAATAATGTCATAGTGCACATGTTCACACTAGATCCATTATCTATGAGAACACTATGAATAGGATGATTATGAATGTAATCTCTGATAAAGAGTGCATGATAATTTGAATCATCCTCAACTATCTCCTGCTCTAAGAAGGAGATCGAAGGTCTAGTTGTAACTCTAGAATTTTACACACCATTCATGTTACATAAAGGATGTGACTCAACTAAAGGTGACCTATATGTATATGGTGGTGGATGTGCATGATATGCATGGTGAACACTTGATGTATCCCCTATCTCTTATTTAAAATGCTACGGAAAAGGATCTGAGAAAATTTTTAGAGCCTTGTCTTTTGTTTATTTTATCTGTGGAGACTCAACTAGAGTGCCAAGATCAATAATATTTCCGTCTATCAAGTCCTGTATCTCATGTTTCAAACTAATGTATCTATTTTTTATTTGGCCTGATGCCCTTTGAAAGTCACAAAATACATTCTTATCATATCCCTGTGGAAGAGGCTTTATTGGATCAACTTCTTGAATAAGAGGGAGAGATATGATATTACATTCCAAAATTTACTATAAAACTTTGGCTAGAGAAATTGGTAGATTGGTAAAGGTTCATCAAAGAGGTGCTAATAAAACTACTCATTAAGGGGGTTCTAAAGCTGCATTGACTGTAGGTTGATTCTAACTTTTGTTATCATTGAACTTGACTTTGTATGAGACTTTGTTGTTACTCTTATTTTTTATTTTTGATATACTTGTATACTTGAGTTTTCCCATTAAAAGTAATTTTATTTCCCTTTCCTTTAGTGTATGACATAACTCAGTGAAGGAAGAGAAACTTTTGGACATTATTGATTCATGTAAAGCTGGAAGAAGACTTTGTTTGAAGAGATCTTGTAACTCTTGACTAGCCATGGGGCTAGTCATCTTGGCCAAGATAGTCTTATAGCAAAGAACATAATCTACTATAAGTTTGATTTTATTGTGCTCAGATATCATTTGTTAGGAATTAAAAACTTTTAAACCATATTTAATATGACCATAAATTAGATATAAATTATGCAATAGCATGCATCACAAAAACATTCCTTAATTCACCATTATTATGAAAGCATAAATGAGAGAATAAGATAATAACACAAATAAAATAGATCTAACATTATTCACCCAATATGGGCTACATCCACCAAGAAAGTTCTCAATATAAACTATAATCAAAACACAAGACTATAATGAACTCTCATAGAGATAGAAAACTCTCCTGTAGAAAATATTGCACAAAATGTTGCACTTTCACCTGCACCTACACAATTTTATATCTCACAAGCTGCTAAACCACACCCTATAATGAATGTCTGCACTTTGCAAAACCCCTGCACTTTAACTCTGATCCTCAAAGCCACACCCTATAAAATAAACCATCAACCTCCAAATGCCACACCACACCCTGTATATATATAAAATGAAGGAAAATCCACAAAAAGAGAAGAAATGTGCAGTGCTTATCCAAAATAAGCATTATCCAACATGTGACAACCCTCCTCCACCTAAGCAAGCTCATCCAAAAGCTCATCCATGAGGAAACATGCCAAGATTGGGTCTCCACATTTCAAGGGCACATTTACCAACACCATGTGATCACAACCAACTCCTTGCAACAAGGAAGGCAACACATTTTCCAAGGAACAACCAACTCCCATAGAACATGGAAGTCAACATGGAAAATAAATAACTAATAACCAATAAATGTGCATTTCTCTAAGTTAACCTATATCTTGGTCTTATCCTCTTTATTAATTAGAGAAAAAGCCTCAAATATAAAGACTCTATGAAAATAATAATCAACATTCTTACCAAACCAATCTTGTTCAGGAATGCCTCCATCCAAAGGCATAGAATGTCCTCTATTAATCAAATATATTGTTGTGTTAACTGCTTCTACCCAAAACTATAGAGGCAACCCTTCATGTAACCTCATGTTCCTAGCACATTCTATTATTATTATTATTATTATTATTATTATTATTATTATTATTATTATTATTATTATTATTATTATTATGTTCATCCTTTCAGATACCCCATTCTATTGTGGATTTCTTGGAACCATCATTTGCCTACAGATTCCATTGTTAGAACAATAATTTAAGAAAGCAATACTATAATACTCATCTCCATTATCTAATCTGAGACATTTCAACTTGAGACTTATTTCATTCTTAACCAAGGCTTTCCACTTCTTAAAAGTATCAAATACATCATATTTATTTTTAATGCAATAAACTCAAACTTTCCTAGTTGCATCATCAATAAAAGTAACATAATAATTAGATCCACTAATAGAAGATACTTGAGCTAGTCCCCATACATTTTAGTGTACCAGATCTAACTTGTGTTATTTCTTTGTGGGTCTAACCTTTAGGAACTTAACTTGCTTCCATTTCTCATACACAAAATTCTCATAGAGGTCCATATCTATGTCTTTTAATCTAGGTAACTTATCTTGTAAGATCTCCATGCCCTTATGGCTCATATGACTGAGCTTGTAGTGCCACATAGTTGCATCTCCATCTATAACAACTAGTTAAATATAAATTACCAACTTTCTTACCTCTTGAGATCAAAAGAGCACCTTTGATAACTTTCCAATAATCTAAAGTAAATAATATTGAACATCTCTCACTACCCAACTGCCCCACTGAAACCAAATTTTGTCTCAATATAAGCACATGTCTAACATCTTTAAGGATCCATGTGTTCTCATTCTACATCTTAACCTGAACACAACCTTTCCCTACTATCTCACATGCTTCATCATCACCAAGATAAACATTTCCTATATTTTCTTGAACATAATCAGTAAAATAATGCCTATGTGGGGTGGCATGAAAATAAGCCCCTGAATATAATACCCAAGACTTAAAAAAACTATCCCTATAAATAATTAAGGCATCCTGACATGATTTACCTGATGTCACATTTACCTCATTCATTTCTACCTGGTTGGCATTCTTATCTTGAAGTGACTAATAATCCTTCTTTGAGTGTCTAATCTTCCCACAATGCCAGCATATCATCTTGGATCTAGATCTAGACTTAGATCTACCTTTTGACTCTCCACATTTGATTTTGATTTTGTCTTTTTACCTCCCTCTAGTATCAATGGATAAAGAATTACCTAAAGATGATTCACCAGTGTTTTTCCTTTTCATCTCCTCACTAAGAATCACACCTACAACATCCTCAAAATTCAAGCTTCCCTTAGCAGGGACTACATTACTCATAACCATAACCAAACTATCCCAACTGTCAGACAAAGAACATAAAATTAGTAAAGCTATAACTTCATCATCAAACTTAATTCCAACTAAAGTAAACATACTTAAAACTATATTATAATCATTTATATGATTAACAATAGAACCATTCTCAAACATTTTCATGTTAAATAATATTTTTATAAAAAAAAATTTATTAGAAGCAGAGGGTTTCTCATATAACTTTACAAGTTTATTTATGAGATATTTTGTGGTTTTTTCATCAAAAATATTAAATGTGACATAATATCCAAGATGAAATCGAATGGCTCCCAATGCCTTCCTATCAAGTAATAACCAATCTGCATCACTCATACTTACAGGTTGTTCTACTTTCCCCTCCAAGGGGAGATGTAGCTCCTAATATAGGTAATCTTCCATATAAATTTTCCACAAACCAAAAGTATTACCATCAAACTTCTCAACTCTAAATATGATCTCTTCTCCCATAGCTCCCACTCAAGTTAATAGCCTTCCTATGATTTACCACTTCAACAAAACACACAACCAATGGCTCTGATACCAATTTTTAGGAATTAAAAACTTTTAAATCAAATTTAATATAACCTTAAATTAGATATAACTATGTAATATTATGCGTCATGGAAACTTTCCTCAGATCACAGATATAATGAAAGCATTAAAATGGAGAGAATAAGATCAATCACACAACACAGATATAACACAGTTCACCCAATGTGGGCTACATCAACCAAAAAATTTATCAATATAAACTGTAATCAAAACACAAGACTATAATGAACTCTCACAGAGATAAAAAAATGTTGCACTTATAACTACACATGCACAATAATATATCTCACAAGTTGTTAAACCACACTCTATAATGAAAACCTACACTTTGCAAAACACATGCACTTTGACTCTAATCCTGAAAGCCACACCTTGTAAATAAACCATCAACCTCTAAAGGCCACGCCATACCTAGTATATATAGAAAATGAAGGAAAATCCACAAAAGGAAGAGAAATGTGCAATGCTTATCCAAGATAAGCATTACCTAACATGTGGCAACCCTCTTCTGCCTAAGCAAGCTCATCAAAAATCTCATCCTTGAAGGAACACACCAAGATTGGGTCTCCACCTTTCAAGGGCACATTTACCAACACCATATAATTAGAACCAACTCCTTATAACAAATAAGGCATCTTCTTTTCCAAAAAACAACTAGATCCCTAAGATCAAGGAAGTCAACATGAGAAAAGACATCTAACAACTAACTCCACAAAATATGGAAACATAAAAATTAGAAAATATAAGGAATATTCCACTCACATGTGGAGCAAGGTTCCACAAAATGTGGTGTGGGGAAAAATGTTCTCCTCACATTTTTGAAGCTCTATAGGCCCTTAAAATGTATTCCTATGGTCATGTGATAGCCCCAAAGTGATCCACACTCAATAATCTCCCACTTAGAGATCATTTATTTTGAATAAAATCAATCACTGCTCCATGACCACTAAGGTCAACCAAATCTGAACATAGTCTCAACTTATTCAATGTGACCCCTTGGTCATCATATCTATAGTATTATGGGTAGTATGAATCTTCTCTAGATTTACTAAGTTCTCCTCCAAAGCTATCCTAATGAAGTGATAATGTAACTGATTGTGTTTCATCCTCAAGTGGAAAGCAGAGTTCTTTACCAAATGAATAGCACTCTGACTATCACTATGTAGTATCCCAACCTCTTACTCATTCCCCAACTCTTAAAAAAAATATTATAACCAAATCATCTCCTTGTTATCCTTTGTAGCAGCAACATACTCTACCTCTGTGGTTGACAAAGCCACAACCTTTTGTATCTTGGAAATCTAAATAACCATTGTATCTCCAATATTAAATATATAACCTATCATACTTCTCTTGCTATCAATATCCCCTACCATATCCAAGTCCACATAACCATGCAAAGTGGTATCTAATCCACCATAACATAATACAACATCCATGGTTCCTCTCAAATATCTAAGAATCTATTTCACTGCTTACCAATGCTCATAACCTGGATCATTCATATACCTGCTCACAACTCCCACTTCTTGAGAAATATCTAGCCTAGTACAAACCATGACATACATCAAGCTACCAACTGCTAATGAGTAAGGTACCTTATACATCTTAAGATTTTTAGCTTCCATATTGGGACACAACTCCTTTGATAATTTAAAGTGGCCTACCAAAGGAGTACCAATAAATTTAGCATCCAACATGCTAAAATTTTCAAAGACTTTCTTCACATACTTTGATTGGGATAAAACTAGATTCGTCTCCTTGTCATGAGTAATCCTCATATTAATGATTTGTTTTACAGCACCCAAATCCTTCATAGAAAAGGAGTCACTAAGTTGTTTATTGAGTATATGAATATGATGTATGTTCTTTCCTACAACTAACATGTCATCGACATAAAAGCATAATATAATAAAAGAACTAGCATCAAAATGTTTGATGTACATGCAATGGTCATAATTACACCTTTGATATTCTTGTTCCAACATAAAATAATCAAATTTCTTATATCATTACTATGAAGCTTGTTTTAGGCCATACAAGCTCCTATTTAGTCTGCACACATAGTTCTCATTCCCTTTGACCTCATAACCCTATAACTGCTTCATATACAACTTGTCATCCAAATCACCATGAAGAAAATTAGTTTTCACATCTAACTGTTCTAATTGTAAATCCTAAACTGCAACTAAACCAAGAGCAGTCATAATAGAATCATTTTTGCAATAGGAAATAAAAACTCATCAAAATCAATACACGATTTTTGTGCACACCCCTTGACCACCATCCTGGCCTTATACCTTTTCTCCCTTCATCCTATTTTTATATCAAAGTTTTTAAGTTTGTGCAACATTTTCTACAGGAGATTTGTCTATCTATGTGAGAGTTCATTGTAGTCTTGTGTTTTGATTACAATTTATATTGAGATCTTTCTTGGTAGATGTAGGACACATTGGGTGAACCACATTAGAGTTGTGTTATCTATGTTATTATCTTATTCTCTCATTTATGCTTTCATAATAATGGTGAATTTATGAATATTTCCATGATGCATGTTATTGTATAATTTAGATCTGATTTATGGTTATATTATATCTGGTTTAAATGTTTTAATTCTTAACAATTGGTATCAAAGCCATTGGTTATGTGTTTTACTGAATTGGTAAATCATAGGAAGGTTATTAGCTTGAGTAGGAGCTATGGGAGAAGAGATCATATTTAGAGTTGAGAAGTTTGATGGTAAGCATTTTGGTTTGTGGAATCTCCCCTTGGAGGGGAAAGTAGAAACAACCTGTAAGTATGAGTGATGCAAATTGGTCCATTACTTGATAAGAAGGCATTGGGAGCCATTCATTTATGCCTTACATATTATGTTACATTTAATATTTCTAATGAGAAAACCATAAAATATCTCATGGATAAACTTGTAAAGTTATATGAGAATCCCTCTACTTCTAATAAAAAAAATCTTATGAAAAGATTATTTTACATGAAAATGTTAGAGAATGATTCAATAGCTAATCATCTAAATGATTTTAATACAGTTTTAAGTATTCTCACTTCATTTAGAATTAATTTTGATGATGAAGTTAGAGATTTGTTAATATTATGTTCTTTGCTTGATAGTTGGGATAGTTTGGTTATGTCTATGAGTAATGCAGTCCCTACCAAGGGATGCTTAAATTTTGAGGATGTTTTAGGTGTGATTCTTAACGAGGAGATGTGAAATAAAAGCATTGGTGAATCATATTTAGATAATCATTTATCCATTGATACTATAGGGAGGTAAAAATGTAAGAGCAAAGGCAATCACAGAAAGTCAAAAGGTAGATCTAAGTCCAAATCTAGATCCATGATGATATGTTGGCATGGTGAGAAGAGTGGACACTCAAAGAAGGATTGTTGGTCACTTTAGGATAAGAATGCCAACAAGGAGTAAATTAATGAGGTAAATGTGACATCAATTAAATCATGTCAGGATGCCTTAATTCTTTTTATAGATAGTTTTTTTGAGTCTTAGGTATTAGATTCAAGGGCTTCTTTTCATGCCACCCCACATAGGCATTATTTTACTAATTATGCTCAAGAGAATCTAGGACATGTTCATCTTGGTGATGATGAACCATGTGAGATAGTAGGGAAAGGTTGTGTTTAGGTTAAAATGCAGAATGGGAATACATAGATCCTTAAGGATGTTAGACACGTGCCTACGTTAAGATAGAATTTGGTTTTAGATGGGCAATTGGGTAGTGAGGGATGTTCTATATTGTTCACTGTAGATTCTTGGAAAGTTACCAAAGGTGATCTTATGATCTCAAGAGGTAAGAAAGTTGGCACTTTATATTTGACTAGTAGTTTTGATTCTATTGATTTAGTTGCTACAAATGGAGATACAACTATGTGGCACTACAGGCTCAGTCATATGAATCATAAGGGCATGCATATCTTAAAAGATAAGTTGCTTGGATTGAAAGATCTAGATCTAGACTTTTTTAAGAATTGTGTGTATGGGAAATAGAAGTGGGTTAAGTTCCTAAATGTTAGATCCATAAAGAAAGATCATAAGTTAGAGTTGGTACATTCAAATGTATGAGGACCAGCTCAGTTATCTTTTATTAGTGGATCCAATTACTATGTTACCTTTATTGATGATGCAATTAGGAAAGTTTGGGTTTACTTCATTAAAAAGAAATATGATGTATTTAACACTTTTAAGAAATGAAAAGCCTTGGTTAAGAATGAAATAGGTCTCAAGTTGAAATGTCTCAGATCAGATATGGAGGTGAGTATTATAGTAATGTTTTCTTTGATTATTATTCTAATAATGGAATACGTAGGCAAAAGATGGTTCTAGGAACTCCATAATAAAATGGGATGTCTAAAAGGATGAATAAAACAATAAGGGAATGTGCTAGGAGCATGAGATTATATATAGGGTTGTCTTTACAATTTTGAGAAGAAACAGTTAGCACGACAATATATCTGATTAACAGAAGACCTTCTATGTCTTTGGATGGAGGCATTCCTAAACAATCTTGGTCTGGTAAGAATGCTAATTATTATTTTATTAGAGTCTTTAGATGTGAGGCTTTTAATCTCATCAAGAAAGAGGATAGGACCAAGCTAGAGGCTAAATCAGAAAAATGCACATTTGTTGGATATGGTGAGTATGACTTTGGTTTTTTATTAGGGAGTATTAAAGATAAGAAAATATCTCAATCTATAGATGTAGTCTTTAATGAAAAAATCATGTATAAAGATCAGTTGTAAGAATAAGAATAGAAACAATACACATTTTTGGATGACATTACATATGGCAAAGTATCTAATAATTCAATTCAGAAACCTTCTACACAAGGACCCAAAACTTCTATTGTAAGAAGGTCTTCTAGGGTAAGAAGAGAACCTAAACATTTTTATTTTTCTTTGAATTATTTGTTACTCACTGACAATGGAGAACCAGAGTGTTATGAGGAAGTAATGCAGGTAGATGCTAGGATGAAATGGGAGCAAGCAATGGATGAGGAGCATAGATCTCTTATGGAGAACCAAATGTGGGATTTGGTAAGGCTACCCAAGGGCAAGAGTGTATTCCCAAACAAGTGTATCTTTAAAATAAAAGAAGAGGATGAAGGTAGAAAAAGGTATAAGGCCAGGTGGTGGTCAAGGGGTTTACACAAAAATTAGGTATTGATTTTGATGAGATTTTCTTTCTTATTGTAAAAATGACTTCTATTAAGATTATTCTTGGTTTAATTGCAATTGAGGATTTACACTTAGAACAATTAGATGTGAATATTGCTTTTCTTCATGGTGATTTGGATGAAGAGTTGTATATGAAGCAGCCACAAGGATATGAGGTCAAAGGGAAGGAAAACTATGTGTGTAGACTAAAGAAGAGCTTGTATGGCCTAAAACAAGCTCCATAGAAATGGTATAAGAAATTTTATTGTTTTATGTTGGAACAAGAATATCAAAGGTACCATTTTGACCATTAAGTGTACATCAAATATTTTGATGATTGTTCCTTTATTATATTATTCTTGTATGTCAATTACATGTTAGTTGTAGGAAAGAACATACAACATAATCATATGCTCAATAAATAGCTTAATTACTCCTTTTCTATGAAAGATTTGGATGCTGCAAAGCAAATCCTTGGTATGAGGATTAATCATGATAGGAAGGAGATGAAGTTGATTTTATCTCAATCAGATTATGTGAAGAATGTCCTAAAAAGGTTTAGCATGTTGGATGCTAAATATGTTGGTACTCCTTTGGCAGGCCACTTTAGATTATCAAAGAAGCAGTGTCCCAAGATGAAAGTTGAAAAGATTAGGATGTCCAAGGTACCTTACTCATTAACAATTGGTAACTTGATGTATGCCATGGTTTGTATTAGGTTGAATATTGCCCAAGTAGTAGGAGTTGTGAGTAGGTATATGAGTGATACAAGTTATGAGCATTAGCAAGTAGTGAAATTGATTCTTCGATATTTGAGAGGAACCATAGATTTTACATTATGTTATCGTAGATCAGATACCACTTTGCATGGTTATGTGGACTTGGATATAGAAGTGGGATTGATTTCTTTATTTTTAGGGAATTTATTGTTATATTTATTTATTTCCATGTGACTTCTTTTTTTATTGGAAGTGGGATTGATTTCCTTCTTTTTAGGAATATTGGTTGTTCATTGGAAAATGTAATGTCTTCCTTGTTTTAAGGAGTTGGTTGTGATCACATGTTGTTGGAAAATGTGTCTTTAAAGGTGGAGACTTTATATCTAATGTGTTCCTTATTGGGAGAGATTTTTGATGAGCTTAATGAGGTAGAATTGAGTTGTCCTTAGTGGATGATGCTTATCTTAGATAAGCATAATGCAATTTCTCCTCCTTTTGTGGATTTTCCTTCATTTTCTATATAAACAGGGTGTGGTGTGGCCTTTAGAGGTTGATGGTTTATTTGTAGGGTGTGGCTTTGAGGATCAAAGTCAAAGTACAAGTATTTTGAAAAGTGCAAGTGTTCATTATAGGGTGCAGTTTAGCAACTTGTGACATACAACATTGTGCAAGTACAAGTGAAAGTATAGCATTTTGTGCAAAATTTTCTACAAGAGATTTTTCTATCTCTGTGAGAGTTCATTATAGTCTTGTATTTTTATTACAATTTATATTGAGAACTTTTTTGGTGAATGTAGCCCACATTGGGTGAACCACATTATATATGTGTTATCTATGTTATTATCTTATTCTCTCATTTATGCTTTCATAATAATGGTGAATTTAGGAATGTTTATGTGATGCATGTTATTGCATAATTTAGATCTAATTTATGGTCATATTAAATCTGGTTTAAATGTTTTAATTCTTAACACTTGTCTACTTGAGTTTGCCCATTAAAAGTAATTTGATTTATTTTCCTTTAGTGTATGACATAACTCAGTGAAGGAAGAGAACCTTTTGAACATTATTGATTCATGCAAAGTTGGTAGAAGACTTTGTTTGAAGATATCTTGTAACTCTTGATCAGCCATGGGGCTAGTCATCTTAGCCAAGATAATATTATATCAAAGAACATAATCTATGAGATGCTCATTTGACCTTTATTTTTGTTGTGGCACTTAGGCATAGGAAACTTTATCACCAATGTTAATGCTAAAATGATCTGGGAATATGTCGGCTAAAGGATTGAATGTGTTGACTGACTAATTCATTAGACTATAAAACCATTGTAAAGTATAACCCTTTAGACTTCATGTAAATAGCTTAGTTAATAGCCAGGCATTTGGTACATAGTCCAAGCATGCTATGTGAAAATATCTCAAGTGTGTCTCTAGATCACCCTTGTCATCATATAGAGTAACCTTGGGTTGAACAAAACATGGTGGTAAGGGTGTCAAAACAATATGAAGTGCCAATAGTATATGCAATAGAGTAAAAGAATCCAAAGCTTGCATTGGTCTAGAAGCACCTTGCTTAAGATGTATCACCTTGGATTGAAGAGATTTTATCTCTTGTATAAGGGCTACCACATCAGGAGACAAAGATGTACTAGCCATAACTGGTGGTGCCTCATAGGAAGGTTGGGATGTTATAGGGGGTTGTTGAGACATAGTTGCCCTTGTAGTGTCATTTGTAATTGGTTGCTTTGTGGTTTGAGAGGATTGACCATTGTTTGTTTTTTATTGCTTTTTGTGTAGTATTTTAAGCATATCATCTTGCATGTTAGGGTGTTTAGTTAAGAGTTATTGAAGTTTCCTTTTATCAGTTTCATCAAAATTGGTGTATTGGGTCATTGTTAAAGTAGCGAAACAAATTGAAAATCGATTGAATTTTTTGTAATAATTTGTAATATGCAAATTGATATGGAAGGAAAGTACTAAATATAGGAAATGTTAAGTCCTAAAAATAGCAAACTGGAAAATGCATAAAAAAGATATGAAGCTCACAAACATGTAAGGTGATACCTCAAAGGCAACGGGACCTATTATATGAAACTAGGGTTTTAAAAAATGATTTATTTTTTATTTTTTATTTTTATTTTTAAATTACTAAGGAATTTTAAAAATTAATGTGAATTTCTAATTTAAATATGTAGGCAAAAAATCAAAAAAATATATTGGAAAAGCTCTTGATTTAAAGGGACCTGGTATATGCAACTAGGGTTTGGAAGAAAATATTTTTTTTTTAAATTACTATGGAATTTTAAAAATTAATATAAATTTATGATTTAAATATGTAGGTAAAAAATCAGAAAAATATTGAAAAAACTCTTGATTTAAATGGACTTATTATATGCAACTAGGGTTTGGAAGAAAATGATTTTTTTTTAATTACTATGGAATTTTAAAAATCAATTTGAATTTTTGATTTAAATATATAGTTAAAAAAATAGAAAAATATTGGAAAATTTAGGAAGGAATTTTTCCTAAGGCTTCTAGGGTTTTTATGTGCAAATGAAGTAAGTTAGGTTCACCAAATGATTTAACAATTTTGGGAATATTGGACTCTTATTCTTAATTTAGTTAAGGATCTGGAATAGTAAATCAATAAATAATATTGCAATAATTTAATCACTGATTTGTATAATTTATTTTTATTTTTAACCTTTTTATAAATAGCAATAAATATAGATAAAATAAGATAGCTTAAAATGAATTGAATTGGCTATTAGAGGGTCTGATATTAGCTGTGCAGGACTAGGATAGTGTCACAAATCAAAATCTAGCTTTTTTTTTTAAAGGACAGGAGCACCAAAATAGGACACCCTGGAATCTGATGTTGTTGTCCTCTTCTATTATTGTTGTCCAAACTACTCACAAAGACCTAAGTTTTTTGGGTTTTGTTTGTTATCCCTATGTGAGCCTATCTATGAAATCTCGACTACTAAAAGTCTAAAAACTCCTTGAAGAGCTGATTTAATCTTCAAACCCTAGACTTCATTATGCTTTGATAAAAATTGAGAAAGAAGGGGGGGTTAGTGTGTGTAATATGTATTGAATGTGTATCCACACCCCTTGTGTGGACAAGTTGCCTACATACAAATAATCTAAAGAGGGATCAAGCCATATGTAGTTCTCCCACTTAACGTGTTTTGTGAAATAATGTTATGCGAATGTAAAAATGCTAAAATATGTGTGCTTTAGGTAGCTAGGGATTGGTATGAATATTTGGATATGCTTTTAGCTATATTAGATGGTTGTATGTAGAGAATAGAAAAAATTACCTTAGTGGTTTTGCTTTTATTCTTAGTTTGCTTTGTAATATTTGCCCACCTCTTCTAAATGAAATTTGAATGGGATTTTATAGAGATATATTGGTCATAGGTTGAATGTATTTGTGATAGACTAACAAGATCAAGGATAGGAACCAAAAAGAAATAACCATTGGAGATCAAAATACAATTGGGTAGGAGCACTTAAATAAGACACCCTAGGGTCTAATGCTATAGTCCAAGTTGAGTGTTCCAATCCTATAGGTGTGGGACCTAGGGGGATCGGATTGGCCTAGGAAATGTTGTATGCCTAAGGTGGAATGGCCATTTGGAAAGCTCAAAATGACTGAGAATAAGAAAAAAGGTGTTTATAAGTGTCATGAGAGAATGCAAGAAAGCCCTATGAGTTGGGTGTCATAATCCACACTCAAACTACTAGTTATGACATTTTATATGACTACACTAAGAAATAATCACATCAATCTAATTAATCATAACCATTTATCATTTAATCTTTTCTTTTATAAATCAATTAGTCATCCACATATGTTAGCCATTAGAAAGATTCATTAATTTATAACATTCACATTTACAACATCTAAATAAGCATACATCTACCCATAAGAGAATGCTAAAAAACATCATAAACATGTCAAATCAATATCAAAAACTACATCATCACATCACAAGCATAAATTAAATCATCACATCATCAATAACCATAACCATAAACAATATCCATCAACCATAATCACATCATAAAGCATAATCAAAATAATCACATATATCATCATAATGTCTATGTCACTCAAAATGGTATGTACATCTCAATGTATCATCTCACAGGTCAGTATCAAACTTATATAAATACAAAATAGAATAATCTTGTAGGGTTTATGGTGCTGGGGTACTACTACCCCTAGAGCTTGTCCATCTATTAGACCCATATTTTCACTCATAGATGCTACCCACTATCCAAGTGTAGCACTACTAACTTCCCCAACCACTCACTCTGCCATGTACTTAGCATATTGAGGCTCCTCTAGAAGCTACCTGAAGACTAGTGCCTCATAATATTTGAACTCCTAAACCATAACCACATATCTAGCCATAGTGATGGTCCTTACTAATCCTATGGGTGCCTACTCTCCTACCTATCTCAGGACATCTCTCTTGGCTGATATCAGTGTAACTTGACCCTATGCCTGACCTCTCTCTTGTATGATCAAGATTAGCTTTGATCATGTCGTGTCTCTCTCTTAGGTGAGGCTCACCACCTATCCCCATGATTGGTCCCTCTCCTAAGTTATATTAGTGACCTATCCTTAGATATTATCCCTCTCTTATGTCATGCTTATGAATTGTCCCTATAGGTATCCCTCTTTATAGTCATCACTATCAAATCTGCCTATGTTGTAGCTAATGTCATTCTTTCCTAGTCCCATTATGTGACAAGTGCTTATCTATCAGAATCATTGATATCCATCTGATCCTCATCTCCTTCCTCCATCTCTACATTAGTATCCTATTGCTACCCACTTGTACCTCTATTTGGTCCCTATCCATCATCTCCTCCAAACCCTGTAGCCGCATAGCATCCCTAGAACAATATAATGTAATCTTGAGTAATGCCAACATCATCGATATCTACAGCCACTAGTAGCTCCTCATGATCAATCTCTGCCTCAATTGGTTGTGGAAGAGGTAATGGTCCCATCGTATCCTCTCTTTTGTAGTTGAGGAAGGCCCTTAGAACACCCTAAACCAACCCAAACTATCACCTGAACCTATTGAATAGGTTCAACTCTACCTCTTGATAACATCTCCAATGAATCTACTTATTGCTCTATAGAGAAAATGTATGCCTATCATAGCCTGCCCATGAGGTTAATATTATGTAAGGTCTTCAAATGACTTCCCTGTCAACTAATACATTAGACCTATCTCTGATCCAATCCAGGTCCTAACCCTCTACCCCTACTATCAGGAGTGCATGATCACCTCTCCATATCATAAATCTCACCCTAAACCCTCTTTGATCCCAAGTATGCCAAGGTAATCCAACTGATCATAGTACCTTGATGTGCTCATATGCCCAACAATGAAAAATAAATTAAACATTCATGCCAAACCTTTTGTGCACTCAGTACCCCTAGATTTTCATGGTATATTTACACCAGTAACACTAGGGCCCATGTAAATATTGTCTGATCCACCATCATCTCCACTAGGACACTAAGTAATGCCCAAGGGAATCTACCTCCACTCAAATCTAGAAGCACATAATATGTCATGGTTATCATCATTATGATCACTAGCTATCTCCTTACCCTATCTATGTAGTACATGTCTCTGAAGTAAAAGCCTCTTATGTGTCACCTAGCTTGCACAAAGCCCCCCTTAAATAACTTATCCATGTAGGCATCATGTTCTTCATCATATATATACTCTATCACCTCACTTCATATCAATAACAATTGAATCCTATATATATCCTCTAGGATAAAGATGATCTCTCTAGTTGGTAATACGAAAGTGTTGGTAGCCAAATCTCATCTCTTGATGAGGGATACTAATATTAAAACATCTCTCAATACATGTTGGTAGTAATGTATGCCACCTAGTTTGACTGCTACCATGTTTCCTAATCATGTGTAGTCATACCCCTATGTATCTCATCTAAAATTAGTGGCACTCGATCTTACATTTGCCAAATGTTACCTCACCTACAAGGTTAGATCACAACCTTGGCTTAGCTAAACTTTCCTAAGTGTCACACTTTCTATCTCTTAAACTAACCCCTACCCACCTATTCTAAGCCTAAGTCTAAAAAACTATTTATTCCTATAAACTTTTAGTCCCCCTATACCTAGGCCTCACTTGGCCCATTCTAAAACCCCATCCTACCATAACTTCCAATAATATTGGCTTTGTCTACCAACCATTGACATTCAAGTCTTAACTGATGATGGTTCCTTATGGAACTACTATCGATCAACCCTTGACTGGTGATAGTTCAAGTTTTAAACCATCGATGGTCCACACTATGACCATCTACTAGTCACTATCAACCATCAATGGTCGATAGTGATTGTTGATGGTCACTATGTGGGCAATCTATGATGACCAAACCCTAGCACCCCTACCCAAACCAAACCCTAACACCCTCAAACCTCAATAAAAAAAATAAATTATTACATCTTGTTGACCTATTTCCCACCCCACATTTGAATCCACCCCATTTATCCCTACCCACAAACCAATTACATCCATAAATCATAAAACCCCCATTTTCAATATAAAAACACCCAACCAAAAACAAACAAAAAAAAGTAAATGTATCACCTACCTCAATTTGTATCCACCATCATGGTGGAGCCCTCAATACCACTATCACCACTTGACCTCTACCTCATTGCATCCTCGCCTACACTCTGACCCACTTGGCCCACATGTTCTTTTGACACTAAGTTCACACTCCAACTCACCATCCACTCACACCACTAACAACTCATGAGGATAAAACATCATTTTTGCTCATATAGGTAGTAGACACTCAATAGTCAACACAATAAATATTGAAAAAATGAAATGCCTTTTGAACTTTTTCTAGTCATAGGCCCTTTTTAGGGTTTTAGGTGACCATTTATGGTCACCAGTCGATCATCATCAATCGACTCCAACTACCATCGATTGACCTAGTTAGGGTTTTCACACCCTACCTTTCTTCTTTACCACTAAGACCCCTTTTTTAAAAAATACACACATAAGGGTTCACACCTACTATCTCATTCCCCTTTGGCCACTTCAACAGTTTCTTAGTTCATCTTGTGTCATACCAACCTATGTTGTCATTACCCTCGACAATCTACTCAACTTTGACCTTTTCAAATCTAACCTTTTAGATGACTATGGCCATGCCCATTAGCAATTCCAGCACCTATGACCTATTTCATTTTCATAGGATCACCCAATTTTTAGACCCCTAATAACACGATGCCCTTTGCTAGGATGACTTGTATTTACACATGCACCCATATCCACTATGCCTATATGTGGTGGCCTTGTTCACTTATCATTTGGCCTCCTTACAGTGACCTATGTTGCCACTTAATACCATCCTACCCATTTTTCCACCCATATACCCAAGTCAAACCCATACCAGACTCCATCTTTCTTGATCAAATCTTGATTTGAGGGGGAACACCTCCTATCATACTCAAGGCATCCATCTAACTTACCATTGCACTTGTTGTTTTTGTTTTGTAGATTGAGGATGCAACCTACACAACAAAAAGGGGCAAAATGTAAATGTTCAAAAATTATATGGTTCTAGTCATTTTCGAACACACCTTAGCCTCTTTACCCCCTTAGGTTAATATTACCTATTAAAATATTCAAACATACCCATTTACCCCCTTTAGCTAAATTAATTAATTTAATTAATTTAAAAAGGCCGATTTACACCTTACCCAAACTAATGGCTAGTTGATCGACACCCAATATAAGGACCATTTCTACCCAAGCATTTAATGCCCTAACCTCCTAGACTTATTCCTCATGCATCCCCATGAGCCCTTTATTAACCTCAAACCATTTATTAATGTCTTAACCACTAATCACTAGTGTAATTTGCTAATTTTAGCCAATTTTGACTATTTCCCTCTAACAATCAGTAATCACCCCTCGATCAATGGTGGTTGATTAGGGCCATCAACAGTTACATAAGGTAGACTAAAAACCTTTCCCAAGAGATTTAAATCATCTTTACATGAGATACTCTTAATCTCAAGTAAATCAAAGATCCCAAGCAAACCAAGAACTAGACCAGAGACTTTAGGTGCTTTAGTAACTCACTATCAAGAGCCTAAGTATCATTACTTTACCGATCATCTAACCTCAGCACTTTTCTAGACTAACAAGCTTAGAGATAAGTATCTGCACTTTTTATCAAGTTCAGTAGTTAGTTTTATTAGTTTCATTGCTTGTGTCCTTTCCCATTTCCATGCATTTCATTCCCCATGTTGAAATTCTATAAATCTAGGCACTTCACCCTCTACCCTAGACCACCCACAAACCATTCTTGGTTACCTGAATACCCAATCTCTAAACCAGGTACTTCTAAGAATTCATTTTTCTCTCACGACCAACATCCAACCTAGAAACCACCTTTAGACTCCTTATGTAACTCACCCCAATAGCCACCTTTACCCAAACCAAATCTCATAATAACCATCAATGATCATAACTCAACTGCCGATGGTTGGCCCTAACCACTGATGGTCACTATGTGTTCTATTTTAAAAACAAGTAAATTTCACCTACCAGTCCATACCCAAATTATAATTTTTGAGTTTTAGTTGCATCATAGAGGTTCAACTTATTTTCTAAATCAAGTTTGAATAATTTAGCATTATTTTTCATCAAATTATTTCTATTTCAAAGTAAAATCACTTCATGTATCTATTGCATTTGATTTTAGTACCT
Source organism: Torreya grandis (assembly GCA_037957365.1). Lineage (NCBI taxonomy): Eukaryota > Viridiplantae > Streptophyta > Pinopsida > Cupressales > Taxaceae > Torreya > Torreya grandis. Next base: position 904,354 of record JARHVA010005163.1, read on the forward strand.
TTTTTATTTTATGCAAGCATCTACTTTAAGTTTTTCAAAACTTAATTGTCTCAAGTTTGGATTGACAGCCTCCAAGGAAGCTTAGTGCTTCTTGGATTTAGCTCACACTAGGAATTCCACTATCTCATAATCAACCATTCTTCTAGTTGTTTTCTTATTTGTGGGTCTTCCTCCCCAGACAAAGAGGAGTATCTTCAATCGACTGGATTCATGCATGCACAATGAAACTAGGTTATTATACCTCACCCTTCTTAAAGTTTCTTCTTGCTTTCCTAAAAAGAAAATAAATAAAAAACTAATGAAACAACATGTGAATAAATATAACTTGAAATAATGACAAAGTACCAAACTCTAATAATCAAAAGGGCAAAATCAAAATGAATGGAAATAAACAATCAAATAAATAATAAATAATAAAAATACATAGAACACATAATGAAAATGTAATAAATAAACTACCTACAGAAGCTATTTGTGTATGTGTAATTGAAGTGTTACGCGTAGAAAAAAATTTCCCCTAGGGTATAGGGAAAAATAACAGAGGTATGATGGTATATAAATGGAAAGGGAGAATAGAAGAATAAGGAAGAGGTGGCTAAGCTGACTTCAGATGCACTAGGCAAGTGGATGTTACCTACATATTCTTATGGACACTAGATCCAATGTGAAATTTAGACCAAATGTAGTTCTCCCAGGATTTAGGATAGAATAAAATCGATGATAAGTAAAAGATATTTCTCATAGAATAAAGTAGGAATGGCCTCGTAAGATGTTGAGTGTAGAGAGCAAAGAAGGGGCACTCGTAATCATGAAAGCATCAGGCACAAGAAAATCATGAAGCTATGAGAGTGTGGGTTAGGTGAAAACCACACTAAAAGATAAAATAAGAGTGTTCACTAATTAACTAAATGTGTAATTCATAGTGGGTACTACATCTAAGGTTTAAAATAAGAATGAGCTCGTAAAATAGAGAGAGCATAAAATGAACTACTCATAAAATGATAAAAGCATATAATTACGACCAATAAGGATGGGGAAACTAAATGAGAAGTGGTTACTCATGAAATATATAAAATTTTAAGAATCTTTAAGGCAATTAAGTGGTCTAAAAAGAAAGGAAGATGTGACCGAGCTAACTCAAGATACCCCATGTATCCAAGTGCTACCTACATAGTTTGTACAAACATCAGGGTGATGTAGTTCCCATAGAAATGGGAGGAAAAAGACCAAGGTTGTATATAAATAAATTAAATAAACAAGATGTCCCATCCCTAAAAAAATTTATGACTTTATATCTCACATGGAAATTCTAAGCCAATTTTCATGCTTTTGTGATTTTTTAGATTTTCTAGATTTTTACAAATTTTTAGGGGTTTTGGAATTATTTCAAATGTTTTTTGAGTTTTCTACGCATCTTAACTCAATTAAGAATTAAGATATATAGACTGTTCCAACTCATAAAATGGTGAGAGCATGGCTTAGGTTGCTCACAAAATGGCAAGAGCATTCAAAATTAAAATGCTCATAAAATGGTGAGAGTGTGGAAAAGGGGTGTTTGAGCTAACCTCAAAGTGAATCAAGTGTTTCCTACATAGTCTAAATGAACCTCAAGTCACTATAGTTTTGCCTATACAAAAGGCATTCGACTAATTATCATCAAGTTTAGGCAAAGTTAAAGGGCAAGGCAAATGGTAAAAGTAATGGTAAGGTGATGCGACAATGCATGGAAAAGGTGTTGTTCCTAATTTTCCCATAGGCATTTATAATTAGAAAATAATGACAAAGGGTCATTGGTACTAATTAGAGATAGAACATGACAACAATAAATAATGTAATTGCCAAACCACTGTCATATCACACTATAATGTAATTATTCCTAAGATACTACCTTGTTCTAAAAATACATAATTAACTGTTGAAACTTCATCTATATCCCTTCTCTGAAGGTACTTGAAGTACTAATGGATTAGAACCTAGGTCAAAAAGGATGAATATGAAAGTTAAGAAAATTTGGCCAATAGGGAAGGTATAGAAGGAATGATATACGATATAATACAAGGAAGGTGATATTACAATATAAGATAAATGATCATCATAGATAATACCTTGGGTATCTAAAGTGAAATAATGATTGAGATGTATTATGTTCATAGGCTCATCAATTTCATCTCCTTTTGGTATAGTTAACCTATAAGCTCCAGATCCACAATTAGCAACAATGACATAAGGGCCTGTCCAATTAGGCTTGAAATTGCATTTCTTCTTTTTCTTAACCATGGTTTTCTTCTGGTTTTCTTTGATGACAAGATCACCAAGCTTAAACTCTTTGTGCTTGACATGCCAGTTATACTAACCATGTAGCCAGTTCTGATATGCTTGAAGGTTGTTTACAATGGCCATGCATATTTTGTCTAGTAACTCTAGCTCTTGCAAATAAGCAACTTTATAATGCTCATGATCAAGGATGTTCTTCAATGAGATACATAGAGAAGGGAAATCAAGCTTGATGGGAATAATGGCCTTAGTGCCATAGACAAGGGAATATGGTGTGGCTCCTATTAGAGTATGATAATTAGTATGGTAAGCTTAGAGCGAACAAAAGATCTAAAAATGCCAATCATAGCCAACATCATTGATAATCTTCTTAATATTACTGATAATGGTCTTGTTATATGCCTCTACTTGGCCATTACCTTGTGGGTAACATATAATATAAAAGTGTTGGTTAATGTTAAACTCAGCATAGAGTGATTTGACATCCTTTTAATTAAATGAGCCACCATTATCAGATATAATGTTAAATGGGATATCATAATGGGAAATGAGATGGTTGAAGATGAATTTGAAAATTTTCTTTCTAGTCATATAAGTGAGTGGTATAGCGTTGACCCACTTAGTGAAGCACTCAGTGGTGGTAAGGATATGTTTATGGCCATTTAAGGAGGTAGGATTAATATTCCCTATGAGATCAAGTCCCCATGTTTAAAATGGTCAAAGTGTAGTCATTGGTTTGAGAGTTCTGGCTAGAGCATGAATCAAATTTGCATGCCTCTAACATATGTTACATCTTTTTATATAATCGGTTACATCTGCTTCCATGGTTAGCCAATAATAACTAATACATAGGAGTTTTTTGGAAAGGACAACCCCATTGGTGTGGGATCCACAAAATCCTTCATGAACTTCCCGCGATCTTCATGTGGATTCTACCAAATTTTAAAAATGGAGCAGAGTTCTATCAAAGATTTTGTGATAAAGGGTTTGGCTGAGTAGGGTATATCAAGAGGCTTGGTGTCTGAAATTTTTTTATTTCTTTCATGAAAGGTCTAGTGAAGGACTTGGTTATGGAGGTAATTATATAAATTAGAATACTAAATAAAACTAGGACCAATAATATCAAAGATCATTTCAATGGTCGAAGGTTCATGAGCAGGTGTTAGAAGAAGTTAGATGAGAAACTAATAGTCTTTTGCCTTGTTTGTGTTGTGGATTAAAGAACCAATGGTATTCATGGCATTTGTTATTGTGTTATTATCTTGAAGTATGTGTTCAAATTGAATGTGGGCAATATGTTACCTAAGAATATCCACCATGGCCTTGTTTGGCATAAAATAATCATCTTTGGTTTAGAACTAGTCTATAACCTTATTGATGATTAGCTAAGAATCACCATAAACCAAGAGATGTTAAATTTTCCATTGTACTTCTTTACAAAGCCTTGTAATGAGCACTTCATAGTCAATCATGTTATTGGTACAAGGAAAGCTGAAATAGAATGATTTGGGAATAAGATCCCCATGTGGTGTAATAAATAGTAATTTGGCCCCTAATCCATAAGATGTCAATGAACCATCAAAATATAGCTTCTAGTGGTGCTCTTCAAGAGGTGTTTCTATGATGGTCATTATGGACTTGTCTAGGAGTGCAAAAGTGAGTGGTGTAGTATCTAAAAGGGGAGATTAAATAAGCTGATATGCTAATACTTGTCCCTTTATGGACTTTTAATTGACATACTCAATCTCAAACTCACTTAAAGTCATGATCCACTTAGCCATGTGGCCCTGTAAAGTTATTTTTTATAGTAGATACTTGAGTATATCTACTTTGGCAATGATAATGGTCTTATTGTTAAGCATATGATGACGAAGCTTCTGGGATGCAAAGACCATATCTAAACATAAAAATTTAATTAGGGTATAATTATGTTCATATGCTACCGGTGTAAACCTTAGATAGTACACTACATGTTCTTTCCCATGTTCATCATGTTGGGCTAAAGTGCCCCCAGGGCATTGTTAGTATCAGATAGGTAAAGTTGAAATAGCCTCCCTATCATTAGTGGCAAAAAAATAGGTTGATTGGCTAGGTATTCCTTCAAATGCTCAAAGGTTTTCTAACATTCTTCATCCCAAAGAAATGTAATACCTTTGTTTAATAAACTAGTGAAAGGATGGTATTTATTGGCCAATTGTGAAATGAAGCATCTAATAGACTGGATTTTACCCTACAAATTGTGAAGCTACTTCAAAGTAGAAGGTGGTGGCATATTTTTAATGGCTTATACCTTGGTAGGATCAACTTGAATACCTTGATGAAAGATAACAAAGCCTAATAAATTGCCTAAAGTAACACCAAAGACACACTTCTTAGGATTTAGTCAAACTTTGTACTCATGAAGCCTTTCAAATATCCTTTGTAGTATGGTTGGATGATCGACATGGGTCTTAAATTTACACAATACATATTCAACATAGTCTTTGACAATATCATGCATGATAAACTACCCAATATGTCCTTGAGGTGTATTAACTAGGTAGTGTGCTAATGGATCTTGGCCTTGTTCCACATATTGAGTAGTTTAAGGGGGATATGGATTTGTCTCACAAACTACATCATCACCATAGGGGTCTTAAATAAAGGAATCATTCATGACCACATTTTCATAATATATATTTTACATGATCCCACTATGTGTGTAGTAAGGCATATCCAAACACATGACTAATGTCTCATGAATAAAAAGGTCTAACTAAAAACATGGTCTTAAAAGATTGGTCGATGTTTGGTATGTCTAGAAACTTGGTCTAGATGGAAAAATTTAGTCTGTGGTTGAAAATGATTTAAAGTTGGCTTAGTAATGGATTGTTTATTAAAAACTATCAATAGTAAGATTGGTCTCGAATATTTTTAAGGTCTAAGGTCTGACACACAAATGGTCAAATGAATAACAAATTTAAATCATGATTTTGGCAAAGTGTTTTGAACAAATCTAATCTAGGTCTAAAACAAAAAAGTGTTAGGACTTTGGAAACAAGGAACAAAGCTAGACTCAAAAGGCATGAACTAAATGTAAAAAATGAGGTAAATGTTAGGTCTTTGGTAACAAGGCACAAAGCTAGACTTAAAAATAAACTAGGTCGAGGTAAAAACTTGCAATTAATCTAACCTCTAAGGCAGATAGTTTCAAACACTTTGACTCAATCTTGGCACATGGATTTTAAAAACAAATTTGACCTTGGTATAAAACACTCACTCTAGGCACACGCCTAAAAATAATTGGGAAAGTCAATCTCAAGTAATCAAAATAAGAGTGATGAGTAAAGCATTCAAGCCCAAGTGATAAATAAGGATCCAATGTATGTTGGAATCAAAATGACTGAGAAGTAGGGTGATTTAGTCTTCAAAACATTCATTCAATTTCACTTAACATTCATGAGCCATTCATACAAACATATAGATCTAAAAAGCATAAGCAACTACCCACATAAGCATGAAACACAAGAACACATCACATAAGTGGGAAACCCTTGAGAGAAATAAAAACCACTAATCTATGCAAATTAACCATAGTATTATAAGACAAAAAAAAATTTAGTGAAGCACCAACTCCACATGGAGCACCAACTCCACATGGAGCACCAACCCCAACTAGTAAGGCTCCCACTTGACTAGGCTTTAGCAAGAACCCACTTATAAGGAGGCACCAATGCCCTAGATGACTCGACACCAACTCAACCACCTGATTTTTTTGATCACCATCATAACACCTTATTTATCACACAATATATGATGACCACCTCTTCATCTTTTCACACTTTTATCCCTCTAAAACTGCCTTCTAGGCCTCTTCGCTCATCTAGGTCTCTTCAAGACTAATTAGTCATATGACCTTGATCTTCATACTCAAAAATCTTATTATATATTCATTATAATCCCTATACTCTCTTATTATGGCATATAAGACCTCCTTCCACTCAAGGATCTGTAATCTCATTCACTCTACTAAGCATACTCAAATAGGCCTAAAACTACCTTGTATATATACCATTCCTTGTTCATATACCACTTAATGAGCCACACACACATGATAACTTATATTGGCCACACAATATGCCTTATAATATGTTACAATTAATAATAAATCATTACTTTAGGTTGGATATAACTCAAATAGACCAAATCCTTCTTTAGGTCTCATGAAGACCTAATTCCATTAGGCCTGCTTTAGAATGCATTACCTTATGACTCCTTGGAAAATTTTACACCTATATACATGGCACAAAATTTTCATAAAACAATCAAATATTCCTTATCCAACATCCTTTAATCTCCATGACACTTTTTAGTTCTAACCACCACTTGAAACACTCCATTAACACTACTCACATTAGGCCTTTGAACACACAAAAAAGTCTGTCTTAAACAACTTAATATAACACATCATTTATCCACACAACCATGACAATAAATAAAATAAAATGAAACCCCATGACCTCAATAATATCACCATATGCATTAGACACTTCAACTTAGGGCATAGAGCCTCAAACTCATCTCTTCAGTATGCTCACTCATAACTATGAAGATTATCAAAAACACAGTCATGAAACATTGACCTTCAAAAATTGCATTATACCATATTTAAATATAAACATAATATGGTCTAGTGTCAGTCATTGGTCTTACATACCAATTTTTTGACCTCACTGCACACAGACCTCACTGAGCTAGATAAGCCATTTTGGCTTCATAATTTTCACCACTTACACTATCTTTCAAACTCCTCCACGTAATAAACATGACTTATAAGTAATGAAAAACAAATCCATGCACTATAATCCATCAATATAACCTAAAAACACACTTAGAACCAAATTCTCATTACTACTTGGGTTTTGCACAATTTGCTCTATTAGGCTTGTGTGCCTCACAAAAATTACCTTACAAGAATGAATCTCAAACATACTTGAGACACTCAAATATGATAAAATAAGTATATAGATATAGATTATACATGACATCAGGTTCATCACCAAATGCATTATACACTTCCACTTAGAAGATAAGGCTTCAAGAACACTTATGTAACTCACTCACTTAGAACTGCCAAATTGCCTCAAAACACAATCATGGTGAATTAGATATCCAACACCTATATAAACATTTTATATGACTTATAATACATGTAGATGATTCTATAATATCATTATACCATTCTCATATAGAAATATCATATTTTTAAATGGTAAATATTGGTCTTGTAGACCAATCTCATGAACTTAAATCTCACTATCTTATCTGAACCAGACAGGTCAGCTTGTGAGCAACTTTTTCACCACAGGCATGACCTCCAAATATTCTTCCAATAATTAACATATCTTACAATTCCTTAAAAAAATATTTATGAACTTTATTTCATCATTATATCATGAAAACACATTCCAATTCATCTTCTCACTGTTGCCTAGGTTTTTCACTATTTACACCATTAGGCCTATTAGCAACTAGATAACTTGGATGACTGGTTTAGAAAAAAGGGATAGAACCCATACATAAACATTCATGGACATGAAACATGAGTCTTTACATTTTTTCTCCATCAATTTTATTACTATGTCTAATGTAACTTTTGACTTTTACAATAACTTCTTCAGAAATAAGCCTATAACTCAACATTTTCTCTCTCCTCTCTCTAACCAATACCACCTAAAGGAAACTAGGAGAGTCCACTATAAGATCCAATATCTTACCTAAGCATACCAATCCATTCTGGGCAATTTTGATTAACATATTCAACATCGAGCCCTTATTAGGGTTCTAAGAGGGTTTAAACATGTTTGTAGTGTTAACAATCATTCATAAAGCATATCCCCTCAACAAAAACTAATGCCTAGAATTTGATCTAGGACCCTTTCACATATACCATGAAAATATTAGGTTCCCATGAAAAGTATTAATGATTTTATGAGCACAATAAAATACTTCTCAGGTTGAGAAGTATTCATTATAAGCACTTAAGAGACATCCAAACAAATTTTCATGCCTTATCCTTCAAACTAGAACCTCAAACTTCATGCACATTCCTAAAATAATTTTAATTGACTTTTTCAATGCTCACCTACTCACACTTTCCTTGGAAACTAATCCTGATACCTCATTAGACTACACTCTCTCTCTAAACCATAGTCTTATTAGACTTTGAAGTGACCTTCATGTCTCTTTCCATGCTCTCAACACCTCATTGTCATGCTCAACATTTCAATCTCATTCCATAAAACCTCTCTCATTATTAAACACTACCATACATCCTTAATATTCCTTGACAACAAATCTTGATACCTCATTAGGCTAGGAAGGGTTTAAGATAGGTCTAGATGCAGACCTAGATTGAAGATCCTACCCTTGTAGGCTCACCTTGAAACTATCATGAGTTTTCTAATGCCTCACTCACATACACAAGAAACCTCATACAAACACTCATGCCTATGTGCACTCATCTCACCAATCCACCATGCTCATACCTTCTCATATGGTCTCTTCATGCCATGACTAGGTTTAGGCTACTTAAGCACTTGACCTCAAAGACCTGATATTTATGCATTTATCAACAATGGAAACAAGACAACAATATTCATAACCACTTTAATACTCTCTTTCTCACTACATACCTTTAATTCTCATAAGTTTGTCATAACACACATTGCCAACTAGCCTTGCTCATAAAAACACTCTTGCAGACCTACTTGTCATCATACCTTCACAAGAACCTTCAATGACAACACTAAAAAATTTAAGTTGACTTGAACCTTGACATCAACCAACAAAAAAAGAATACTTAACAAGCTCACCTTGTCATTTAATGCACATACCCCAATGACAACTCACCATGCACCTTTACTAGATGCACTTGACATTGATGACATCAATGACATCAACCTTGACATCAATGACAAAAACATGCCAACACACTCCCCCTTTATCATTGATGGCAAACACATTATAACTTGATTATTCTCATCTCCCCATTATGGTCTTTCTCCCCCTTTGACATTAATCACAAAGGGTCTTCCACAAACTATCATCTAATCAACTGATGTTTTCCTTACAGACACTAGATGATAACCACTCTCAATAACTAATCATTCTCTCAAAAAGATACATCTCCCTCTAGTATTCATTCTCCCAAAACTAGTTCTTTTCTCAAATAAATATGATCACACATACAACATCTAAAATCACACCTTGTTGTAACAAAATCTCAACACAAAAAATATGAATCATTACAAGAATATGTTCCCCCTTATTCCATGCATACCTCCTTCAAATGAACTCAGATCATAAGACCACACACCTATTCTTTGACATGACTAATATGACTCAAGCCTTTGATCACACACTAGGCTACCATATTCTTGACATCAATTGAAGAATTAGGGACTCCCACTTTGTCTTCACATCTTGAGCTCACCACATGAGTCATTAGGACTCTCAGACCATCCTCATATTTCTTCAAACATCTTGATACCAACACCAATTCTCAACATAGATCAAGCTCAACTACCAACTACTAGAAACAAGGAACAATTTTTTGCTTACCTCTCATATACCAATTGACTAATTTTTTACCCCATAATCCTAATGTCAACCTTAGATATGTCACCAAGTTTCCTACTAACTTCAAACCTTAGATCTACTAAGATCCCTAAACTCTCAGACTACTCATAACAATGCAAAAGGAAATATGAAAATGAATCATGCATAGATTTTTGCATTCTATACCATGGTTCCTCATGAACTGATCTTCAAAAAAAATGCTCACTGACGAAAATACCTTTGATCTTATTTTAAACATACAATCTACAAAGAACATAACTCATACCTTGAAACATAGACAACCTGTAATCTTCTCAAGATGAATCCTTCTTTGACTACAATCTCATGCTTCTACAAATAGATGAGTGTCTCCATGAAGCTTAATGGAGTCACCCCTTTTCATAGATAAATAAAACAACTCAAAAGATTCTCAGATCTCCAATCCACTCTTCTCATCCATCTTACAATCTTGAGACTAATATTCCCTCTTTAGAATCCACTTAGGCTTAAATAAAGCATTTGACTCATCCACCTTGTCATCCTTGTTCTTATCTTTGACTTCCTTGTCAATATATGCAAATAAAAAATGTTCTTGACATTCCTTCACATCTGATCCTTAATTTTTCTTATAAAATAGCCCATTTTAACTAGTATATTTATCATGACTCACCTTGATTGTCTTTGGTCTCCATACAAATGTTTGACTCTTCTTATGCACTCTAGAAGCTCCATATACCTTGTTATGTCTTGAGGGATTTCTATCTCTATTAGGAAAAAATCTTTCAATGTGTCCCACATTATGACAATTGTAACAAATAACATTATTGTTCTTACCTCTTGACTAATCACTCTTTATCCCATGGTCCCATGACAACTCATCTCTTGAGACCATTTTACAATCACTTGCTCTATAACCAAAGATATGACAAGCAAAACAACAACCATTGAAATAATTATAATACCTCATTGCATTGGGCTACTTTATTGGTCTCTTCATGTTAAAATTCATGTCGGTGTTCTTAAATTGTTTTGACCTATCATGCTCTTTCTCAAACTTACTCATCTTCTCTATGAGCTACTCATGCTCAACCTTCAATAAATCTAGTTCTATCTTCAGCTGATCATACTCAACTTATTTTGATCTAAAATTTATATTAACACCTTCTAACTAATTATTTATATCCTTGATGATCTTCTCGCCCCTTCTAGCTTCTTTGACACAATCACTCTTCAAAGTACATATATGTTCCTTAATACCCTTGACCATACATTTAAATCATGTTTTCTCTTATTTTGGTGCTTCAAATCATCTAGGGAACTTATGAGCTCAGCTTCAAGATCTACTTCATCTTCTTCTTCTTCATTTTCATAGTATACTTCATCATACATTTTATCTTCTTCCTTGGAGCAACCTACTTCTTTAGCCAAGAATAGAACTCCATTGCCAACTTGATCAACACAGTCATCATCATCATCATCAAAAACATTATTATCACTTACCTCAAATGAATTCTTGTTTCCTTCTAAATTTTTTAACATCTCTCTTACATACTTATCTTTTTAAATGAATTGATATTCATTTCTATCATGATAAACACTTTCATCATCACAATCCATGCTTACGCTTCTAGGATCTCCTTTAGGGTGTAAGGCCTAATTCAAAGGACCATGCTCTACTACCAATTATTAGAAGAAAAATGATTGAGATGGGGGGGAGGGGGGGTGGGGTGAATAATTATTTAAAACATTCATTCAATTCAACTTAACATTCATGAGCCATTCATACAAACATATAGGTCTAGCAAGCATAAGCAACTATCCACATAAGCATGAAACAAAATAACACATAAAATATGTGGGAAAACCTCAAGGGGAATAAAAATAACTAATATATGTAAATTTATGATAGTTATTTAAGATAAAAAACCAAATTTAGTAAATCACCAACTCCACATAGAGCACCAACCGTAACTAGCCAAACACTGACTTGACTAGGCTTTAGCAAGTACCCACTTTCAAGGAGGCACCTATTCTATAGATGACTTAGCACCAAATCATCCACTTTATTGATGTTATCACCTTTATAACACCTTATTTCTCACACAATATATGATGACCACCTCTTTATATCTTCACACTCTTATCCCTCTCGAATTGCCTTATAGGCCTCTTCGCTCAATTAAGTCTCTTTAAGACTGAGTAGGTCATATGACCTTGATCTTCATAATCATATCTCCTATTATATATTCATTATATTCCTTATACTCTCTTCTTATGGTATATAATACCTCCTTCCACTCAAGCATCTTCAATCTCATTTGTTCCACTAAGCATACTCAAATAGGCCTAAAATTACCTTGTATATATACCATTCCTTATTCATATACCACTTAATCAACCACACACACTTGACCACTTATATTAGCCACAAAATAGGCCTTAGTAAATATTAAAATTAATAATAAATAATTACATTAGGTTGGCCATAACTCAAATATACCAAATCCTTCTTTAGGTCTCATAGAGACCTAATTCCATTAGACCTACTTTAGAACGTGTTACCTTATGATCCCTTGAAACACTATACACCTCTATACATTGAAAAAAATTATTAAAAAATAAAATATTCCTTATATCTAATCCCCATTACACTTTTTAGGTCCAACCACCACTTGAAACAGTCTATTAGCACTGTCGTCATTAGGCCTTTGAACACATAAAAAAATCTATCTTGAATAATTGAAGATAACACATCATTTATCCACACAACCATGAAAATAAATCACATATACTGAGACCTCATAACCTAAAAAATATCACTATATTAATTATACACTTCAACTTAGGTCATAGAGCCTCAAACTCATCTCTTCAGTATGCTCACTCAGAACTACCAAGACTGTCAAAAACACAATCTTGAAACATTAACCTTCAACACCTATATGAGGGATTCAAAATTATTTAAATGAATTAACATGATCCTATGACATATAAAAATCATATTATCTAATGTAAATTAATGGTCTTACAAACTAATTTGTTAACCTCACTGCACACAGACCTCATTGAACCAGAAAAGCCATTTTGGCTTCATCATTTTCACCACTTACACTATCTTTAAAACTCCTCCAATTCATAGAAATGACTTATAATAAATTAAAAACAACTCCATTCACTTTAATCTATCAATATACCTTTAAAACACACTTAGAACCAAATTTTCATTACTGCCTAGGTTTTGTACAATTTGCTCTATTAAGCATGCTTGCCTCAAAAAAATTGTCTTGCAAAAATGAAGCTCAAACATACTTGAGACAATAAAATAAGTATATATATATATAGATTATACATTACTTTAAGGTCATCACTAAATTAATTAGACACTTCCACTTATAATTTAAGGCTTCAAGAACACCTTTATAACTCACTCATTCAGAACTGCCAGATTACCTCAAAATACAGTCATAGTGACTTAGACCTCCAACACCTATATAGATATTTTAATTAAATTATGATACATGTAAATTATCCTATGTTATAATTATACTATTCTTAGATATAAATAGCATATGGTCAAATGGTAAATATTGGTCTTGCATACCAATCTCATGACCTTATATCTCATTGTCTTATATGAACTAGACAAGTCGATTTGTGAGCAACTTTTTCGCCACACACATGACCTCCAAAGATTATTCCAAGAATTAAAATATCTTAAAAGTAATAAAACACATATTTATGTAATTTTTTTATCATTTTATCATTAAAACACGTTCTAATTCATCTTCTCACTACTATCTTGGGTTTTCACTGTTTACACCATTAGGCCTGTTAGCAACTAACTTGGATGATTAGTTTAGAACACTTGAGGGATATAACCTATCCATAAACCTTAATTTACATGAAACATGAGCCTCTAATTTATTCCTCCATCCATTTTATTACTATTTCCAATGCAATTTTTGACTTCTACAATAACTTATTCAAGATTAAGCATGTAACTCAACATTTCCTCTATCCTCTCTCTAACCAATACCACCTAGAGGCACCTGAGAGAGTCCAATACAATATCTAATATATTACCTAAGAATACCAATCCATTATGGGTAATTTTGATCAACATATTCAACATTAGGTCCTTATTAGGCTTTTAAAAAGGTTTAAACCTATTTGCAATGTTAATAATCATTCATAAAGCAGAGCCTCTCAATTAAAAAATTGTTAATAATAATTCATAAAGCATAGCCTCTCAATTAAAAAATTATTGCCTAAAATTTTAATCCAAGACCATTACCCATCTACCATAAACTTTTTAGGTTCCCATGTAAAGTTTTGATACATTGATGAACACAAGAAAATCCTTCTTGGGTTGAGAACCCTTCATTTTAAGCACTCGAGAGACCTCCTAACAACTTTTCATGCCTTGTCCTTAAAAATATAACCTCAAACTTCATGCACATTCCTAAAAAAAATTGAATCACCTTTTTTCAATTATCACCTACTCACACTTGCCTTGAAAACTAATCTTGATACCCCATTAGGCTACACTCTCTCTCTACACCATAGTCTTACTAGGCCTTGAATTGACCTTCATGCCTCTTTTCATGATCTCAACACCTCACTATCATGCTCAACATCTCACTCTCATTTCATAAAACCTATCTCATTCTTAAACATTGAAATTAATCTTTCATATGTCTTGATAACAGATCATGATACCTCATTAGGCCAGGTAGGGTTTAAGATAGGTCTAGATGTAGACCTAAACTAGATATCCTACCCCTATAGGATCACCCTAAAACTATCATGAGTGTTCCAATTCCTCAATCACATACTCAATCAACAACCACTCATCTCACCAATCCACCATTCTCATACCTTCTCACAATGTCTCTTCATGCCATGACTAGGCTTAGGTTACTTAAGCACTTGACCTCAAAGCCCTGCTACCTATGCATTTTTCAACAATGAAAAAATGAAAATAACACTCATAATCATTGTAATACTCTATTTCACACTACATACCTTTAATTCTCATAAGCTTGTCATAACACACACTGCCAACTAGGCTTTATCACAACAACACTCTTGCAAACCTACTTATCATCATACCTTCATAAGAACCTTCAATGATAATACTAAAAACTTTAAGCTAAGATAAACCTTGAGATAAACCAACATAAAAGATAATGATCAATAATCTCACCTTTTCATATCATGCACATACCTCAATGACCACTTACCATGCGCCTTTACTAGATGCCCCATGACATAAATGATATCAACCTTGACATTAATGACATCAACCTTGACATCAATGACAACAACATGCCAATAGTTTAAACTAATTGTGCTTAATATTATACATGAAAAGAGAGTTTTAACCTTAGTTTAAGGCAATAATTTGACTCAAGACAAGTAAAAAGTAAACCACTTCCTAAATCTAGGTAAAAGGAATCTTTAAAGTAAACTAGGAATTGGTCCAAGTTGCACATTTTAAAGGTAAGAGGTAAACACCTAAGCCAAATTTAAGCAATACATAGGTGTAGACCAATCAATTTTGAATCTGAAATTCACAAGACAAATCTAAATTTGGTTTAAATTTACTTGGATTCTTCAAATGGATAACATACTAGATATAAATAGATGGCATAACGACACCAAATTTAGACCAAAGGTACACATGGTTTTGAACTCAGTTTGAAACAAGGTAATGTTTTTAAAATAACACAAGAAGTGTAATGGTGCTACTTTAATCAAAAGGTATGATAATGGTTATTTTGACTCAAAACTCTAAGGTAAATTCTTGGGATGAAATGGGTAGTGTAAAAATGCCTTGTTTAAATAAGTGACACACACAAATGTTTTGGAAATAAATTCTAAGGCAAAAGTGTGACACCAAATAGATATAATAACACATTTTAAGCTAAAGTGGTGTAAGAACATGTGATGTTTATAACTCATTTTGAATAAACAAGTAATTTTTAGTCTCAAAACATGCATGTTAATCAAATAAAATAGAAGTAGCAAAAATGGCTCATCCTATCTCTAGAACTCACATAGGTATGCGTAGCTTCTACCAAAGTTTCCACTGATATACCAATACTTGTGAGGAATTAAGTGTTAATCCAAAAATTAAAGGTGTAGGTAGATTTTTTACGCCCCCCTCTATCTCTCAAACATTGATACATGGCACGAACTTAAAGTGAGCACTTAGAATTTTGGCAATAAATTCCTCAACAAGTGGGGTTTTGACTAAAATATATAAACATTGAATGCACTAAATAGTCCCAATTTTGGCTAACAAAATAACACAATCATGTCAATTGAATCTAAACTACCTAACTTGTTATGCAATGGTATAGTCCTTTGCATAACAAATCCATGTGTGTACTTCTTAGTGAATTCTGATGTCTAGCTATTGCATGGCCTAGGTACTCATTAGGATGGATAGGATTATCGCTCACCACTATATCATCCAATGGTTTGCCCAATTTATATACCCTGTCATGAAATGGGGTTGGTATGATGTTGGGAGATGATCCCCAAGTCAACACACCCCTAAAGAACTCATGCAGAGGTGATGAACTCCTATCCACAAGAAAAATGCATAAAAACAAATAAATGAAAATGGAAAGACTTTATAGGTCACTTTTGAATCACCTAAGTTGTTCAAAATTTGGGAAGAGCATACACGACATTCTTTCCAACACAAATTTACAAACAATAGTAATAAACAAAGTGTTTTTAGTCACCCAAGTTCTTAAAGGGGATAGGGGAAAGCATACATGGATTAGTTTATTTTTTCCAAAATAAAGAGAATTTAATATAAGTGTTTGAAAAGAACAAATAAAAATAACAAAATCCCTTAAAAGTCTAACTAAAGATGTAAATTCTTTTTACTAACACCAAATTGAAATTTGCTTGAATTTTTTGGTCCCTTGGTCGTGTTTGCACCTGTAAAAGATTTTAAAATGCTAAAAAACAAAAATTTAAGTGATTTTTAATCACTTTAACTAAATGTGAATGAGTTTTAATCTTTGTTATGAAATTGGATTTTACAAAATAAAAATTTTGATTCAAAAACACTCAAACTTCCTCTTTCTTGGCTCAATTCTCTGTAAACAAGATTAGTGGAATAATTTATGTTTTAAACTAAGGTAAAATTATACAAATTAGATTAAGAAAACACAAAATTTAGCTCTCTAGAATGATTTCGTAGTTACACAATAAACTGTGCTGTAAACTATGAAATTGTTAAAGCATATAAAATCATAGAAAATAAAAAAAGTAAAAACTTATAGTGGATGATTTTGATGTTTTAGAATGATTTCTAAACCCTATTCTATAATTTTACAACTCATATTTACAATTTCAAAAATCAAGTCTATAATTTCATAACTCTATGATTTTACAACTCCTACAAACAATTTCACAACTCAAGCAAATAATTTTACAACTCAGACAAACAATTTTACAACTCATGTCTACAATTTTGTAACTTAGGTGATTTTGCTAGTAAGTGTCCCAAATTCACAAATAGTCAAGAAAATCATGAAAACATAGAGAATAAATAATATTTCATAATTAAAATAGACTATTTTGTAATTAATCTCTATGATTTTGTAATTAAAATGATGATTTTACAATTAAACTCTACGAATTTGTAATTTTTCATAAAACTAAGAAAACCCCTTAAAACTATTGAATGAATTCACAATTTTCCTTCATGATTTTGTAACTTTGTCTGCTAATTTCATAGATTCAAGTTCAAATCAAGATGATTTCATGATTTTCTAAGAGGATTTAATAGCGATCAATAATTTCATGGTTTACCTCGTCAAATCATACTTCCACAGTCATGAATTCATAATTCTATAGTCATAAGCCAAACACAAAAAATTTAGATAAAAAGTAATAAATTAAGGTCTAAAATGACTAATTTTTTGGCTCCTGTTAAGACCCGGGAAGCACAATTGATTACCATGTACAAGCAACTAAATGCAGAATTTAACCAAAAGTAAACAGTAACTAGAATTCAAAAATAACACAGAATATGAGAGACAATACCCAATTGTATTAATACTCTTCCAGAAGGAAATACAACAAAGAAGATGCCACAATCTTCTTCCTTACACTCCTCTAGGGCTCCCATACCTCTAGGGCATAAACAATAAATCTCTTCAAGAGCTCACTCTCTCAACTACAGTCCCAACAATCAACTCAAACACAGAGTTGTTGTTCACCTCCACCAGCTAGTAACAATACTGCTAGTCCACTAGTCGATAACAATACTGCCGGTCCACCAAGTACTCCACGTACTCCAAGTCTGAGTATACACACATACTCAAAGTACACAATGTACTCCAAGTATATCTCACCTGATCTTGCTACCTGTTGTGTTGCTGACCTCCCTGATCATGCACACCTGCAAATCAACCTAGTTCTGCACACCTACAAACCTAGATCTCTCACACACACACACACCTGCAGATCAACCGACCTTACTTACCACATGTAGATCTCTACCTGATCTTGTACACCTACAGACCAACCTAATCTTACATACCATGAAGAACCCTTGTCTTCCAAATCAGCACCCCTGTGGATCTACTACTAGACCTTGCTCTCCCGCAGATCTACTTGATCATACACACTTGGCACTATGGCACTATGAGGAGCCAAGCTTGCTCTCTCTATCTAGCATCCGGGGATCCCTGCTTTGATCCCTCACACTTTACAATACAGCCCATGAGTCTATTATATAGATCTCATGCAAACAATAATTAGACATCCAATTACAATAATTAAATCCATAGCTCAAGACTAAAATTCATCCTTAACATGCAAACAACTGGTTTATTAACAAACTATTCATGAAACTCGCAGTTTGGAATCGCACAGGCCACCAATGTTGGTCCCTGTCTGGCTAGAGATGATCGACGTCGACTGATACCTGACCAATGTCAGTTGCTCTGCTCACTGGATATGACTGACATCGGTTGATTAGACTGATTTCAGTTGCTCTGCAACTCAACAACCTCCTCCATGTTTGCATCAGTGAATATTTTAGCTCCACAACCTAACAATCTCCCACTTGGAGATAAATAGTTGCACTGTACCTGTACCTATACACTGTCTAATTTGTTTCTGGGCTTGTATCCCTCTTCAAGCTCAATCTTGAAGACCAATCACCACACATCCTATGGTGCAACACGTGTCATCAAAGTAACTTGCCATATCCGAAGTGCCTGACCCTGCATAGCATGCTAACCTGTTGTTGGTCCCTCTCAGATACCTGAGAATCCACTGAACTACTTTCCAGTGCTTCCTTCCCGGATTGGCCAAAAACCTGCTGACAACTCCCACTATTGGGGCAATATCAGGGAGTACACATGTACTCAACCTCATCATGTGATTGGGGACCCTGTTCTGTGAACTGTCCATCCATAGGTGCGATTGTTTTACTGCATCCTGCACTACCTTCACATAATCATCCTGAGACAACATCAACCTGTTATCTTCCTTGTCTCTAGAAAAACTCATGCCAAAGAATTTCGTTGCTCCCAAATTCTTCATGACATACCACTGAACTAACTTTACCCTTAGCTCAGCAAATCCCTGTATGTATGCACCTGCAACAAGCACATCATCCACATACAGTAACAAGATAATGTAGTGACCATTATCCAACCTGGTAAAGAAACCACAATGGTTACAATGACATTGACTAAAGCCATGCTTTGTCATCCACCTGTCAAACTTGTACCACTATCCTGCAACTTGCTCAAGACCATATGACCTACCCTTCCATCTCACGTGTCCATTCTCTCTCTTTCTTAACCAAGGAATCCATTCATCTCTTAGTGCTTTCATACCGGCTGGCAACTCTACCAAATCTCCCGTTTGGTTCTCTTTTGAAGAATTCATGCCATGCTCCCACTGTTTCCTAGATCCTACCTGCTCTATAGTGAGAAACAAGTATAAAGAAGGGGAATAACAAATTTGAGGCTTACTTACCCTTTCAGTCCTCCACATGGGCATTTGAGACTCCTTGAAAACTTGCTATCCACCCAAAATCCATTTTAGTGACCGATGTCAGTCACCACCCAGTCTACACCCGACCAACGTCAGTTCCCTATGACTGACCTGACTGCCGACATCAGTTCCCTGATCGACGCTGGTGTTTACCCAATCGACGTCAGTGTCCACCCACTTGACATTACCAACTTTGCCTGTCTACACATGACCGACATTGGTACCTATCTAATCGATGTCGGTTCCTCTTGACTGACGCTGGTAACTGTGTTTTCCTGTGAGTGATGACTTTTTACCCACAAGCTCTCTTTGGATCAAAACCCTATCCAAACTACCCTACTCAGAGTTATTCAATCCCATCTGCTGATCTCTGTCCATCATCTCCTCCATAAACACCAAGGCTTTCCAGTTCTTAAGTTTGTCAAACACATCTGACTTCCTCTTAAGAACATGCATCTCCTTCTTGCTCATGTGACCAAGCCTACAAAGCCACGTCTTCACAATAGAAGAAGAATCAGTAATACAAGTAGATAGATAAAGAGTACCTACTTTCTTACCACATGCTAATTCAAGTGCATCCTTGATAACATTCCAAGAATCTAATGTGAGAGTTACTATGCATCTCTCATCACCCAACTTTCCTGAAGAAATTAGCCTCATCTTCAGAACTAGGACCTGCATGACATCCTTCAACACCCATGTGTTGGTCGTCTGCAATTTCAGCCGCACTTCCCCTTTGCCAATACTTTGACAAGGCTCACCAACCCCTCTTTTTGGGGCCACATGGAAAGAGGCAATAGAATCTATAAACCAAGATTCTACTTTATCCAAGGAACATACAAGAGCAATCCATGCAACAATACCTGCAACAGATGCTTCTTCATTCCCTTTATGTTGATCTGCTATCAACCAATAATTTTTATTTTCCTACTCTTTCTTTCCATAACACCATAATTGACCATTCATGCCTTTGAATTCCTCCATTCTTAGCTTACTTTCTTCTACCATTGTTATACTCCCACTCAATCAGAAACCCCTGAGAGTGACCTGTAATCAAACACAAACCTGCTCCCTACAACCTTAGCTCTGATACCAATTGTTAGGACCTGAGAAGCACAATTGATTACCATGTACAAGCAACTAAACGCGGAATTTAACCAGAAGTAAACAGTAACTAGAATTCAAAAATAACACAGAATATGAGAGATAATACCCAATTGTATTAATACTCTTCCATAAGGAAATACAACACAGAAGATGCCACAGTCTTCTTCCTTACACTCCTCTAGGGCTCCCACACCTCTAGGGCATAAACAGTAAATCTCTTCAAGAGCTCACTCTCTCAAC
Source organism: Torreya grandis (assembly GCA_037957365.1). Classification (NCBI taxonomy): domain Eukaryota; kingdom Viridiplantae; phylum Streptophyta; class Pinopsida; order Cupressales; family Taxaceae; genus Torreya; species Torreya grandis. The sequence goes on from JARHVA010005163.1 coordinate 925,612, forward strand.
TAGATTCCCAACAATTAACTCAAACACAGAGTTGTTGTTCACCTCCACCAACTAGTAACAATACTGCCAGTCCACCAAGTACTCCACGTACTCCAAGTTCGAGTATACACACATACTCCAAGTACACAACATACTCTAAGTAGATCTCACCTGATCTTGCTACCTATTGTGTTGCTGACCTCCCTGATCTTGCACACCTACAAATCAACCTGGTTCTACACACCTGCAAACCTAGATCTCGCACACACACACACATGCAGATCAACTGACCTTACTTACCACATGTAGATCTCTACCTGATCTTGCACACTTGCAGACCAACTTGATCTTACATACCATGAAGAACCCTTGTCCTCCAAATCAGCACCCCTATGGATCTTCTACCAGACCTTGCTCTCTCACAGATCTACCTAATCATACACACTTAGCACTATGGCACTATGAGGAGCCAAGCTTGCTCTCTCTATCTAGCACCCAGGGAATCCCTACTTTGATCCCTCACACTTTACAATACAACCCATGAGTCTATTATATAGATCTCATGCAAACAATAATTAGACATCCAATTACAATAATTATATATGCAGCTCAAGACTAAAATTAGTCTTTAACATGCAAACAACTGGTTCATTAACAAACTATTCGTGAAACTCACAGTTTGGAACCGCACAGGCAATCGATGTTGGTCCCTGTCTGGCTGGAGATGACTGACATCGACTGATACCTGACCGATGTCAGTTGCTCTGCTCACTGGATATGACTAACGTCAATTGATTAGACTGATGTCAGTTGCTCTACAACTCAGCAACCTCCTCCATGTTTGCATCAGTGAAGCTTTTAGCTCCACAACCTAACAGCTCCTATGAGGTCCAAAGATGCTCTTTTTATGCATGCAGGGTGTGTGGTCCCATCGGGTGTGCCATTATGTAATCAATAGGAATCCAAGAAGGGAGTTAGTATAGTGTTAGTATAATGAAAACCAAATAAAAACACACTAATAAATATAACACCTCCAGCCTAGACACTCAAGGAGAAAGAGAAAAATACAAGTTATTATCAATATAATATAAAACAAACATTATTTACCTTCCTTGAGAGCAAGAGTTGTATGTTGGACATGAAGGAATGTAATTGGTCATGTGCTCAGAGAGTCTTTGATAATGGTGCTCCTTGCATCATCTCTCCTTGTCACCTTGGTAATGTTGGGCTTGGATTTGGTTTGGCTTAGATTTGATGTTTCTCTCTCTTAACAAATGAGCATTATAACACTACATAAAAGGTTCCTTGAAGATATTTTAGCATAATAACATTGCACTAGAAGAGCCTCCTTGAACAATGGGTGAGGCCTTGTATTCATAGCCTTTTAGAAATAAGGAGAATGATTTGTGACCCTCAATCCTAAGATCAAGGTCAATGCATGAAAATCATAGGGCCATGTGAAATAAATGGGTCAACAATGATTATGTCTCCCACCCAATTCCTAATATTTGTTGATATTTACAAGTGGATTGACAACTTGGCATGATGTCACCTTTTCGGATATTTTGGTTAAATTTATGAATTTCCAAAAATATAAATTCCATAATTTTCCATGGATATTTTAACTAACCATTTAATTGGATTTAATCAATTAAGTAATTCTAATTAGTTTCATTTCAATTTCTAAATTTTAACATTGTTATCCTTCACACTTGGTCGAAAACATCAATTTGCTAAGTCATAATTATAATGGGGATGAATTAGATAGAGGTTAATGTTGTGTATAGGGTAATTCCCCAATTAGGGATGAATTGACATGATTTATGGTACTTATGTCCTATGTACAGATGAATTTGGGATGCACAGTGATTTCTAGGCTTAATTTCCATTTTTTGTAAGAAATGAGTTTGATGTTTGTTTAGACACAAAAGTGGCCAAAAAGGAGTGTCTACAATTCCTACATCCATTTCATTCCTCACCATTACCACAGGTGATGAAACCTTCTGTCAATGAAATAAATGGTATGCCTTTGTGATGGCTCCAAATGGTCTTAATTTTTTTATGAAGGTGTTAAATGTCATGTTCTAAGATTCCACCAAGTTTTATCATCCAATTCATTCTAAAACATAACTGAAAGTGAAGAAACCTCTTACTAGTGTAATAGTTGTTAAGTCTTAGTGGTAGCTCCAAATGGTCTAAAAATTGGTAGAGATGTTTTAGGTGTTATATGATATGACCCCACAAAATTTTATCAGTTAGTTTATAACACAATTGAAGAACCATTTCAAAAAAGTTTTTATGACTACATAATCCCCGCAGACTAACAAAAACAATCAAAGATCTATGCACTATTTTATGGTAAATGAATACTTTTATAATAACATTATAAGAGTAAAACAAGCTCACACAAAAAATGCCACAACTAAAAAACCAAAAAAACACATTGCACTCTATTTTTGGTTGATGCAAGATTGCATGAACCCTAAGATGCTTTTGCATCACTCACCTTAGGGAATAAGCTTAGTATGTTAGTTATCTAAGTTTGTTTTTGATTTTGGTCACTAACAAATAATCTAACCTATTTCATATTTTTTTTTCTAAAATTAATTAAGTGGTTCTTTCTTAAGAGATGGCAGATCACATGGGGGAGGTTACTCAATGTTATTAGGCGTGCTTATATCAAGTGGTTGTGTAGAAGGCATATTAAGTTTGATATCACCATATTTAAGAAGATCATGAATTTTATCTTTAAAAGTAAGACACATATTTTTTGAATATCTACAGGTTCTATGGTAACCACAATAATACTTATAATTGAATATGTGTCGTGCATGAGATGTGTCATGATGTCTAATACGATGTAGCTCTAAAAAAATCAAAATAAACATCATTTTCAATATTGCATTTGGACTATCCTTTAGTTCTCTATTTTTTTGTGATCCACCAAGGGAAGGCATAGGACTTATTATAGGTGTTACCCTTTTTCAATAAAATTTTGAATGTTAGACCCTAAATTTTAGCAACGTATTTGGTAATGGTGTGAAACAAGATGGCACAGAAGAGCATGACACAAGAGATCACACTATGAGAAGACCCAGTCAAAGAAGAGGTAAAAAAAATAGATACCCTAAGAACGGAGGACTCATTATATCATCAAAAGACTTAGGGAGCATGAAGGAAGCAATAAATGGTCGAGGAGTGATTCCTAAAGATAGAATAAAATTAAATCACACACGAGTTTGGCTCCAACCCACACAAAGATAGACACTTGGAAATGGGGATCCAACACCGAATAGGAATATAAGGGTACAGAATCTTGGGTCCAGAGTAAAATGAAGTAGATGACAACCACGATTCTCAGTTCACTAAATATCATTAGCTAGTCACTATAATTGTCATAATTAATGTAATAACTTGGTCGGGGAGAACCAAGTATAGATACCACTATGTATAGATTTGTAAGGCTATTGAACATTGGTATTACATAATGATTGATTATGGTAAATAACAAAATCATAAAAATCATTATAATCTTGATCTTACACTACAGTTGATAGTTAAGTTATATCACTAAGTTGACAATACATCTATTTTGTAACTTATGGTTCTTATTTGGATATAATGAATAGAGTCTATGTTATTTGAAAATGTGTAATGCATAGTCTGAATCTCATGGTAATTGTAATCATAATTGTGTTTATTTAATTTATTAAAACTAGGTCCATAACTGTGTATTTATTTTTCTATTTAGTCATTGATTAAAGTAAATGATCAAGCACCAATATATGATGAGTATATTATCACACAACACAACCCATGGGAACCAATTTCTTTTTGTGTGATTTGGGTGAGTTCACAAGAGCTCAGTAGTACATGAAATGCCAATGTATTAGCCTGTTGGGAACTAGTTACTTCATTTCCCCTAGGGAAAGATTTAGATAGAAAATAAACCCAACATTTTGGTTCTATTGTCAGGACCCATAGTGATGGAAAATACTCAAGCAGTTATCTCTCAAAAATATTTAACGATGGCTTACTAAGGTTGAAGATAAATTTTTAGTTCCATATATTAAACTAGTAATTTTTGCATGTACATGGGTTGAACAACATCTCTATAACTACTTATATGAAACTTTGTTTGTAGAAATCCTTGTTCATTTGCATGCTTGGCTCTCAACCTATGCTCAAGACCAATCAAGAAATTTTAGACAAAGGATAGCTTGGATGATAGAGCATCAGAGGGATTTAACACACTTAGGAGCAGCATAGACATGAGATATTAATATATAGTGGAGAGGGGTGTTGAATAGCTACATCTTGGAGTACACTGTAACTACTTACTATTGTCTAGAAGAAACAAAGTTTTGGTTTCTCTGAGAACCATGTGGTTGATATATTAGGCATTTCCCACTAGAATTGAAGAAGCTATTCATTAACTCTGGACTTGAAATGTTGCCTATGGAGGGATAAATTCATCCTTGCAAGAGAAACACAATTGGGAGGAGAATGCAGGGGGTTTGTGAAGGATTTTTGGTTCATAATGGTATCCAGTTAGTGGGAGTTGTGAAATAATAAATATGATGAAGCTTGATGAAGGATTATAGGTGGAAGTGAAGTAAGAAGGGGATGAGAGGACTCAAAAGTGATGTTAGGATTGTAGGGAAGTGGAAGAGCACATGGAGGACTCACCATGTTTTGAACCATGACTAATGCCAGCTTTTTTATATGTATGAGAAACTAGCCAGATAATGGAGATTGAAGAAACTAAATTAAACCAACCCAGTTCCCAACCATAGTGCAAGTTCATGCTTTTAAGCTCGATAAATTAATCATACATAATTGGGATATTGATAGTGTAGATTCAGAGACTAAATTTGTAAGAGAACCTTTAGTTGAGTAAGTTTTAGACCATAACATATTAACTCTTTCTTTTCCTATTCAATATAGTTTCATAGCCCAACTTGGTATGCCTGGTGGACCTAGCATAAATAGTGAGCAAAGTACTAACCCAAGTATAATAAACCAACCTACTATAATTCCCAACATTTTGGGTGTCTCAGTTGCTACCAAGGGTGCAGGAGGTGGACTAGGTGGTGGAATGAGTGGTGGATTAGTATGTGGAGTAGGAAGAAGTGGAGGACTTCCCCTAGGATAATGAGGAGTTGGAAGTTATCAGCAGCTACCATGACAAGTACTTCAACCACCTATTGTGTATTATAAAATGACACTTCATTTACTGAAATATCGAGGCATGGAGAATACTATAGATCATGTTCATAAGTGTGAACTTATTTGGAGAACATGTGACATAGCTTCCGTTGAGCATAAAGTAACACAATTCACAATTACACTTTTGGAAAGAACACATAAATGGTATAGGAAGTATTAGCAATTTTGGCCTGCCAAGGCCAAATGCTATCCCACATAACCAAAAAAAATTCATGGCATTCACTTAAGCATCTACATGGTGCTATCATGAGTCATGATGTCTCCTATTTGCTTCTTGGAGTCATTCAACACTCCTAGAGGTGTCATTAAGTATTTTTTGATCACCATATGTCCTAGATGTCTTTGGTCCTTAGGTGATGTTCTTGATCATCATAGTTTTCATTGAATATCAAGTCAAGGGATTGGGTTTCAATGTCTTGTCATGGTCATGTCTCAGTTCTAACTTTTGATAACTATTCCCATGATGTTGAGTATGTTTAGATGTCTTGGTGATGGTTTGAAGTTGCTTTATGACTTAAAATGTCTTGATGGAGATGGTGGGAGGAGGCAATTGATGACTCACCATAAGCTTTTCTTAATGAATTCAATATATTCAAAATATGACTAGCTATGAGCCATGAAAGGGTGATGAAGATACATAAAAGCATCATGGAGAACTTTTAAGAAGGTTATGGTACTTTTGTGACACTCATTGATAAATCTTCTTTTGAATCTATATGTATGGTTGTCCAAGAGAAGGTTTTGGCCTTTAAATGAAAAAATTAACCTCAAAAGGTCATTAAATGATTCATAATATCTTTTAATCACACTCATAGTCTTGATAATGCTTAGTCAAACATTTCATACTTTGAAATTGTCTCTTCTACGAGTCTAAAAGGTGGTTTTACCTTCAAAAGAGTTCCCACATGTGAAATATCCTTCCTTTTTGCTCTCAAAATCATGTTTCTTGTTTGTGTATGCCTTTTGACCCAATATTTTCTTCATTTTACCCTAAAATGGTAGTTCCAAGCTTGAAATGTGGAAAAATGCTAAAAAAAAAGTGTTTTCAACCATTTCTTATAATGTGTACGGACTTGTACAGACTTTTCCATATAGTGGAGGATAGGAGTTTGAATGTGGATTCATGATAGGTGTTTTAGTGAAGTTTCATTGCAAGAAGGTTCCATATAGACTCAAAATTATTTCTTGTACACAACTGAGCTTCTTTGCAACTTAGAAGAGCCCTTCACATTTTCACATGATATGACCATGAGAAAGAATATCAAGATCTAGAATTTTAGGAAAAGAAAGGGAACTTAAATAGTTTCCATCTTTGGGAATTTTTTCTCAATTTGGTTCTCTCTCCTTTATGAACCATCCTTAACAAGGTATGGCACTCATAATGCATTCTTCATTCAGGCAGGCTACTGGTTTCCTAAGTTTTCTCCTTTCTTGAGCATGGTGAAAAAAAGATGAAAGTTTAGAGATATTTTCAAAATTTTAATCAAACTTCCCATATCATTATAGAACTTCATCTCACACAGGTGAAGTATATGGATTTAAATAAGACATACACTACCAGTCTGCAGTCTACAGGCAGTTTGGAGAGGTTATACAGTTCAATGGATGATCCATGGTTATCAAGCATAGTATAATGTTATATGAGAGGTTTCATCCATGATCATGTGTTATTATTTCAAGTTTCTCAAAGTTTCCTCGGGGTCCCATAGCTTATAAACCATCAATTTTCTCTCAATACCTTCATAGTCTCAATTTAGCATATGTTAAGGTATTTTGATGAATCCTAGGTTTCTTTTTGCACAGTATATGCCTCTTTGAGAAACTCAAAACTATTATAGTCTATTAATGCATATGCATAAATGTGTTTATGATACTTTAAGACTATTTTAGATTGTGGATTCATTTTCCTTTCCATTCCCCATGTTTCATTCCATCCTCCTATTCTTATCACTACCATTCATCATTGTATAAGCTTATCTCTCTATCTCCATTCTCAATTTCCATATCCCATTATCATCATATATATCATTATCACTGCCTATTCATCCACATCATGGATCTAATGTTTTGGTACTCTTCAAGTTTGTTGAGTTAGATCATTATGGTCTTGAAGTTAATTTTTAAAGCCTTAAACAATGCCAATACTGAATCATCACCTACAACCAAGGTGAATTATAGTAAAGTTACTTAATGGAAAGATGGTGGAGGTTAGGAGATATATCACTAAATTTATTTTCTCCCAAAATACAATAATTTTTAGCACTTATTTGCTCAGAGAATCCAGAAATAGGGGGCATCATGCACGGCATGAGGGTTTCCACTTATAGTTTAGGCATGGCAATTGATACAACTTTTAGTTCAGAATCTATGTTACAGACACTAGTTATTAGGGGAAATGTGTGTGACACATGGGCCTTCTCTTTTTTGAGTTCAGTACATTTTTCTTACATGTTCCTAGCAGTTGCATGCCTTACTCCATCTAAATGTGGTTAGCATCACTTTCAAGTAAAATTTCATACAAGTTTACTTCCTACGTACCCAAGTTCTTGAGTGGCTTCCTAAGCCTTTATTCCAATTTCAGAGGGGCTTCTATACAAGTCCAATCTCCATCTTTCAATGTGGCCAACATTGGCCTAGTTTCTAGTTACATTCAACTATCCACACCAACATTGTCAAATTACATCATGTTCATGGGATTCATGAGTCATCTCATATGACATTCAGTTTATACTGGTATCTTTCTATTCAGCTTCACATCACGGGGTAATGATGGAGCCAAAGGACTAGTTATCCTTTGTATTCTTGAGCCACCTTTTTAGAAGGATTGGACACACGATCTAGACATCAATTAGCACACACATGATTGATTAACTTTGCATAGTTGGTGATGATGGAGCTAAAGGGCATACCTTTATATTCTTGAGCCACCTTCTAATGGATTGAGCACTCGGCTCATCCATCGATATAACTCTTGGTTCAACCATACATCCAACATCACTCAGCATAATCTAGTAGCACAATAGGTTTTGTATTGGTTTACGTACCTAATGAGGTGTATTCATTCCTTTCTCTCTCTTTACCTAGCTTTGTACATTCTTATTTTAGATATAGCATATCTAGTAAGAACTGATCTACTTTCACTTTACTTATTTGCAAATTTACACTGTACGACATGCTCTCACTATGCATAATCCAACATCACATAGATTTTTTGGCTTAATATCATAGGTAAGTTGAAGTATGCTTCTATTTTTATCCTTTATCCTAGTATTTCACTTTGTTGCATACTTATAATAAAGGGGGGCCAAATGTAATCACATAAAAATTTAATTTTTACAACTTGAGCATGACTTGTGACACCCAAACCATAGGTCTCTCCTACTTCCTTACAAAATCCACTAGGCATATTTTTTACTATTTTCCAATCATTCAAAGCCTTCCAAATTCAACCCCAGCTATCTCAGACTCCTCTCCTAGGCATAGACCTATCCCCTAGAGTCCCTTTCCCCTTGGACACTAGCACCATAACTTGGACTATAGTGTTGGACCCCAGCGTTTCCACTTTTTGGTGCTATTATCCAAGTCACTCTTAGCCTCAAATGATCAGATTTCCTCAGTTCCTTATCTTTTTCCTTATCAACCTAATACAGAGTCATCTAACCCAAGATCATTACTTTCCTTATAAAATCCTATTCAAGGGTCATTTAGAAGGGTTAGCAATCATTCAAAAGGCACAAGCTAGAAATACACTAAGCACTTTCAAGCAAATCTTCCTATTCTCTACATACAGCCAACCATTGCTATTTCCAACCTACTCAAGCTTCACACAAGTCATGAGTCATCTCAAGCTTGCCCAAATTTTCATAATACTTGCATTGCATACATAGGATTGCATAATACACATTTAATTTGGGATAACTACATTGGCCTTGATCCCTCTTTAGAGTATTGGTATGTAGGCAACGTGCCCACACATGGGGTGTGATCACATGTTCAATGTATAATACACACTAACCCTTTTTTCTAGTTGATTCAAGAGCACTTATCAAGCCTAAAGAAGAACTAAGACCCTAGGAAACAAAATTAGTTTCACATAGAGCTCCATAGATGATTGGGACTTGCAAATTTAGACATAGAGCCCCCAAAAGCATCAGACCAAAACCTAGAAAGCTTAGAGGAAGCAGATCAAAAGGACTATGGTGCCAAAAACAAGACTATAGCATTGGACCCTAAAGTGTCTAATTTTTGACGTTATTGTCCAAGTAAAAAATAAACTTATGGGTCTTATTTTTTACAGTCTACCTAATCAGTTCATCAATTTGTAGTACCAGATTCCTCTATCTTAGTCTAAAAATTATCTAAGTTCACTTTATATCCCTTTGTTTGCTATTTTTAGTGATTAATTGATCAAATCTAGATTTTGCAAATCAGTTGGTTAATTTAGGCATACTATATTACATATTTTTGAGATTAATCTAGACCCTTTACTAATTAGAATATTTAACACTTAGTGTCCCAAAAATAGTAAAACATTTGGTGAACCCGACTTAGTTCAAATTTTTGCACAAAGACCCTAAAAACCCTAGGGCTAATTATTTCTAACTTTTTGAAATATTTTCCTAATTTTTTCAAAATTTAAAAATTAGAAAACTACAAATTTAGTGTAATATTTTCAATAATTCACTCAATCCCTAGTTTCTACATACTAGGTCCTTTTTGCATGAAATCACTTCCAGATCACAGGAAAAATATTCTGCTAAATTTAAAAGTATTTTCAACTTTTTCTTAAATTTTTAAAGTTCAAATCTACAAATTCTCAGTAAATTTTTCAAATTACTACATTAATTTTTTTAAAAAAATCATTTCAAACCCTAGTTGTATCAACTAATTCCCAGTAATTTTTTAGAATATTCCTCTTATTTTTTGTAAATTTTGATTGAATATTAAAATCAAAACATCAAATTCAAATTCAAAAGTTCATAGCATTTTTCAAATCAATTTATTGAAAAATATCTAGTTGCATACACTATGTCCTATTTCATCTTCCAGCATCACCTTACATACATAACCAAATTGCAAAAATGATGCTTACTTATTTACAATTATTTCTTACATTTCTTGCACAAAATAAGGAAACCATCACTATTAATATCATGTACATGAATGATGAAGTCTACCACATGTTAGTACAACATTTCATCCTTTACATTTCATGTTTATGTTTCATTATACGGGATGATATTACAAAATTCATTGATAACATGCACAAGATTCCAAAATTCTTGTTAAGAATTCTCTTTCGCTCATATGGAAAATTGTTTAAAATTATCTTGTTAAATGCATTAAAAATGTCATGTTTCATTTTAAAAGTTTATATGCCTTTATGCATAAATCCATGCTCTCAACTCTTTTCTTTCTATCTTTCACATGGAAAAATTTCCAAGTTTATCATGTTAAACACTTTAGAAATGTCATAGCACATGTCACAATTTCTTATGCATTCTTGCACAAATCCATGCTCTCAACTCTTTGCTTGATATATTTCATGTTGAATGTTCTCTATAATCATCTTGCTATACAATTTATAACTCCACTTATATGCATTTTAGAATATATATATGGTTTATACCTAAATGTATACGCCTCCTTAGCTACTCTTGTTTCAATGTCATATGTCATGTAGAAGAAAGAAATCCCTTCTCTGGCTCTCCCTCAAGAGGGTGATAGCATATTTCCCTCTAACCAGGTCCATGCTATCACTCCTCCAAAAGGTAAAGCAACCTATACCATTGCTCCTGATGCATACATTCAACTTATAGCTTCTTCAAACTATCTTCAACATATGTGCTTACATGTTCAATCACAAGCAACTAAGATTTGCACTTGTGAGATTCTAAGGGATCAAATATCCAGTATGAGCAAGTTAATGTCAAATTTATAAACAAATAATCAATAATTACATGAAAATATCACAACATTGGAAAACCATATCATAATTCAAAAGCCCCAACGGCATCCTAGTGTTAGGCATGTATATGCGCCTTCACCTAGTCAATTGGTTGCAAGCAATGTTACATATCAAAACACGAAATCACAAAAAACTAACGCTACAACTAGTGATTCAAAAAGAATTCAAAGATAAAATAAGAGTTCAAGTGAGGTACTAAGGGAAATGATTAAATCAAAGTGGATCAAAATACCTCCTCAACATCCAGTAAGAAAATACAAATATTATTGTGCATATCATAGAATGCATGGGCATCACACCAATTCATGTTTGGAATTAAAAAAACATATACAATAGATCATTTATAATAAGAAACCTATACAAGGTAAATCATTCAAGCATTCCACAGTAATACTGGAACACATTCATAAAGGGTCAAATTTAGAAATAGTATAAAAGTGGTTACCAAGGCACAACTCCGACCAACAAAAGGATCAAAAAGCAAAATCAGAACAAGAAATAGGTTCATAAGAATAGGTAAATCACAAATAATATACAAATATATCTCTCCAAATTGAAGCTCAACTTTCACAACAGTATGGGTTTGGTCAAAAATATCTACAACAATTTGATTTTCAAGGTCAAGGGTTGGGCAAGCATGCTCAAGGCATCACTACTTCTATTCATGTAGTTGATAATGTTTGTCACCAAGGTTTGGGATTTATTTAACATCCTAAGGCAAATCATTCACAGACACAATTCATCAAAGAGAAAGATCTAGATACAATAAAAGGTAGCACTAACATTCCATTGGCTCAAAATCAAGATGATAATGATGAGTGGAATAATCCAGGTTATTATGATTTCAAAGATACTGACAATGAATCTGACTATTCAACATCATATTCATAGCCATTCCCTTATGTTTCACAATCACTCACGATCCCTCTCTTTGATACAAGACACCATGACAGGGAGTCTCATCCGAGACTCATCAATTAGTATCACTCCTTTCCAACATTTCCTATATATAGTTTTCATTTACTTGATTGTACATAGCTTATTCCAAAAATACAAAAATATGTCAATTTTATGCATCATCTATGTTCTTACATTACTAAAATGCTATACTAGACGTACATTACATTGTTTTATGCTACTTGTTTGTCGATTTATCAATATTACTTGTTTGCCTATTCAAGGGTCATTTAGAAGGGTTGGAAATCATTCAAAAGGCACAAGATATAAATACACTAAGCAATTTCAAGAAAAACTTCCTATTCTCTACATACAACTAACCATTGCTATTTCCAGCCTACTCAAGCTCTCGCACAAGTCACGAGTCATCTCAAGCTTACCCAAATTCGCATAATACTTGCATTGCATACATAGGATTGCACAATACACATTCAATTTGGGAGAACTATATTGGCCTTGATCCCTCTTCAAAGTATTGGTATGTAGGCAGCGTGCCCACACATGGAGTTTGATCACACATTTAGTGTATAATACAACTAACCCTTTTTTTAGTTGATTCAAGAGCACTTATCAAGCCTAAAGAAGAACTAGGACCCTAAGAAATAAAATCAATTACACACAAAGCTTTGTAGATGATCGAGACTTGAAAATTCAGACATAGAGCCTCTAAAATCATCAGAACAAAACCCAAAAAGCTTAGAGGAAGCAGATCAAAAGGACTATAGCACCAAAAACAAGACTAAAGTGTTGAATACTAAAGTGTCTAGTTTTTGACGTTATTATCCAAGCAAAAAATAGACTTTTGGGTCCTATTTATGACAGTCTACCCAATCAACTCATCAATTTGTAGTTATAGATTCCTCTATCTCAGTCCAAAAGTTAGCTAAGTTCACTTTCTATCCCTTTGCTTGCTATTTTTAGTAATTAATTGATCAAATCTAGATTTAGCAAATCAGTAGGTTAATTTAGACATACTATATTACATATTTTCTAGATTAATCTAGACCCTTTACTAATTAGGAAATTAAACACTTAGTTTCCCAAAAATAGTAAAATAGTTTTACTTAAATGAATAGCCAAAACATGCTAGATTGAAAGAATGTAAATGAATTCTTGAATTGTAGGTTGTAGAGGTCAGTGTCTACCATTAAAGGGTGTCAAAGTAAGAGATCCAAGACACATACAATAGTAAAAACATATTCATTTGGGAATATTGGATGATTGTGCCTCAACCTTTGGGCTCCACAAAGGGTGATGTAGCCTAAGAAAAAGGCCCAATGAAGTGAGCCACTACCGGTCATTCCAAAAGAAGAACTAAGTGTTAATGGGGAAACATTTTTAATCAAGGAGGAAAAATTTAAAGAAAAATGTGAGAGCACAAAAAGGTGAAGGAACAGGAATGGTGCTCCAAACTAAGAAGAAAGCCCAAGTACCCCCACCTGCACCCTTATTAATCAAGGAGATGTAGTACCTAGAAATTGTGCTGCATATAGAGAATTGGGTATCAAATGTGCCCACTTGCACTATCCTCGACTATAACCATTATCAACCTAAAAATGAAGTTGAGCTTTAAACTGATTACATAGTCAAGTGCCAAAACTCCAGGAGTGAAATGGTCTATGATTTGAAGATTTTCAACAACTTGAACTCTGTGGGGCTCTTTTAGTTTTTCAACTTCCCCTATTTTGGAAAACCTATAGAGGCATTCAAGTTTCTACTTTCCTACCTACATGAAAATTATATTTACTTTTTTGGGCATCAAATGAAAATCATGATTGAAAGAATCAAGAAGGTATCAGGGTTGCAATGCTCCAGGACAGACCTTGATTTTGATTTAGAGGACTTGATAGAAATAGAAAAGATCACCATGGTGATGGAATACTAGAAATAGGTCCACACTATGCATATAAATAACTTATAGGATCCTACCCTTTGAATAGTTGTGTACATCATCATGACAAAATTTGGTGGTAGTGATAGATGGAAGGAGGTGGACATGACCCACCTATATGTTTCTCACTAGGTTATCAAGGGTTTAGAGTATAATTGGGCAACACATTTTTCTAATAATATTATAATAAATATAGAGAAGGATCACCAGACACCTAACCATAGGTTCTTATGGGGTGTATTCCTTTTGCTAATGGTGTTCAATGAAATTAGTGCACCTTATTACACCTATGGAGAATTGAAGTGGTTATACCTACCTAAGAATAGGTCCCTTATGGAGTGCTACAAGGCATTCACATGCCCTAGCCATATTACTTCAAATTTTAAGCTTAAGATGAAGTCACAGTATGATGACATGAAGGAAGCCTTTAGGAATAATTGGTGCATTCCAAATGACTTACCTACCCAGGTTCGTGAACAAGCCAAATTTGATATCAAACAACACTTTTCTCTTGTGCATATCAGGATGGCCCCATTTGGAGATATTTTTGCTTGGTTGAAGTTTCCTTATGCTTTCATGATGTGGTATGTCAGGAACCTAGAACAATAAACATGCTCTGATACCACTTGTCAGGATCTTGCTCCACCGATTAGAGCACATATGATTACTTCTTGTATTAGCAACTAAACATGGAATTTAACTAGAATCAATAAGTAACTAGAAATATGAAACAACACAAGAATATGAGATACAATACACAATTGTATTAATAATCACTCAGAAGAATATATAATAAGGAAGATGCCACTTCTTCCTCCACCTCAAAGGTTCGCCACACCTCAAGACCTTCTTCCCTCTCTCTCTCTCGGTCCCAACAATCAACTCTAATACAGAATTGATGTTCACCTCTCCAACTAGTCAGTAACACGCTGCCAGTACGTCAAGTACACAACCATACTCCAAGTAGATCTCCTGCTCTCTGCTGCTACCTGCAAATCACTAGACCTTACTCACCATTGTAGATCTCCAAAAGAAGCCATGCTCATCTGCTGACTAAGATCATACAAATATGAAGAACCCTGCTGATTCTCCAAACCAGTACCCACCTTGGTACTGTGGCACTAAGAGGAACACTCGATTGCTCTCTTCTCTCAGAAGGAGCTTATAGCTCTCTTACTCCCTAGTTACAAGTTTACAATACATGCCAATGGGTCTATAAATAGATCCCAGACTTGAACAATAACTTAGACTCTTAGTTTGCTATAATTATCCACGCAGCTCAAGGCTCGAAATAGCCTTTACATGCAAACACTCCGTTCACTAAACTAACTATTCATGCAACAAATAGTTCTAGAACACACAGGTGACCGACGTCGGTCCCTGCTTGCCTAGTGCTGCCAACATTGGCCGACTCCCTGCCGTCGCCAGTGGCCTTCTGCTCTGGTCAAGACCGACATCGGTCATGCTACCGATGTCGGTCATGCTGCCGATGCCAGTTCTTTTGAATCTTCAGCAACCTGCTTTTCTTCATTTACATCAAGTTGAAGCTTTTAGCTCCACATTCTAACAATCTCCCACTTGGAGATAAATAGCTATAACTGTACCTGTACCTGTACATCATCTAGTTTGTTCCCTTGGCTCTATATCCCTCTTCAAGATCACTCTTGAAGACCAACCACCACAAAACTTGTAGTGCAAAACATGTCATCCAAATCTCTTGCCATATCCACATCTACAAACACCTGTAGAAAAGAACTTGACCCTGCATAACATGTGCACCTGCTGCTGGTCCTTCTAAGAATCCACTGAACTGCCCTCTAGTACTTCTTTCCCTGAATTGGCTCCAAACTTTCTGACAACTCCCACTGCTTGGGAAAACTCAAGTCTACACTAGACCTCATGTGATTTCAAACACTTGTTCTAAGCTCTGCTTGAACTGTCCAGCCCTTGGTGTGCTTTCTGATTCTGCATCCTGCATCATGAACCCTGCCAACAGCATCTTCACACCAGCTCCCACTGGAGATAAAATCTCCATGTGTCTTATGCCAAAGAATTTCACTGCTCCAAATTCTTCCTGACATACCTCTGAACTAACCTTACCCTTAGCTCAGCAAATCCCTGTATCTCTGAACCTATAACTAGTATACCATTCACATACAGTAACTAGATAATGTTGCGACTCATCATCCACCTAGTAAGACAAAACCACAATAGTTACATTGACATTGACTAAAGCCATGCTTAGTCATCCCCCTGTCAAACCTGTACCACTATCCTGCATCTTCCTCAATACCATATACCTTGGCCTTCCATCTCACGTATCCATCCACTCTCTTCTTTAACTTGGAAATCCATTCCATCTCTCAGTGCTTACTTCCAGCTGACAACTCTACCAACAAACCCCTGTTTGGTTCTTCTCCAAGGACTCACTCCTCATCCATGCCAAGCTCCCACTGTATCTGGATTCTACCTGCATTACCTCTTCCATCTTCTTGGTTCTTGACCATCAATAAGCAATATAAAGAAGGTGAACAATGAATATGAGGTTCACTTACCCTTTTTGACCTCGATATGAGCATTTGAGACCTGTTGACAGCTTGTTGTCTGCCCAATATCCGTTCCAGTGACCGATCTCAGCCATCTCCTAGTCTGCAACCGATCGATGTCAGTTCCCTACACTGACCCTGACTGCCAACGTCATTTCCCTGGTCGACGCCGGTATCCTTTCTACCGATGTCGGTTCCTTCATGACCGACGTCGGTCTTCCTTATGCTGATGTCAGTTACTGTATGACCGATGCTGGTACCTGTGTTTGACTGTGAGTGATAACTTTTTACCTGCGAGCTCTCCATGGATCAAAACCCTGTTTAAATAAACCCTGCTCTGCTCAAAATAATTCAGTTCCCTCACCTGATCTCTGTCCGTCATCTCTTCCATGAACACCAAGGCTTTTTAGTTCTTTAGCTTGTCAAAAACATCTGTCTTCCGCTTAAGAACCTGCATTCCCCTCCTACATATGTGACCAAGCCTATGAAGCCACATCTCTGCAACAGAAGGTGAATCGGTAATATAAGTAGATAGATAAAGGATACCTACTTTCTTACCACCATCTAATTCAAGTGTATCCGTTGTGAGAGTTACAGTGCATCTCTCATCACCCAAATTTCTTGAACAAATTAGACTAATCTCCAAGACTGGTACCTGCAAGACTTCCTTCAACCACTGTGTGTCATCCATCTGCAATTTTAGCCTCACTTCCCCTTTGCCAATAAACTGACAAGGCTCTCCAACCCCTAAATAAATCTCTCCAAAGTCTCCAAAGATGTACCCATGAAAAGATGCTCTATTTTGGGCTACATGGAAAGAGGCAAAAGAATCTATAAACAAAGATTCTACTTTATCCAGAGCAACCTGTGTAACAACCCCTGCAACATCTGCTTCTACACGTTGATCTTCTACCGACCAATAATCTCCTTTTACCTGCTCTTTCTTTCCATCAATCAGACCATTCGTGCTATTCAGTTTCTCCATTCGTAGCTTACTTTCTTCTGCCATTGCTATACTCCCACTCAATCTGAAACCCCTGCGAGTGACCTATAATCAAAAACACTACCAGATTTGAAACCACCTGTTAGTCAACCCAACCAAAAACTCTGATACCACTTGATGGTATCAGCTCTTAAACCTACAACCAAGGCTCTGATACCACTTGTCAGGAACCTAGAACAATAAACATGCTCTGATACCACTTCTCAGGATCTTGCTCCACCAATTAGAGCACATATGATTACTTCTTATATTAGCAACTAAACACGAAATTTAACCAGAATCAATAAGTAACTAGAAATATGAAACAACACAGGAATATGAGAGACAATACACAATTGTATTAATAATCACTCAGAAGAATATACAATAAGGAAGATGCCACTTCTTCCTCCACCTCAAAAGTTTGCCACACCTCAAGACCTTCTTCCCTCTCTCTCTCGGTCCCAACAATCAACTCCAATACAGAATTGATGTTCACCTCTCCAACTAGTCAGTAACACGCTGCTAGTACGTCAAGTACACAACCATACTCCAAGTAGATCTCCTGCTCTCTACTACTACCTGCAAATCACTAGACCTTACTCACCATTGTAGATCTCCAAAAGAAGCCATGCTCATTTGCTGACTAAGATCATACAAATACGAAGAACCCTACTGATTCTCCAAACTAGTACCCACCTTGGTACTGTGGCACTAGGAGGAACACTCGATTGCTCTCTTCTCTCAAAAGGAGCTTATAGCTCTCTTACTCCCTAGTTACAAGTTTACAATACATGCCAATGGGTCTATAAATAAATCCCAGACTTGAACAATAACTTAGACTCTTAGTTTGCTATAATTATCCATGTAGCTCAAGGCTCGAAATAGCCTTTACATGCAAACACTCCATTCACTAAACTAACTGTTCGTGCAACGAACAGTTCTGGAACACATAGGCGACCGACGCCGGTCCCTGCTTGCCTGGTGCTACCAATGTCGGCCGACTCCCTGTCGTCACCGGTGGCCTTCTGCTCTGGTCACGATCGACGTCGGTCATGCTACCGACGCCGGTTCTTCTGAATCTTCAGCAACCTGCTTTTCTTCATCTGCATCAAGTTGAAGCTTTTAGCTCCACATCCTAACATGGTACTTTATAAACTATATCTACCACATATATGATGTGTAACCAATAACACTTGAAGCAAAATGAATTGACTCAGAGATTAACACTTTTTGCAACATATATGAATATCCTAAAAAAAACCATATAGAGAAAAGTATAAAATAGACAAAATTGACATCAAGGTTCATCCAACCTTAGTTGGCAATTCAATTTATAATCTCTTTTATATGTTAAAACCTAAAAATAAATCTTCGAGAAGTCTAGTGCATGAAAAAGAGAAGTTTCCTCAAGTGCAACCACTTGACAAGAAGAAGCGCACTGGACACAATGTCAACACAAGTTCATAGATAAAACCACTAAAAAGCTAAATGACTACCTAGGCACCACCATAAAGGGCTTCACCACCATGGACTTCACACCAAAGGCATCACCACTAAAGGCTACACCAAAAAGAGATCCACCAATAAGTCAACTGGAAGGCTCAGTGCCATCAACTCAAACTATTTTATTGGAACAAGTAGAAGAGCCTAAGGATGGTGATAGGGAAGAGCTGGAAGAACTACTAGGAGGGACCATGGGGATAGACAAAGAACAAGAAGAGACTGACTTAGAGAAAACACTCTCCTTGATGCAAGAAGAAGAAACCACCCTTAAAGAAGTGCAACTGGACATTGAAGATCCACTTGACGAAGAGATGGATGGATCTGAAGTGGAAGAATTGAATGGCATGGACATTAACACCACTTACTTAGAATAGGATATGAATGTTGAGATACTTGAGTGAGATCTCATCAAAGGGAAATACCCTGTTAGCACTATGGTCTAACCAATGAAGCTCGATGCTGCCACTAACCTACATAACCAATACCAGATAGACATCCCCAATAACATGCTTTATTTATATTCCCATTTTGATCTAGAAGATGCCTCTATATACACCTGATGTGAGATGTCATTTTTCCTTTACATGTATAATGAAGAATGTCATTTTGAGATGCTTCTTGATAGCCTTGTATTGGATTTAAAAGCAATAACATTGTCCATACCTCTTTGGGTCGATCCCCAGAAAATTTCTCCTCTATAAGCTAACATTATAATCTTAAAAATGGCCTCTAAAGTAGCATGACAAAATGTACTTACAAAATTTGATGTGCATCGGGATGAACAAAAACATGGTAGGGTGGTGGAAATGTTTGATAAAGAAGTTGTCACCTAGGTTAAACTTGAAGAGGAAGTGGCCAAGCTAAAATACTAGCTGAAAGTCACAACAATATCCAAGGTCAAAACATTGAATCTATGTAAGGCTATTTTGAGCTAGGACCTGATACTAGCAAATGGGGTCCCTTTAGAGGATGAGGCTATTAATAAACCAAATACCCTTGTGGATCTCTTATTAAAACAATGTAAGGAGAAACCCATGCTAAGAGATGAAACAATTTTGGTAGTTGAATAGTTTTTTGAAATAGTGCAAGTATGCAAGCATACCTTACAATGAGTTGGGGAAGTTATTCCCATCATAGATGGGATTTTTGAGAAGCTGGTGCAGCCCAATAAAATTTTGGAAGTTTGACTCTAGGCAAAAGATCTTCAATGTTAGCAATTGGAAGATGTCACCCTATTAATAAAAGACCAAACCAAGCATGCTAAGGAATTTAAATATGTCAAAACTATGGAAGAAATAATAAACATGCATCAACAATAAAATAAATTCTAATTTTACAACACTCAGAAGATAGGTTGTGAATGAGGTCACCACACTTGATGTTGTTCAAAAGGATGCTTCCACATCTCTTGAACAATTAGTTAATAAGGCAAGTGATTATTTTGATCAACCCGAAGAGACCAAAAAGTTGAAAGAGACAATTGAGGAAATAACAACAAAGTTGCTCAACACCTTGTCACATTGGGAAGGTGTTAGAAAGTAGATCAAATAGATTGGCCCTAAATTTTTGGTTGAGGCTGAGACTGATGTTTAGTCCAAGATGGACTAAGAGTGTAGTGTGGGGTGATGTTGGACCCAAATTTTGGCTAAGTATTTTGGTAATGACATGAAACAAGCATGGTATAAAAGACCATAGTGTGAAAGACTATGATGTAAGAGATCATAATGCAAGAAGAACCAATCAAAGGGGAGGCATAACAAATGGAGAACTTGAGAATGGAGGACTCGATATATCATTGAAAGACTTGGGGAGTACGAAGGAAGTGGGAAATAATTGAGGAAAGATTCTTAAGGATAAAATAAAATTCAATCACATAAGAGGTTGGCACCAGCCTGCACAAAGATAGACATTTGGCAATGAGAATCCATCATCGAACAAGAATATAGGGGTACAAAATCC
Source organism: Torreya grandis (assembly GCA_037957365.1). Classification (NCBI taxonomy): domain Eukaryota; kingdom Viridiplantae; phylum Streptophyta; class Pinopsida; order Cupressales; family Taxaceae; genus Torreya; species Torreya grandis. Next base: position 946,629 of record JARHVA010005163.1, read on the forward strand.
AGGTCCATAAGAAAATAAAGTAAACAACTGCCATGACTCTCAGTTTATTAAAGATCATTAGCTAGTCACTAGAAGTGTCATAATTAATGTAACAATGTGGTCAGGGAGAACCAAGTATAAATACCCCTATGTAGAGATTTGTAAGGTTGCTAAATATTGGTATTGTGTAATGATTGATTATGGTAAATAGTAGAATCACAGAAATCATTGTAATCCTAATATTGCACTACAATTGATAGTTAAGTTGTATCACTGAGTTACCAATACATCTATTTTGTAACTTGTGGTTCTTATTTGGATAGAATGAATAGAATCTATGTTATCTAAACATGTGCAATGCATACTCTGAATCTCATGACAATTATCATCATAATCATGTTTGTTTACTTAATTGAAACTAGGTCCATAATTATGTATTTATTTTTTTATTTAGTCATTGATTAAGGTATATGATCAAGCACAAATATATTTTGAGTATATTACCTCACGACACAACCCACAAGAATCAGTTTCTTATTGTGTGCTTTGGGTGAGTGCACAAGAGCTCAGTCTTATGTGAAATGTTAACTTGTTAGTTTGTTGGGAACTAGTTACTTCAACGCCCCTATGGAAAGGTCTAAATAGAAAATAAACCCAACACTAAATGTTGGTTCTTATTAGGCATATGGCTTTTACTATAATTTGGAGAAGTAAATGTAGGAATATGGACCTCATAATTACACACATGTGATTGATAAAGTTCACTTACTACAAACATAACCTCAAAGAAAATAGAGTCAAGAGATTGTACAGTGTGAAAAAAATATTTCATGAAATGTGAGTAATAGGCTTTTAGTAAAATTGTGTTTTTTCTTTGAATCTTTTGGTTAAAAATTCAACGAATGCATGACATTCTTGAATCTAAGAACATATTGATGTATAACCTCAAATTTCCCTTGTTATAAGGATGGAATTTACTAACATGTAGCACATAGTCCCTTTCTATCAATAAATTATGATAATAATACCTATTTCAATTTAAGAAAGGAATGTAAGGAACAATTAGGGAGCTTGTGAAACCACTCTAAGGCATGAACAATTAAGTTTCTATGAAATTATTTAAGAAATATTCTATCATAAGTACTATATTTCCTAAGAGAAGCACACAAGTATTTGAGAAGTATATATGGATCTCCAAACCCATCAAATAATGTAAATCTATGTATAAAAATATCACAAGGGAGAGGATCACCAAGAAATCCCACACTATGGGTTGGCCATATACAACATTCATATTGGCCCTAAAACTAAATACAATAGATTCAATAGATAAATATTATATTTGGTTTTGTAATTCACCTATTGTATTCATCATAAAACAAGCTCATGTGTAGGCATATGGTAGTGCGAATAGATTTGTTCAAGGGTTTAATTTTATCATTGGTAACAAGCATGGGAAAAGTATGAGGATTAGAGATGGAAGGGGAAGACGCACATTTTTTTAGAATGGGAAGCATGTGCCACATTAACAACTTCATTTACCACAATTTTAACAAGATAAGAAGGATTTTGCATAAGATGTGCTTTAAAGATGTCAAGAATATTACCATTAAAATGTTCTCTAGATGTTCAATTATAATTTGAATCATTCAAAACATGAAAATTTTCCTTTAACAAATATATATCATTCACCTTACAAACATCTATATTGCTAATATAAACCAGATTGTAAGCTAATCAAGGCCACAAATAGTGAGAAAATAAGAAGAAAAAACCATAAGGATGTAATAAGGAAGGACAATCCTAAAAATAAGAGTTGAAAATAAGTGAAAATAGAAAATTCTATAGGGAAGAAGGGTATACAAGACTAGGTTGGATGATCGGAAGATTAGGTTCACCATTTTTTTTTTAATTATTTGTGGTTTAGGGGATAAATATTGTATGCACAACAAGTTGAAATGAAGGAACAATGTATACCTATAATAATACAATCCAAAAAAATAATTAGATCTACCATAAAGCCTAAAATATTGACAAATAGAACAATTGGGTGATTGAAGAAGTAAGAACAAATAAAAGTGTGAAAGAATGATAGAAGCCAACACACTTGATGACTAAAATGGATTTATGAAACTGAAACTATATTCTAGAAGCGATTTCCCTATTGTCTTATGAAACTGACTATTTTCTACCTCTCAGACATAATCAGTAGATCACTAATTATATACTAGACAAAATTTATAGATTGTTTATTCTATACCTTTTCTCGTTGATTATGTACTTCTTTCCTTTTCAAGTTTGTAACTATTTGGATGGGTGTGCAAGATGATGACAAACAATCATGTACCTCCACATTGCTAAATTGGTGGCTAAAATGTCCCACTTTGTCTTCTTGTTCTCTTTGACCTAATTCATCACAAGGTGTTGTAAGAGGAATGATAAAGTGTAAGGTTAGTTGGGTAAATAAACCTCTCAAGGAATTGTAACTACATATTATGCATACTTGGAATCAAAGCCAATCTAGATCTCATGCATGTGAGTATAATCCCAACCCAAATGAGATATAGGATTTCACCTTCTCTCCTTAAGATATCAAGTGTAACTACATGAACATTCACTTAATCTCTATTTTGGTACATGAAAGTCTTGAAGAGCATAAATAAATATTTAGTAGTGTGCCTCAGACTGAATTCCTCTTGATACTCAAATACTTCTTCTTGAAATGCCTTTAGGAGGATTTATATATATATAATTCTCTAATTCAAACTAGGGACCTATTGGCATGCAAGCCAATGCAAAAATAGAGAGGGAAATTGATAAAATAGGGCCACACAAAGATGCAAAGAAGGAAAAGGGGACATAAAAAAGAAAGGGACATAATCGATGGTCGACCAACTTGTCCAAGACAAAATTGGTGAATTGTTGATTATGTCCTATACAAAAAAATAAAAGATGGGAAAAGGAAAGGATCACCAAGACAAAAACACACAAAAGAGAGAGAAAACATAAGAAAGAAGGGAGCATAGGGGCGCACGAATAAGAAAAAGATATAGCAAACACAAGGAAAAACACCAATAAGTACCCAATCCAAACTAATGATCCACATGCACATACCGATACTAAAAATTTTGCAATAAAAATTCTTATACCAAAATTAGGTGTCTACAAGTACACATATTATTCATAATGTTAGCAAAATTGGAGACTCATGCCTGATAGGGTTCCTAACTCCACTTCATCTTTTGTATCCACTTAAATGGTATGATGAACCTATTATATTGGGGCCCAAGGATGTATTTTATTTTAGTATTCACATTTCAACATTTATTATTATTTTGCATTTGCCTATGTTATGCATGGAAGATAATTAGTTTTGTAGGATTCAAAATGCATCATCTTCAAAGATATTGTTGTGTAATTGTATCCATTTTATATATTATTTTTCTATTGTGAGGTGTTTGCTGACACACACACCTCAAAGTGGGGTAGATTGTAGACACTCAAAAAAGATGACGAGGTATTTATTTAGTGTTATTTCATGTATTTTTAGTGTGCTAATCTATTTGTTGATTATTGGTCCAAATTAAATGTTCTTTATGCATTCTACGACTTTTGATGGTTATCCCCATTTCTTCTTAACTCCTTAGAATCATTCTTATAATTCCCATGCATCTTGGTTGTTGTGTTAGAAGCACCACCGATGCTCCCGATGCTAGTTAGAGGCGCCCCTAGTGTTTTTGGTCTCTTTTGCTAGTCTTTACTAAGTCAGGGTGCACACCCTCATCTCCGTCTTTTTTGCTTCTAAACATTCCTAATTTTAATTCAATTGTTTATAAAAACATATGTTTTAGTTCATTTAATAATAAGCAAAATTTAACACTCATGAAGAAATCATAAGTAGACACAACAACGATCAAACAATCATTAGAGAATTTATCATTATTTATGCTATCTTTTTATTGGAGAGCACTATTGCGGCCTTAACTAGAGTTATTTCCATTTATGCAATTTTTCTTTCGACATCTTTGTTTTGAACCTAAGGGCCTATTAAATCAAAAGCCATCCACTAAACACATGCCTCTAAATCCACTTTGTTTTCCTTAAGACTCTAGGGTAGATAAAATTAGATATTGTGGGCACAAAACAATGTCAACATGTAAATTGAAGTAAGGAAATACAAAAATAGAAATTAGCACATATAGTCATCAGTTCAATTTTCAACAAAGAATCACATGTCAAAAGCATCCTTAGTATTCCTAACACATGTCAAAAGTGCCCCTAGTGTCTCTGACGTCAAATCTTGATTAGATTTAGATTTTTAGGTGAAGTTATTGAAAGCTCTGACAATATATTTTCAAATTTAAATTTAAAATGCAGATCTTTGACAATAATTTAATCAAAATACACTTCTCAATATTATATTTTCTTCTTAATCAATTTAAATAATTAATTAGATATTACTATTTATATACATATATTCATGATCTTCAATTAAATATATCTAAATCTTACTATTTATATACATATATTCATGATCTTCAATTAAATATATCTAAATCTTACAATTTTTTTAATATTTAATTAAATTTATTTAGATTTACCATTTCAACTAATTCCGTATCCGTTTTCTTCTTTTAAAAACTTGTTGATCAAAACCAACAACCAATAACTACCTAAAAAAAAATTTATTGAAAAAGTTAGACAATAACCACTCCAAAATAAGATCGGAAAACCAAAAAAAAATGAACAATTACAATTACTTTCCCAAAAAGTTTCCCACTTGATGCAACTTACCCCAAACTTAAAAGTGTTCAATCAGATATGGAATATATATATATATATATATATTTTAAAATACCGAGAAATACGGGGAAAACTTTCCGCCTTTCGTATGGTTTATCGTTTTGTGTTGTAAGAGTCTGATTTCTTTGACCTTCCAACTCCCTTCCCCATTCAAACAAATACCACACAGATCTCTCGTACATTTTCCGTTACAAAACCTAGAGATCCTCATCTAACAAATTCCATCAAATCTCAAGTCTCAATCATTCAATCCGATTGTCCAGTTGTCGACACGCACATCTCCCTTTCTCCAGCTAATTCCCAGTTCCCTGCATGGTTGGCATTCATCTGACACTGCTTTCCATTTAAAAAAAATTAGTTAATTGTACCTCGCAAATCATCATCATCCGTTTGGGATCTGAATCATCTGATTAAAAAAAGTTTTTCAGATTTCCTCACCAAAAACCCTTCCGTTTCTTTTTGGGACTTCAGGTACCCAATACCTCCTGGGCACTGTCCATGTGATTGGGTGCAATACCCATCTCCTAGATCAGCATATTTCAACAACTTGAAATATTCAGTGCGTATCCACACAGGCCCAGGGTCTCTGATCTGTGATCTTTGTGCATCTATTCATTGAACCAGCTGTTGGGTCGCCTGCGATAGTTTGATATTCACTGTGTATCTATCTATTCATTGAAACCAGCTTTTGGGTGTGTTTGTAATAACTTGATCATATTTTTTTCCCATCGGACGAGTTATATTTTTGTTGTGTAAGATATCCAGGTCTTGGGTCCTTGATACCCAAGATTTTTTGTGTCGTGGGAAGATGGCCTACAAGGCGGATGATGATTATGACTATCTGTTTAAGGTGGTTCTGATCGGAGATTCTGGTGTGGGGAAGTCCAATCTGTTGTCCAGATTTACTAGAAATGAATTTAGCCTGGAGTCCAAGTCTACTATTGGTGTGGAGTTTGCAACAAGGAGCATCAGTGTAGATGGAAAGATGATCAAGGCCCAGATATGGGATACTGCTGGTCAAGAGAGGTATTTGTTCTGTTTTTTTCATATACATGTTTCTGTAAGAAAGTGAGGTTTTATATGTCATTTGGATTGCAGATCCATGGTCTTTAGGTTTAATTCTCTTTTACAATCCATTATATATATTTCCCTGTTGAAGGTGTGTATACGTCACTATTCCAACATTTCGTTTTTATTTGGCTTAAAATGTTTTAGAGAATGAATTGCTCCTTCTGCTGCCATGTAACACCCCAGTGCTCTAGTATAATTATGTGGAATGAAGCTTATGGGTTGTGCTGCGCTGTAGTATACGTAGAAAAGGGAAACTTAGTTGTTTGGGTTGTAGATCTGTGCTATTGTCATCGTCTATCGTTAGTAAATTTGCTTGACAACTTATTATATTGCAAAGTTAGGGTGGTTCCTCTTGCGATTAAGCCTCATTCCTATTCCTAGGTTACTGGGATTGCCTGACCTCCTGTGGTCAGTATGCACCCCTTTCTGGAGAATATCTTCAATACTAGATTTGGGCTTGGCAGTCCTAATAAGTGTGGGTTAGCATTTGAGCCCTGGATCTCACTAGCTCGAAAGTGAAAAATCTGATTTCTTTTGGCCTGATAAGCCGTAGTTGTCATTTTTTGACAGAATTGACTGTACTTTAATTTTCCTCGGACATGATCCAATGGAGGAGGCTTCTGCTCTTATTTTTTCTGGGTGGGTAGTCACATGAAACATTAAAGATCAGATAACATTAAAAATTGTCATCTTTTGCCTTTAGCAATTATGGGTGGGTATCTTTTTTAATTTCTTTCAAAAGTTATTAAGAAACTGTAGGCGGATATCTATTCTAATATCAAGTTTGGAGGGGATGTATTCCATCATGCGACTGTTCCAAAATAGACAACCTAGGCCATTTTTTGATTAATTATACCAAAATTCTTTCTGCCAATGTTCAATATAATGTAATTTAGTTTGTGTAACCACTGCAAAGGGATCTATTCTGACATGGCATCAGGGTAGTGCACCCAGTTCAAAACACCTTATTCTATTAGAGGGGCACAATAGAGGGGGCTATCTGTTCTAATTTTTAAGCCCCACAGGAATGAGAAATATGGAACATACCCCCAATGTACATACCATTTAGTGGCTACTGTTTAGGATGAAATTGTTTAGTGGCTACTGTTTATGATGAAATTGTTTAGTGGCTACTGTTCTTGCATTCCATTTACTCACCAACTACACGGTGTGGCAAAGTTGTAAGTCTTTTCAACTACATGGGTTTAATGGGACACACACCAGCAAATTAAAAAAAAGATATAATATTTCAGAAAATAGCAAAATTATGACATCTATGAAACATATCAATATTTAGTACCACAAAGTTTCAAATGTCAATCCCATAAACCTTTTGATTGCCTTTTATCATAGTTTTGAGACTCAGACTCAGCAGGCATATTGGACTCAGACTCTGCAAAAACTCGGTAAACCAAAAATCCGCTAATTTTAACACAGTTCAAATTTCAATAAATATATTGGCTCCAAGATATCCAAATAATATCTTTCTTCATATGCTATCAAAATCTGATTAGGGAAAACAAATTAAAGACGGGATTCAACCCCAACCTTTGTTGTTAAAATAGATATTGGTTACAGAATGATGAGGACATAGACAACTCTGATAGATGACGTATCTCTAATGGAATAGACTAATAATTTCATTATATTCTGGTGGGGTCTCATCAACATTTGAAGAACCCTCTAGTCAAATAATGCCATACACACACTCACCTACATGATAGTGTTGGCCATAATTGAAGAGGAAAAATCCAACCTTTCCCTTTGTCAGTGTACCAAAAATTTATCCCCAATGCCTGTACTACAAGCCACTCAAGTAGAAATCCGTCCCAAAGATAAATGAATCAGTGTGCAGGTGTGAGCGGACAATCTGTACTGGTGCGCCTGTGATGAAGGTTTGCAGATGGAGTGTTGTCTCTGCACTTGCGTACCATCACTTGCATATAGTGTATATAGCAAGATGGTTTTCATTGATATGTTTCTCCATGTAACCTCCTTGTTTTTTTATAATACACATCCCTTGTGTTCGTTCATCCAAATTTCACTAGACATAAATGCGTATATATGATTTTACATTGTACAACTGTCTGCATGCCTCATCAGATCTCTATCCAAATACAAAACTGCTGCGAGTTGAAAAATTGCAGAGATTCTGAGAGTCAGTTATGTGATTCTAAACTAGACTCACAAGCCAGCTGAGTCGAGGTATTGAAATTCGCCACTCCCGGTTCAGCTCAGGTCTCTGTGAGTTTAGCAGGGACTCACAGTCTTGATAGAGTTCCAAGTTCCTTTTATAAGTGAAAAACCTGATATATTATTTCAATAAATTGTAATTTTTTGTTTGCACACATTTAAAACACGGTTTTCTGAATTACACAGCAGTTTTTTTTGAAAAAACCAAAGTAGCCGATCCTGATACGGGTATGGTTATGTGTATGGGGTTCGGGTATGCTTATATGGCGTTTTGTTTTGGTCTGGAAACGTTTTTGGATACGGCCGTACAAAAAAATATATAAAATATAACCAAATAATCAAAATTAACCACATAATATGCATAGAGTAAACAAAATAAGTTAAGAATTCACACAAACTTGATAGGGGGCCATGGTTAGCAGGTGAGAATTCTAACCTCTTAATTTAGACTTTAATGCATGTGGAGTTGTGATGATGATACACAACATGAAATCCAACATTAACAGCAAATTTCTCTTGGCTGTGAGAAATGAAAAAATCAATCAGCCGAGCACTTGTGTATGTGTGTGTGTATGTAGATTTATATGGGTGGAATATTGGGTGCAGCAAACCAGCAGATCGAGCCAAAGTAAATCAGACCCAAATAATGCCATCAATGCCTCTTCAAAATACTATATGTATTATGAATGGCCAGCCTCAGAAACTCGTCTTACAAAAGCTATTAATGAACCGTATGTGCCCATCCAATATGCATATATAGATAAGATTCTATTAACATCCACATAACTAAAACAGTCACACCAATTAGTACACAGGCAATTAATGCAAGATTAACAGAAGTGAGAAACTTCTATATGAAGGGGAAAAAAAAATCGTTTTCTGCCACGGATATGCCCAGGATAGTGCTGGGCGACTGTGGATATGCCTGGGTTCGTCCCAGGACGAACCCGGACATATCTGCAGTTGCATAGACATATACTGGGCATATCCTGGCTGTATCAAACGCAGATCCATATCCAGGCTGTTCCATATCAGTACCTGCACTCCTGGGATGAGCCCAGGCATATCCCCAGTCGCCCAGATGTATCCTGGGCATATCCCGGCTGTATCAGACCTATCCAGGGTGTTCCGTATTGGTTGCTGCACTCCTGGGACGAACCCAGGCATATCCTGGGCTTATCTCGGCTGTATCCTGGATGCATCCCGGCTGTATCAACCTGGATCCATACCCAGGGCATTCTGTATTGGTATATGCACCCCTGGGTAGGACAATCTCTGGTGTATCCGCAACTGCCCAGACGTATCCTGGGCGTATCCTGGCTGTATCAGACCTAGATCCATACCCAGGGCGTACCATATCAGTACCTGCACCCCTGGGTAGCAGTATCCGGTAACATAGGAAAAAACTGCTGGTCTGACTGGGTGATTCCTGAGTTTGATTGCCGTGCCGTCGTGGATCTAAACAGCACCTGAATTTTCCTGGTCTATGATTACTTGCGCTCTTGCTGAGTAATGCTACTATGGACTGGCTACTGGAGAGTGGGAACTGAGGGTATGCTGCAACCGCTAAAGAGTTTTTGCTACCGCACTCCAGCACTAGTGAATATTTTATTTAATTTTTTGTGGAGAATGGATGGACCATATTACAGGATCAGCTCCTGAAAATCTGTAGCAGAGCTGAACATGGGATCATTTCACTACACAAAAGATTCTTATATTTAAGCAACAGCACCTGCTCAGAAAAGTTTGGAAAACTCCTCCATTCGACTGATGTTAATTTATTTTCAGGCAATTGATACCACTCCTTCAGTGGCTTGATATGAGTATATATTCATTATTCATGAATTTTTCTCTTCAGTGGTTTCCGCACCATGCTTTTAAGGGCCTTGAAGACTTGGATATGGAAATTTGCATCCTGAAGTCATCTGCATACTTATTTTAATCCAGAAGTTGCACTAAAACTATGGCCTAGGCACCGTGCACATGGCTGTTGGTTCCATGAAAGTCACCGAGACATTGATTAGACCCCTGAATTTTTAGCTATTTCAAAAAAAAACAAAAAATCTACCATTTTGTTGGTTGTATTCATGTAATTTTTTGGGCATGACACCTGAATGGCTCACTATGCATATGGTTAGCTAAATTTGGTGAATTTATATTACCCTGTTCATGTTTGGGTTTTGGATCTTTTTTTTGGAAAGTGAGATCTCAAAACTGACCACTAGGCCAAGTCTTTGAGATTTGCTTCCCCTGATATTTGTGATTTTATTGATTTCAAAATTCGAGCTATCCGGACTTATTTCAATAAAATGTGGGGTGCTCACAAGACAAACTTGCGTAATATTTTGGGAAGTCAAAACCTGTATGACTGTTATGGAGATCTATAAACTTTATGGGAAATCGAAATACTCCTGCATTGTTTTGCTTCATGGATGATGAAATCCATGCACATGTTTGGGTTTTTATTCAATATTTTAATACCTAGTGGGGCATGGTTAGATACTGTGGAGTTACTGTCATGTTCCCTTTCTCAAATAAAACGAAAGAATAATTTAATAATAACGCTTTAAGTGCTACTCAACATACTTTTAAGTTATAGCTTAAAAAAGGGACATCTAAACGTTGTTATTAATTGAATGGGGCCAAAAGTGTATTAATTAAAAGCTCAAGTAGAAAATAGAAAAATAAAAGTAATTATTAATTACTTTTAGAGTAAAAGATGAAAATTAAATTAAAAAGTAATTCTAATTAATTTAGGGTTAGGGTTGAATTGAAAAGTGACTCTTATACAAAGACAAAAGGGGCAATGAATATTCATTATTACATTTCAATTAGCAGAATTCTTTGAAGAGCTTGTGCTACTTCCATATTTTCCACAAGGATGAAAACCCTTGAGTGGAAAAGGTTTGAGGACGAAGACCCTCATACTCACAACTGTGCTTTCAGAGATATCAAAATCAGCATCTAAGGCTTCTTATACAACGATTCAGTTAGCAACAAATTGCCATATCTATAGGACCCATTTGCAGCAATCAGAGGGCAACCCTGAGGAAAAAAAAAAAAAAAAACATGCTGTAAGGATGGACTGTCATGTCCTTTTTTTTAAATAGAAAAAAAAGAATAATTTAATAATAATGCTTTAAGTGTTTCCTAACATATTTTTAAATCATAACTTAAAACTGAGACATTTAAACGTTGTTATTAATTGAATGGGGTTAAAAGTGTATTAATTAGAAGCTCAAATGGAAGATAGAAAAATAAAAGTAATTATTAATTACTTTTAAAGTAAAAAGTGAATATTAAATTAAAAAGTAATTCTAATTACTTTAGGGTTAGAGTTGAATTGAAAAGTGAATCTTATATAAGGACAAAAGGGGCAATGAATATCCATTATTATTCATCTTTGAAATCAAAACCCCATTTTCATGCAAATATTCAGAGGACGAAAACCCTTGAATTTTACAGGTATGAAGGTGAAACCGTTCATACACATTTGGTAACCCCATCTAGAGATTACAACTGTGCTTCGAATTTCAGTTTTATAGGTAAGAGGACGAAATCCCTCGAACCTAGTTGAGGATTCCACTTGGGAATCACTTATTTGCAACCAGTTTCAGTGAAGACCAGGTTTGGAGACTATCTCAGTAAGGGCATTGCATTCTAGGCAAGCCGTACCACTTCGTGGGACAGTTTGCAGACATGTACCTGCAGTACAGTGGCCTGCTGTACCTGTACCTCCCAGCATCTCTTCTGCCAACTCTGCTGTTAGAAACCAGATCGCTGTTGTTTGAAGATGCTGTTGTGATTATTTTGGGTTGGCGTCACCCTCAGTCCAGTCATCCTACCTAGAAACCCCAGCACAAATTAGTAGCAGCCAGTGTCCTCTTCCAAAAGCAAATCGTGGGCCCTAGAAGTGGCTGTACCTGATCCAACAGGAAAATGTAGCACCTATCTTGACAGGTTTTTACTGTATTTTGATTTCAAAGTATTCTTAAGGTTTGTACGAGGCAATTAGGGATCTCTTCATTTATTTCCATGCATATTTCCTATGTATACAGATATCTGAAATTAAGAATAAATTGTGGATTATCAGAATTTTGTATTACATGTGTTGTTCTGGAATTTGATTGAATTTTTAGAAAATTACTAAAAAAATCAGAATTCAGTATTTATCCAAATAGGGATGTCGCAGTCAGATGGCTCTTATATGGCCTAATTTATATTGATTCTTAATCCAGGATACGTTTTGCTGAAATTGAATCTTTGTTATTTAGTTCTATGATGTTGGTTGGTCTAACAGGATAAGTTTCTCTGAAGTTAAAAACTTTGTTATTAAATTTAATGATGTTGATCTAATTTTACATATGAATATTTGTTGATTTTTGTTCTGCTAAACAGTACATGTAATTGAACTGTGTTAAGTTGCACTCTATCCTAACTGAGATCCAGTAGGGGAGGGCACAAATTCATTCTTGTGCTGATGTCTGTTTATGACATAGATGTGGTTCCATGTAGAGAGGGAGGTATGCCACTGTGTAGTGAAAACCACCTGTATCTGACAGACAGATCTTTTTGTCTTGTTTTTCATCAAATATATTGTCAAGGTTGCCAATGCCCAAATTCCTCAGCATTTTTTGAACTGTTCTCATTGTTGAATTTGAGTTATGTATTATAGGGAAGTTTCAATCAATCTCAGTAGTAAATATTCATGTTTTTGTGAAAGCAGGTACAGGGCAATTACAAGTGCGTATTACCGTGGAGCTGTTGGTGCATTATTGGTGTATGATATCACCCGACATGTTACCTTTGAAAATGTAGAGAGGTGGCTCAAAGAGCTTCGTGATCACACAGAGCATAATATTGTGGTGATGCTGGTGGGTAACAAGTCTGACTTACGCCATTTGAGGGCTCTTTCCACTGAAGATGCCCAGACATTTGCTGAACGAGAAGGGCTTTATTTCATAGAAACATCTGCTCTGGAATCTACGAATGTGGAAAATGCTTTCAAGCAGGTACTTACTCAAATCTACAGGGTTGTGAGTAAGAAGGCCCTGGATGCTTCAGAAGATAGTGCAGCCACTCCCCCACAAGGGCAAGCTATAAATGTCAAGGATGATGTAACAGCGACTAAGAGAATTGGTTGTTGTAGCACATAAGCAAGCAGATCTCAAATGCAATTCTCTGTCCAGTGCAGAAAATATTCCATATCCATCGCGTTCAGTGGAAAATGCCTGGGCAGTTTCTGGAATTATTTCCCTGTTATTTTTTTTCATTTTGAGCAAGTTGGTTAGAATTAAGAGGCTTCAACATTAAACTTACTAGCATCTAGGGGGTGTTAGGATGAAGAGAAGAATGTGGGTTATGATGAATGATTTGAGTTGTATATCCTTTTTATTGGTGTTTTGTCCAAAACCTTTCTCATTGCCATTGCTGAGTGTTCTCTAGTCCGTGGCTTTAAGTTTACATGACATCATTTGTATCTGTCAATTCATTTCTTTTCCCATTGTGGAAAAATGATTTTTTTATTTTAGTTAATGTATTGTTCTAATATATCATTTGATTTAGTTGTCGATCCTTTTTATGCATAATCATTTTGCTCATATGGATGAGATATTGATATCTTATGATTAGAGAAAATGTGTTACTGCTTGCGAGGCTTTTGATTTACCTGAGCATGTTGGCATTTGGAGAAAATGTATAGAAGGACGAATTGTATGATCGAAACTTCCCTAATATGCTAAACTATGACATTTATGGTCATTTCCCAATGCAAAATAAACATGAAGAAGCAGGAAATTTGTGCAATTATAAAGAGAGACAACAAATATATTGTCCTTAAGTAAATTATACCCCAGTCAATGAAGATCAACTTATTAATGAATCTGATTTTTTGTGTCCCATGAGACTCCAATTGCTTGAAGTTTCCTGGATCTCCATAATGATTTTGGTTTAAGGATGATCCTTTCTACTATCTAACATGCTTGAATGCAACAAATTAGCAATAAGTGCTCGGATCCCAAGCACTTAGTATGCATTTAGAAGTTGATGGCGCCTTTAAGGGCATCTGTACCGTTACAATTCATTCTCTACAATGGAAAAAATATTCCTAGTTTGGCAATATGATTAATCTCTTCCACTATTTTTGACTATTGTTTCCTATTTTATTTTTATAACTTTTTCAAAAGCAAGTTTCTTCCCCAAGTTTTTTTTGAGAAAAAAACAATATCGGTGGATGGAAGGGGAATTGTTTCTATGTACTCAATATTGTTCAATTTTTTTATTGAGAGGCAAAACATTTATTTCACGAGTGGATTGTGGCCATTTAACTAATTTTGTTCAAATCCTAATTTTGTTCAAATCCTAATTTTGTTCAAATTTTGTATTGGCTGGTACAAACCTTTTGAACAAATCTTTCCAGTAAAAACTTTTTGACAAAATCTCCACGAGAGCATCCATTTAAAAATAAATCCACATGTTAGACACCTAAAAATCATCTACATGCATTTATTAGCCCTCATATTGCATCATTCTAGGGTATGTGTGTGTATCGATTATTGGTTTTTTAAACACTAAATTTTGGTACAAGGTTTTTTATTATAATGTTTTTAGTATGATTTTGTGTATATGGATAATTGGTTCAAATTAAATACCTATGGGTGATTTTTTATAGGTTTGGTGTGGTCATGTGCTTCTGTCTTCTTTTTGGTTTTATGTCTTTTGTGTGTTTTTTTGTTTGGAGATTTTTGTCTTTTCCTTTGCTTTATTTGTGTTGACCATAATTTGTAGTTGCCAATTCTTTTTTTTCATGGGCCCTTTTATGCCTCTTCTTTTTTCAATGTGTGGATTTTGTTTTCAATGTGTTGATCTGTTTTTGTTGGTTTTCCCTCTCTTTTGGTGCAATAGGTCCTTAATTTGAATTTTAAAACTTTGTATATGCAAAGCATCCTAGAGTTCTTCAATAAGAAAGGAGTATCAAGGCATTTTGCAAGTTTTAGGTGCATTATCAAGGTTATATTATGCTCTTATGATTGATTATGAAGATTTTTATTTATGTATAATTATATTAAAAGAAGGCCTAAGCGAAAAATCATGTAATTGCACTTCATTTTCTAGTGAGAGAAGGTGAAACCCTATTTCTAACTTGGGTTTGGGACATTCACAAACACTAGAATTGCATTGAGCCTTGATTCATAACATTACCATATGTAGTTACAACCTTTATGGAGGGCTTGACCACTTGAACTTACATTTATTTATTATTTTAGATATATTGTTAAGTGGTTGAGTTGGATTTAGGGTTTATTCAAGAAGGGACAAGATTCTAACATTTGCTAGCATCAATTTGTGAATCTGAGATAGGTACATGCACATTGTTTAACAAAAAAGAATCCCAAAAAATTCCAGAGAACAAAAAAAACAAAATTGACATAATTGTAGTAGGGGATCACAACTGGTGGAAAAGTGTCTTTATCGACCATAGAATTCTGCTAGACTTTAATCAATGGTCACCGATTCTGGGCATCTACATAGGGCATCGTTTGAATTTTGGATTTCAGTCCGCAAAACTCTTAAGACTTTTCTTTCTCCAGTTTTTGGTGCTACCAAAACCGGTGTCTTTGTTTTAGTTATTTCTCTCTTATTTTCTTTCATTGATTGCTAGTGTCTTATTACAATTCATTGTACTTTCATTCCCTATTTTGGCTTGAAGGGATAACAAGGGGCACTCTATTAACAAGTGCCTAGGTCTTAGCACCAACCACCACCATAGAAGGATTAACTTCATAAGGAATAGCCATGGTAAAAAAAATGTATACAAATAAGGTGCACATCTAAAAGTTAGATTTGAAATATGAGGATCAAAACCTAGGTAAGCTCCAAAAGATATAAGGATTAAATGTGTAATAACCTAATTTTGAAAGTGGATGTAATATGTAATTAGAAATAGGTGACTGAAAGCAAGGGTTTGACCAAACATATAAGAATAGATGCATATATAAAATAAGATAAGAAAAATTGGTCAACTATGAAACCCTATGGAGGAAGGTACGAGCATTTGAAGAATGGAGGGGTTCACTAAAATATTTTATCTTTTTAGTCTTATCAATAAAACAAGACAAAATGTTTGCACAAATAAGATATACCATTTAACAATGTAGAATTGTATTTTCAAATCTGCCCTAGTGGCTAAAAACAATAAACATGCTAAGGAAAATGTTGAATTAACAATTGAAATTGAAAAAAAGTGAAAGATGACATAACAATCACACCTTGATGTTTTATGGAATTCTGAGTGCAAATCTAGGTTGTGTAGGTTTGTTGTGTGTCAAATTTAGAGTGATGATTGTGTAGGGATGAGATCGACGTTGTTCGTGCCCTGCAAGATTGACATTGACTAAGTTTGACCATCGTTACATCCTACACCATTTATGTCTATGCTCACTTTTAGATTTTGATTTTTGTGTCACTTTGCTAGTGGTTGTTGTACCACCCTGTTCCTATATTTTTTTGATATCATAGGCATACATGTATAAATTATGTCGTCTTCCTTTTTCTTGACCTAGCTTGCCATCAATTCACAACAAAACAAAATCAACCTCTGTGAGAGTTGTAGCTACACTAGAATCATACGTCATGTAGTACTGTGCAATGGGAATGAAATTTTGAGAAAGGGTTTTGAACCTATTCTTCTCTAGATGTAAAGATGCAAGAACATGCAATTGACCTAAGACCTCTTATTTCAAGAGGGTGATGCACAAAGGATGACTCTGTCACAAGTATAACAATAGATATGGCAAGGGCTCACTCTAACTTGAATTATGGAGTAGATGATCTCTCTCTCTCTCTCTCTCTCTCTCTCTCTCTCTCTCTCTCTCTCTCTCTCTCTCTCTCTCTCTCTCTCTCTTTGGGTTTTTGTTATCTAAATGGCTTGGATGACTTAATATAAATAGGATGCTCTAGGACATAATTCGCACAACCTGATCCAAGAAATAATAAGAAGCAACAATCTAGGCACACAAAGCACAACAAAAAGAAAGGACAAGATCAATAGGATTTCCATTCCTGCCTAGGGAAAGATCGGTGGGACTGACAATCCATTCCTAGGCAAGATTACAACATGACGTTCATGTAGTAGTCTAGGGTGTGTGCAATTAGACTCAAAACTTAGAACTGATAAATTTAGAGAAGTGTCAGATGCATTTGGAGGACTTAGTGACGGAATGAGGGGTCTTTTGGGTTAGGATAAGTCCTAAAAATAAAGTATACACATTTGTAGCAATTATGACAACATAGGGAAAACACATTATGGAAAAAGGGCTTGTACCAAAAATAGGTTTCTACATAATGCTCATACTTTGATGTGTGTATGTGAGTGAATGCATGCTTGCATCAAAGTATAAAGATAAATAATTGAAGCATGTGCCTTCACTTTCCTATGGAAGGGTGGAGGAACTGAATGATCCTCAAGATAGGTTCCATCCACGCTAATTTGTTGACATTCCTAAAAACAATTGCCAATTGCTACAACTAGTCAATGTTGTAATAAGAAATTTGAACTTTGAAATTGAAATTTTGACTTTGAATTTTTGAAATTGAAAAGAGAAAATGAATGAATGCACTTTCCTTGTATATAACTTGAGAAATAATACTCACTATTCTACTCATTCGGATTGAAATTTTTTCTAATGACTGTTAGACATAGCCCCAAGTAGATAATATATAATGTTTTGCCCCAAGTAGATAATAGATAATGTTTTGCCCCAAGTAGAGCTACCTGAATTTATGTTGAGTAAAATTCACTCAATAGCATCTGAAAAATGCTCTGAGGTACTCTAATATATGCCCCCCTTTTGAGGCAAGGCATTGAATAACCTATGCTTGGAATCACTTATCTTAAAATAATAGAATTACAAATATGATGTATAATAAGATTTTAAGTAGTTGATACCATTGCAAAATTGTTTAAAACATGTAACTATAATATAATATAACATGTAAATCTCCATAGTAAGATATCTAGGCAACTAGTCATGCTTCAAGCATTGTGTCGCATAAGATTAATAACATTATGTAAAACTCAATGCCCAATATATAACTCTAAGGAAGTATTGTATAGAAGTGTCTAATGGCATAGGAAAAATAATATCATGCAAATCTCAATGCAAGGGTTCAATTCCCCCTATGGCATAACAAGATAAGGACAACCAACATGCGACAATGTAGCAAATATGCCCCTAATAGGGATCCATAGTAAGATATATAGGCAACTAGTCATGCTTCAAGCATTGTGTCACATAAGATAAATAACATAATTTAAAACTCAATGCCCAATATATAACTCCAAGGAAGTGTTGTATAGAAGTGTCTAATGGCAGAGGAAAAATAATATCATGCAAATCTAATGCAAGGGTTCAATTCCCCCTATGGCATAACAAGATAAGGATAACCAACATGCGACAATGTAGAAAATATGCCCCTAATAGGGCTAGATATAGCAATGATAAACACACCCCATAAATTCATGGTGAATACCATATAAACAAAGGCACAAACCAAGTTTCAACCATACTACATGATATAGATCATGGCACAAAATATGGTATAATAACATACACAATAGACATCACAGAAATAAATATAATATATCACAATCGATCACATCCATGGTAGTACCACAAGTTATATACCACACACAAGTTAGTCAGTCAACACACAAGGACAAGTCTCACAACAAAAAACATAACAAAAAGATCCTTTATGAACAAGGACACAACAACATGCATAAACACACACAAAAGCAAGGACTCACATATAATCTACAATGTGACCAATCACAATGTAACCAATCCATATAGCACACAAGACCTAGGTACTATAAAGATATGCATAATCTATTGTAATATAGCTCAATATGATAAATGTGCAACAAAGGAAAGATATCACCATGATATTCTTATGTATGAAGATGCCCTAACATAGGCATGTCGCCAATGTGATATGCCCCTTAGGGTGTTGGCCATGTAACCGTATAAAATCTCAATGATCCATAATTACATGTAACATGTATATGTGTATAATACACATTCAAAGAAATACCATGAGAATCACGTGCATATGGATAAGAAAACCTCTAGCATAGGTAAACATGTAACCAATGATAAATCAATATTTTTGAATTTTTGAATCAAAATCATTGGTGGGGTATCTAATCTTGTAGTCCTTGAGCTTATGTGACTCATAAGCCACCCTATGACCTTGTATGATAATGATTTCGATGTCTTCCTTCAAGGCACCTATGCAAAATGATGCATATGATTGGGCACCACAAGGATGGGTGCATTGGTGAGGCACTCTTTCATAATCTAAAATGCCCTCTTAAAATCATATCCATTCAAATTACTATCATTTCCTCTAAAGAGAAGTGATGGGATGAACTATGCGAGAAAAGTCTTATACAAATCTTCAATAATAACATAATAATCCCATAAAGTTGTGCACCTCAGTGACTAAAGTAGGTACCAGACATTCTAAAATCACTCAAGTATTCAAGGGATCTACTGAGATTCCCTCACCTAAAATAACATGGCCCAAATATTGAATATTTGTCTAAAAGATAACACATTTGGACAAACTATCTTAAAGCTGGTGCTCTTAAAGACATTGAATAAACCTTTGTAGATGTTCTTCATGTTCTCCATTGTACAAGAGTAAATATGAATATATTTAAAAAATATCAGCATAAATTGATAAAGATACTAGTAAAACATGTCATTTATAGAGATCATGAAAACTGCCGAGCCATTGATTAGCCCAAAAGGTACCACTTTAAACTCATAGTTCCTATATAGTGTATTGAAAGTAGTTTTGTGAATATTTGCATTTGCTATTATTAGTTGATGGTACCTTGACTTGAGATCAATCTTAGAGAGCATTGTGGATCCCTCCACTTGATTAAAAAAAGTCATCAATATGGATAAAATGATATCAGTTTTTAATAGTCACTTAATTCAACTATTGATAATCGATGCAAAGACATAGAGAACCATCCTTCTTCTTAACAAAGATCGCAGGTACAACCCAAGGGGACACATTTGGGCATATGTGGGCCTTCTCTAAGAGCTCTTGTAATTGAACCTTGAACTTGTTCATCTCAAGTGTGGTCATCTTGTATAAAGCCTTGGATATCAACTCAACCCTAAGCACAAGATCAATAGTGATGTCAATATCTTGCTGAGGGGGCATGCCAAGAAACTCATCTAGAAAACCATTTGTGTACTCAAAAATAATGGGGTGGGAATAAAAAATAGTATCATCTATGTCATCCTTGGATCTGTCACTCATCCTAATGGCATACAATTGACATCCTCTACATATATTATACCTAGGCTACATATTATAAATCATGTGAAGGGAAGCTGGTCTTTGAAGGCCAAAGATAACCATATTTGTATCCAAGTCATCACGACATTGGACTGTCTTAACATAAAATCAATATGGTCTCTATGGGTTTCTAATCAATCCATGCCCAAAACTATATCATATGATCCCAAGGATAAAATGTGTAAGTCTAGAGTGGTAGGAAACACTCCTAGATCCAACACACAACAATAGAGTAAATAACTAATGGAATTCTTAGCCCCATAACCATCTTAATGTCCCAATATTCCAACTACCTAATTGCCACTAGTTTGCAATGGTCTACCACTAAGAATGAAATAAAAGATTCAGATGCTCCAAGTTAGATGCTCCAGGGTTGCCTCTACAATTGTGGTCTAATGTTCAACCTAGTGATCAATTACTACAACATATAATCTATGGGCACGTCTAAGTCACTCACTATTTATTTAGATCCTAATGCTCTTTTCCACATGGTATTTACAAGTCTTTGTGGGAAATCCATGGCATAATGGGGTCCTCTACAAATACAATATTTGTCTCACAATACCAGTCTAATAGAATAAATGGTAACCTAAAATTGGAAACCCCTTGCCTTGAATACTGAGTCTAAGCAAGTGCCTAACCTTGCTTTTACTAGTGAAGTCCCTGAACCTATCCATGGACCTACCCCTATCCATGTCATGTCCTATCTTGGAAATGTTGTTAACACTATCTATGTTGTTGGCCCTACTACTAGGGATGTCACTATCTGAAGCCACCTTTAGAGGCAGTGGGTTTCCATGAGATGTACTATCACATTACCCCTAACTATACCCTCTAAAGATATTTCAGGCCTCCTTCATCCAACCCAATTTGTCTTCTATAATCAAAACCTTATCAAATGCAACATGAAGAGTTTCAGGGTTGAGTAGGCGAACAACACATACCGAGTCAACATTGAGTCCTCTAATAAACCAAGTCACCAACATATCCTTGTTTTGGGCAAACTAAACATAAGGGAGGAACTCAAGAAATATGGTCTCATACTCAAAAAAAGTAATCCCATGTTGATGAAGGGCATGTATTTCATAAACCACCAAATGCTATAAGTGTTTAGTAAGATATTGGTTCTTAAATCAGTGACAAAGCTTCTCCCACATGAGGCTCTCATTGTCCAAATCACAGTTAACATCCTCCTTCTCCCACCATGCTAACGTTGAATCTCTCATTAAATGTGTAACTATATAGGCTCTTATATTCCTAGAGTACCCACATATGTTGAATAATCTCATGAAATTTCTCAACTAAGACTCGATCTCTACTCCATTAATCAAGATAAAAAATGTAGGATGTTGTAATATAGTGAAATATTGAATGTATTCAGCCATGGCTATCCCTCCATATCTCTCATACCAAGTTGGTTGTGACCTAGGCCAATGTCTCCTTGGAGATATCAACCTTCAACTATTATCCTTGGTTGATATTGATTGATAACAATCGAATCTAGATGAACTCAATCTATGTCATCCCTCTCTAGAAGAATCCCAACACCGTGTCAATACAACCTCAGTGCTGTGTCCTTGTTTACTACCCCCAACTTGAGAGTGACTATGATAACCCTCTCTACGATGCATGTATCCTTAAGAATCTCATTGTGACCAAGTGGCATGGTCACTAACTCCCTTTGCCTAAGGGGGAAGATGATCCTGTACTACCCCAACAAGCTTCTGGAGAGTTTGTAAAATCCAAGCTCCCAAATCTTTAGGGGCCTCTTGTGGGATAGGCTATAGATCTATAATTGGATCCTCATGCTCTATTTCAATATTTAGATCTATGTCTGTCAATCCTAGCCTACCAAGGTCACACACTAATCATCATGGGGATATACATCCTAAATGCTTGGTAGATGACTACCTGGCCCACATTCCATCCTATATGAAAGTAATAAGTGATTATCAATAGTTACTAAAAATTAAAAACTAAATAAATCCATAACTCTCAATGTTGTAACCCAGTTTTTGATATCAATTTTTTTTTTATAAATACATATACAATGATAACATTATATTAAGTCTTGTTCACATAATAGACAAATATAGACATTAAAACTAAATATTTATAACATCTTAGTCTTGTACATTTGACAAATATCAATCAAGACTCTAACTTTTAGTTCTAGACCTCCCCACTGCTAAAAGGTTTGCACTCACATCTCAATGTGCCTAAATGATTATCTCTTAGTTATATCCATATCATTTTGATGATCCAGGTATCTTGCACTGTACATAAAGATTAAAATCTGATAAACATCCTTCAATGTCAATTTCAGATCCATATTTATTTTTGCCTTCTGCACACTACTAGCCATAGAGGGACACTATCATCGATGGTAGTGTCCAAATCATTATCTAGTGTCTAATATCCAAAATTAATTCAAATTACAAATGTTTCAAACCTATGGGTCAACATTTTTGTCTTATTGAACCCTAATCTGAGGTATTTTCAAAAGGTGTAGTATAAATACAAGTCCAAGCCTTTTTATTCCTCATCTAGCAAATACCAATCAAAAACCTAATAAAACTCAATCAATCAACTTTACAACCTAACTATTCTTCCCCTTTCATCTTTATTTTCATATCAAACATAGAAGCAATCATATTATAGGTTTGGAACATTCAAAGAGCATCTCATGAGCAATATTTGTCAAATTACAAGATATATCACTGCATGCATCTTCATACAGTATATTTCACCCTTATGCACACACATTCCCACACATAAGGGTGAACTACATAAGTTTGAGGCCCTCCTTGGAATATTTTATATGTAGGCAACACTCTGTGATATATGGGTCATCGAGGTTAGCTTGACACCATGAGCCCACTAACCTATTTTTAGCAAACTCATTCTAAGGGTGAAGATTTAGGGTTCGATCAATGACAAATTATATCCCAGATCTGAATACATTAGTAAAAAGGTGAAAGAAATAATAAAAAAGAGTTGGTTGCATCGAGATCTAGTCATTATTTTGTATTTGACACATGTATCACAATCAGACACTAGCATCGATGGTAGTGTCCAAATATGATGGTAGTCTTCGTGACTACAAAAGTAAAATTTCTAGAATTTGGCAATTGATTTGGAATACTAATCCTACATACTTTTCACCTATTTCCA
Source organism: Torreya grandis (assembly GCA_037957365.1). Classification (NCBI taxonomy): domain Eukaryota; kingdom Viridiplantae; phylum Streptophyta; class Pinopsida; order Cupressales; family Taxaceae; genus Torreya; species Torreya grandis. Next base: position 970,227 of record JARHVA010005163.1, read on the forward strand.
ATCTAGATCTACTTATGCATAGTAAACCTAAGTATCATTTCTATTTGGTATTGTAATCAATTGAACATCTTTTGAATTTGGTACTTTTTTATATTTAGCATATCTTAGTATTATAATTCAGAATATTCATTTATTTGAGTTTGTAATTAATTGTATTGCTATAGATTAGTTTATCACCATTATTTTTCAACTATTTATATATTTTTAACCTTAAAATCCACAACTAAAGTTTAGGATTAAACATTTGGTGAACCTGATGTTTGGTCTTCAAACCCTAGATTGACCTAGGGTTACATGGTTTATTATTTCCGTGATTTATAATTTTACAATATTCAAAATTTATTTTCCTAAAATCATGTTCAATATGTATTCATACATCAATTATTTCTTTATACAATACATATTGGCAGTCATTACTTGTTATGTTTCATGCATGAATAAATCAATCAAAACTATAAGAAAATGTGGCCCAAAATCAAATCACTGTAAAATGAATGTATCCTTACAAACCCCTTGTTTCTATAGTGTTATAATGAACTCCTACCTGTTACTACTAAATGCCAAAGGAAGTGCATGAAAAATCTATTTGCTCCATCTCATACTAAAAATCACTCCAATGATTTTATTGCCAAAACTTCACTCTTGGATTTAGTACATCATTCTTCCCATTAAAAAGATGTTATTTGAATGCATTACGTTTGACCATCTTACAAAGAAATGTGGAGCCTCCATATGTGGCCTCCATGATAAACTCCATAAAATGGATTAAACATAATATATCCTTTGAAAAAGAGGATGTACCACCTTAACATCTTATAAATTATTGTTTATCACTATACATCCAGATATGTGTTTGCACTAAACTAGTTAAAATAGTACTCATGGACAATGGTTCTAGACTCAACATTTGCAACACATATTTATTTTCCTTACTTAGCATTGGGGCTAAAGACTTGGAATATTCAAGTATGAACATCAAGGGGATTGATAATATTTCATGACTGTATTGGGGTAAATAACATTTCACATTACTGTGGGACCCCATACATTACCTAATTTATGACAAGTTATGCTAAATGATTTGAATTACAACATACTTTTAGGATGACCTTAGATACATGAAATTTATGCGGTCCCATCTACTTTTCACACATGCCTAAAATTTAGCCACCAGGGATATATTTGCACCTACCCAATGGATACTGATCCATTCAAACATTGTGTGATGGTCCAACAAAAGAATACCCCTGCACCATAATATTATACCCCAACTTTTGACTCTATCTATATAATAAAACATGGATACAAAGGACAAGGATTAGGCAAAAATGAACAAGGCATAGCCTAGCCTATTTCTCATGATCGACAAGGCTTAGGTTTTTTCAAAAAACTTTGTAAATCACAAACAAGATAATCATAAACCATGTTTTATAAGGGCCAAATCAAGATGCATGCATGTACCTAATTCTAAAATACATTTACAATTGATAAACCCTAATTTCATTGATGAAAATGCTTCACCAAAAATTTAGACATTGGATGAGTTCTCAAATGATGAGTCATTACTAGAGTACTTGGAGGCACACGAGGATCTCTATTCCTTATATTATAAGAATATGTTTCCTTATGTCACTTATGCTCATGATTACTTTGGTGAGAGTGATGATACCCATATCCAACATGATGCCTTTAACACAGTTCCTACTAAAGCATATATCACAAAATGATCCACTTTGCTAAATGAAGAAACAATACAATATAACTATAGAACATATAAAGATCCTCGACCAGTATTAATCAATATAATAATGTAGGATGTGAAGTCAAAGTGCATCAATAGGTCTTACATGATTACCTATAATTATTTGCTTGAGCTTATTTTGATATGCTTGAGATTGACCCATCAGTGGTAATGCACAACATATTACTATATCTAGATGCAAAGCCAGTAAAACAAAAATTCTTAAAATGCATCCCAAAATGGCATTATTGGTAGAAGATAAAATTCAAAGACTCTCATATGTGAGATTCATAATAGCCATTGCACAATCTGATTAAGTTTCTAACATTGTTCCTGTCACTAAGCCTAATGGTGACATTCGATGTTGCACTGATTATTATGACTTAAACAAAACTTTTTCTAAAGATGACTTTATGCTACCTAACATAGACATGATTGTCAATTCTACAAATGGATATGAGACATTTTTCATTTATGGATGGTTTTTCTAGATATATCTAGATTAAAATTAGCAAAATAGATCAATAAAAAATAATATTTAGAACCCCATGGAGAAAATTTTGTTATATTGTCATGCCTTTCAAACTCAAAAATGTAAGAGCAACATATCAATGGGCAATGACACATATTTTCCATGATTTCATCCACAAAACTGTTGAGGATTATTTTGATGATTTACTCATAAAATGCAAACACTGATAAGATATGTTGTAGATCTATGACAAATATTTGAATGCTTGTGAAAGTTTAATGTCTGATTAAATCCAAAGAAATGTGTTTTTAGAGTATATTTCAAAAAAGATTTTAGGTTATATTATCTCCTAGAGAGGCATAGAGATTAATATAAAAAGGTAAAATATATCATTGAGATTCCACCACCAACTAATTTAAAAAAGTTATAATGCTTACATGGCATACTTCATGCAATTGGACACTTCATTGCTCTGTTGGTTGATAAAATGATTCCTTTCATGTGATTGCTAAAAAAAGACACTAAATTCATATGGGATGATGTTTGTTATTTTTTTTTTGATAAAATCGAGGAATATTTAGCAAACCCACTAGTACTTATGCATCCTATACTAGATAAATCATTACTCCTTTATATCTTGACAGCTCATGAGGCATTGGGGTCCCTATTAGAACAATATGATGATGATCATCAAGAGCACACAATTTATTATACAATATGTCAATTGGTTTATTATGAATGTATATATACCATAATGGAAAAACTATGTCTCGCATTAGTATTTGCTACACAAAAGTTACAACACTAGTTGCTCAACAATAAAATCTACGTTATAATTAAATAATATCCTTTGAAGTTTCTCATGAAAAAATACACATAACTAAGAAAATAGCTAAATGGGTGATGTAACTCACACAAATTGATCTCAAGTTTGTATCACAAAAATTAGTAAAAGGTCAAGTTATGGCTAATCAATTAGATGTGGCTCCATTTTTAGATCCTTTCCCAATTATCAAAGATTTATGTGATGAGTTAGTGGCATATAATATATCCCATAATCCATGGACCGTGTTTTTTGTTGGATCTAGATATATGACAAGCTCCAGTACAAGTATTATTTTTTGCACCCTCGAGGGTGATTACATGTCATTATCTTATAGATTAACCTTGCATAAATAATATAGCAGAATATGAAGCCTTAATAATAAGATTATCCATAACACACAAACTTCATATTAAGGATATTTAGGTTTTTGTTCACTCTCAATTGGTTATTAATCAAGTTGTCAATCATTATCAAACTAAAGAGGAACATTTATTTCCATATAAATAAATAGTGGATAGATGGAAATAAATATTTGACAAATTCTCTACTAATAGTATTACACATAAAGATAATCATCATGCAGATGCAATAATTAGTGTGATATATTTAATGCCTTTTGATATTTGTGATGATTGCATAAATTTTACATTACAACTATTATGACAACATTTCATTACATCAAACAAAATAGATGCCTTAGCAGTTCTTGCTATTACAAGTAGTTCTTCAAATACATAATGATACAATGACATTTATAATTTCCTATATCAATCTTACATACTAGATCATTTTATATAAAATGACAAACATATAATACAATGAGAGGCATATCATTATGTTAGTATTAGAAAATATTTATTCAAATGAAACTTTCATGGGAAATTAATTCAATGCCTGAACAAAGGTAAAGCATGAACCACACTCTTAGAAATGTATGATAATGAGCGTAGAGGATGCTTCAGTGGTAGGTCCCTATTTTAGAAATTATTATGCCAAGATTATAATTGTCCTACAATAGAACAAGAATGTATTGAACACACCAAATTATGTTTACAATGATAGAAATATAGAAATTTAAAGTATGCTTCATTTCAAGAGTTAGAGTCGATTGTCTCACCATTTTTGAGAAGTGTTGTCATTTATGTCAAGGTTAATATAATTTGATGTCAAGGTTGATGTCATTGATATCAAGATGTATGGTGTGTGGGTATGAGCTTGAATTCCTGATATGAAAAGGAATCCAAGAAACCTAATGACTCTCTAATAAGAGAGAATTTGAAGTCTTGAGAAGTCATCAATAGTTTTGGCAACACCTTTTGGAAATAGTTTTGAAGACTCAACATATAACATAGTGAGTTACGAAGATCCTTAATAAAGCTCTAAAGATATGCATACGTAGCTTTGCAGATGCTCTTTTGGGCTACAAATATGTTCTATTGAAGCTCTGACGAAGAGGCTATATGAGGTTGTTTGATTATGCTTATGAGGCTTTGGATCACTCAAGTGAGTATCAGGGTAAGCATACATGGGTAAAACCTACATACCTAATATGCAACTAGACCACCTCTAGACCTTGATTGACCTATGAAGCAACATGAGCTATTGATAAGACATATGGAGAATAATTTATAGTGTTTGAGCATGAGATATATTTTTTCAATTTATACATGAGGTGTTGAGAGCTTTGACAGTGGTTAGAAGGTCAACTTCAAGACCTATTATGACTTATAGGTCACAAGAATAGAGAGCAAAGAGAGAGATGCTGGCTAGATGGGGTATCAATATTAGTGTCTAAGGTAAGTGTGAGTATGTGTTCATTGACATAGGTATGTCATGTTGTTTCAAGTATGTTGACCAAGTTTTAGGTCAAATTTTGAAGGTTAAGATGAGAAAAAAGTGTTTTGAGGTCTATTGAGTGCACAGAATGGAGGGTTTTCAACCTGAGGACTTTCAAGTGTTCATTGGTATGTGAAAAATATACATGGGAACTTTAGATGTTAATAATATATAGGTAAGGGTCCTAGATAATATCTCTAGGCATTAGTTTTGGAAATGAGGGGCAATCTTTTATGAACAATTGTTAACACTAAAAATGGTGTTAACCCTCTCTAAAACCTTAATAGTGACCTGATGATAAAAATATTGTTCTAAAGTGATAAAAATGGTTTGAAATGGATAATTAAATGATTGGAAAATGTATTCAATTCCCTTAGGCACCTCTAGGTGTGATTGGTTTGTTAGGTGAGTGAGTGGACCCTATAGGAAATACCTTGTTTATCATAAATTTGCTATAGCAATCAGATTCGATTGAGTCAAAATTGTTAAATAAATGAAGGTTGAATATTGATACTTGTATATTATGTAAATTGTGGTTTATAAGTAGGTTATATCCCTTAGGGGTGATAAACCATTCATACAAGTTGACCAGTCGCTAATAGACCTAGTGGTGCAGATAGTGAAAAAACTAGGCAAAAGTGAGAAGTTGATTAGGGATGTGTTATCATGGATTAGGGATAGATAAAAATATATGGGTTTTTTTTTAAAGATATATAATACATGTTAATTTTTAGGTCAATGGTAATGATGAAATTGTTGCTCATAAGTTGACCTATCTAGTGAAGATGAGGCAATGAAGGTGCAATGTTGTGAGATTGGTCTGCAAAACCAATATAGCCATATGACCATGTTATATACCTATCTGAGAATGATATAATGATCATATATGATCATTAAAATTCATAAAGATATTTTTAATGTGTCTACATAGGTGTTAAAATTCAAAATCACCATGACTGTTCTTTAAGGCAAACTAGCAGTTTTGGGTAAGCAAGTTGCAATGATGGGTTTGAGACTCTATGACATGAGTTGATATATATATATATATATATATATATATATATATATATATATACATATGTATGTATTGGATATAATGATGTTATTTGGGACTTGAATGACCTATCCATGCTTTTAATAATCTTGGAAGTTAGTGTAAGAGGTTGGAACATTGAATCCAAAATGGCTTGTTTAATTGAGTAAAGACTGTGAGAGAGAAAGTCAACAAATTGGTTTTCAAAATGAATAATTGATATTAATTCTTATTATATTTTAAAGGCTGATATGAGGAGGTTATATGATCATATTTATACATTATAAATCCTTTATTATGTTCTATTATATGTCATAAGTTCATGTTTCCATGACTATGTTTTGAGACTAGTTGGTAGTTCTAAGTGAGCTTCTTACAAAGAAGAGTTTGAGCCTGTATACCCTAAGTTTAAGAATATTATGAATTTTGTGATGAAACTAAGGTCATGTGGTTTCTGAATATATGATTTTTTTCATTGGTTCAACTAAGGTCAGACTTTATGGGTATGCACATGCCTTATATGAATAGTACTATTAAAGTGGTTCAAGTAGTGGTTAGACCTAGAAGGACTTATGGAGGTCAAAGGATGTTGGATAAGGTCTATTTGAGTTTTTTTTAATAATCTTGACATCTATGGATTAGAAATATGTCCCAAGAGAATCATGTTTAAACTTTACTAGATAGACCTAATGCAATTAGGTCTCCATAAGACCTAAAGGAGAGTTAAGACCTAAATGAAGTAGGTCAAACTTAAAGGGACTCAAAAAAAATTTGATCCATGTATATGAGTATATTAAAATACATTCCATGGCTGACCTAAGAATTTAATAATTTTTTACTAACTAATAAGGATATGATCAAGTGACTTGTATAAATACTAGGTAATTTTAGGCATATTTGGAGAAATTATGTGTGTGAAGAGTGTAAGCGAATAATATAACAATTGGTAAGTAAAAGAAGGTATTATAGACCATAATAGCAGTGTAGAGGATAATATATGAAACTTTTATAGAGGTTATGCATTTGAGGATCAAGGTCATATGACCTAATCAATTCAAGAAGAGGGCTAGTTGAGCAAAGAAGGCTAGAGGCCAGTTTGAGAGGGATAAAAGTGTGCGAAGAGTTGAGGAAGAAGATAACCATATATTGTATGATAAAAAATATATTATGAAGGTGATAAAGTGTTTTATGTGGATGATTTGGTGCTAAGTCATCTATGGGGTTGGTGCCTCCTTGCAAGTTGGTGCTTGCTAAATCCTAGCTGAGTTGGTGCTTAACTAGTTGGGGTTGGTACTCCATGTGAAGTGGGTGCTTCACTAAAATTTGTTTTTATCTTATAGGAATGTATTTCATTTTAATCATCAGTGTTTTTTATTCCCTTTGAGGGTTTCCCATATATACATACTGTGTTCATGTGTTTCATGCCCTTGTGGATTGGTACTTATGCTTGCTAAGATGTATATGCTTATTTAAATTATCTATGATTGCTTAAGTAATATTATTAAGGAATTTTTTTGAATATTGATTCACCTCCCTCTCATTAATTTTTCTTCAAACATTTGGTATCAGAGCCTGGTCCTTTGAAGCAGGTCTAAAACCTAAAGGAGATCTTAGAAGCAAGGATGGCTAGTCAACAAGCTCAAGGTGGTTTCTCTACCAGTAAGGCTATGTTATTCAATGAATCTAATTATTCATTTTAAAATGTTAGGATGAATATATATTTTATGTATCAAGGTCATGATATCTAGCAGTCAGTTATGGATGGATATAATGGTCCTCTAATTCCACCAATTGATGTAACAGGTAATAAAGCTAGTGAAAACAACTCTAAGGCAATGAATGTCATTCTTTGTGACCTAACAGAGGTAGATATTATGAAGGTAATGCACTGTGAATCATATAAAGAGATATGGGACAAGTTAAAGACTATATATAAAGGAGACACCAAGGTGAAGATGGAAAAGTTGTAGACCCACCGAAGATAGTTTGAAATCTTGAAGATGAATGAAGATGCAACCATTGCATCTTACCTATCAAGGGTTGATGAAGTTGTCAATGTCATTAGAGAATTTGGATAATTGAAAGAATATAATATTATTCAAAAGGTGTTGAGATCACTAACTCCTAAGTTTGACTCTAAGGTGTCTATAGTAGAAGAGAAGTAATTTAGACAAGTTATAGATGAATGGGATTCATGGCATTTTGACTGCCAATGAGATGAGAATTAATGAAGGAAGACCTCCAAAGAAAGAAATAACTTTCAAAGTTGAGAAGTAAAAATACAATAAGGTCAAAGATAAGAAATGTTCAGATATTGATGATGATCAATTGATAACCATGTTTACAAGGAAGTTGAGGTTTGGATCTGGTAAGTACAAAGATAAGTTTCCCTTCAAATGTTTCAATTGTGGAAAAATTGGTTAGTTTGCATCCAAGTGTCCTAACAAGGATAAATATAAGCATGATGAAGAACATGATGAACATCATGGAGATGACAAGAAGACCTATAAGCTTAATAAAAACAAAAAAGAGTTCAAAAAGTATGAAGATAGGAAAGGAACTTTTGAAAACAAGAGAAGCTTAGAAGCTAAAGAAAATAACTCTTTTGATGTAAGTGACTCAAGTGAATTTGATAGTGATGGTGGTAGTAATGAACCTGAACATGATAATAGTGAAACCTTATTCATGGCCATACAATCATAAAATGAGGGTTGTTCAAATGGGAAAGGCCTTATGGTTGATGTAGAATCAGATGAAGAAGAAATAAAGTTGAATATTGAGGTAGAATTGGTAAGTGCCTTAGAGAAGTTGAAGTTTCAAAGAAGAAAAAATCACAAAATAAGATCACTAGTTAAGGATTATTAGGAACAGATTGGGTTGTTTGAGGAGAGATTGAGTAACACCTCCAAGGAGTATGATGATATCATCAATCAAGTTGAGGAAAAAATGGAGATAGTCAATGCAAACATGAAGCCTAAAGAGGAAGAATGCATCAGGTATGAAACTAAAATAGAATCCCTAAAAGTTGGTTTGGATCAAACATCTAGCAAGGTGAAGAACTTTGTGAAGTTTGAAATGAGCACTGAGGCTCTAGATGATATCTTGAGTAGTCAAAAGTTTGTAAGTGACAAGACATGTTTTGGTTTCAAATAAGACCAAAAGGAGGCATCTATAGTCAAGGAGAAGACTGTTGAAGATAGAAAGGTCAACATGAAAAGACTTATCAAACAATGTAATGTTATAAGGTACACTAGCTATTTCAATGGTTACTGTTTTGTATGTAGTTAGTTTGGTCATAGAGAAAGAGAGTGTAGAAGACCCTCTAAGAATGAGTACACATAGAACTATGAGAGGAATCACAATTCACATCAGTAAAATAGTATGTATAAGGTGGTTTGTTATAGCTATCATAATGTAGGACACTTTGCAAGATTTTGTCTTAACAAAGTTAGAAGGTCATCAAGTCAAAAAAGAAAGTTTGAAGCCCCTAAAGTGAAAGAAAGAAGGAAAATGAATGTATGGATACCAAAGGTAGTAAATATGAGTCATGATCACTCTACATGTTGGGTTATTTTAGTTAGTTCTACTTCGATGCTGAAGCTTCTCCCCAACAAGCTAATGCGCTGGCCCTCTCACTCGAGAGGTAAGTCTTGTGCACTCACTTGAAGCACACAAAAAAAGATCAGTTCTTAAGGGATTTGTAGAAAAATATTATATGTTTGTTCATATTTCATAACAAAATTTATAAAATATTATTCATCACCCTAAATATACTACTATTATCCTTATTATCCCAGATTTAACTATCATTATAACTAGGATCACCATTGCTATTTAATAGTAATGGTAAAAGAAGAAAAATACCCATAACTTAGATGTAAATCACATCCATCACTCAACCAGTACAATAATTCATCATTCATAAGACAATATGGCAAACATTGATCTCTCATTAACAACTTACTACATTACAAGACAAATTTTTATAAATCTTCTCTCAAAAAGTCCATTCTACAAATGATTACAATATGGGTTTTTATACTTGTTTTACCCTGACCAAGTGTCATAATTCTAACTATTATGAACAAATGGCACTTATAATCCCAAAAAAATGAGATTCATGGCACTTATAATTATTTATTCCTATAGACTTGGGTCTCTGGGCCCTAGATCCTCATTCTATGCTATATCTTGATGGCCAAGTGGTCCATTCCTCATGGGTTGGTATAAAACCTCTGATCAATGGGGTTGAAGTGTTAGACTTGAAATGTTCTTCTAAATACTTTGCATCCCTCACACTTTGCTTCCCACATACTCCCCTAGTCTTCCACTTTTGTTCTGAGCCCTTGTTCTTGGGTCCTTCGTGACACGTTCCCTTTTGACTGGGTCCTCTCACGCTAGGTCTTCTACACCATTGTTCTTTCACACCCATCAAGTCTCATGATACTAGCTTCATGCCATGGTCCTCCCACACCATGGTTCTCCCATGCCATGGTCCTCCCATACCATGGTATTTTCATTCCATGTTAGTGCTTGTAACAAAATGGACAATGGTCCTTCCGTGTTGTGTGCCAAGCATGGAATTAATACTTGTTAAAATTTTGGTGCCAACATCACCCCACACTAATCTGTTAGTCTATCTTGGATTAGTTTTTTCTCACATCCTCAAGGAACTCAGGTCCTTTCTACTCGAGTTCTTTCTTCAACTTATCCCAATAGGATAAAGCATTGAGAATTTTAATAGTTATTTATTTAATGGCCTCCTTTATTGCTTTCAACTCCTCAAGTTGAATTGGAGTCTTGATCTTATTTATTTGCTCCTCCAGTTTATGTTAGCTTTCTTTTGTATGTCTTTTAATTCAGAGACCTCCTTGTCAACCTTTCTTTAGAATGTGGCAAAACTAAAATTTATTTTTTGACGATGGCTATTAATATCAACTTCCATTGTTTCTACATCCTTAAATGCCTTAGCGCGTTCTGCATGGTCTTTTATTAGGAGAGCTGCATCAACCACTTGTTGCCTTAAGACCTCTTCATCATTGAAATGGGCCTCTATGACTTTATTAGGGCATTCCATTCATGCAAAAATATCATCCAAAATTGGGATTACTTCCCTAACTCTTCCTAAAGTATTGCGGTAGATATCTGTTGTAGTGCTAGTTTGTTCCATGAGTTCATTCAACTCATTGCTAGATACAGAACGCTCCTTGTTATTTTTGAGTAATAGCTCAATCAATGTCTCCAATTTTTCCAAGGTGTCCTCATCTAGAGCTATGCCATCTACAATTTCTTTCTCTTCTTTTAAAATTGTTGTACAAAGGGTCAATACCCTTACCTTCACCTTAGTGCTCTCTTAAAGTTGTTTCTTAAAAGAGGCTACTTCCTTGGCTAGTGCCTAATTTTCAACATATAGTTTATTATACATTTTGATGACCCTACTATGTTTTCTTTTAGTTGTGCATGCATCTGACTCTAAACAAATATTATGGTGTGTCACTTCCATGGCAAGTTTAAAAAATGTGACACTGGTCATCAATGGGGTGAGTTGCTGTGGATCAAACTTCACTAGGTTTAGAAGACTTAAGGCATCTAGGCCAGAATCAATGTAATCCAAGGGAATGCCAAAGTGAGGTTCTTCATTATTCATTTCCTATAGGAAGGACAATTGCTTCCTAGTTTCATGGGTAACATCATCAGAGTGGAAATGGTTCCATAGATAGTGTTATTGGTCTTTTATGTCGAACTAATATCATTCATGTAGTTTAGACATCTCTTACAATTCTAGTTCCCCTTAAACTAGTCCCTTCCCATTTTTTAGGTCTTGGTCAAGTTGGATCTTAGTATCCATCCCATTTTTTCCCAGTTCTATATGATCTTTATCACCAACTGAAACCTCCCACCCTGGGGATGGAGTCTTCTCTAGATCAGACTCTATATTTATCTACTCCAAGGAGGGTTCCTTTTGGGGTGCTTATTCTAGGGGGGTGTGGCACTAATCTGGTGGTAGCCCTAGGAGAAGGTGGAGGTGAAAGTGGTTATGGTGGAGGAGAAGGTGGATTTGAAGGTGGTTGTGAAGATTGAGATGGAGAAGTTGAGGTCGATGAAGGTGAACTATGAGAAGATGGAGATGAAGAAAGAGGTGAAGGGGAATATTGTGGTTGAGGTTGTTGTTGATGGTGGATTGGTTGAGGTTGTGGGGGTTGAGGTGATGATCCAGAGGTTTGTGCCTCTTATATACTCTACATATTTTGGGGGCCTTGCTTTCTATTTATTCTTGTACTTGGCTCAGATGTTCTCTTTTGTAATGGAATCTGGGGAATCTGTTCCCTTAGTTCCCCATCTTAAGGATACAAGTTGGGGCATAACATATGGAACATATTATGTACCTATTCTCCAACTAGAATGTTATTCATTATGATGCTAGTCATGCTCATTTCTCTCCTTTTTGTGTAGGTGTTCTTTTTGGGGTAAACAAACATCTTTCAGAGAGTATGGCACTCTACGTCGATCCGTTATGCTTTCAAGTTGACCAGTTGTGCATCATGAATTCTATTCATAGAATTGATGAAGTAACACACTGAGAAAGCATAGGGAAACTTGAGCCAAGAAAAGAGTTCCCATGATGGAATCATGTGGATCTGTGCCAAATAAATATGTTTCTTCACAACAAATTATACTTAATCCTAAGTTTCAGAGGGTAGATCCTTGGGAATTCACCATTCATTTCCAAAGGCTGCCTTCATTCCATCAAACCAATGTATCATCTTCAACTTATATGTTGGAGTGATTTGGTGAGGGTAGGTGATGGATTTGTAGTGCTTAGTGAGGGATTTTTTAGTGGGGGATACACCCACTTCAAGGTACCTGAAATATAATTGGGCACACTAATTTCATCAAACACCATCAATAATAAAATTGCACCCCAAAGAAACTAGAATTTAAGTTTTTCATGCATCTTTGATTATCCTCTAGGTAAATTATAGAGCCCAATTATATTTTACTCTTTTTACTACTTGGTTTTCTATGTGTATGTGGGCCATATCCACCTCCTTCCACCTATCAGTCCTTCCAATCTTGGTATATATTGTAGACATTGAAAAATTGCACATTTATAGTTTTCAATAAATAAATGCCTCAGGACCCCCTAAACCTTCTTAACCCTTAACCAACCCTTCTTAACCCAACCAAATCACTATTCCCCTAGTCACATAATATTATTCAATATAACTATTTGAAATTACTATTCAAAATTGCTATTCACTATCACTATTCACTATGGAACCCACTATCACTATTTATGATTACATGGCATGTGACATGGAAAGTGACATGGTAAGTGACATGGAAGGTGATATGGAAAGTGACATGGCTTAGAAGTGATGTGGTTTGATGTGGGACATCATACCCCACCTAGGATCCTTTTTTCAATGTGCTTAATGACCTCATTTAAGAATAACAAGAACCCCCCTCGCCCCCCTTGAAATATGATGAATTTACACTTAAGGGGACATCATTCAACATCTATTTTTTATTCACACATGAAATTATCCTTCAAAATGAGATACCTACCTCTTTAAAGACAAAGGGCACCCATTTTTGACTTCTTAACCCAAATGGTAGACTCACCAACCCAAATGGGAGTCCCCACCAACCTCATCCTTGAATAATTTAGGCACCACATGGAAAATGATTCCATATTTGGTGAGCCATCCCTTTAAGTTCTTGGATGAAGACAAGAAAGGGTGGTGAAAAGTCTTTAGTCTCATTTAAATCGATGTGCATGATTCCCATTCAAAATTGGAATCATGTGTAAGGTGGGAGACACACCAACCCAAATGGGAGACTTATGATCAAAGTAGGAATCCACACTAACCTCATCCTTGACTCATTCATGAGCCCACTTTAAAAAATTGAATTTCTTCACTATTCCTCTATTTTGACATGTTTCTTCACAACAAATGCTATAAATACCCCCCCCCCCCCCCCCCCCCCCCCCCCCCCCCCCTCTCCTTCACCCAAGGTTAAGTTGGAAGTTAGTATTTGGTTATTAACATTTTGTTCTAGGTTTTTGAAGGAGGTAATCATCATCTTGGAGGATAAAATATTAAAGCAACAAAGCTCTGCCAAAATTGCCCCAAGCTCCATCAACAACATCTTCATCAACCATCTTCATCAAGCATCAAGGTAACATGTGTTTGCTTTCTTGTATTCCATTTATTTTATTTCTTGGCCTTATTATTTCCTAGACCTCACACATTTATCCCATTTTAATCTCCTTTAACTCCCTACCCTCTTATCCATTTACTTCTTTTTCCATTCACCCTTTACCTCCTTCTTACCACCTTGACCATTTATCCCTTTAACCTCTTTGCCATCTTCACCTCTTGACCTCATAATCCCTTTTACCATTTATCTTCCCTTTCTTGAATATAATTTACCCATTTAAATGTTACCAAATCAATCAAAACCTTATCATTTCCTTTTGACTCTTGTCATAAACCAAACCCAAATCACCATTTTGCCTTAACCAATTGACAGCATTAGCATAACTAAACTAATTACTTTATTTTGGTTAACTTAACAAAGAATTTAATTCTCTTGTATTAAATTAAATTGTTTGTTGGTTTTAATTTCAATTTTTTGTAATTTAATACAATAATATATTTATTTTATCATCTCAAATAAATGTTTAAAATAGGTGGATTGACACCCTCCTAAAAAACTTTCGCTTTTAGGATCTAGCTCATGCTAGGCAATTCACCCATCTCCTTGTCTAACAAACAAGTTTATTTTAATATTTTATTATTTGAAGGTCATTTTTACAAGACAAATAGGAGAAATTTATAATCAATTGGATCCAATGTGCACACTTTAACAGGTATTCTTCCACACCCTTCATAACTAGTTTATACTTTTCACACTTAGGATAAAACAAAAAATAGATACAAATATTTTGGCATGCCCGGTGGGACCCTTGAGTTTTCTTGGGTTCATTAGTTGTTTTAGGAAATATAGTTGCATTAGTAAAATTACATATATATGTAATTTAATTTTTGAAAATTAATCATTTGACTCTTTCAAAATGTAAGTTTTAACTTCATTTATTTATAAAATTAGAAAAAATAAAAAAGTATAAATTTTCATTTTTTTCTTGCATTTCTAAAAAAATCAAAAGAGCATTCATCCTAGGATTAGGATTGAATTTTCATTCTAAATTTAGGTGCATTTTATTTTTTCTTATTTTCTTTAAAATAAATTAAAAAAAAAATTCCTTGGGGTTAAAATTAACTGCATACATTGTTTGTTTACTTGCTTAATTAGTTCACCTAGATTAATTAAAGGAAAAAAAAATTTAACCATAGTTCACAAATGTTACAAAACCAAACCAATTACATAAAAAAAACCGATAAAAATCACTTGAGACAAGGCTTGATTAGGATTTTATCACCCAATGGATCACCTTACCCTTTCTAGGTTATCGTACTTGGATTTAATCACCCAGGGGATAACCAACTCAGCTCTCTAGTTGAGCATAAACTCTAGTAATTGGTATATATTGGCTAAGTGCTCACACTGGCTGTAGGATCATGAAGTGAGGGGAGCAATACCCAAATACCAAGCCATGTAATCAATCTAATTTAGACTTCTTTTTGAGTGCCTAAACATAACCCAAAACCGAACATACACTACCTTGTTTAGAACCTATTCAAGCCGATTTCCCATTTACACTTTCTAAGGCATAAGCCAAAAGAGAGATAATTAAAACTCTAGGATTTAATGTATCTTAGTGTATGCTTTTATTTCCTTGAATCTTTTCTTTTTCTTACTTCTTATTTGAGGTGTGAGCTTTGTTTCTCTCCATTCTACACATAATCTTTACCAAACTACAAATTGAAGAGTCAAACCAACCAATAACCTATTTTAAAATACCTCATCTTCACTACCTTGTTTAATGGAGATATTTAATATTTATCTCTTGGAGATCCTAACTTTTCTAGGATCTTGGATAACAATCCTTTCACCTTAAAGTGGTACCTTGCATCACAAGCCACTTATACTCCCTTGCTCACCAACAATCAACCCAACCTTGTCTACAACCAACCCAATCCTATCTAAAACCAACCCAACCATGTATATAACCAACCCAACCCTATCTAAAATCAACTTAACCTCACCTATAACTCATCAAACTCTAACTTCAACCGATCTAGAAACTATCAACCTTCACCTGAACTACCACCTGAGTTTGTTGAAATGATAATAGACCAGATAACTAGATTAGAGTCAAAACTTAGGCCATCTATTTCAAATATCCATGATCAATCAAACCTCACTTACAACCAACTAACAAACTATCATCAACCATTTAATTATTATCATGCCCAACTAACAATGTATCAACATCTATCATCTCAATCACCCCAACCTTGTCACAGCTTATGCCATTTTCCCCAACCATGATATCAATCTCAACCCATCTTGTTAACCCAATAAATTTCATCACCATTAACTGATCAACTAACCTATCAATCAACCTATCAACCCAACCAACTTAGCCTCTTCAAGCCAACCAAATAACTTACAACTAGTTTCATACCCTAATGTGATAACTGAGACATTGGTACACCCTCTTCTGACCCTTAGTATACCCACAACTAAAGAAACTATAATAACACCAACCTTAACAAATCAACTTGTTGACCAAGTAGAACCTTTAAAAATTTCCTTACAAACCACAATTAAGGAAACCAAACAATATTTTTGACTTTCCCTTTTAGTGAATCAAAGCCAACCAGAATCATCTGACACTTATGAGGTCCACATGGTCAATGTTGTTATTGATAAACTTATTACTACTACTTCTTCCACCCCACTCATTGAAGTGGGGGAACAACTTCCCATTCCTTTGGATGACCAAACATTTGAAGCAACCACTTCCTTCTTTTCACTTGACACCATTACACCTTCCTCCCCCACCACAGACTCACCTACTCTTCCTTTGGAAATCATTCCTTTAAAAGAGGTCACCTTATCCAATCCATCCATAGAAGAAACATATCCTCTAAATTTTGAACCTTCCACCAAAAACATAGATGGGGAAACCATTCCATCTTCTCCATCCAAGGTTTTAAGCTTTGAAATCAATTTTCAAGGAACCAAACCTATCTACAAGCCCTTTTCCAAGCTAGTACAAAGCCTAGAGTTCACTTCTCAACCCAATCTCGATAGAGCCACTTTTTGGCATCATCTTGGCCTACCTTACCAAGATAAACAAGAACCCTTAGCTTCACTTAAATCCACCCTCAAACCTATCACAACCTCAACCCCATCCTTAGATACTCTGTCCTCCAAAACCATAAGGGAACCATCCAACCCACATCCATCTAAAATTCTTAAATACCCTTACACCTCTTTGACTAAACCCATCAAGAATCTAGGAATACTTCCTATTCTCAGTATAGCTCACCAATTTTTGAAATTGGACCTAACTCTATCAAGTCCATCAAATAAAAATTTGAATAAACCTATTAAAAGGGTGGAATCTCCTAAACCATCTCAAAATAGACCCATGCCCCCCACTTCTCTTAAATATTCTACTTCTAAACCAACTAAGCAACCCCAACCTAACCAATCTACTAAAAAAATTCCAAAACTAACAACTTCCAGGGTTAATCCTACTCCTAAGAAGGATCCCACTTCAAAGCCCAAAAATCCATCACCCCCAATTCCTTTACTTGAATCCTATTCAACCATTTTAGAAAGGTTATTGAAAACCTCCTCCTTAACCTTATGACTTCTCAAATATTTACAACCTATCAAAACTTTTAACCCTTCACGTCCTCAACCAAAATAGTTTAATGCCAACTTAGTCTGTGCATACCCTAGGACACCTAGACATGACATGGAGCATTTCAAATCTCTCCAATCATTCATCCAAAACTTATATGAGAATAATATGTTATCAAATTAACCTCCCTTAACCAAGCCATCCCAACCTAACCAATAAACCAAAACTACCCCACCACCCATAACTTCTGCAGCAAAAACTAATTTTAGGAAGGCTCCCAAAACTAAAAACCTATCACTTCCAACACCTTTGCATGAATCCTATTTAGTTATTTTACAAAGGTTATTGTAAACCTCTTCCTTAACTTTACCACCTTTCAAACCTTTTGACCCTATAAAAACTTTCGATCCTTCACGCCCAAAAGCATTATGGTACAATGACCACCATGTGTGCTCTTACCATAAGATACTTGGCCATGATACGGAACACTGTAAAGCTCTTAAAACCATTATCCATTGGCTTTATGTCAAGGATAATATGTTATCAAATGAACCTTCTTTGAGCCCATTACCAGCCCAATCATCAACCAAACCTACCCAACACTTTCCTATTCCCCCATTCTCACCTAAGAGTAAGGAGAAACCAAAGCAACAAGCTAAAATAACACTTCTTTTTATCTACACCATCTGTAGGGTTACCTAATCACAGGTCTAAAAAAAGATAAGGGAAAGGCTAAAATGTCCATTCCATAGACATACCCTTCAAACCCTCAACATTCTAACCAAATCCAACCACAACCACCTTCACTTTGGGATCTTTTTCCCACCCATGAGAAGAGTAATTTGGGGGAACTTTCCTTCCATAAATATTTAACCATTTATTAAATTCAACCATACCTTAACCATTAAATGAACTAACCCTTGGATTTTTTGCCTCAACCTATCAACCAAACCTATCCATCAACCCAACTTGAACCAAGTGGTATATCAAATTGGGGAAACCCATTTGGATACCACCTGACCTATTTGGGATACAAATTCTCCCATCAAACCATTAGAGATTATACATCTCCATCAAACCTAACCAACTTTACCTCAAACCTCAGGACTTCAATATTGGAGACCTCATCCTAAAGTAAAACTGACATGTGACCAACATGGAGAAAATTAAAATGAGGCAAGCTTGCTTTCAATTGGATTAGACCCCACATCATTACCCATAAATATGGATGAGGAGCTTATCATTTGTCCTCTCTCGAAGGCAAACTAGAACTTGAGCCCCTCAATGCTTTGCATCTATGTCCATTTTTCTATTAAAGAAAGATCAAGCTCACTCTTTTTGTCTAACTTAAGCTCATCTCTTGATTATTAGATTTTAACCTTCACCCATCTCTCTCCTCTCCTCTTGAGGATAATTTATCACAACATAGAACCATGTGATTAATCGTCACAGTCATAGCCTAATCCTAAATATGGGTACCATGGCTCTACCCATGGCATGGTTCTCATGGATACTTTTCATATTTAATGAGATGAAATCCCATGGTCATTGTCTCTCAAAACCACATCCTTTCACATATCATTGACCTTCATGTGTTAAAGTTTTGCCCTCATAAAGGTAAAGCTCTGAACCTAATTAGACTGGTCCATGTCGAAACACATTTCATATTGCAACAATTACTCAGGTCAATATCTTAAGCATTGTAGACTACTTATTTGAAGGATAAATACCCAAAAGTAAAATATAAATTGCTAAATATAAGTTAGATTGATCCCTTGAAGGACAACTATCAAAAACATTAAACAAAGTCAATAATCTTACACCACTCCCTTGAAGGATGGCTAAGTTAACTTTTTCAAAAGTAAAGCAATTTCTTGGAAGTTTCTTGCATTGATCAGCTTCTCATATACAATAATAAAGCAAAGGACCTACTATCATAACAAATTCTAAAGTTACAATTGGCTCTCAGGAAGCATAATAAGTTGGAAGCCACAATCAGCTTTCACATGTAGATGTCTCGCATTTATCAGTCTACATTTAACATATGACATGGATTTGTCTATTACCATTCTTAGGTCACCTATATAAGGGAAAAATTAATTCACATGAGGTTATCATATATATCACCCATTACCCTTCACACCACCTATCACCCATCTTCCCTTTAGACTATCTGTACATCAATTGATTTAGAGCTTACTTGACACCCTATGATCAAGAAACCTTCTTTATCAACTAATGACCACTCATGCACACCATTTGAAGGGCTTATATTCTTTAAGCCAATCTCACTTCAGGTCTATTTTTAGTCTTTGTCAAAAAAAAATCATCAGGCCCTAATCTTATCTTAATGTACTTGGTTGATGTTTTCATCGTGAATTATACCATCCAACATTGCAACAACAATAGTCATTCCTTTTACATTAATTGAGATTAAAACAACCATAACCATACCAATCATAACCATAACCATAACATTTAACCAACAACATCCAACACATTTTGTACATGTTTACGTCAAACTATGTAATATTTTATTTAGGGTGTGAGGAGTCGCTTGACACATACAAAGTTATCAAACTATCCACTTCACCTAAGGCCCCTACGTACATTATTTTTCTACCTAAGCATTTGATTGATTATTTGGTGACTTTAGATTTCTATTTAGCCATCCTTCTACTTGATTACTCCCTAAACTAACATCTGTATGATTCCCTATCTCAGTGACCACTAAAGGGTGTACTCTATTCTCCTCTCCCACATTCATCCCCACAAGGCAAGATTCATACTCTACTCTAGGTATTTCACCCTACTTGATCATCTTAGGCATTACATTACCTCACTTTAGTTGTTCTATTTACATAGGTATTGCCTGTTGCTACCTTTGTACACATCCTCTTGGATAGAAAGGGTTCCCTCCATGGGTAGGCCAAATGTCATGTTCTCTAGCCCTACATCTCATGCAATGAAAGTCTCACCTTATTCATTTTTTAGGAGGTAAGAGTTTAGACTCGAGCTTAGGTCATGGGTGCCTTTCCTCTTGTTGTTGATCTAATAGTACTTCCATTATCACCATTACATGTTGCAGTATCTGGTAGATCTGCACATTCACCATATTGATTATTTTAGGTTGTAGAGGTTGTTGATCATCTCCACCATTATCAACCTTGTGTATTTATTTACACTCTTTATAACTTGTAAAACCAAATAATTCAATAATAGATATTCATCCTTATCATGATTCCTTAAATAGAATACCTAACCATTCTTCCTCACCAACATGATTCTCCATCCCACTAATGGGGAAGGTCATATGATGTCATTGATTCCCTTGAACACTCCTCCCACTTGAAATGGTCATGTCTACTTACCTTTTTGTGTGGACACATCACCCTCAATCCAATTGGTCACCTTGATAAATCCATTATGCACCGTCATGATATCTTTTTGTTGACCTTATCATCTGATCCACATCTAATGTATTTTTTTGTTTTGTCATCTTGTGATCCTTTTGGGCCTAGTGGTCATTAGCATCATTATCACCATTACCTCTATTGACATAAATTAACTTCCATCCATGTGCTGCTACAATAGTCACACCTCTAAAACTACCACTATTATTGGTAATTATAGCTTCTAAATCCATGCCACTATAGAAACTCTTACATCTGAGGTAGGCTTTCATGAATTCATAGTGATACATATACCTTGTTATCTCATTTACCCTCCTATTCCTACTAACTCATTACCACATGCTCTAAACATTAGACCCCAACCATTGGCAGCGTTTGATCAAACATCGTAGTATTTTATTTTTTGCTAGATGAAAGGTCATCCATAATAGGGGAATGATCACCTTCTCTCAGCCACACAACTTCATATTGGTTAAGCTTGATATAGTAGAACCAATAATTTATTGGTTCCATAGAGCTAGAATTGAGGATGCAGTCATGACCACCATTTGTCTAGCCTACCCATATAGTTCTTAGTTTAGGCAAGGTCCGTCCTCTATCGCTCATTGTGCTACTAATTCCCTTACTTGTAGAATCTACTTGACTATCAAAGAAATTATTTTTAGGTAATCACTTTGATACTTCCCTTAAAACTTGGCTCATAATGGTGATGAACCTTGGCCAAAGTGACTTTGCAGATTTGGATAGACCCTTAGCTCCTAAAACTTGGCTCATAGTAGTAAAAACTATCCCCAAACTCTTACTCTCACATAGTTTTATAAGGTGTAACCTCATAACAAAGGCACCTCTTCTTTGGATTAGCTCCATTAAAGAACATTTGTAGTACTTAGCATTGTATTCCCTTCTAATTTATCCTACCTTCCCAATCCGTATCTCTCATCCTACTAAATGTGGGATCATTATGGTAAATATTTACCAATCGACACCATTCACTTTCACCAAAACCCCAAACTATTATTTTACAAAAACTTCTCCCTTAGCCCAAACCAACCCATGTGGTCCATCAAATAGGGGCAACCAATTTGAACACCACTCACCCAAACCTTGTTGAACTACATTAGCTTGATGTCCATGCACTATGTAGGCATTGCTTCACTTCTACAGGCAACTCAACCACTAACAACTAATTTCCATCCCCTTTTTATTCTCACTCATTTCCATCGCTAACCATGCCATCTTACTTAGGGTATCCTACATCAAGGAAGCTTTGAATTCTTACTTAAGCATCATTATGTTTTAACACCATCTAATACTTCCTCTTAAGTTTTTCCCCCATTGTTGGGAGAACTACATTGGCCTGAGGTATTTTTAGACTATGTAGGCAATGCTCAGTTATTGAGGTCAGGTCAATCACATCCTTTACTTTATTTTCTCTTCTCACCTAATATTTTTTCCTCCACTTATCTACCTATCTCCTTACCACCTACTTCCCTCCAACTTGTCAATCTA
Source organism: Torreya grandis (assembly GCA_037957365.1). NCBI lineage: Eukaryota > Viridiplantae > Streptophyta > Pinopsida > Cupressales > Taxaceae > Torreya > Torreya grandis. The sequence continues at coordinate 992,845 of JARHVA010005163.1, forward strand.
TTTTAACACAAGGGTTGACAACCTTCCTCATTCACATCTCTTATCTCCCATAAAGCCACCACCTACTCTACTTTGTTAGCCTCACCATCACCTTTCCTTGCATATGCTTCATGGTTCACTTTCCCAAACACCTTTTGCATTTTTTGCCTCTCTTTCACCTTATTACCAACCTTGCCCTTTATCCCCTTTAACTTCCTTCTCCATCCTCATCATCTCCCCTCACCCTTGGCTATTTGTCATACCCTCTTTATCACTCTCTTTTCCTCACCAATTCCCCATCATAATGTGCATTTTTCAAGCTTTCTATTTCTTTTATTGACATACTTTTTCTTTACATGTACCACCACTCTCTATCATTTCGCCACTCTTCCCACCATACCCATTTTTCATTTTTCTTATTTTCTTATTTTCTTGTTTTCTATCCTTTCATCCTTTTTGTCTTATTTTTTTCCTCCACAACTAGTTTCTCCCTAGGTATTTATCCTTTGAGAAGCCTTCCATAATTTCCTCTTTTCTTCTCCTCAATTCTTGCCTTTTTCCTTTTGCATTCCCCTTTTCCTCTTTCCATCTCGGTACTCACTTGTCTTTTGCATCTATGTGAGTATCCTTACTTTGTATCCTTGCTTCAATTCTTCCTTTTTCTTCTTATCATCCCTGATCTTCATCTCATTCCCTTTCATTATTTTCCACCTCCCTCTCCCTTTTCTCGATTTCCTTTTATTTTTATCATCTTGAGGACATTCCTTATTCTTCCCAACCTTCCTTTTTTTCTCCTATATGTCCATGCCTGGCTCCTTCCATCCTTCTCCACCTTCATTTTTATTTGTGACCTCATTATTTTCTCTTCATCCATCTCCTGGTCTACTTTCACCTCATCCCTTGTTAGATCTGCCCTATTTTCTCTAATTCAACCTCCACCTCTTTAGAGTACAGTCATTACTTGTGCCACTTCTACATACATCTCCTTGCCTACTTCCTCATGTCCTCTACACCTTTGATTTAATGCACTAAATCCATAACCTGCTCCCTTATTTAATTAATAATAATATTATTTTCCTCACTCCATATTCCAAAACCCTTCAAAGTCTTTCTCTAAATTCCCTCAAAAACTCAATGCTTACTTATTTTGAGGCCCCACTAGATCAAGGGTCAAGAGTTAAAATCTTTGCCACTTTTCATTTACCCACTCTGCTACTTTGCTTCCCTGAATCACTGAATAATATCCTTCCATAGCCTATTAATGACATTGTTGTGGAATGTGCACAATGTTAGCTTATTTGGATGGTGATGAAAGAACCTGTTGGATCACCATGGCAATTCAAGTAGTGCCAGATTTTTTAAAGCTTGGTAAAGCGTATTTTTCCCTTTTATTTTCTTTAAATTGGTGGCAAAAATTTCACATTTAAACCTGCTTATCCATGGCTATAGATTCCTTTTGCATAATTGACACAATCATCTAATTGCATCCTAGATAATCTCATCCACGATCTCTACCCAACTAATCAAAAAACTATTTGATAGCCATATTTTCCACATTTTGGTACTTTCCTTTCTCCAATGTCCTTTAACTAGACCTAATGACTTGATCTCAAATTGGGGCAACTAAGTTAACCAACACTCCCCACCTCAAAAGAACTATATTACGCCTAAAATTCATTTTGGACATTATATCCATGGAACTATGTAGGCAGTGTCCACTTGCCTAGTGTATATGGAGCCTGCATGGCCACCCCATTCCAACCAACCAACCCAATTTTCCATGTCCACCTTGATGTTGGCCAATTTCGACCCAACCTATCACATAGTTTGTGATGACCTTACTTTGGTCCTTTTGACCATACAAACTAATTTTTTATGTTGAACATTTGAATTTGCAAAACTAGACCATTTGTGTTTTTCTCAAGATCACTTCCTACCTTGGATACCTAAGTAAACACTGAACCTATCTAGGAGCCTTGATACGACTAACTCGATCAACTATGACTAATGCTAGGGACTGGTTACCTTGCCATTTATCCTAAGACATGACCTTATTGTTACCAATATTGGTAGCTTTAGTCTCTACAAAATCTTGACTAATTCACTTAGATGCATTTTGTGAACCCATTAACAATCCACATGCCCAATTACCTTGTGGCATCATCTAGTGCCTCCCCACCAACTTCTTATCAAACCTACACTTGATTCAGCCTTTCCTCATCGACTCTCAGTTTGAGGGGGAACAACTCCTCCCATATTCAGGGAACCCTGACATTCAACCAAGTGATTTGTTTTTATTTTTCCACTTGTTAATTCAAAGTCGTATAACAAAAAGGGGTAAAATGTAGACACTTAAAAACTACACACTTTAAATTTTTAATAACTAAATGCCTTGGGACCCCCTAAATAAGCCTTAAACCTTCTTAAACCTTAACCAACCCTTCTTAATGTACCAAATCACTATTCCCCTAGTCACACAATATTATTCAAAATCACTATTTGAAAGTACTATTCAAAAGTACTATTCACTATAACTATTCACTATAACTATTCACTATGGGACCCACTATCACTATTCATGATGATGTGGCATGTGACATGGTAAGTGACATAGAAGGTGATATGGCAAGTGACATGGCTTAGAAGTGATGTGGCTTGATGTGGGACATCATACCCCACCTGGGACCCTTTCCCAATGTGTTTAATGACCTCATTTAAGCATCACAAGCCACATACGACCTCATTTAAGCACATATGAAAGTAGCCTTCAAAATAATATACCTACATCTTTAAAGACAAAGGGCACCCATTTTTGACTTCTTAACCCAAATGGTAGACTCAGCAACCCAAATGGGAGTCCCCACCAACCTCATCCTTGACTAATTTAGGCACAACATGGAAAATGGTGCCATACTTGTTGAGCCATCCATTTAAGTGCTTGGATGAATACAATAAGGGTGGTGAAAAGTCTTTGGTCTCATTCAAACCCATGTGCATGATTCCCATTCAAAATTGGATTCATGTGTAAGGTGGGAGACACACCAACCCAAATGGGAGAATTATGATCAAAGTGGAAATCCCCACCAACATCATCCTTGACTCATTCATGATCCCACTTGGAGAAATTTGAATTGCTTCACTATTCCTCTATTTTGGCATGTTTCTTCACAACAAATGCTATAAATACCCCCCTCTCCTTCACCCAAAGTTAAGTTGGAAGTTAGTATTTGGTTCTTAACATTTTGTTATAGGTTTTTGAAGGAGGTCATCATTTTATAGTTCATCATAATCTTGGAGGGGAAAATATCAAAGCAATGAAGCTCTGCCAAAATTACCCCAAGATCCATCAACAACAACATCTTCATCAAGCATCAAGGTAATATTTGTTTGCTTTCTTGTATTCCATTTCTTTCATTTCTTGGACTTATTCTTTCCTTGACCTCACATATTTAGCCTATTTTATTTTACTCTTTTAATCCACTTTAACTCCCTACCCTCTTATCCATTCACTTCTTTTTTCATTCACCCTTTACCTCCTTACCACCTTGACCATTTACCCCTTTTATCTCTTTGCCATCTCGACCTCTTGACCTCATAGTCCCTTTTACCATTTATATTCCATTTATTGACTATAATTTACCCATTTAAACATTTACCAACTCAATCAAAACCTTATCATTTCCTTTTGACTCTTGTCATAAACCAAACCCAAACCACCATTTTTTGTTAACCAATTTTCAGCATTAGCATAACTGAACTAGTTGCTTTATTTTGGTTAACTTAGAAAAGCATTTAATTATTTTGTATTAAATTTAGTTATTTGTTTATTTTAATTTTAGTTTCCTATAATTTAATGCAAAAATAAATTTATTTTATTATCTCAACTGAATGTTTAAAATAGGTGGACTGACAACCTCCTAGAAAGCTTTCGTTTCTAAGATCTAGCTCATGCTAAGCAATCCACTCGTCTACTTGTCTAAAAAATAGGTTTATTTTAGTGTTTTATTATTTATAGTTCATCCTTCCAAGCCAAAAAGGATATATTCATAATCACTTAGATCCAACATGTGCACTTTAATAGGTATTCTTCCACACCCTTCATAACTAATTTATACTTTTCACACTTAAAAAAAAGCAAAAAATAGATATGATCCATGCTGCTAATCTTAAAGTGAGATCTTGTAGGTTTATTATATGCATCACATGTCCTTGATTTTGATACATGAGTGTGGTGGTAGTCTACTGAATTTCATCCATGTCCACCAAGTCATCCAGGACATTGAGTCCTATGCATTGGAGTCCTGTTACCTTGCTTACCCTCTCCATGCTGATCTTCATGTTGTACCCTATGAAGTGGATATAATCCTTATGAATGCATGAGAGGAGGAACTGATTTGCCTCTGTAGGCTTTCCAAATTATGACAGTTTGAAGAGCCAAAAGAGGCCAACTTTGTCTAGTTGATTCTTGATAGTGAGGTCATAAACTAATTAGTTTCATATATTGGTGGTCTAGACCTGATAATCATTTTGTAATTGGAATTCATTCCCTAACTGATTATGGTTATAATAAAAAATGGTCTTAGTTACCACCTTTGAAACCTAGTTCTTGGCATGTAAAATTGACTTAGGGTATTGCATCTCTTCAATGTAAATGGTTGGAGGGGAAGATGGTGGAGCGGTATGTGATGAGGAGGCCTAAACCTGCTTTCTTTTTTTAACCATTTTATCCATTTCCATGCTCTTAATATGAAATCTTGTGCACTACTCTTGCCTTGGTGTCTTTCATAGGTTTTCCAAAGGATCCTCTCTTATAGGGAACCAATCTTCACCTAACTCTATATCTTCATGAATGGTTGGCAGTTTTTCAAGTCTTTTATCTTTTTGCTTTAGCTACATTACCCACCGAGGTGCTCGAAGGTTAACCCTCGACCATCCCATGTTCCCAAATGAATATGTGGTGGCATTTAACTTGCCTCAGCTCTTGAGATTTATACTTTAATAATGGTAGAATCTGAACACTTGCAACAACTTTTACCAACAATGACCTTAACCCACTTCTACACTTGGTTTGCACTTATCTACCTCCACTTGGAAATCTTATTTGTATCTCTGTTTAGCTCTCAAACACCATTTTACAATGAGATTAACTTCATCTCTAGTTTTATGGTTCGTGTATTGCTCTTGTTCATTTATTGCTAGAATATTTTAGCAAGGTAAAATGTAAAATGGCCTTAACATGGTTATTTATAGGTTCTTTGGTCATTCTACCTCATTAACTTCCTTTCACTCTTTGTCATTTTTCATCATAAATACATATATTCTAATGGTCTTTGTAATTTGGATCTTGCATTTAAACTTTTCCCATCATTCCATTCACACACTTGTTTTTATAACTACCCTTGTCACATTTATGGTTCATTTCTTCTTGTGCCTTTCATGGAGGTGGGTGACAACTGTCCCATTCTTTCAGAGTAAAAGAAACTAGCTGTCACACAAATGATAAAAATCTACTGTATTAAAGGACTCATGAACTTTGAATCACTTATGCACCTTGTATGACTCTTGTGCCTTTGAAACTTTCATACCCATATCTTGTATTCCTATGCACATCTTACCTTATCCTAAAAGGGTTCCTGGTCCTCCATGAAAACATTAAATAGATGAAGAGTTAAAAATAAACAATTCATGCGCCTTAAGGGTAGCACTTTTTATTGAAATCAGTAAATCCTAATTTAATGGCCTCAACCCTTATCCAAAAAAATAACATAAATTTAAATAAAATCTTAAAACAGCCAAAGTCAATTCCCATTATAATTTCCGAGAAATTGACCATCTATTCATTTCAGCTGGCATGCACCAATGGATTGGATACTATGAATTATGAATGGTCCATCTCAATGAATGTGGAGCTTCCTAGGTTGTCGCATGAACTTAGAGTCATATAGTAGAAATTTAATACATGGAGTGAAGATTTTGTTCTTTAGATGGTGATCATGCCATGCTTTCTATTTCCATTTCTCAACATCTTGATTCCAGTAAGCGAAAAACCATGCCTCATCTAGTTTCATGAGTTCATCAAGTTGAGATTTCAAAGATGCATCATCATCAAGATTTCCTATATAATATATATAGAGAGATGGAACTAGGAACTCAATTGGCATGATTGCTTCCTTTCCATATACCAGTTTAAACGGTGCATTTTGATTAAGGCTTTTGTATGTGGTCCTGTATGCCTAGAGTAATGCAAAAACCCTACCATCTCAATTAGTTCTACCAATATTGTAGACTTTTGTAAATTCATACCAAGAATCTTGTTAAAAGCTTCTACTTTTGCATTCACCTGTGGGTGATATGGTGTGGTCTTGTGATGTGCAATCATGAATTCTGCCAACAGAAGTTGAATTGTCTCATTTAGGAAATGGGTTCCTTTGTCACTAGTGAAACTTAGAGGACATCCAAAGCACGTTATAATATTTTATTAAATGAACCATGTGGTAGTGGTTGCTATATAGTCTTTGGTTGGTGCTGCCTCAGCCAAGTGTGTTAAATACTCTGTTACTGCAATAATGTACCGTGAACCTATTCTTCATCTTGTGGGAGTGATGGGCCCTAAAAAGTCTATAGCCCACTTTTTGAATGGTTCTTGAGATGGAATTGGGAACAGTGGCATGGAATATCATATTTTAGGTTTTCCCATGGGCTGGCAGATATCACATTGCCTTGCATATGCCTTTGTATCTTTAAATAAAGTCAGCCACTAAAGTCCCGCGAATAACACCTTGTGTACAGTAGCTTTCCCAACATAGTGTCCTCTAGAAATACCTTCATGTAATTTTTTTAATACTTCACAAGGCTCATGTTACATTACACAATAGTGTAGTACCTCATCATGGTCCATCTTAAACAAATCTCCTGCTATGAGTTGATATGGTGTGGAGTGAACTATAAGTTGTTTCTTTTCTTGTAAAGTAAGAGATGTAGGTGCACAACTAGTATTAAGGAATGCCATAATATCCTCCAAATCTTCAAGTACCCTAGTGAATTCAAAAAGTTGTACTTTAGAAAGGTCATCTTCAATAGTATGTGGAGGTTCTCTATTTTCAATTTGGGATAAATGATTAGGTCCATAATTGGTTTTTCCAAGTTTTACTACTACAAAAAATTGGAATTCTTGGAAGAGAACTATCTAGTGGCAAATTAGTCCATAGAGAATGGGATTATTAATGAGATACTTTAAGGCCTCGTGATTGGTATAAAACATAAATGGTGTAGCCAGAAGGTACTATCTAAATTTCTATAGCATGTAAACCATAGAAAAGGCTTTGTATTCAGTGGTGGTATAGTTTCTTTTGGTTGGTGTGAGCTTCCTACTAGAAAAATAGATGGGATGGTCCAAATTTACCTCTCTTGGTTATGCAAGTATTGTACCAACTACTGTTCCAGATGCATCAATATGGACATAGAATGGTTTTGTCCAATCTAGAAATTGTAAGATAGGAGTAGTAGCTAGTCTTTCTTTTAAGGTTTCAAAAGATACTTTACAAGAATTTGTCCATATAATCTACTCATTATGCTTTAATAGTTCTTCCAAGGGTGCTTCAATCTTGGCATAACCCCAAATGAACTTTTTATAGTAGCCCATGTGTCCCAAGAGTGCACATATGTCACACTAGGTTTTTGGCATTGGTAGTCATAAAATGATAGAGACCTTGGCTGGATCTACCAAGAGCCCTCTTTATAAATGATATGCCAAAGGAGTACCCAAAATGGTGTCGTAAACATGCATTTCTTCAAATTTAGGGAAATTTGTAATACTTGACAATGCTCAATCATGAGCGTCAGATTGGCACATTGGTCTTTGATTAGCCCATATATTATCCAATCATCTAAGTAGACTTGAATAAACTTATAGATAAAATCTTTAAAATTCTTTATTTCTACATGTGAAAACATTGTCAGGGCATTTTTCAACCTAAAAGACATGATAGTGTAGGCAAAAGATCCCCATTCCATAGTAAAAGTGGTCTTGGAGTGGTCTTCCTCAACTATCTAGACTTAGTGATATCCTGAGAACCTGTTGGTAAAGGAGTATATCTCACAACCAATAATGCCTTCTATGACTTCTTCTGTGAAAGGAATTAGAAAATGATCGATGACATATGATGCATTCAAAATACGATAATCCATGTAGATATAAATATGCCCATCCTTCTTGAGACTGATTACCATAGGACTCACCCAATCAAATTCATCAATAAGAATGATTATTCTAGCATGGAGCATATTATTGATCTCTTCTTTTATGTGCACTTGGAGGTTAGGGTTCATCTGGTATGGGCATTTCTTCACAGGATGAGCACCATCAATAAATTTTATATGCATTTTCTTGAGATAAGGGTGAACCCATTTCATTTCACTATAGTTCCTTAGAAGCACATCTTGATATTCTTTTAGCAGCTCAAAGATTTGTGAAATTGTTGTCTCAGTCTAATAATTACTAATAGTCACCAACTTAGGTTCTTAATCTATGCCAATGTTTAGTTGAACAATTTGAATGGGCCCATAATAAGGATTTTCCATGGGGAAATTGGTGTCCTAAAAAATTTGTGAGCCAATACTTATGGGAACATGTAAGTTAATCAACAAATTGAATGGAGTGGATCCTTCTCCTTCATCTACTTGAAAGATGAGCTTCTATTTGCCCAGGTAGATTTCTTCTCGATGCTCTTCACTAGAGATTACCAGTGATGAAAGAGGTAATTGTCTAGGAGGCTCATTTAATAAACTTAGGGGGTCCTCTAGTTCATGATGAATATGATGCAAGTAGTCTTCCATCAGACTCATATCTCCAATTATCGATTCATGTATTACTTGAATAGAAAGGCACAAATCCATCCTTGGTAAAGAGTAAGAAAGCAAAAATGTCATATCTCTTTTAATACTTACCAAAAAATTGTTACTCTACACATTTATTCATGTATGTAATAATCCCATGCCCAAGTGCAGAAGCTTACATAGAATGTATGGACCCGTAGGTATTCTAGTAAAAATGTTTCTTTAGCTCACCATATCATTTCACATGCCCCTAGGTGTGATTTAGGTGCTTACATACCACTATAACTAAGTGTATCTCTAATTATATTATCATGGTGAAATATATGATGTAGAGTAGCTCACACTTGATCCCAATACAATAGGCACTCTTTATGGGTTTACCACCACCTAGTGGCAGTGCCATCAAAAATGTGATCTAAGGACTGCATCCATTCATTTTCAGTACCATACAACTCTTTGAGGCACTAGACAAAATGATGTACTTCCATTTGTCCTTGGAATAATGGATCCTCATTAATTATTTCCAAAGGTGGTCCCTCTAATGGTCCTTTTATGGCTAAGCCCATGAGGTGCACAAATTTATGACATTTAAAGAATCGATGTGGAATGTCTTCTCTATGGATGGTGTTGCACAATCTTCCAGAGAGATCATAATCACCATGGGCCCAATAGTTATAGGCATTACTTGTGGTATCCGAGATAGACTACTTATCTACCCAACAAAGAATACCATATGGCATAGGATCATGATGGTCATCATGTCGAGCAATCACATTATATAAATTATTGATGTCTTCATCAACACTTATGGGTTCAATATAGGGTGATCCTTGTGCTTGGTCTATGGGAATTATCATGCATTATTCAACATTTTCAAAGCAAATATACTAGTTCTTAAAGCTTAAATTTGCATGATTTTCATAACACTAGGGTCTTTCAAGTAAGGTTGGATAATCATCAACCTATATCAACTCTAAAAACTCAAAATTTTATTTGAACAGAATGACAAGTATTTCAATAGTGGCATTTTTAAGGACTCCAATAGGATGTGCATGAGTCTTGTTTGTCATGAACAAGACATGAGGTGAAGGTTGTAAAGATGGACTAGAAATTTTTTTCTAGGCATCTTTAGTGAGGACATTTACTTTAACACTAGTATCCACTAGAATATCCTAGATTACCCATCCATTTATAACAACATTAACTAATACTTCTTTATCTTTTGGGGACATAAAACTAAGACTTTCTTGACATCGAGCTTGATTTAAATATCAATCTTCACCTTGTCAACTTAGCTAATCATGGGTTCCATTTGGTATGTGAGCTTGAACTTTAAACCAAGTGCTAAGCTATGGAATGATGTTTTCATCAAGAATGTGTTTGCATAGTTCTTAGAAACTATCCCTCATTATTGGAGGTTCAATTTCCCTTTGCACTATTGTGTGCTGTGTGACATCTTGGTCCTTAAGATATTGAATTTTGACTTGGAGATCATGAAAAATTACCATTGTATACTAAATAACATCCTTTTGCTAAAGCACATTAGGGTATTTCCTTGCATGATGTTCTTCCCTTCATACCTTTTCAATCAGGTTGGATGTAGGTTGTGTTTGGCCTTCTCTATGCGTGGTAATATTGAATTATTATATAATAGGTATGGTTGGTCACTCACACCATTATGGTTTGTATATATAGATCATACCTACACCTTTTTCATTTTGATCCTTTGTAATGGCTACATATATATCTGGGCATTCTTCTAATCAATGGTCATTTTTGCAGTAAGCATAGGTAGGGTATTCTAAGAAATCCCTTTGATAGTGGTCTAGAGAACCACATTTATATCAAGTCCTTGATGGAAACCTACTACCTCATCCTCATCCTCTTCCATGCCCATGATAGCCATCATTATCCTAGGAATTGACTGAAACTTGGCATGTAACACATGCTCAAGGGTCATGAATATCAATAATTCGCTGACACTCATTAGTATTGTGAGTATAAACATCATAAATTTTACAATATAAAAATCCTTTAGTATTCATGGATTTTTGTAAAATTGGGTAGGAATTAACATCATGATCATCATGATAAATCTCATAGGTTTGTTTTAGGACTACATGGATGTTTTTATGTGGGTAGTTGTTTCTTGTGTGTCCTTCAATTTCACAATCTGTACACCAAACTCCACTACATGTCTCATATGAATTATTTGCCATTAATTTTTCAAGTTGAGAAGCCATAAATGCTATTTTTGCCTCCATAAAGGGATTAATTCTAGTATCCATACTTCAAACCGTTTTAATACATAGTGCAAATTATAGAGCCTCTTGCATGTTGGTGAAAGTTCTCTATGATAGGGTCCATAAAAAGGTAGAAATAATCCATATACGAACCATTATGCATGTTAGGCAAGATTAATTTCAAATGATAGCTTAGAATTCAAAGTCTTAAAATAAGCATCATATTCCCATATGCTCTCTATAAGTCCCTATTTTATGTCTTATATCACTGATATACTCTGTCGCTCAAACTCTGAAATATCAAATTCTTGTAAAAATGCTACTATGAGCTGGTCATAGTTAACCACTACTTATTAAGGGTTAAATTTATGATACCATTTATGTGAACATTCTAAAAGGGTGGTTGCGAACATTCTTTCCTTTTGCTTAGAGGATGTGATGCCACATGCTCTCCAAATTAGTTCACACTTATGAACATGCTCAGTTACATTTTCCACCCCTTGATACTTAGGTTGGTAAAATGTCATTTCATAATAGACCATAGGAGGTTAAACAATTATTTGTTGAGAAGATCTAGCTCTTGTTTCTGAAAGGGGCCCACTTCCTCTAGTACCACCTCCTAATCCTCCTCTAGTGCCTCCACTAGTAGTACCTATGTGGGGAGGCATGGTGGAAGGGTGATTTCCTAAATTGGGGCCAATATTCTGACCTTGGCTAGATCCTCTAGGCATTCCAAGTTGTGCCATGGATTTTTCATGAAAATAAAAAAATGTAGATTAAGTGTCATTACTTGATGATCTGGTCTCAGTTTCTTGTATCCATTCAACCTCTAAATCTATACTATCTATATCCGAATTCCTTATATCCTATCCAACTTGATGACATTAGCACACACTATGGTGGGAGAGCCTAGTTGATTTGTATTGGTTTCATCTCCAATGATCCAACCCATTTCTTCACAAGATGATACTGGCAAAGGTTATGGCCCATAAGTGATGGATTCCTCACATGTGTCTAGCTCCCTGTGGCTCTTCATAGCACTTCTTGAGTATTCCCAATATCTTCATCTACCACTAATTCCCATGATCCTCTACCAAGCTTCATCATACTTCCATTTTTGTAGTGCTCAATGACTTTCTACCATGTTGAATCCACAACCCTAAATCAACCAGTAATCTCTCCTCCAACTGTGCGGCTCATGCACATGAGGTTTTAGCCGTTCATGGGTAATGTTTCTAACCCAAGATCAATAATGATATTTTTAATTCAACTGGAAATAGTGAAAGATATTGGCCCCTTGGTTCTCATAAAAAAATGAACTTGGCTTTCTTAGGACATGAATATGTGGTCACATCATATTCTAAGATGTAACTATTCTGGACACCTTTCCATCAGTAATCAATGACTCATGTCTAGGGAACTTTCAATTGTGCTAAAGTCCTTTGCCATTTTGGTGTCTATGATTGTCTTCATCTAAGGTTTTAGGATCATCCTTGAGCATATGCTATGATCCAAGAATGTAAAAGAATAGGGACCTCAAAGAATAATGTCTCATATAATGAACTATAGAGGTTGTGTTCTACCCACTGTCATGTATAAACTCTAGGCTCAATATATGGAACCACAAAATTGTCTTCAACATCGATAATCCATTCTTTAGTGTTTTCTAATGTAATGAGCTCAAACATTTTCCATGCTTGTGCTCTAGTTACTTCAGGTCCTAGCAATAGAGCCAAAATGTTGGGTTCTTTTAGTTAGTTCTACTTCAACACTGAAGCTTCTCCCCAACAAGCTAACATGCTAGCCCTTTCACGTGAGAGGTAAGTCTCACGTTCTCACTCGAAGCATGCAACAAAAGATTGGTTCTTGAAGGCTTTGTATCAAATGTTATATGTTTGTTCATATTTCATAACATACTTCCTAAAAGATTATTCATCACCCTAAATATACTACTATTATCCTTATTATCCTAGATTTAACTATCATTATAACTAGGATTACCATTACTATTTAACAATAATGGTAAAAGAATAAAAATAACCATAACTTAGATGCAAATCACATCCATCATTCAACTATTATAATAATTCATCATTCGTAACACAATATGGAAAACATTGATCTCTCATTAAGAACTTACTACATTACAAGACAAATCATTATAACTATTCTCTCAAAAAGTCCATCCTATAAATGATTACAATAGGGTTTTTATACTTTTTTTTTCCCTGACCAAGTGTCATAATTATAATTGTTATGACCAAATGGCACAAAAAATCCCAACAAAATAAGAGTTGTGGCACTTACAATTAGTTGTTCCTATAGACTTGGTCTCTGTGTCCCTATATCCTCGTTTTATGATATATCCTAGTGACCAAGTGTTTTGTTCTTTGCAGGCTAGTACAAAACCTCTGATAAATGGGGTTGAAGTGTCCCATTTTAAATTTTATTCTAACTACTCTACATCCCTCATGCTATACTTCTCATGCACTGCCCTCATCTTTCAATTTTATTTTGAGCCCCTATTCTCAGGTCCTTCATGACACATTCCCTTCTGACTGGGTCTTCTTAAGTTAGGTCTTCTACACCATTATCATTTCACACCCATCAAGTCTCATGCTATTGGATTTGTACCATGGTCTTATCATGCCATGGTTCTCCTGTACCATGATCCTCCCATACCATGTTGATACTTGTAACAAAATGGATAATGGTCCTTTTGTCTTGTCAAAATGTGGTGCCAACACTACAAGCTCAAGTAGACTGCTTTCTATGATAGAGCATGCCTTAGGTCTAAAATAAAGTCAAGAATGTCTATTGTCATCTCCCATTGATGATCAAATGGTTGATGAAGAGATCAAGCCTATAGCATCAATCAAACCTAAAAGGATATTTAAGAACATTCAATCTTGTGAGAGTATGGAGATATGGGAATCTCTTAAAGTAGCATTGTTTTAATTCTCTATGGAAAGGGGCGACTCTATTAGGCTTAATGGAGACACTCTACAGTTAGAAAAAGCATGGTGGATGTTTGGTTTGAGGGGGAGCTATTTAGGTTATTTATTGAGCCTGATCTGTGTTGAATTGGTCTTGTAATTTGAGTTCATTTTGAAAGAGGTATGCATGGTTTGAAGAGGGGAATATTGCCTTAATGCTTCATATTCTGTATGTTAAAATTTTATTACAAAGAAGGTACGTTTACAGATGATAGTTGTGGAAGACTTGTCATTAATGTCAAAAGGGGAGAAAGTCCAAGAAGGGAGTTTGACTAGACTAGGAAAGATGAGGTTGGTTAGTTTGAAGAATGTTTTTCCATCAATGACAAAGGGGGAGTTTGTTGAGAAGTGTTGTCATTGATGTCAAGATGCATGGTGTATGGGGTATGATATTGTATGTCTAACATGACAAGGAAGCTAGGCAACCTAATGTCTCTCTGATGAGAGAGAATTTTAAGGCTTGAGAAGTCATCAATAGTTTTAGCAACACTTTTTTGGTAATAGTTTTGAAGACTCAACATAGAACACAATGAGATATGAAGATCATTAGTCAATCTTTGAAGATTGTGTAAACAATTCAAAAGATGCTCCATCAAGCTATGAATATGTTTTATTAAAGCTCTAAAAAAGAGGTTATATGAGGTTGTTTGACCATGCTTATGAGGCTTTGGATCATTCAAGTGAGTCTCAGGGTAAGCATACATGGGTAATACCTACAAACCTAGTATGAAACTAGACCACCTCTAGACCCTACTTGGCCTAATGAAGTAACATGAGTTGTTGATAATACATATGAATAATAATTGATAGTGTTTGAGCATGAGAGAGGTTGTTTGAGTTTGTACATTAGGTGTTGAGAGCTTTGATAGTGGTTAGAAGGTCAACTTCAAGACCTATTGTGATTTACAGGTTAAAGGCCTAGAGAGCAAAGAGAGAGATGGTGGCCAGATAGGGTATCAGGATCAGTTTCCAAGGCAAGTGTGAGTATGTTTACATTGATAGAGGTATGTCATGTTGTTTAAAGTATGTTGACCATGTTTTAAGTCAAAATATGAAGGTTAAGGTAAGAAAAAAGTGTTTTGAAGTATATCAAGTGCACAAAATGGAGGGTTGTCAACTTGAGAAGGACTTTCAAGTGTTCATTTGTATGTGAAACCTCTAAATCAAAACTTGAGATTTTGAGAAGAGATGGGGAAGGGTCCTAGATAATATATCTAGGCATTAGTTTTGGAAATAAGGGGCAATATTTTATGAATAATTGTTAATACTAGAAATAATGTTAACCCTCTCTAAAACCCTAATAGTGACCCGATGAGAAACACATTTTTATAAAGTGATCATAACGGTTTGAAATGTATATTTAAATTATTGGGTAATGTATTCAACTCCCTTAGTCACCTCCAAGTGTGATTGGTTTGTAAGGTGAGTGGACTCTATAGGAAATGCCTTGTTTTTAAAAAAATTGCTATGACAGTAAGAGTTGATCGAGTCAAAGTTAATAAATTAATTAAGGTTGAATAATTATACTTTTATCTTATGTAAATGGTGGTTTTTTATTAGGTTTTATCCCTTATGGGTGCTAAATTTGTCATTTAAGTTGACTAGTTGCTAATAGATCTAGTGGTGCAGATAGTGAGAAAACTAGGCAGAAGTGAGAAGTTGATTAGGGATATGTTATCATGGATTAGGGATAGATAAAAATGCATGAATTTTTTTTAAAATAAATTTATTATGTTTTCATATTGGATAAATGTTTTTTATGTCAATGGTAATGATAAAAATTATGCTCATAAGTTGACCTCTCTAGTGAAGATGAGACAATGAAGGTGCAAGGTTGTGAGATTGGTCTGGAAAACCAATATTTCCATATGAATATATTATCTACCTATATGAGAATTATATAATTATAATATAGGATCATTCACATGCATCATGAACTTTTGAATGTGTCTACATATGTGTTGAAATTCAAAATCACCATGATTGATTTTCAAGGTAAATTGATAGTTTTGGGTAAGCAGGTTGCAGTGATGGGTTTGAGAATCTATGCCATGAGTTGATATATATAATGAAAATAATTAAATGTTTTATGAGTTTAATTATATATACATTATTTTCATAATATTTTAATTTAGTGTAAGAGGTTGAAACACTGAAGCCAAAATGGCTTGTTTGGCTGAATAAAGATTGTGAGAGATAAAGTCAACAAATTGGTATGCAAGACCAATAGTTGACATTAATGCTCATGATATTTTTTAAGGTTGATATAAATAGGTTATAATATCATTTTTATACATTATAATTTTTTTATTATGTTCTATTAGATGTCATAATTTCATGTTTCCATGATTATGTTTTGAGACTAGTTGATAGTTTCTGAGTGAGCTTCTTGCAGAGAAGAGTTTAAACTTGTATACCTTGAGTTGAAGCATATTATGAAGTTTTTGATAATTATAAGGTCATTTTATTTATGAATATATATATATATATATTTATAGTTATTCAACAAATTTATGTTTATGATTCAGTTATTAGAGACAAAATTTATGGGTATGCACATGCCTTATATGAACAGTACTATTGTAGTGGTTCAAGTAGTGGTTGGACCTAAAAGGTGTTATGGAGCTCATAAAATTTTGGATAAGGTCTATTTGAGTTTTTAAAAAAATAATCCTAACATATATGAAGGATAAATATGTCCCAATAGAATCATGTTTACATATTACTAGATAAACCTAATGTAATTAGGTCTCCATGAGACCTAAAGGAGAGATAATGACTAATTGAAGTAGGGCAGACCTAAAGAGACTCAAATAACATTTTATAAATGTGAATGAGGTGTATTAAGATCCATTATATGGTCAAATTAATAATATGAGAATTTTTGACAAACTAATAAGGATATGGTCAAGTGACTTGTATAAATACTAGGCAATTTTAGGCTTATTTGGAGAAGTTATGTGTGTGAAGAGTGTAAGCGAATAATATAACACTTGGTAAGTATAAGAAGGTATTATAGACCATAAAATGAGTTTATAATATTAGATATTAATATTTAATAGAGGTTATTAATATGATGATCAAGGTCATATGACCTAATCAAGTCAATAAGAGGGCTCGTTAAGCGAAGAAGACTAGGCTAGTTTGAGAGGGATAAAAGTGTGCGAAGAGCTGAGGAAGAATATTATTGTATATTGTATGAGAAATAAGGTATTATGAAGGTAATAAAGTGTTTTAGTTTTTTTAATTGGTGTTGAGTCATTTAGGGGGTTGGTGCCTCCTTGCAAGTTGGTACTTGCTAAAGCCTAGCTGAGTTGGTGCTTAACTATTTAGGGTTGGTGCTCCATGTAAAATGGGTGATTCAATAAAATTGGTGTTTGTATTATAATATTTTAATCCATTTGATTCATTAGTGGGTTTTATTCCCCTTAAGAATTTTACACATATATATTGTATTCATGTGTTTCTTGCTCTTGTGGTTTGGTGCTTATGCTTTCTAAAATGTACATGCTTGTTTAAATGATCTATGATTGCTTAAGTAAGATTGATAAAGAAAGCTTTTGAATATTTATTCACCCCCCCCCCCCCCCCCCCCCCCCCGATTCAGTCATTTTAATTCCAAAAATCATGACCCTTCTTCTTATGGGGTTTTGATTTGATTGGAAAAATAAATTTCATATCCGCACATGGTCAAAAATTCATAATTATAGCTACAAAATACTTTACCAAATGGGTGGAGGCAATTCCAATTAAATTTACTATATAAGATGACATATGTAGGTTTTTAATGACCAAATTATCTCTTATTTTGGCATACCTTTAACAATAATTATTGACAATGAATTATCATTTAAAAGTAAAAAAATGAAATGATTTAGTAGCAAGTATAAAATCAAACACAAATTTTATACACCCTATTACCCACATGGTAATGGTCAAGCATAAAAAAAAAATGAAGCCATTATCAAAATATTTGGAAAAATAATTGAATGATACTATACAGATCAGCACCAACAGATGGTGTATGCCTTATGGGCATACCACACTAGTGTTCATATGCCTACCCAATATACACCTTATTCATTGGTTTATGCCACAAAGACTATTCTACCTATTGAACTTGAAATACCATCCTTGAGTGTTTCTCTCAAAGATATCATAAAAGATAACAAGTATCGAGAAAAATGATTACATTAGTTGAAATAATTGAGTACAAAACATACACAGTCTATCAAAAATTTATGCGTCTACCAAAATCACATCAAATGAACATATAAAAAAAAGGTTCAACCACATAAATTTACTATGGGTGACCTTGTATTAAAATAAAATCAAAAGAATATCAATGCAAAAAAATAAGAAATAAAAGTTCAAACTAAATTGGTTGGGCTTGGTCATAATTACAGAAAAATTGAGAAAAGACATATATCGCTTCACTAAAATTGAAAGAAAGACTCTCAAGAACCAATGAACATTATGCATTTGTATAAATATTAAACCTAAATATTTCAAAAATACAAAAACATTCAAATAAATTTAAAAATCTAAAAATATTCAGCATTTCGATGTATTATTATCTCCTTGGTATCTATTTTGTTTGCTTTATATTATTAGATAACGTATCATATCATTTCCATATACACACATATTTCACATATATTTGAGTGTGATACAAGCATACCTAACCACATAAAATATTCACTTACAGATGTTGGACCTCTCCTCTACCTATGTCATGTAGTATACTAGGGGCATCCGTTTCTTTGATCATGATTGATACATGTTACATATCATTTATGATAATTTATACATTACCATGATTGAACTTATATACTAACACTTACACATGTCTATATCCATGCTCATATCTTTTAGTGTGCTTGATATGTTATGTTACATAATATTTTTTGCTAACACATATACAAAGACTAGTATGATATGTTTGTGTTGGTTACTTCTGCTTCATATATTTTTCACTTCTTTGAGTGTATTCTATTGCCTTCTATTGTATTAATTCTGGAAAATTTGAATATGCTTCTTGTTTTTTGGCACCTATGTTATTGTATATTGATTGGACATTTGAATATGTCATCCCTTTAGATTGTGCAATGTTTAAACATTCCCCTTGTATGAGGTCTCATTGGACCATTCTTTTGCATTACATTGAGTGCTTTTGTATGTGTGTGTTTGGTTGTTTTATAAGCTTGTAATGTTATTCTCTAGATGTTTCCATGATCAATATCATGCATCTTAGAACTTGATGTGATCCCATACTACAAGATTCATTGATATATCTACTTAGACATGTTATCCCTGTATTCTACATGATTCATACATAAATTATATTGCTACCTTATAATTTTGAGGTAAGGTACCCACTAATTTCTATCTATCTAACCTTAAAAGGGAGGCATATCAGTGGGGGAATGTCATAGAAGCATGACCTCTATATTTTTCACAATTTTTTAGATTTCAGTGAGGGCATGTCATAAAGACAAAAAATCCACACTTACATACTTTCTCAGTATCTCTAGATTTCAATGAGGGCATGCCATAAAGACATGACCTCCAAACTTGCATAATTTTTAGTTCAATTTCATGATTTAGATATACACTTGAGTCAGAATACTATACATTGCACTAATTTTAAATAGATTTAAAATAGTTTTTTAGATTTATGACACATATGATCTAGTTGAGACATATTAGAGATGCATATATCATGCTATTACACCAAAAATTGCAAATTTTTAAATTATATTATTCACTAGGATGCACTGATTACACTAGGATGTACTATTATCAAACCTTTTTTGTTATAGTAGCTGGTTAATTTTATAGGTTGAGGTGATTAAATCATTCAACCTCACTAGATTTATAGGTTGGAGAGATTAAATAATCCAATCTCACTATATTTATAAGATTAGTTGATTTAATCACTTACCCTCACAAGCTTATATATATTCATACTCGAGTTGTGCGATTGAGATATAATGATCTTAGTGACTATGTCACAACTCATCCCTTACACTAGATTGGGGCATAATACCTTCCAATCTCCCTTTTCAAATTTTTAAGGTTTAGGTCTAAACCTCTTCGAGTTCTAATGCTTTATAATGAAGCATATTTATCAAGTCAAAGAATCAAGAGACAACATGTTTGAATCGACACATATGTGTACTCCTTACTTGCTCTCTTTCTTTTAAAGCATTTCAATTATCATTTCTCATAACCATTATTTAAATCCCTTGCTCTATCATTCTTGTTCTCTATTCCCTTTGTAGCTATTTAAACATCCCCATTTCAATCAATGGTTAAACAACCTTTATATTTCCTTATCATTTCTCACTTCATGTTGATTTTTTAATCTTAGATTAATCATATTAGTTTATATTTTATATTCTAATAATTTTTTCATGTTCAATACTCAATTTTACTTAAAAATTTAATTCCCCAACTACCCAATACTACAACACTTCATTGTTATCTCTTTAAATGGTAACCATGTATGTAATATATACATTATATTCTATATTGTTAATGATGGTTCATGGAGTGTGACACAAAATGTTGAGGTAAAAATTCTTACACAGTTCTAACCAAAAATGTATTGGAATTATTTCATGGATTATGGAAATATTATCTCTTCCATTCCAATTATTTCAATTTTTAGATTATATGTATTGGTTTACAATATAACATGATCTTGGTTATAAGTCATACACCAACAAAACACTCAAATTGGATTCAAGAAAAGGTAAGGTGTGTTATACATAGCCAGGTATGTATTTATTTATTTTAAACTATTAATTTCATCTTTATACATTGCTAGATTAAAATAAGATAAATGTAGATACTAAAATTGAATATTTATAATATATGAGTCTTCTACATTTGACAAATACCAATCATGGATATACCTTTTAGTTCTAGACCTCCCTACTACCAAAAAAATCACATTCACCATCTCATTATGCAAAAATACTCATCTCTTAGTTCAATCCATAACATTCTGATGAAACAAGTTTCATATTGTACATAAAGTTTAAACCTTGATAAACATATTTCATTGTCAGTTTTAGATCCATACCTATTTTCTAATCTTTTACACACCACTGGTCACAGAGAGACACTACTGTCGATGGTAGTGTCCAAATCCTTATCTAGTGTCCAGTTTCCAAAAGTCATCTAAATTAAAAGTATTTCAAAACCTATGGGTCAGTTTATTTGTCTTATTGAACCCTATTATTAGATATTTTAAAAATGTGTGGTATAAATACAAGTCCAAGCCTTCTCATTTATCATCTAAAAAATAAAAAACAAACACCTAATAAATTTTAGTCAATCAAATTCACAACCCATATATTCTATTTTGTTCATCCCTATTTTCATATGAAGCATAGGAGTTGTGATCTAGGAATTTGACTCAAGAGAGGATGGTTAGTATGGTGTTAGTTCCAAAATGAAAACAAAGTGAAATAAACACACTAATAACATAACATATTTAGGCCTAGACACTAGGGAGAGCTTAGTTAACAATCATGAATGAAACACACAACTAAAATGTAAAAGAAAACTCTTTTACCTTCCTTGGATGCTCTAAAATGCTTGTTATGGTGGCTTGCTCAGCTTGTGCTCATGAAGTCCTTGGAAATGGAAGCTTGACAACCTCCATTTCTACTTGACACCTTTGGCTTGTGGCTTGGCTTAGCTTGGAATCAATTTGGCATGGTAACACTAGTTGCATGAAGATTTTGGAACCAATCCTACATTATAACTTTGCACAAATTAAGCTTAGAAATGATGTTGTGAGGCCTCTTATTTATAAATTTTTGGATTTGATCATAATCAACCTCAATCGTCCATCTCAAGATTGAGATGTGTGGTTGAGGATTAATTCAATTTTGTAATTAAAATTTGTAATTATCCTCATCATATAATTGGAAGAAGGGTAAATTAAGAGGCATAAAGGGCATCATGGAAGTCATTGATGAGGCATGGAGGGCATGAACCCTGATATTTGTGACATTTATGGCCTAGGGATGTCTTCCCAATAAATGAGGTCACTTGATGATGCAGATATTCAATATTCATTTCCATAGGCAGTTATAATCATTAGACCCCTATTATGGCAAACATGATAAAATTAGTCAAGGATGATGATAGCTTAACACAGAGGGTAATGATAAATTACAACAACCTACTAGTAGGGATATGCTCATCTGAACTAATAAAGGTTGAAATTCTTTCATGGTTAATTACTCTATTTGGGATATGATTAGGAGTGGAATCAAGATGTCAGTGCTGAAGAGATGTTGCCATTACTGAATAGACTTCTTAAAGCTGAGCTTTGTTATAGCATGTGATGGTAGGATTTATGATAGAACACCATAAAGACTTGGTCAAAATATGCATAAGGACTGACTCCCGTAATCCAATACTCAAAAGAAAATAATGCACCAATGATAAAAACCATGATGACAATGTAAACATATGAATAAAGATGGAATCAAGTATAAGTGTGGGCAAAGAATCACCTAATGAACAAACATAAACTGAATCAAGGCAACAATGTTGAAAGCAAACAAATAAATAGATAAACAAACAACATAAATAGAAATAAACAAATGAATAATACAATAAAAACCTTACGAACATTGCCCCTTGAAAATAGGTGACAACTTAAAAAACAAACAAAATTGGAGAATAGAAGAAAAGGAATGGGGAGGTTGAGATATCTTCATATGTACTAGGCAAGTGGATGCTACCTACATAGTTATATGGATATAATATCTAATAAAAAACTTCAAGCCAAATGTAGTTCTCCAAGGGAATTGGGAAGAATGTGATAATTAAGGAAAACAAATGGAATGGATGTGATAAAAGAATAGAAATGGTCTTAAAAAATGGCAAGTGCGTGAGAGAAAAAGGTCAAGAAGGATGGGGAAACTAAATGATAAGTGATTTACTTATAACTTAGTAAGGGTTCCCAGAATCTTTAAGGAAAAAAAGTGGTCAATGTTTTTGTTCTTTTCTAATGATTTTTAAATATTTTAAGAAGTTTTTTGGAGTGTCACAACTCAATCGAGAATGATGAGATACTAAATGGTTCAAGCTCACAAAATTGTGAGAGCGTGGCTTAGGTTGCTCTCAAAATGGTAAGAGCATTCAAACTTAGGTTGCTCGTAAAACAGTGAGAGCATGGCTTAGGTTGCTCATAAAACAACAAGAGCATGGGGAAAAGGGTGACTGAGCTGACCTCAACAAGTATTGAGTACTGCCTACATAGTCTCAGAGTAGGATCTCAAGTCATTATAGTTCTACCACTTTAGCGAAGGAATTCAATTAGTGTCGCAGCCAATTCAAACAAAACAAGCATAGTTAGTAGAAAGGCACAATGTGGCATAGGAAGTGGAAATTTGGTATGTCAAGGCATAGTATTTACCCTAGTTTTCCCATAAGTGGTTATAACTAAGACACAATGATATTGATCAATGATACTAATTTACCCAAAGGTGATTATAATTAGCAGCAAGACTAGTGGTAAGAAAAGACTAACAAATAAATGATGCAACTGTCGAAACTTCTATCACACTATCCCAAAATATGATCTCTATTTAAAGTACTTAAATAAACTAATGAATTGATCAAATATATCGATTCTAAAATTGCATAATGAATGATAAAAACCAATGTCAAACGAGCTAGGTTTTAGAACAAACTGGCTTGATAGGTCGAAAGCAGAAAGTAGATATGGCAAAGAGGATGGATAAGAATGGTATGTGTATAAATAAAAATAGTGACATAAAGGTATAACTAAAATAGTCCTTACAGATAATATAACTTAGCACTTAAGCATAGTACCACTTGAGATCAATAATATTCATTGGCTCTAGAAGTTCATTGCCATCTAGCGTGGCAAATTGTATGTTCCTTGTCCATAATCTGTAGTGATGATAAAAGGCCCTATCCAGTTTGGTTTGAATTCCCTTTATGTTTCTTCTTGGCCATGGTATTCTTTTGGTTTTATTTGAGAACAAGATCACCAAGTTCAAATTTTATATACTTCACATGCTGATTATAGTGGCCTTTGAGTTTATTTTGATATTCTTGAATATTGTTGAGTATAGCTATGCATTTCTCATCAAGTAGATCTAGATTTTACATGTGAGCTACTCGATAGTCATGATCATCCATGACATGCTTGAAAGAGATGTGTAGTGAAGGAAATTTGACCTCAATGGAAAGGATGGCTTCAGTACCATAAATAAGTGAGTATGGAGTGGCTCCTGTGGGGGTATGATAATTTGTATGGTATGCCCAAAGGGCAGGGAATATCTGGAGGTGACAATCATGACCAACATCATTGACAATCATTTTGAGAATGTTGACAATGGTTTTTTTAGATGCCTTAGCGTAGCCATTACCTTGAGGGTAATATACTATAGAAAAGTGTTGTGTGATGTTGTATTCGATACATAACTGGTATACATCTTTGTTCTTGATCCTCCATTATCAGATATAATGTCATGGGGGATACCATAGCAGTGGATGAGATGGTTGAAGATGAATTTGAAAATTTACTTTCTAGTCATGTAAGTGAGGGGTATAGCTTCAACCCACTTAGTGAAATATTCAATGGTGGTAAGGATATGTTTATGGCCATTAGATGAAGTGGGGTTAATCTTCCTAATGAGGTCAATTCCCCATGTAGAAAATGGCCATGGTGTCAACATTGATTTCAAATTTTTTGCTGGGGCATGAATCAAATTAGCATGCCATTGAAATTTTTCTCATTTATTTACATATGCAGTGGCATCTACATCCATTGTGGGCCAATAATAACTAGTATGCAAGAGCTTTTTGGATAGGACTACCCTGCTAGAATGGGCTCCACATACTTCATGAACTTCTCTTAATGCTAATGTAGACTATGCTGAAGTTAAACAATGAAGCAGAGTTACATCAACACTACGATGGTAAAGAGTA
Organism: Torreya grandis; assembly: GCA_037957365.1. NCBI lineage: Eukaryota > Viridiplantae > Streptophyta > Pinopsida > Cupressales > Taxaceae > Torreya > Torreya grandis. Next base: position 1,017,887 of record JARHVA010005163.1, read on the forward strand.
GATCCAAGTAAAGTATAATGAGTGGAATGATGAATGAAGGCTTTGGTTTTTTTTGAGATAGGCTAGGTGGTAGAACTTGGTCATGAAGGTAGTTGTAAAGGTCTAAGTACTAGATAGAATTAAGACCAAAAATATCATAAATCATGGCAATGATTAAAGGTTTATGAGCTGGTGCTAACAAATTCTTGATGAGGAATTGATACTTTTTAGCTTTATCTATTTGTTGAATTAGAGAGCCAATAGTAGCCATGGCATCTATAGTTCTATTACTATCCCTCAGTATATGTTCAAATTAAATGTTGGAAATTTGCTTTTTAAGAGTGTCAACCAGGGCTTTATATGAAACCAACTTGTCATCTTTGGTCTGAAAATGATCTGTGACCTGATTAATGATTAACTGAGAATCACCATAAACTTGAAGATGAGATATATTCCAATACACTGCTTGTCAAAGTCTTACAGCAAGTGCTTCATACTCGGCCATGTTGTTTGTACAAGGAAAGTTGATTCTAAATGATTTAGGGATTAAATCCCCCTGTGGTATAATAAACAATAGGCCTACCCTCGATCCATGTGTAGTGAATGAACCATCAAAATATAGCTTCTAGGGTTGCTCCTCAAGGGGTGTATTAATAACGGTCATGATGGATTCATTAGGAAATATAAATTTGAGTGGCTGTATGTCCATGAGGGGTGCTTTAACAAGTTGATCTGTAAGAGCTTGTCCCTTGATTAATTTCTTATTGACATACTCTATGTCAAACTCACTAAGAAGCATGATCCATTTAGTCATTCTACCTTGCAAAGCTATTTTAGATAGTAGATACTTGAGTGGATCTACTTTTGAAATGACCATGGTTTTATTATTCAACATGTAATGATGCAATTTCTGAGTTGTGAAAACCATGGCTAGACAAGCTTTTTTAATAGGTGCATAGTTATGTTCATATGTAACCAAGGTACAACTTAGGTAATAAATAACATGCTCCTTTCCATTATCATCATGTTGAGCCAAGAGTGCCACCAGAGCATAATTGGTAGATGATAGGTATACCAAGAATGGCTTTCCTGTCATAGGTAGTAATAAAATAGGTGGATTAACAAGATAGTCTTTGAGTTATTGAAAAGCTATTTGGTAGTGATCATCCCAGTGAAATGTAACTCCTTTATGTAAAAGGTGTGTAAATGGACAGAACTTATCTTCCAACTGAGAGATAAAGTGTCGAATGGACTGGATCCTACCTTGCAAACTATGAAGTTGCTTCAAATTAGTTGGTGGTGGCATCTCAGTTATGGCATGGAATTTAGCTGGATTGACTTAAATACCTCTATGAGACATGATGAAGCCAAGTAATTTTCTTGAAGTTATACCAAACGCACATTTCTTTGGATTGAGTTTGACTTTGTACTCTCATAGTCTTTCAAATATCTTACGCAACACTGCTGGATGGTTAGCTCTGGTCTTAGATTTTCTTAATATGTCATCGACATAGTATTTAATAATATCATGCATCATATCATGGAATATGATAGTCATGGCTCTTTTATATGTAGCTCCTATATTCTTAAGGCTAAATGGCATCACCTAATAGAAAGATGTTCTCCATGGAGTGGTGAATGTTGTTTTATGCTAATCTTCTGGTGCTATTTTGATCTAATTGTATCTTGAAAAGCCATCCCTGAGTGAAATCATTTCATAACCTACAATGGAGTCAATGATCATGTCGATATTAGGCAATGTAAAATCATCCTTAGGAAAAGCTTTGTTGATGTCTCAAAAATTAGTATAAATTATGATTCCTTTAGGGTTTTTGCTAATAGGTACTACATTAGAGATCCATTTAGAGTAGTCAATGGATCGGATATATCCTACTTCTAAGAGTTTCTCCAACTCTTTATTTACCAATATAGTAATGTAAAGATGCATCTTATGTAGCTTTTATTTTACTAGTTTAGCATTAGGATTAACCAAAAGGTGGTACAAAACCAAGGCGGGGTCTAATCCTGCCATGTTAGAATAAGACCATGCAAATATATCCACAAACTCTCTCAATAGATCTGTAAAAATGTCGCATTCCTCCTCAGTGAGGGATGCGCCTAATTTTATCCATTTTAGGTCTGATAGAGTCCCAATGTTCACCTCTATTGTATCTTCGACTAGGAGGGTCAAACTATCTTCTAGGATAGTAGGCAATGACTTGAACTATTGAACTATGTCAGGGTCCTCTGTTAGGACTTGCTCTTCAACTTCTCCTAGGCATGATGAATTTAAGTATTCTAATGGGATATTTGCCCATGTAACAAAAATAGTCATAAATTCTTGGAGAATTTGATCAAATACTTGTCATTTCTCAAAATTGAACTCAGATCTGCAGGCAAGTTCATTTTTGGTGGTCTCCTAGTCTAAATTCAAAGAAGAATGGACACTCCCATCTAATGACACTTGAAATAGGTTTTTACCACTAGACTGGCCTTTATTTTTACTTTTTCCTGGTCAAAAAGTGCCTCAAAGAGGTTTTCACTTTGGGACCTCAATGTTTTATTTATTTGTTTTTGGCTAAGGGTGTTCACTTGCTCTCCAAAATGGACTTTAGGATCTAATGTGATTGAGAATATTGATTTGTGATCTCCCAATGGAACATTGTCTCTAAGGCCTAAGAAATCACAGAATACCTCATCATTTTGGAACTCATCAATCAACAAACTAGATTCTTATTGGTCCCAATCTATCAGCTGGTGATAATATAATGGCAATGGATTGTGATGAATAGCTTGGGTAAGGGTAAAAATGGCATGGTTATCAAACAGGTTGGTTTTAGCTAGGTTATCGAAGGTAAGGCTATGATCAGACTCTGCTTCTCTATCAGCATCATAATCACTAGTCGCTAGTGATGGAGTTTGAATAAAATATGTGGGGTCACCCCCAGGTGGTTTAAATCCCAATCCATAAGGTCTTTCATACTTAGTCATGAAAATTGGCTCGATGGTTCCTTGCTGATTTGGTCTAGGGCCTCTTCCTTAATAATTGTGATACTCCATGATCCTATTGGGAATAGGATACTTTATATTTTTATAAAAATTAGCTTGGTCATCATTTCATAACCATGATTCATCTCCTTTAAGAGGGTTAGGTCTTAGGCCAGATGTTGATACAAATGTGACAGGTTCCTTATCTTTGTTTTTTCATTGCCAATGCATACGTGGAATGACTTTAGGTCACCCAAAGGTTTTCAAAATTTGAGGAAGATTGGTGATATGAAATGTATCATGGGTCACATATTCTCTTGATCCATTATCTAAAATGGTGAAATGATTAGAAGCTTCAGGAGGTGGCATGTGGGAAAGGGAATCCAAGGTATTAAAATCTATGCAATTATCTAATGAAGGATAAAAAATATAGCTTTTCCTTTATCTTACTTGAAACTTGGATTCATATCGTACTGATAATTATAGATTTGAAACTCAACCTCAAGATGCCTGTAGTGTTCATATTGGTGAAAATCGTCTGGAATATTCACCTCCATCTTTGAGTGGGAAAACTTGATGCATTAGTGCAGTGTTGACGGGACTACATGAATATCATGTAACCAAGACCTGCCTAGAAGTATGTTGTATGATAACTCAAGATCCAACATATGGAAAAGTGTATCATGGGTTAAAGCCCCAATAATAATTGGCAAACTAATAGTACCCTGTGACTCCCTTTTTTGATTATCATAGGATTTAATAGTTATTGTTTCTGACTGGAGATCTATCATTGTGTACCCAAGAAGCTTGATGAGCTTGAGAGACACTATGTTGAGGCTAGAACCATTGTTGATAAGGACACATTTCACTTTATGTCATCTGATACAAACTTCTATGTATAATGAGTTATTATGGAACATGCCAAGGGAAGACATATCACTTTGGTTGAATGTGACTGGTTGAGCTAGAGTTAGGTGTCTAACCAAAGCTTGAAATTTATCAGGGGATATGTCACTAGCAACAATAGATTGGGTCAAAAACTCATTCAAGATGTTTTTGTGGATTATTGATGTCTGCAACAAATCTAAAATAGAAATTTATGCTGGTGTCTTCTGCAATTATTCCACAATATCAAACTTTTTGTCTTGGTTAGTAATGAATGGTTTATTTTGAGGCTAAATGATTGGTTGGATGATAGGCAAAGTGGTGAATGGTTGTGGGCCTAGGATAGTAATCTTTTACCTTCGAGTTATGATTACACAATCAAGATTAAATACTAGACCATTATTGCTAATTGATGCTGGCAATGGTGTGGGACTAGATAGGACAAGTATTGGTTGTCGATGCACTTGTATGTGGTCACATGGCAAGGATAAGTTATCATTATAAGATCCAAAAGGGGAAGTCCTAGTTTGTTGGTTTGCCTGTATGCACTCCCAGGTCAAATAAGGATTATCCATGTGATTTGGCTGAATATTTTTGTTTAGAAATGGTCTAGGCTGATTAGTACTTGGTTTAGGATTAATGGAGATGGTATTAATGCTAACCCCTGTAATATGACCTACAACCCTATTGTTGTCATGTGCAACTGCATGGTAGATTTGTTGGTTGTTACTATCTTGACCTTGGTTTTGTCCATTATTTTGTCTTTGTGGATTCTACTACTGATTTTGTTGGTTCCACTGGTTCGGCCTTTAATTTTGATATTATTGATTTTGCTGTTGTATTGGCTATTATTATTGTTGCTGATTATTCTACTACTGTTGATTGTTATGTCAAGGAAAGGGGTTTTGATAGATCCCAAGATTTTGATTGGAAGTGGAAGCACCATTATCTAGTTTTAACTCTCCATTCTCCAACATATTTTCAATTAAATGCTTGATTTGGACACATCTTCGTAGATTATGCCCGTTGACTCGATGATAGTCACACAATTCATTTTCATGGTACCAATTAGGGTAAGGAATGCCTTGCAGATAATGCTTTGGTATGGGCCAACTAATAATATTAGTGACAATAATCTTGAAAAATATAGACTCAATAGGTTCTCCTAGGTCACTAAAGACACGACGTGTAGGGATGGTTCTTATAGGAGGAAGGGTTTGCAATGGTAAATGTTGTTATATTTGTTGTGTAGGTCTTGGTTGTTGCACTTATGGCATTGGTTGGAGTGGTTTCTAGGTAGTAGTAAGTTGAAAAGGTGGTGAAGATGATGTCTACATAGTTTGGACATGATGAGATTCGGTTACTCCATTTCCCATAACATTCCTATTACAGTTTAATTACTTTGGTCTTTCTTGATTATTGGCTTGTGTTGGTTATGATGCTTGCACTTGATTAGGATGTTGGTTATTTCCATGATTGGTACCTTGATTTTGATTAGTTGAATTAATCTTGATGACCCTTTTATTGATGAGTGCCCTCTCGATCAACAAACCTTTATAAATGATCTCTTTGAATGTATGTGCACATTGAAGTTCTAGATGATAGGCTATCTCACTTTGCAAATTTTTAGTAAACACATCAACTAATTGTTTATCTAGTAAAATGTGGGTGAAAAGGCTTGCAAGGGCTCTCCATCATTATAAATAACTTGCAAAACTCTCTCCATCTTTTTTCTTTGCTTGTGTCAGGTCCACTAATGAAATCTCATGCTCAAGATTATAGGAAAAGTGCTACACAAATTTATCAAAAACATCATCAAAATTTGTTATTGAATTCTTGAGAAACTTTAAAAACCACTCCAAGGCTTGTCCAGTTAGTCTCCTTGGAAATAATAGCAAAAGGTATATGTCACTTAATGCCATTGTTGGCATAAGACAAAGAATTTGGTCAAATGGGCCTTAGGGTCACCTTTCCCTTTATACTTATCAAATTTGGGTGATTCGTATATTGGAGGAAATGGTATATGCAAATACTCCATATTGAATAGATAGGAATACACGTCATCTAGTTTGAACTTCTTAGTCTGCTTCCCCACCTGAATGGTAGCAATCACATCCTTCATCTGTTACAATTCTTGGGATAGGAAACTAGAAGGGATATTGGTTTGAGGGAAAATGTAGGTTTGGATAGATGGTTGGGAGGTCACAAGTGGAACACTTTAACTAGGGTATGATGGAGACACTCTTTGGGTAGATTGGCTTGGTTGGGGAATGGATCAGGAATATGTATAGGTGGATTGGGATGTACCTGAAATGCATATTTGGCTACATGATATTCTAGTTTGGGTTGATGATAAAGGTTTGAATCGTAGGATTTTGTGGTTGGGATGAAGGGATATAACTATAATGTGCCTATTATGGTTGAAAAGGGACATGCTATCGAATAATCAAACCTTGTTGTTGAGTAGGAACTTGTGGACGAGGACCCTATCTTTGAATTTGTGGCACATTTTGAACCAACAGTTGTCTAGTAGGTACTTGAGAAATATGGGGACATCTTGTGAAGAAGTGAAAGCCTATTGCATAATTGACATCTATCGCTGATCAATATTTGCATGTTATTGATTAGTCATTACATGATTTTGAATTGGCATATTAGTCTATGACTAAAGAGGTATGTTCATCATTACCTGGCGAGGTAGAATATTCATTTCCCTTGATTGAGGTGGCAATGTATTCATCTTTTATTGCATTGATATACTAGTTTGTGTCTATTGTTGTGGAATACCACTTGCTACTTATTGAGGGGGAGTAGGATTCATCACATTCTGTCATTAAGGCATAAAATTAGCCATCGTTGGATTATCTAATCCTGTAGGTTGTACACTTGAGGAAGTGACTAGTTGAGGCTAGGGTACATAAACTCTTATTCCTTGGTATGATGATGTGCTCATGGGATTAGATATAGGCATACATTGTTGGCTAGTTGTTTGTGCATTAGTACCACTTTGATCAAGATTGGATGTTTTTTGCACATTGTCTAATACATTTGGCTCATTATTTAGTGTAGAAGCTGAAGACACTTCTTCAATAATTGGCATATGTATCAAGTTATCTATCGAAGTAGTTTGTACAAATGGGTCAAAACTCAGATTTTCTTGTCTAGTTAATTCCATCAACACTCCTATTGAAGGTACTAGGTCAATGAGAGACTTACTTACCATGTTCATTTGATTAAAATCATGTGCTAAATTCAGGTAAGTTTGGTATGCTATTTGTATTTGGTTAAAGTGATCTTCCATGATGTTTTTGTCTTGATTGGATATACTGGGGTCTTGGTATGTTGTTTGGACTAGAGCCATAAGATCTCTAGAAAAAGCATGTTGCTTGTAAATGACATTATGGGGCACTCTTACTAGAATTGGTAAATTTTCATGGGGGAAGTTTATGGGAAACTTAGCCCCTACCTCTATAGCCCTAACCAAAATCTCATCTTTGTTCTCTAAAAAATGTCGCTTAAACAAAAATGGATCATACGAGGAAGCTAAATTAGTATAATATGGCTGTTGAAGTACTAGCTCATCCATTGTGGGTATTGTAGCTAAGTATTGTGCAATTTTTTCTTGGTCCTATTCTGTGTAAGGTGGTGTGTTAACCAAATAGTTAGCCAATGGATCTTGGCTTTGTGCCCCTGATTGAGTATTATAAGAGGGATAAGAATCCATATCATAAGTAATGTTATATGCATAGGGGTCTTGCACCATTTATTCCTACATAACTACATTACTAATCCCTAGATTATACATGAGTCCACCACGAGTGTAGGAATACATGTTTGGATCCATAATCAATGTTTGGTAATAAAAGGTCAAAGATTTATACAAACTCTAAAAAGGATAGAATCTAAAACAAATGATGCCTTCAACTGGGTCTAGATTTGTCAAAAGGATCAAAAGGTTTATGCAAATATTTGTGAGGAAATAAGCTAGCATAAAATATCTAACATTTTACTGTTCACACAAAGATGAGCAAGTAAATGGACTGAAAAATTGAAATGTCAAACTCTAAGGTCGAAGTGTTTCAAATTAGTCTACTCTAAGAAATTAAAATTTGCTAGGTCTTTTGGCCAAACACGACATCAAAAGCTAGGCTCAAACAAGGCATGTGCTAAGACTCTTGGCCAAACAACATCAAAAGCTAGACTTTGAAAATAGATGAAAGTTTTAATCTAATGGATTTGAAACACTTATAACAAACACTAGGCATTCGATTCTTGGACATAAACTTGGTCAACAAGGTATAAGGTATGAAACAAAAGGCACTTTAGCAATAGTTTATTTTCTCATAAATAATGGTTTAAAACTTGGTTTTTTTGACAAACAAGCTAGACAAAGGTGAATAGTATAACTGTGCTTTAGACAAAGGATCAAAAGTACACTTGGATCGGTCTGAATATGTAGGAACAAATTTGGAATTCTATGTAAGAAGGTCCATGAAACAACATTTGAAATGATTTGGGTAGCATAACAATGCTATACTACCCAAAAGGTGTGACAAAAAGGGTTTGCTTCAAAAACTTTCTAAGGAAAAGGTGCTCTCCTACAATTTTGATAGCATAACAATTCTTTTCTTAACTCAAAAATGTTGTGGTGCATAGACTTAGAGTGCAAGTATTTAGCACAAAATAGCTTAAGTCTATCAAGTGATGATAATGATTATGAGTCTAAAATGACCTTCAACCTAAATTAGAAATTAAACCTAAGTTCTCTCAAGTTTAGTGCAAATGGTGAATCCACTTAACACATCAACCCTATGAACTTGTAAAGGTATAATTTTGAATTTAAATTATAAGTGAAGGACTTAAATAACTTTGGTAAAGGTCTAGACTCAATTGAGCGGTATAATTGCACCAAAGTGGATGATATGACTCTCAAGTTTTTGATGACTTTTGAACAAGGCAAATGGATGATCTCATGTGGGCAGCATAATGCCTCTTTGTTCAAAGAAAAATAAGGACCATGTTTTTGGTTTGAGATTGTTTGTTTACACCAAGTTTTGACTCCATGCAAGACTTTAATCTAGGACAAGACCAACTAATTAATCGCCCTTAGATCCTAAACTAACAAGGTTGTTTGGTACTATTGGAATCCATCAATATATGTCATTTGAGAGGATTTTAATTGTTCATCCAAAAGTAACTGCACATAATATAGTAGGGTTTTTACACCCCTCTTCTCTCAAATGACATTATTACGACATGGACCTTGAGGTGCACCTTACACCAATAATACTGCCATGGCAAGTGGGGATTTGTTTAAAATATAACAAGTTTTCGAATGATCTAGGGGAATCAATTGCACAATACTTTCACGTCAAACAATGCAAAAGCAAAGCATAGATTTTAGGTCCATATCACTTAGCTTGTTGAAAAAGGGTCTAGTCCTTTTTGAAACCACCACATCCTGCTGTTCGCTCAGTGTAGTGTGATGTCCAAAGTGCCAATACGTTTCGTGTGCAACTCTAAAAAATTCAAATGAAGTCAATGCTAGGAGATGAAACCCTAGGTCAAAGCTTTCCTAAAGAACTTGCGGGAGGTGATGAAGTCCCCCTCACAAGCCAAGATGCATAAATAAATAAAACATGAAAATAGAAAGGCTTTAGGGTCATTTTCAAGGTCACCCAAACTTTGATGAGTTTTTATGGAATGCTTAGATGAATTTTTTTCTAAGCCTTGGACTATGCTACTTATAATAGGAATGACTCTTTTGATTCCAAGGGTTCCCTATAGGGGACAAATGGAAGATCATACATGCAAATTCCTCTTTTTGCCAAATAAGATTAATCTAATCAACTATTGCAAACAAGAATTAACAAGTGTGTTTAATTTTAAACCCAAATGAAATGTTGGTGGTGTTCATTTGACCCCTTGGTCTTAGTTGTAAACTTTGAAAACATTCACCAAAAACACTTAAATTCTTTGTTAATCACCAAAACAAGGTTCCTAATCCATTTTAAAGCATACAAAGGTGATTTAAACATGTATTAAGCCAATTTTAAACTTGATCTTATAACAAAATTGTTAGAATATCCCTTAGCTTTGAAGCCCTTTTGAATTTGAAATAAGCAACTTTGAAAAAGTAGGTCTTCGATCTGTGTTTTTTGAAAAACACAGTGATTGACGTCGATCAATACCACTGATGTTGGTTACAGGCAACTGTGATCTAACTAATGTCAGTTCTACTGAATGACATCAATTAAGTCAAGTAATTGATGTTAGTATTTCTATCGATGTCGGTTACTGTGTAAAAACTATGGTAACTAAAAATGGAAAAATAAAGTTAGAAAATCAATTTACAAGAGTTTTAAGGACTAAAATGATTTTTTTAAAATTACAAAAGGATCTCCTTCAGGTGTAGGATGCGTCTAGTCCCATTGGGTGTGCCATTATGTGATTTAGAAATTTGGCTCAAGAGAGGATGTTTAGTATTGTGGTAGTTCTATAATGAAAACAAAATGAAATAAACACACTAATAACATAACATCTCTAGGCCTAAACACTAGGGAGAGCTTAGTTATCAAAAGCAAATGACAAGCACAACTAAAAGGTAAGGAATAAAAATATAAGAATTCCTTTCACCTTCCTTGGATGCTCCAAACACCTTTGTAATGGTGGCTTGTTCGGCTTGTGCTTCAAGAGTTCTTTTTCAATGGAGTGTGGCTACCTTCATCTCCTCTTGGCACCTTATGGCTTTGGCTTGGGTTGGATTGGAATAAATTTGGCATGGTAACACTAGTTACATGAAGCTTTTGGAACCAATCCTACATTATAACTTTGCACAAATTAAGCTTAGAAATGATGTTGTGAGGCCTCTTATTCATAGATTTTTGGATTTGATCAGAATCAACCTCAACTGTCCATCTCAAGATTGAGATGTGTGGTTGAGGATTAATTTAATTTTACAATTAAAATTTGTAATTATCCTTATCATGACATTGGAAGAAGGGGCAATTAAGAGGCATGGAGGGCATCATGGAAGGCATTGATGAGGCATGGAGGGCATGAATCCTGATATTTATGGCATTTATGGCCTAGGGATGTCTTCTCAAGAAATGAGGTCACTTGATAATGCATATATTCAATATTCATTTTTAAAACAAATTATTCAACAAGTTTTCATGGAATTTTTGATTAGGCCTTGATTTGGGTTAATTAGCTCTTAGACATGATTAAGCACATTGTGCACAAATTACTCAAATTGATTAGAATGCCTTGTTATTGGTCCTAAATTTGACTGGATTTGAATTGAAAGTGCATGTCAAATGTGTTGGATGCGTATTCTCATTTAGAATGTTGCCAACAACAAATAACAAAGGCATGAGTCTTGTGTAAAAGATTTGATGGGAAAGCGCAGTTCAGAGCATGTAAGTGTAAAATTGGCATTTTGACTCAAAATGAACTAATCAAAGTTAGCTAGCCCATAAATTTCATTTTCCCATTTAGGGATACCCTAGCTAAAATCAGCACTTAAATATATCATTTTCACATCATTTTGCATGTTTTACTGTTTTTAGGCCAAATTGTGTATTTTGGATAGAAATTGGTCAAAAGCTTGGTTGGAGGTTATCGACGACCAATTTTAGGTGTCTACAGGAGTAGTCATAATACATGTCTGAAACATTCAAATAAAATCTTATAAATGATATTTGTCAAATTACAAGCTAGATCACATCATGCATTTTCATATAGTATATTTCACCCTTATGCACACACATTCTCACACATGGGAGAATTACATAAGTCTGAAGTCTTCCTTGGAGTATTGGTTATGTAAGCAATGCTCTGTGATAAAGGGGTCATTGAGGTCAACTCAACACATTGAGCCCACTAACCCATTTTTAGAAAACTCATTCTAAGGGTGAAGAGTTAGGGTTCAATCTATTGACAAAGAGTGATAAGGTCTCTATCCTATATCTAAATCATCAACAAAAAGGTGACACAAAATACAAAAAAATGAAGTTGGTCACATCAAGATCTAATCATTATTTTGTACTAGATACCTGTGTCATAGTCAGACACTAACATTGACGATAGTATCCAGCTTTGATGGTAATGTCTGTAGCTACATAAGTATAATTTTCTAAAATCTGACAACTGATCTAGAATACTGATCCTATATATTTTTCACCTATTTCTAGTCTTGATTTGTTTACACATGGTAAAACCAACTATGTGTCATTTTTATTTGGTATTGCAATCAATTGAACATCTTTCTAATTTGATACTTTCTATATTTAACATATCTTAGTATCATAATTTAGAATATTCATTTATCCTACTCTATAATTAATTGACTTGCTATAAATTAGTTTATCACCCTTGCGTTTGAACTATTTATATATTCTTAACTCTATATTCCACATCTAAAATTTAGTGTTAAACAACACCACAAAAGTTTTTTCACATCATGATGGCTAAAAAATAAATAAAAAAAGATGAACACAACTCTAAGCAAGTCTTGCTTTATTTCTAATCTAAATAACTCATAATTGAACTTAGATTATATGTCCATAAATTAAGTAATTAATTCATAATACCATGGTGTACAAATTAAATAACATATTAATATTTTTTCAATAAATAACATTAACTATTAACTAGAAACTGCACAAAGAAAGTGTAATGTAAACACCAATAAACAAAAAAAAAATCTTACACATGGTTCAAAACTAAAGGAGGTGAAATACAAACAATATTATAGGAAGCTGCTTGACACAAAGGATTTAAAAATTGGTTTTATTTCCATATGATTAAGAGATGTCAAGGGTTAAATCAAACAAAGATAGATTGTGATACATGTGATTAATTAAGAGGGAGCTCTAACGTGGAATATAATCTTTACTCTTATTTTTTCCTGACGTGGATGTATGCACTATCTTAGATTTTTTCAAATCAATCAAAAGAGAAATGAGGCAAAATATGAAGGTCTTGTAAGGATCGTACTCTTAATAATGTAAAAAAAGTTAGGCCATGGAGTTCAATATTACCAATGTTAATTGTTTCCTTTTTCAATGTTCGTCTTTGTGATTTATGTATTTTCAGAGCCTAAACCATTTTCGATAGAATTTGTTTAAGGTTGCCTTGCATTATGGGAGGGATCGACATTGTTGGCAAAAAATTATGTCACTTATGTTTTGATTGATTTTGTGACTCATCCAATGTATTTTGTCACAAATTTGACAACAAATGGATAAATCACTATGGAGATGATAATTTTCCTCTACGTTTGAGAGGGGTAACACCCTCATAAGATAACGAGATTTTTAAGTTTTTGTGTACTTTTAATCATAAAACACAAAATAAAATAAAATTAGGAAATGATGGAATTTGAAAATGGGAGAAAAATGAAAGATGATAGAGGTGAATGTGAGAAACATATGGTGGAATAAATATAGAATAACACCAGAATAACTTGGGATTAAATGAAATTGTTGGAAATTCTTCCTGTCACACAAAAATGAAAATATACACAACAAATTTAATGGATAGAAAATGATTGCTTGGAAGAATAAAGTCTCCTCAAAACTCAGATCGGATACACTTGTTACAAAACCCATACACAAGATTTTCAGTACAAAATTTGGGAGTATTGTGAATTGTATACAACAAAAAAAAGTGTAAAATTTTAATGGATTCTCTATCTATGATTACAAATTCAGAATTTACAAACAAAGAATATCAAAACTCATAAAGCCAAAGATTGATCTCCTCTGCTTGCTTGCATTCTTTTGTTCAAATATAGAAAAAATACATAGTCCACATACAAAGTTGCAACCAACTCTTTTTCAAGAGTTTGAAAGAAAAAACCCCTTACAATGATTCAAATTTTCTTTTTTGTACAATCTTTCTTCCAAGAAAAGAAGTTGGAAAACCATTCATTGCACTAACTCAACCTATAGTTAATTTACTCTAACCAAAGTTTGCCCATGTTCTAATTTTATTATTTGAGAATTTTACAACATTAAATGCACTTTTGATTTTGCATTTAAAATAAATATTAATTCTAAATAAAACTAATTTACTCAATGACCCCTCAATGCATAACTTCTCTCTATGTGCTCTTCCTTTTGATGTTCTTATACGACTTTAATTAAAATCAATTAATTTTAAAAATAAATAATAATTTAATTAAGTCAATTAATTTTTATTTCAAGTCCATGAATGTCATATTCAAAACTTGCTCCAAGCGAATTCACCCATAACATTGCTTTGTTCATTGGGCTATGGAGTCAAAGAGTAGAGAGATAAATCAATGAAAATAACTCAAATGGGTAGTGAAATTCCGAGAATGAAATTGTTCCAAGCGAATTCACCTATAACATTGCTTTGTTCATTGGGCTATGGAGTCATCACAAAGAGTAGAGAGATAAATCAATGAAAATAACTCAAATGGGTAGTGAAATTCCGAGAGTAAAATTTTACTACAACGCCTGGGTCTAACTGTGGGACCACATTCCCAAGTATAATGCAAGGGAACCCCAAAAGCATTGGTGACTTGTACCTCATTCAATTTGTGAATGTGAAACACACTCATATATCCCAAATCCGGCCAATTGATAACCAGTTCGTCTCTCCCAATTGTACAAGAATGAACACACATTGTTAACCCAAATCATACATACTAAAACTCCATATAAATGACAATGTAATACATGTCATGTAAACGATAATATAATACATGTTATTATGCCTTGATCCACCAACTTACACCCAGTTCACCTAACCCAATCATATGAGAATGAACACATACGTCCGAGGCAAATCCTTGCCTTAAAAATTCAACCAATTCACTTGTTGGAACCTATTACATTATCTCCCAAGACAGTTTCCCTGATTTTGCATATGAACCGCATATTCATGTTTATTTCTATCTTAAAATGTTGAATTTGTATAAATCCAGTGACTTTAGAATGAACATCATTGTTTATTTTTCTTGCTTCCTGCATTGTTCTTGCAATTGCATACACCCATTTGTTTAGTATATTCCGTACTGAGCTTGAGGATTTTCATGGCCCTAAAAGCTACAGGAATGGTTTTCCATAGTTCAGTTGTAGAGATTACGGGTAATTGGAGAAGTTGGCATGCTCTTATACCATTAACAAAGGCGGACTGACTTGTTTTTGGTCCTTTTAACATTTTTCAAAAAGTTAAGCAGTTCCAGAACTTGCATTATCAACAGACTTATCCGCCGCACCAGGGGTCAAGGGAGAGTTGATATAATGACCATTTCCCATTGTAGACTGATTTTGAGTAGCTTCGGCAAGCCTATATTTGTCGAAAATAGTGACAATAATTCATACCACCGGTCACAAAATTAGTGGCAACGGAAAATTAATACAAAATATAACCTCCAAAGTCAGTCTTGATATGTTCCAATCCAGTCATTTGTTCAAATATGAAGCTCTTCAGTTTAAGCCTTATACTGCCATGTTCCAAAATCAATGATATGTATGTAGAGCCTTGTCATCTTCAATGCACTTGTAGATTTTTTATCAACATAACAAGAAGATCAACTGTATGAACCCATAATAAATCGCATCATTCACATTTCGACCCTCAACAGTTGGCTGAGCAACTCTACGAACCATACTCCCAACATTCACAACTTCAAACACCGTGCCCACTCATTCCCCATGAGCTCAAACGTTATTAGACACTAATATTCACCACTCATTCTCAAGTGAGGGCAGCTTGCAAAAGGTATGACAACTGTTTGAAAATATGTCTCAATCGAATTCAGGCGCTTGGGATTGTCTGGGCACAAGCAGGGGACACTTTACAGAAGTGAAGGAGTCCAGATGTACATCTATCAAATAGATTCTTATTTTGTAAACAGGTCATGATCCCATTTAACAACTCAATTTTGTTTGCATCCTGAGACCAATTCTCAATCCACGTCCATCCATCTCAAGGGCACAACCATATGTTTGAAAGTCTCTCATGCCTTTTCATCAAGCCCATTTGGAGGCAGTAACACTGTTGGACAAAATGTATCCAAGTAAAACTGTGCCCTAGACTCTTGTTGTACATTTTGCATCATTGTTTTTTTCAGAACATCAATACTATCATATTTAATGCTTGACAATTTACAGAAAATTATATTGATCCAATAATCCTCCCATAATCTTGTGAATAGTGTAACATGGAGCCCAAACAGGCTTCAACATTTCAAAATAACCAAATTATTAAGAAGGAAAAGTAGTGTGTTAACCACTTCCCATTTCTTACTAGCATTCATGGAGCGCAAACACGGCTGCCGTGCCAAAGCAGTTGGATGTGCACATTTCCTTATAGTTATCAATGGTGGACACATTCTTCAAAGGCTGATCGGCTGTAGCATCCTTGGGTGACATCCAAATTCTGAATTTGATCAAAGTTATCAGGGTTTCTAGAGCTCGAACAGCTAGACTGGCCGTCCATACAGATGCTATAAGGTTCACACACCTTTGGAAGAACAAACTTCACATTGAAGATTTATCTATCCCAAAGTCTGGACTGCACATTGAAGATTTTCTACTTGGGTTTGGTCCTTGAAGCACCATGTATGCCCTCAGGTTAACATCATTTTCCAACCTATTTAACCTATATTGGGCGTCATTAAGGTGAGGTGCCGGATACGAAACACTGGTTCCATTTGACCAAGATGTGGACGAGTTTCCAATAGCTTTATTGAATGAAACTTGCAGTTCTGTCCCTGTAGACAAGGCCCTAGCATTCTGAGAAGAGTAATGCCTTCATAGTCCAATCCGGGCAGCCCCAAAGATCGATAGGGATATTCGAACTTACTTATGTAGAACATGACTATACCTCTAGGCTCCATGTCTAGCTTATAGGATCCTTGGTTGAAATTTATTGCAGATGCATTGGATACCAATGTATAGCCTGTTTTCAACACCTGTCATCTGCATTGTAATGACATTTTATTATGTTCTACCGGTGATGATATTCTAGGCCATTTTACCATCTGTGTCCTAGAATAAAATATCTACAGACTAAGCACTGCACCTTCTGCAACAATCCTCTTCCTATTTGCAGTCCAAACTTCAATTCTAAGATCTGAGGATGTGAAATTCATTCCCAAAACAATGGAGAGAATAATTTGACCAGAATAGTTAACATTGATGAATCCTGTTCTCTCCAGAAATTGAAGTCCCACTAAAATATCATCACCAATAGATTACTTTTTATCTCCCCAGTGCTAGTAGATCTCTACGATCTGCTTGCATACTTCTTATCTCCCCTGAATTGGGTTACTGTTGGAGGACTTATGCTACTTTTTTCCTATAGATACTGAACCATCTGGCTTGATTTGGGTCCTCTCTACATTGAATAAAATCAACCTACTACTAAACTTTAATCACGACATTTAGAATGTAGACTGTTCTACTGGAAAGCCTAGTAACGTAGATGGAAAATAAAATAAAATGTTACATTCTCAATATTACTTGCATGATCAATTCATTATCTGTCATGAAGAGAAATTTCATCAATTAACATCTCTCAAAAGTCACTACCACTTTCTACACCTTTAGCCATTTCACCAAGCGAAGTGAAATTTGTAGAAGCTGAAGAGTTTATGTCATCCAAGCAAGCATTTGAGTAAGACTTGTGCAATCAATCTATGTTTTTCAAACTTTCAAGATGACAAATCTGATGCTATGAAATTTACAACTTATTTACACTTGCCATCCAAAGTCTTACAACGTGCTGACAATTTTTGCTTGAGTCGTTATATCCAAAGTCATCTGAAGTTGCAGTCCTTATTGGTGAATATAATGAATAACCATGTGCTGCACTTGTCCCAAGGGCTACCAATAGATCCATATTGGCTAATCCATGTCTCAATGAATCATGAGCACCAACAGCAATTTCCATCCAACTATGAATTATAAAAAATACAAGCACATCAAAAGTCCAGCTCCAAAGCATAATTATGGATACAATATTCTTGCCACAATTTCACCAAAACAACAGGTCCTCTGGTAAAGAACACAACTAACCAAACACCTTGCGGGCACAAGAGACCTACATGGAGAAAGGAAAAAACAACAAATAATAAACAAACTGCATTTATTGAACACAAACACACACAACAGAAAAACGAAAGGGAAATATGCAATCCAAAATTGTGAGGAAAAGTAAACTATTTACAAAGGAGAAAGTGAAACACCATGTTTAAACATGGCCATTCACATGTTGAGAAAAATATGAACCCTTGTGAGACAATTTTTGACAAGATGAGGACAAATTTGGCAAGGACACAAGAAACAATAACAACATTGTTTTTATTGCATCTACAGGCAAAACATGAGGTATGGGCGGGAAAACAAATATGGATTTACACAATTGACTATGGATTATCGAAACATAAATACCACTTGCATCTGTAAAAGAACATATAACACACACATTTTATTCATGAATGCGAGTCTACTTCAAATTACTATTTGGAATGTAAACAACATGAGACATTCCTCCAAAATATTTGATTTGTCGCTGCTCTTGTGGCTTTTCTACCATGAATAGTGAACCAAATCATCTCTAGACGCCTCCAAAGGTGGGCTTGGGACCAAAACCTTATGAGACTTAAAATTACTAGAAACTTTTTGATGATTTCTACTTGCCTCTTCTTCAATTTTTTTTTTGTACTTGGGTTTAGATTCATCACTCCTCTCCCCTTCACCGATGTGTAGCTCACCATGTTCATGATTTGTATCATGTTCTTGGAAGGAGACTAAAAAGGGATTTGAAATGCACTCTTCCATGAATTATTTTTATTGGGTTGAATTATCAAGACCCTCTTTGTTTTGCATTCGCTCCACCTACTGCAAGTTTTGAAGTGGGCAAATTTTATTTTTCTTGATTTGTATCGTTCCATAGAAATCTTTCAAAAACTGCACTCTCTTGGGATCATAAACAATTTCATGAATTATATTTTATTATAAAATGAAAATAACGAGGAAGACATTTTTTACCATATCATCATTTGAAAGAAGCTAATCAACCCTTAGTTTGAGCTGCTCAATGATCATTTTCTTATTTATTTCTTCTCTTTGCCACCAACAAGCCATGCTACACATTTTTACAATCACAAATAAGACTTTGGGCAGTGATAGAAAAAATCAAAATATAAAAAACATGTGCTGTGTTCCATCAATTTCAGCTTTCAATTCAATAGATTCGCCAATATTATTTTGAAAGGAGAAGATTCCCTTCAACTTTTGGAAATCAAATGCATTGTTTAATCCCCAATAGAGTCTCCAAATTTTTTTGGAAGTTTTTTATGTTGCTTATGTTTTGATTGGTTTTGTGACTTACCCAAAGAGAAGCGACACAAATTTGACAACAAATGGATAAATAACTATGGAGATGGTGATTTTCCTTTGTGTTTGAGAGGAACAACTCCCTCGTAGGATAATAGTTTTTTGTATTTTGTGTACTTTTGATTGAAAAGCATAAAAGGAAACAAAATTTGGGAATGTTGGAAGTTGAAGATGGGAGAAGAATGAAGAAGGATGTAGGTAAAGGCAAGAAACCCATGGTGGAATAAATGCAAAAAACACCATAATAACTTGGGACTAAATGAAATTGTTGGAAATTATTTCTCTCACACAAAAATAAAAATATACATAAAAAATGTAATGGATACAAAAGGCTTGCTTGGAAGCATATAGTCTCCTCAAAACTTAGATTGGGTACACTTGGTACCAAACCCATACACAAGATTTTCAACACAAAATTTGGAAACACCGTGAGTTGCACACAATTAAGAAAAGTGAATAATTTTAATGGGTTCTCTATCTATGATTATAAATACAAAATTCAAAAATAAATAACATCAAAACCCACAAAGCCAAATATTGATTTCAGTTGCTTTCTAGCATTCCATTAATCAAATCAATAAAAGTACATAATCTACACAAAAAGTTGCAGCCAACTCTTTTCCAAGAGCTTGAAAGAAAGAAGAACCTTTTACAATGATTCATATTTTATTTTTTGTACAATATTTCCCTTCACAAAAGAATTTGGAAAGCCATTCATTGCACTAAATCAACATACAATTAATTTACTTTAACTAGGGTTGAACCATATGATGTTATAACATATATTGATATATCACGTATCGAAGGGAGCTGACCTAAGTTACCACTTATAGTAATATATCTTGCACCAAAGGGATCATTTTTGTGTTGTGGAAATGCTTATTGCAAACATTGATCAATATGTGTTAATAACTTTGTCTCTATGAAACTCATTTAATCAATCAAAATATACATTGGATATACAATACCAAACAATATTATGAAAGTAGCAATGTGAAAGAGAAATAACACTTAATTTATGAAATGGTGCACAAGCATCACTAATAGGTACAAGTGTGGAAGAAGATAGTCTAATGATTCTCTTTGATTCTTCACATTAGTATTTTATCAGTTGGGACACTAGTGTCCGACTGTAGATACTAGTATTGAAACTTCTGTCCAACTTAGAATATAAATAGTTTTTTAGAACAATCAGTTGCATATATTAGGATTTGTTATCTCCTTGTAGGTTATCAATTCATATCATGAGCACAAGTTCTCAAAATTAATCTTTTACTCAAAACCCTAGGTCCTCTAATTAGGGCATACCACTTTGTAAAACAGGGGTTAGTGGGCTTAAATGAATTTGAACTGACCTCAAATTTCTCTTTGTCAATGAGTGCTACCTACATAGCCATATAATCTAAAAAAAGCCTCAGACTAATGTAGTTCTCTTACTTATGTGGGCTCATGTGTGAACAATTATGCAATATGGTATATGTTAATGCATCTAGTGATTTAAATTGTAACTTGACAAATATTTCTCATGGGCCACTCTTTGAATGCTTCAAACATGTAACAAGATTGTTCCTATGGTTGATTTAACAATAGGGAAGAATAAAATAATATAGCTCAGTTGTGCAAATGGTTTTTAGTAGTGTAGTGTGATCTTGAGAGGTGCTTTCCTTAGATAATGAATGGCATTTAATTTTTATTTATGCAATATGGTATATGCGAATGAATCTAGTGATCTAGATTGTAACTTGATAAATAATGCTTATGGGCCACTCTTTGAATGCTTCAAATATGTAAGAAGATTGTTCCTATGATTGATTTGGAAATAAGGAAGAATAAAGTAGTATAACTCAATTGTGAAAATGTTTTTTAGTAGTGTAGTGTGAGCTTGAGAGGTGCTTTCCTTAGATATATAATGAATGACATTTGATTTTTATTTATGCCACACCTTTTGAAAAAATCTCACAGGATTGTTAAAGAAGACGAATAGGTCGACCATAAATATCGATAGATTTATAATTTGACCATTTGAAAGGTAGGGATGTGGACATAAGAATATAATAGAGAGGAGGTTAGTATAGTGTTAGTTCAATAAAACCAAATCAAAATAACACACTAAATAATAACTCCTCTAGCCTAGACACTAGGGAGAACATAGGTAACAAGCATGCAAATGAAAACACAACTAGAACATAAAAGAAATCATTTTTTTACTTTCTTTGTAGCTCCAAAATAGTTTATTGAAGTGGATTGCTTGGTTTTGTGTATCAAAAAATCTTTATTAATGAAGCTCCATTTTCTCCTTTTCTCCTTAGCACCTTGGTTTAGTTGGTTGGCTTATGCATTCGGCATGGTAACATTACACTAATGAAGCTTATGAAAGAAATCTTGCATAATAACACTACACTATCAAAGCTTAGAGATCAATATGTATAGCCTTGTATTTATAGCCTCTTAAAGCTAACTCTCACCCAAGGTGAGTTAAAGTTGAGTTTAAACATGGATTGAGTTCAAACAAACCCTATGTGAGTTGAGGCTAACTCTAGTTGAGTTAAAAGTTAGCATGTAATTATTATTTTCAATTACTAGGCATGGCTCTGAGTTAGATATTTTTAGATATTTTGAAAGAGAGTGACAACTCATAAAGACAATGATGAAAATGCTTGACATTTTGAATTTCAAAATTTCTATTTTTAAATATTCATTAATTACAAATAGATAATTTAACTAAGTATTTTATCTGATTTAATTAGATGATTCATTTTGATTAGTATTTTACCTATTTTAAAAATTGTTTAAGTGCCCCACTTAATGAGTCCATAAGCTAAATTACCAATTATCAGGTCACAAGGTGATTGAGGATGAGTTTGTGAGAGGTTATTGTTGTGTATGATAGAATACCCAAAAAAGGGATTCATCAACACGATTTTTAACATTGAAGAATGATGCGTAGATGAAATTGGGACATTCAGTGATTCCTAAGCTTAATTTGTAATGTTTGATAGAAATCATTTGAAGTTTGGTTGGAAGCCAGTTGTGGTTGGAATGGGGTGTCTACAGTTTTTCCCTATTTAGGATGGCATTGCAAGCTATAAGAATAATATCTTCTCAAAGAATGAAAAGGTCCTATATGCCTAATTCTCCAACAAACAATGGATAAGCCTTGGATGCCCCTTTGAGGGAGTGATTGACAAATAAGGTCGATGATTGATCCCTTGAAAGAAGAAAAATGATGAGACCAAAAAGATAAATAGGGTAGAAAAGACTGATTTGCCCATAGGTGGTTATAATCAGTGGCATAGTGAGATGCCCTAGTTGGGTAGATAAAAATGATGATTTACCCAAAGGTGGTTATAATCATCGACATAACAAGGTAAAAATATAATATTTTTCCAAGGACAGTTATAATCATTAGTAAAATGAAAAGGTAAAACAATAATGATTTGCCCAAAGACAATTATAATCATTAACAAGGCAAGGTAAAGTGATAATTATTTGCCGAAAGGTGGTTATAATCATTATAAAATTGAAAATATGCCCTATTTAGATGAAGAGAGATAATGATTTGCCTAAAGGTGGTTATAATTATTATCATCTAGATAGATTGAAACACAATGATCTACCCAAAGACAATTATAATCATTGGTACAATATGTTGAAACAATATGATACATTAGAAAAGGGGGCTTACGTACTTAATCTGTACTTACAGAGTAAGAGTAAGCTAGTACAGAGGAGAAAGATGAACTTGGGATACCTGTTAGTATGGAGATGCACGTTCTAACTAGCAAAGATTAAATTTTTTTTGTGATGTAATTACTTTGTTTATGGAAAATGATTTGGATTGAGCGGTAGTTTTTCAGGTAACCAAGGAGAAGTATTGCGACATCATTACTTGTAATATTTCTCAAGTTGATATTCACTGTAGCATGTGATGGTATGCATCATGATACAAAACACCATGAAAACTTAGCCAAAATATACATAAGAACTGACACGTGATTCAAAAATAATACACTAATGATAAAAATCATGATGACAAATTTGATGTATGAATATGGATGGAATTAAGTATAATGCACAAGAAATCACCCAATGAATGCAAATATACTAAGTCAAGGCACAATGATGAAAGCAAACAAATAGGCAAACAAACAGGAAGACAAAACACTAATAAATAAAAAGCACAATACAACACCAAGAAATAAAAAGTGAGCAAAACACACAAAACCTCATGAAATAAGCAAAAACAATAGATAACCACAATGTTAACGCAAATAAAATATAAATTGTTTGTGCATGTGTAAGAGAGGTTTTATTCTTAGTGACATGCTAACCTCTAAACTAGATAATAATGACACAGGTATAACAACATAAGAACAATTGGAACAAAGTTGCCCCTAGGCTATAGGGAAGCAACAACACAAACAAGATTACATACATTTCCCCTAGGTTATAGAAGACAATAAAATAAACAAACAAAATAGGGGAATACAAGAAAAGGAATGAGTAACCGAGATAACTCCAAATGCACTAGGTAAGTGGACATTGCCTACATAGTTCTATGGATACACGATCTAACATGAGATTCATGCCAAATGTAGTTCTCTCAAGATATGGAATAAAATAAAAATAATGGTAAAAAAACATGATTGTGTTTTATAAGAATGGTCTTGCAAAATGATGAGAGAATGAGAAACTGAGAATACTCATAAAATGATAAGAGTGTAAGGGGAATCCTAACAATCATTAATGTATCAAAGTCAAATATATAATAGACACAATATAAACTCATAAAATAATGAGAGAATAAGGCGAAGGCCAATAGGGATGGGAAAACTAAAGGACAAGTGGTTACTTTTGAAATAGTTAGGAGTCTTAAAATCCTTAAGGCAAAAAAGTAGTCAAAAAATAAAAGAAGGTGCGATTGAGCTAACTCGAGCTACCCCATTTATCCAAGTGCTACCTATATATTTTGTGCGAACCTCACGGTGATGTAGTTCTCCAAAAAATGGAAGGGAAAAGACCAAGGTGATCTAGAAAGAAACTTAATAAATAAGATGGCCCAACCCAGAAATTTTGATGGCTTTATATCTTGCATGGAGATTCTAAGCCAATTTTCATGATTTTAAAGATTTTCTAAGTCTTTTACAAATATTTTATAAATTTTTGAAGCATCTCAACTTGATTGATGATTAAGAGATACTAAATGGTCCAACTCACAAAATGGCAAGAGTGTTCAAACTTAAATTGATCATAAAATAATGAGAGCGTGGCAAAGGGGTGATTGAGCTGACCTCAATATGAATCGATTGCTGTCTACATAGTCTTATTAGGACCACAAGTCACTGTAGTTCTATCTTAAAATGGAGGATTCAATTAAGTAGCAACAATTTTATGAATTTATGCAAATGACATAATATGGCAATAGGAATGGCAAGGTGATACAATAGTGCACGGTAAAAGTGTTGTTCCTAAGTTGCCCATAGGTGGTTATAATTAGGAAACAATGACATAGGTCAAATGATACTAATTTTTTTAAAGGCGGTTATAATTAGTAGCATAGAGTGGGATATTTTTTTGCCTAAATATAGTTATAATCATGAATACTCACAATGAAATGAAATAAGAAATGAAAGATGCAAATGCCAAACCATTGTCCTATTTGTCTAGAATACTAAATCAACTATTGAAACTTTCATCTGAATTCCTTCACTGAAGGTGCCCAAAGAACCAATGGAATGGAACCAAGGTCAAAAGGGGTTGGGGAGGGGGGTTAAAAATAACTTTGGTAAATAAATGAAGTATGGTATAATGGTATAAGGTACATGGTATAAGGAAGAAGATATTATACAATGTAAATGAGCCTCATAGATAATACTTCAAGTCTCTCAAGCAAAATAAAGCTTGAGGTGTATAGTGTTCATCAGCTCATCAAGTTCATCTCTATCTAGTGTAATGAGCCTGTATGATCCAAAGCCATAGTTAACAACAATGATATATAGACCAATCCAATTGGGTTTAAACTTGCCCTTCTTCTTCTTCTTGGTTGTGGTGTTCTTTTGGTTTTTTTGAGAACAATATCTCCAAGCTCGAACTCTCTATGTTTGACCTACCATTTATAGAAACCATGAAGTTTGTTCTGGTATGATTTAAGGTTGTTGACAGTGGCCATGCATTTTTCATCAAGTAACTCTAGCTATTTTAGGTGATCTACTCTATAATCTTCATCATCCAGGATGTATTTCAATGAGATATGCAGAGAAGGTAACTCAACCTCAATGGGAAGAATGGCCTCAATGCTATAAACTAAGGAATATGGAGTGGCTCCTATTAGAGTACATTAATTAGTGCAATATTCCTAAAGGGTGCAAAATATTTGGAGGTACCAATTGAGGCCAACATCATTAACAATCTTTTTAAGGATGTTGACAATGGTTTTATTGGATGCCTCTGCTTGACCATTACCTTGTGGATAATATGCAGTAGAAAATGTTGGGTAATATTGTACTCAACACAAAGTATTTTGACATCCTTATTTTTAAAGGATCCACCATTATCAAATATAATGTTTGATGGGATACCATAACAAAAAATAAAATGATTGAAGAACTTGGAAATTTGTTTTTTAATCACATAAGTGAGGCGTATAGCTTTAACTCACTTAGTGAAATATTCAGTAGAAGTAAGGATGTGTTTATGGCCATTAGATGAGGTAGGGTTAATATTCATAATGAGATAAAGTCCCCACATTACAAATGTACATGGTGTAAGCATTGGTTTTAGTGTTTTGGCCAAGGCATGAATCAAATTGGCATGTTTTTGATATTTGTCATACCTTTTAACATAAGCAACTGCATTTGCTTCTATAGTTGACCAATAGTAATCGGTACATAGGAAATTTTTGGCTAGGATGGCCCCGCTCATATGGGCTCCACATACTCCTTAATGAACTTTCTATAATGCTAATGTTGACTCTGTCAAATTTAAACAAT
This sequence comes from Torreya grandis, assembly GCA_037957365.1. NCBI lineage: Eukaryota > Viridiplantae > Streptophyta > Pinopsida > Cupressales > Taxaceae > Torreya > Torreya grandis. The sequence goes on from JARHVA010005163.1 coordinate 1,044,108, forward strand.
GAAGCAGAGTTCCATCAAAGCTTCATTGGTAAAGGGTTGGGCCAAGTAAGGTATAGTGTGATGCTTGGTGGGTAAAGGCCTTTTGTTGTTTGTATGATAGGTCTGGTGGCATGATATGGTCATGAATGTAGGTAAAGAGGTCTGAATACCATATAGAGCTAGGACCAACATTATCAAAGATCATTACAATGGTTGAAGGTTCATGACCAAATGCTAAAATATTTTCAACAAGGAATTGATATTATTTTTCCTTGTATGTGTGGCAGATCAAAGAACCAATGGTGGCCATGGCATCCTCTATCTTGTTACTAGCCCTAGGTATGTGTTCAAACTGTATGCCAATAATCTACTATTTGAGAGTGTTGACCATGGCCTTGTATGGCACTAGCTTGTCATCTTTGGTCTGAAAGCAATATGTAATTTGATTGATGATTAATTGAGAATCACCATAAACTATAAAATAATTAATATTCCATTATCCTATTTGACGAAGCCCTGTAACAAGTGCTTCGTATTTGGCCATGTTTTTACTACAAGGGAAGCTGATATGAAATGATTTATGGATAAGATATCCTTGTGGTGTAATAAATAATAGGCCTACCTCAATTTATGTTATGTGAATGATCCATCAAAATACAACTTCCAGTGCTACTCCTTATGAGGTGTTTCTATGATGATCATGATGGAATCATTCATGAATTGAAAAGTGAGTGGTTTGATATTTGCAAGGGGAACTTCAAGTTGATCTGCAAGTACTTATCCCTTTATAGCCTTATAGTTGACATATTCGATCTTGAACTCGCTTAGAAGCATGATCTATTTAGCCATGCAAACTTGTAAAGCTATCTTAGATATTAGATACTTGAGCAGATCTAATTTTTAAATAATAATGGTCTTGTTGTTAAGCATGTAATGCTATAGTTTTTGGGCTGCAAATGTAGACACCTAAATTTGGCCACCAATAACCTCCAACTAGGCTTTTGACCAATTTTCACTGAAGTGCACAATTTGGCCTAAAAACACTAAATCACATTAAAATCTTTGAACCTGACATATTCAAGTGCTGATTTTGGCTAGAGTATCATTAAATGGGGAAATACAATTTATGATCCAACTAACTTTGATTGGATCATTTCGAGTCAAAATGCTAATTTTGCACCTAAATAATCTGCATTGCTCTTTCTTATCAAATCTCTTGCATGGGACACGTGCTATTTTTATTTGGTGTTGATAACATCCTAAATGGGATAATAGATCCAATGCATCTAACATCAACTTCTAATTCCAATCTAGTCAAATTTTGAGCCAATAACAAGATATTCTGATCAATTTGAGTAATTTGTACACAAAATGCTTAATCATCCTTAAGATCCAATTAAACCAAATTAGATCCTAATTAAGAATTCCATGGAAACTTGTTGAAAAATTATTTTTGAAAATGAATATTGAATATCTAGATCATCAAGTGACCTCATTTCTTGGGAAGACATCCCTAGGCCATAAATACTACAAATATCAGGATTCATGCCTCCCATGCCTCATAAATGCCCTCCATGCCTCTTAATTGCTCCTTTATCCCAAATATTGATGAGCATATTTATGGATTTTAATTACATAATTGGATTAATCCTTAGCCACACATCTCAATTTTGAGATGGATGGTTCAGATTGATTCTACCCATTTAAAAAAATCTATAAATAGGAGGCCTTGCCACATGAATTTTAAGTCTTGATAAAGCAAATTTATAATGCACAAATGATTCCAAAATCCATTTTAATTAGTGTTACCATGGCAAATTAATTCCAAACCAAGCCAAAGCCAAAGGTGCCAAGGATAAGAGGAGATAACAAATCCTCCTTTGATGAAGACTTTATGAGCATAAGCTGAGCAAGCCACTACAACAAGCATTTGAATCATTCAATGAAGGTGAAGGATTCTTGTTTTTCTTTATTTTTTAGTTGTGTTTTTCATTTGTTTTTGTTATTAAGCTCACCTTAATAACTAGGCCTAGAGATGTATGCTAATTAGTGTGTTTTTATCAATTTGTTTTCATTTTGAGACTAACACAATACTAATCACCTCTCTTGAGTCAAATTTGTAGTTCACATAATGGCACATCCGGGGGGACCAAATGCATCCCACACATGAAGATCATTATGCAACTTTAAAATCTTCATTTGGATCATTGAAACTTTTATAATTTGATTTTCTAACTTTGTTTTGCCATTTTTCTTTGTCACAGGTTTACACAGTAACCATCATCCGTTAAGTAAATCACCAATGGTCATTTTCAACCATTGTCAAATAAATATAACCATCTTCGATTAGCATAATCATTTATAGTTAGTAAAACTATCTTCGGTTTGCATAATTGTCACCAGTTAGTAAAACCATCATCGGTTTGCATAAATATCATTGATTAGTGTAACCATCATCAGTTAGTGTAACCGTTACCAATTAGTATAACCATCGATGGTCACTATGTTTTTTTTACAAAAATCTAAGAGCTTATTTTTCTAAGATGATTGTTTCATCTTCAAAAGTGCTTCTAAGATAAACATCTTGCTAATAGTTTTTTGTAGGTTTTACTTGAAAAATCATCAAAGCATGCTTAAATAGATCCTTTTAAATTTATTTTAAGGTGTTTTAAAATGAATCAAAACTTTCATTTTGGTGCTTAAAATAAAATCATTTAGGGTGCTATTGCTTAAATCTTGTAGTTAGCTTTCAAAGTTACAAATTAAGACCAAGGGGTCAAAAGAACACCACTTAATTTTTTAAATTGGTGCTTAAAATTGAACTCACTTGTCTAATTTTTTGTATTCAATAGTTGTTTAGTTGTTTTTTGATTGGCAAAGAGAAGGATGTCGCATGTATGCTCTTCTATTTTTCCTCTTTAGGGAACCCTTGGAATAAAAAATGTCATCCTTATTCTAAAAAGCCTAGTCCAAGGCTTAGAAAGAATGTCATCTAAATCACTCCCCAAAAAATCATCAAAGTTTGGGTGACCTTGAAAATGATCATAAAGTCTTTCTATTAGTCTTTTATTTCATGCAAACTTCGCTTGCGAGGGGGACGTCATTACCTCCCGTGAGTTCTTTAGAGAAGCTTTGACCTGGGGTTTCATCTTCCAATATTGACTTCATTTGGCTCCATATTGGAGTTACACATGGGATGTAGTAGCACTTTAGATATTGCACTACATTGAGTGAACAACAAGATGTAGTGGTTGAAAAAAGGACTAGACCTTTTTACAACAATCCAAGTGATACATATCCAAAATCCATGCTTTTATTTTGTATTGTTTGATGTGAAAGTCATTGTGCAATTGATTCCCCTAGAATGTTAAAAAACTTGTAGATCTTAGATAAATCCCCACTTGTCATGGAAGTATTATTGGTGCAAGGTGCACCTCAAGGTCCATGTCACAGTACTGTCATTTGAGAGAAGAGGGGGTGTAAAAAATCTACTAGATAATGCACATTTAATTTTGGATGAACACTTAAAATCCTCTCAAATGACATATATTGACGGATTCTAACAATACCAGGCAACCTTGTTAGTTTAGGATTTACGAGTGATTAATTAGTTGGTTTTGTCTTCGATTAAAGTCTTGTTTAGAGTCAAAACTTGGTGTAAACAAATGATACAAACCAAACACATGGTCCTCATTTTCCTTTGAACAAAGAGGTGTTATGTTTCTCACATGAAATCATCATTTACCTTATTCAAAATTCATCAAAACTTGGAGTCCTATCATCCACTTTGGCATAGTTATGCTGCCCAATTGAGTCTAGACCTTTTCCAAAGTTGTTTAAATCCTTTATTTATAATCTAAATTTAAAATTGCACCTTTATAAGTTCATAGAGTTGATGTGTTAAGTGGGTTCACCATTTTCACTAAACTTGAAGGGACTCAAGTTCAATTTGTAATTTGGGTTAAAGGTCATTTAAAGACTCATGATCGTTATCACCACTTGATAGACTTAAGTTATTTTGTCCTAAACACTTTCACTCTGAGTCTATGCACCACAACATTTTGAGTCATGAAAGGTAGTGTTATACTATCAAATTTATGAGAAATTATCTTTACTTTAGATATTTTTTGAAACAATCATTTTGTCACATCTTTTAGGTAGTCTAACATTGTTACGCATCCCAAAACATTTCAGATATTGTTTCATAGGCCTCCTTGCATAGAATTTAAATTTGTTCCTACATTTTAAAACCAATCCGAGTATACCTTTGTGAACCTTTGTCTAGCACAATTACGTTGTTCACTTTTTGTCTAGCTTATTTTTCAAAAAACCCAAGTTTGATACCATTATTTATGAGAAAACAAAGTATCTCTAAAGTGCCTTTTGTTTCATACCTTATACCTATTTGATCAAGTCCATGTCCAAGAATAAAATGCCTAGTGTTTGTTAGAAGTGTTTCAAATCTGTTAGATTAAAACTTTCATTTATTATAAAGTCTATACTTTGACATCATTTTGCCAAGAGTCCTAGCGCATACCTTGTTTGAGCCTAGATTTTGATGCTATATTTTGGCCAAAAGACCTAGCAACTTTTAATTTCCTAGATTAGACTGATTTGAAAGACTTCAAACTTAGAGTTTGGCATTTTGATTTTTGGTTCATTTACTTAATATTTTTGTATAAGACATGTAACGTTAGACACTTAACATTAGCTTGTGTTATCACAAATCTTTACATAAATCTTTTGACCCTTTTGATGAATCTAGACCAAGTTTAAACATCAATTTTTAGACATTATTTTTTTAGAGTTTGTAGAACTCTTTTACCTTTTATTAAAAAGCATTGACTATGGATACCAAGATGTATTCCTACACTCGTAGTAGACTCATATACAATTCAAGGATTAGTAATGTGGTTGCATTGGAAGAAATGGTGCAAGACCCCTACATGGATAATATTGCTTATGAGATGGATCTTTATCCCTCTTATAATACTCAATTAGGGGCATAAAGCCAAGATTTATTGGCTAACTATTTGGTTAATACACTACCTTATTTAGAATAAGACCAAGAACAAACTACTCAATACCTAACTACAATACCTATAGCTGATGAACCAATTCTTCAATAGTCATGCTCTACTAATATGCCTTCCACATATGATCCATTTTTATTTGAGCATCATTTATTAGAGAAAAAATATGAGATTTTGGTTAGAACCATAAAGTTAGGGGCCAAGTTTCTAGCAGACTTCCCCTTTGAGAATTTAGCAAGCTTAGTAAGAATGCCCCACAACATAATTTATGATCAATAGGCTTTTTCTATAAATCCTTTGGCTATAGTCTAAACAATGTATCAGGACCCTAATATGCCTAACAGAGGCAAAAACCTTATGGAAGACCACTTTAACCAAATGCAGATGGCATATCAAACCTACCTGAATCTCACATGCAATTTCAATCAGATGACCATGGTGAGAAAACCTCTTATTGACTTATTTCCTTCAGTAGGAGTTTTGATAGAATTAACTGGTCAAGACAATAAAAGTTCATACCTATTCATGTAAAATACTTTGGTGGACAACTTGATGCATATGCCAATTATTGAAGAAGTATCTTCTGCTTCTACATAAAATAATGAGAAAAATATAGTGGACAATATGCAAGCAACATCCAATCCAAATCAAATTAGTACTAATGCACAAAAAACTAGTCAACAAAATGTGCCTTTAGTTAACATTGCAAGTGGTTCTCCAAATCAACGAGTAGGAGTTTCTACATCCCAACCTCAACCAACTGCTTCATCAATCATGCAATCAATAAAATTAGGTAGTCAAACAACACCCAAGGTCATACCTCAACAACAAAATGTGACAAATCTTACTCCTCAATAAGGGATGAGTATTATTCTACAATAGCATGCACAATATAGTGTACCACTACAATAGAGGATAAATGTATTGTCACTGCAAGAAGGGGAAACTAAAGTATCACATCATTAGGTAGTAACAAACATATCTCTTCAGTCACAGACTAGTGTACCAATTCAAAACCAAATGATGACTAGCCAACAACATGAAAATATTGGTCAATGATAGATGCCTAATATTCAATAGGTAGTCACTTTTCAACAAGGATTTATGTATCAAGGAGGTTCTCATGTTTCTCAAGTACCTACTAGATAACAATCAGTTCAAAATGTGCCAAAAGTTAAGAGATAGGGTCTTGGTTTACAAGTTCTCGCTCAACAACAAAGTTTGATTAGTCGATAACATGTCTCTTTTCAACCATAATAGGGACAATATAGTTATATCTCTCCATCCCAACCACAAAATCCTCCAATTCAAACCTCCATAGCCAACCCAAACCAAAATATCACACAACCAAATATGCAATTTCAAGTACATCCTAATCCACGTATGCATATTCTTAGTCCATTTTCCAACCAAACCAATATACCCCAATAGATATCTCCATCATACTTTAGTCAAAGTGTCTCACTTGTGACCTCCCAACCATCTACCCAAACTAAGGTTCTCCCCCGAACCAATGTTCTTCCTCAAACCAATGTTCCTTTCAGTTTCCTATCCCAAGAATTGCAACAGATGAAGGATGCAATTGCTACCATTTAAGCATGAAAATAGAGTAAAAAGTTTAAGTTGGATGATGTGTGTTATTATCCATTCAACATGGAGTACTTAAAAATACCATTTATTTTAGGATACGAACCATCAAAATTTGACAAATACAAAGGGAAGGTGACCCTAAGGCCCATTTAACTGAATTCTTTATCGCATGTCAACTAGTGGCATATAGCGATATATACATTTTATTATTGTTTTCAAGGAGCTTGGTTAGACAAACCTTGTAGTGGTTCTTAAAATTACCCAAAAATTTAGTAACAAATTTTGATGATCTTTCTAATAATTTTGTGTAACACTTTTACTATAATCTTGAACACGAGATTTCATTGGTTGACTTAACACAAGCAAATCAAAAGGATGGTGAGAGTTTTGCTTGTTAAGGTGTGGAGCTAAAAACTTCACCAGATGAGTGGATGCTGAAGTTGCTAGATTTACACAGTCACCGACAATGGCAAGGAGTCGACCAGTAGCTGTCGGTGTCGGTCATAGGCAGACAGGTAGGAATCGATGTCGGTCACCTGTGCGTCCAGAATCTATTTTCATGGACAGAACAGAATGTTTGCATGATAGGATTAGCTATTAGTTGTAAGTCCGCATCTCTATCTTTAGTAAGACTATTTTAAGCCTTTGATTAGGAGGTGCATCTAATGGTTGATATTGCATTGCTCATGATCCCTAATTCTATATAATGGGATAGATATTCATAGCTTGTATACATGAAAAGTGTGTATGAGAGAATAGTACAAGACATATTGTATATGTGTGTATCAATCTAGGTTGTTGGAATTGATTGTAAACTCTTGAGGGAAAGAGATCTATACCTCTAAGAGGTGTGAGAAGAAAGTGTGTAGCTTCTTCATTGTATTTCCTTCTGGAAGAGTTTAATACAAGTTTTCAGGGTGGTTTCTTGTATCTCTTATTCTTTGCTATTTCTGATTCTAGTTGCTTATCATTCTGGGTTAATTCCGTGTTTAATTGCTTGCATAAAAGTAATCAAGTTTGTTGGTTGATCCCCAACAAGTGGTATCAGAGCTCAGGTTCACTAACAGGTGGTTCAGATCTGTTTAGTGTGTGTTGATTACAGGTCACTCACAGGGGTTTCTATTTGAGTGGGAGAAGCAATGGCAGAAGAAAGCAAACTGAGAATGGAGAAGTTTAATGGCAAGAATTACCAATTATGGAGAATGCAGATAGAGGATTATTTGTATCAAAAAGATTTGTACTTACCATTGGGTGGGGTTGATAGAAAGCCCATAGATATGGAAGATGAAAAATGGGAAGTTCTTGATAGAAAGGCTCTTAGATCTATAAGATTGAGTCTGGGATCTTCTGTGATTTCTAACTTGTCACAGGCAAAAACAATGGTAGAGTTGATGGACACTTTAGCAAATTTATATGAAAATCCCTCAGCTTCAAATAAGGTATATCTTATGAAGCAGTTATTTAATTTGCAAATGCATGAAGGTGGATTTGTATCTAATCATCTTAATGATTTCCATGGAATTATAAATCAATTAAATTTAGTCAAAATAGTTTTTGATGATGAAATTAAAGCTCTTTTAATTTTATGCTCTTTGCCTGAAAGTTGGCATAGTTTAGTAATGGCAGTTAGTAATACTGCATCTGCTTCAAATATTTTAAAAGTGGATGATATTGTTAGTGTAATTCTGAATGAAGAGACTCGTAGGAAAAGCACAGGGGAATCATCAGGTAATGCTTTAAGTTTTGAAAGCAGGGGGAGGCAAAAAGAGAAGGCCAAGCATGGGAGATCAAGGTCTAAGTCAAAGATGAGCAATAGATCCAAATCCAGAAATAGAAAAAGAAAGATAACCTGCTGGAATTGTGGAAAGAGAGGACATGTAAAGAAAGATTGTTGGTTGAAGGTTAATGAAGAGAATCAGCATGAAGGTAATGAAGAAGAAAAAGTTGCAGGTATTGTTGCAAAAGATGCTCTTTTACTTTCTTTGCATAATAAAATAGAATCTTGGGTTTTAGATTTTGGGGCCTCTTTCCATGCTACCCCAAATAGAGAATTTTTCAATGATTATGTCTAGGGAGATTTTGGAAAAGTTTATTTAGGGGATGATGAGCCTTGTAAAATTGTTGGCAAAGGAAAAGTGCAGCTGAAATTGTAGAATGGCAACACATGGGTGTTGAAAGATGTCATGCATGTCCTAGTCCTGAAGAGGAATCTGATTTATGTAGGAAAGTTGGGTGATGAGGGTTGTACAGTAACTCTCACAGCTGAATCTTGGAAGGTTACCAAGGGAGCACTTGTATTAGTCAGAGGTAAGAGAGTAGGTAATATCTATTTATGTAATTGTATTACTGATTATTCCGCTTCTGTATTATCTACTTCAGATGTGGATGCAAAGTTGTGGCACCAGAGGCTTGGCCACATGAGTGAGAAGGGAATGACAATTCTTAAGTCAAAAGGTAAGCTTTCAGATTTGAAAAGCATAGATCTAGATTTCTGTGAGCATTGTGTTTTTGAAAAATAGAAGAGAGTAAGGTTTGTTAAAACTGGGTCATCAAAGAAGAAGCACAAGTTGGAGCTTGTTCACACAGACGTGTGGGGACCAGCTCAGGTAGCTTCTATTAGAGGATCACAGTATTATGTTACTTTCATTGATGATGCTAAAAGAAAGGTATGGGTCTATTGTATAAAGAAGAAATTTGATGTTTTTGACACTTTTAAGATTTGGAAAGCTTTAGTTGAGAATAAAACAGGCAGGAGATTGAAGTGCCTTAGATCTGACAATGGTGGTGAGTACTGCAACTATAAGTTCAGAAGTTATTGTTATATGAATGGAATACATAGGCAAAGGATGGTTCCAAGGACACCTCAGCAAAATGGAGTTGCTGAAAGGATGAACATAATAATATTGGAGCATGCACGGAGTATGAGATTGCATGCTGGTTTGCCCTTACAGTTTTGGGCAGAAGCTGTAGATACTGCAGTTTACCTGATTAATAGAGGACCCTCTACTGCTCTGGATGGTGGAATTCTGGAAGAGGCTTGGATAGGTAAAAAGGCATATCTTTCAATTCTAAGAGTTTTTGGTTCTGAAGCTTTTGTGCACATTGATAAAGAAAATAGAAAGAAGCTAGATGCTAAGTCTATGAGGTGCACATTTATTGGTTATGGCTCTGATGATTTTGGATTCTAGTTTTGGAATCTAGGAACTAACAAAATAATTAGGAGCCGTGATGTTGTTTTTAATGAAAAAGTGATGTATAGTGATCAGCTCAAGAAGCTGAAGAATTCTGAGTAGGGCCATGAAGATTTGGATGAGGTGACGGTCAAAAATGAGCTTGCGGAAAAGAATAATCATAGATAGGAAAACACAGAGACCGACGTCGGTCAAGCAAGAACCGACGTCGGCAATACCGGAACTGAAGTCAGTCAGACAGTGACCGATGTCGATCAGGAAGGAATTGAGGTCGGTCATGTGGAACCGACGCCGGTCAGTAACAGGCCTAGATATGACCGAGATCGGTCACTGTCAGAGAATTTGGGTGGATAGCAAGTAGAAAATGAGTCTCAGACGCCCATCAGGAGGTCAACAAGGGTAAGTAAACCTCCAATTTGATATTCCCCTTCATTATTCTATTTCTCACTGATAGTGGAGAACTAGAGAGTTTTGATGAAGCAATACAGGTGGAATCCAAGAATCAGTGGGAGATAGGCATGAATGAGGAGATTGATTCCTTGAAAGAGAACCAAACATGGGATTTGGTTGAGTTGCCAGCAGGAAAGAAGACACTAAAAAATAGATGGATCTACAGGTTGAAGGAAGGTGAGAATGGATAGATGAGATATAAGGCTAGGTTGGTAGTGAAAGGATTTACACAGAAACCAGGTATTGATTTTGGTGAGATTTTTTCTCCTGTAGTTAAAATGACTTATATACAGACTGTATTGTCTTTAGTTGCTATTGAGGATTTGCATCTTGAGCAGCTTGATGTTAAGACAACATTTCTTCATGGAGATTTGGTTGAAGAAATATATATGGATCAGCCGAAAGAATTTGAGGTCAAAGGTAAGGAGAAACTTGTGTGTAGATTGAAGAAAAGCTTGTATGGTCTCAAGCAAGCTCCTAGACAATGGTATTTGAAATTTGACAAGTTTATGACTGAGCATGGTTTCAGTAGATGTCAATCTGACCATTGTGTGTATTTTAAGAGATTGGATAATGGTAGATATATTATTCTGTTGCTGTATGTAGATGATATGCTGGTTACAGGATCACACATGTAGGATATCTCTGAGCTTAAGGTGAAATTAGCTCACACATTTGCCATGAAGGATTTAGGAGTAGCAAAGAAAATCTTTGGCATGAGTATTAAGAGAGACAGGAAAAATAACATGTTGATTTTGTCTCAAGAGGATTATGTGAACAAGGTGTTGGAGAGGTTTAATATGCAGGATGCAAAACTGGTAAGTACACCTATGGCTGGACATTTCAAGTTGAGTAAAGAGTAGTGCCCTAATTCACATGATGAGGTAGAGTACATGAGTAGAGTTCCATATGCTTCCACAATTGGGAGCTTAATGTATGCAATGGTATGTACTAGACCAGATATTGCCCAAGCAGTGGGAGTTGTTAGTAAGTATATGACCAATCCAGGGAAGGAGCACTGGAAAGCAATTCAGTGGATTCTCAGATATCTGAGAGGGACCAGCAGTAGGCATTTGTGCTATGGTGGGTTAAACACTTCTCTACATGGATATGTAGATTCAGATATGGCAGGTGACTTAGATGGTAGGAGAAGCACCATAGAATATGTTTTCACTGTTGGTGGAATGGTGGTTAGCTAGATTTCAAAGTTGCAGAAGGTTGTTGCCTTGTCTACTACAGAGGTAGAATACATTGTAGTCACAGAGGCTAGCAAAGAGATGATATGGATGACATGGTTCATGGGAGAGCTAAGAAAGGAGCAAGAGAGTTGTAGAGTATACAGTGATAGTCAGAGTGCAATTCATTTGGCTAAGAACTCAGCCTTTCATTCAAGAACCAAACATATATAGCTTAGGTACCACTTCATAAGACAGGTATTGGAGGATGGTGAGTTGAAGCTGGAGAAGATCCATATAGATAAGAACCCTATTGATATGTTAACAAAGTAGATAACAAAGGAGAAGTTGAATCTTCATTCAACTTCTGTTGGTCTTCAAGATTGAGTTTGAAAATGGAAAAGCTAGAAGATGTTGTTGTACAAGTACTGGTGCAACTATTTATCTCCAAGTGGGAGATTGTTAAGGTGTGGAGCTAAAAATTTCACCAGATGAGCGGATGCTAAAGTTGCTGGATTTACACAGTCGCCGACGACGGCAAGGAGTTGACCAGTAGTTTTCGGTGTCGGTCATAGATCGGCCGACGTCGGTCATGGGCAGATAGGCAGGGACCGACGTCGGTCACCTGTGCATCCAGAATCTATTTTCATGGACAGAACAGAATGTTTGCATGATAGGATTAGCTGTTAGTTGTAAGTCCACGTCTCTATCTTTAGCAGGACTATTTTAAGCCTTTGATTAGGAGGTGTATCTAATGATTGATATTGCATTGCTCATGATCCCTAATTATATATAATGGGATAGATCTTCATAGCTTGTATACATGAAAAGTGTGTATGAGAGAACAGTACAAGGCATATTGTATATGTGTGTATTAATCTAGGTTGTTGGAATTGATTGTAAACTCTTGAGGGAAAGAGATCTATACATTTGAGAGGTGTGAGAAGAAAGTGTGTAGCTTCTTCATTATATTTCCTTCTGGAAGAGTTTAATACAAGTTTTCAGGGTGGTTTCTTGTATCTCTTATTCTTTGCTATTTCTGATTCTAATTGCTTATCATTCTGGTTTAATTTCATGTTTAATTGCTTGCATAAAAGTAATCAAGTTTGTTGGTTGATCCCCAACATTGCAAGCTATCTATAGCGATGAAGATCCCTTGCAAATTGATTCACCCATAGTTTACCAGATAAACAATTAGATATTGTGTTTACTAAAAAAATGCATAGTGAGATAGCTTATGATCTGAAACTACAATGTGCACATACTTTTAAGGAGATCATCGACAAAGGCTTATTGATTGAGCGAGCCCTTATTAATAAATAAATAATCAAGTTTACATCAACTAATCAAAACCAAGATACAAATCAGGGAAGTAGCCAAAACTAACATCCAATCCAAGTGCAAGCATCACAACCAACACATGTCAATAACCAAGATAGACCAAAGAAATTCAACTGTAATAGGAATGTTGTGGGTAATGGAGTAACCGAGTCATGCCATGTCAAAGTAGTGTAAACATCATCTACACCACTTTTTTAGCTTATTCCTACCTAACAACCTCTCCAACCAACACCATAAGCATAATAACCAAGACCCACACAATAAATGTAACAACCTTTACTATTACAAGCCCTCCTCTAAAGAGAATTGTGACTACGCATCGTGTCTTTGGTGACCTCAGAGATCCTATTGAGTATGTATTTCAAAAACTTACCTCTGCTAATCTGATTAGTTAGCCTATACCAAAGCATTATCCACAAGGCATTTCTTATCCTGATTGGTACCATGAAAATGAATTTTGTGAATATCATCATGTCAATGGGCATAATATATGAAGATATGTGAAAATCAAGCATTTGATTGAGAATATGTTAGAGAATGGAGAGATAACATTGGATAATAGTGCTTCCACCTCCAATCAAACTCTTGGGATTTATCAAAACCCCTTTCTCTAGTATAACACATAGTAACATCATAACAATCAACAACAACAATAACACTAGCCGGTGCGACAATAAAATCAACAGTATCAAAATCAAAGGCCAAACCAACAAAATCAATAGAATTAATAGAATCAACAACATAACCTACAACTTCAAAACAATAGAGAAAACCAAGGTTAGAATGGTAATAACCAACAAAACTACCATCCAGTTTCACATGACTACGATAGGGTTGTAGGTCATATTACAAGGCATATCGTTAATATCATCTCCATTAATCCTAGAATGAGCACTAATCAATCTAGACCATTGCTAAACAATACCATTCAACCAAATTACATGGATAATCCTTTTTTAACCTGGGACCACACATAGGTGAACCAACAAATCAAGACTTCTACTTTTGGACCTTATACCAATAACTCACCCTTACCACGTGACCACATATAAGTGCATCGACAACTGAAACTTGTCCTATCTAGTCCCACACCATTACCAATATTTATTAGAAATTATGGTCTAACATCTAATATTAATTATGCAATCACAACTCAAAGGTCAAAGATTACTATCGCAGGCCCATAACCATCTACCACTTTACCTATTATCCAACCAACCATTCAGCCTCAGAATAACCATTCACCATTGACCAAGATAAGAAGTTTGATATTGTGAAACAATATAAAAAGACACCAATATAAATTTCTATTTTAGATTTACTATGAATGTCAACAATCCACAAGAATATTTTGAATGAGTTTTTAACCCAATCCACTGTTGCTAATGACATATCTCTAGATAAATTTCAAGCTTTGGTTAGACACCTAGCTCCAGCCCAAAAAGTCACATTCAACCAAGATGATATGTCTTCCCTTGGCCCACTCCATAATAATCCATTATACATAGAAGTTTAAATAAAGTAGCATAAATTAAAATGTGTCCATATAGACAATGGATCAAGCCTCAACATAATGTCTTTAAAGCTCATCAAGCTTCTTGGGTACATAATGGTAGATCTCTAGCCAAAAATGATAACTATCAAAGCCTATGATAATCAGGAAAGAGAATCACAAGGCACCATTAGCTTACCTATTATCATTGGGCCTTTGACCCATGATACACTTTGGTATGTGCTTGATCTAGAGTTGTCATATAATATGCTTCTAGGAAGGCCTTGGTTACATGAGATTCATGCAGTCCTATCAATGCTGCACCAATGTATCAAGTTCTCCCACTCAGGGATGAAAGTGAATATTTCAGGAGATTTACACCTATATGAACACTACAAACATCTTGAGGCTGAGTTTCAAATCTATAAATACCAATACAACATGAATCCAAGTTCCAAGTAGGATAAAGGAAAGATCATACTTATTGATCCTCCATAGGATAATTGCATATATCCTAATACCTTAGATTCCCTTTCTCACATGCCACCTCCTAAAGCTTCCAATCATTTCACCATTTCAGATAATGGCCCAGGGGAATATGTGATCTATGATACCTTCCATATTGCCAATCTTCCTTAGAATCCAAAGACTTTTGGATGACCTAAAAATACCCCACACATGCATTGGAAACAAAAGAACAAAGATAAGGGACCTGTCATGTTTGTACCAAAATCTGGCCTAAAACTAGACCCTCTTAAAGGGGACAAATCATGGTTGTACAATGACAACCAAGCTGATTGTTATAAAAGTGAAAAGTATCCTATTCCCAATAGGATCATGGAGCATCAAGATTATGAAGGAAGAGGCCTCAGACCGAATCAACAAGGAACCATTGAGCCAATATTCATGACTAAATATAAAAGACCCTATGGACTTGGATTTAAACTACCTGGGGGTGACCCTACATAGCTTATTAAAATTCCATCATTGGTGGCTAGTGATGATGATGTTGATAGTGAAGCAGAGTCTGATCATAGCCTCACCTTTGATGACGTAGTTGAGACTAACTTGTTTGATAATAATGCCATTTGTACCCTTACCCCAATCATTCATCACAACCCATTGCATTATATTATCCCCAACTAATAGATTGGGAACAACAAGAATCCAATTTGTTGATTGATGAGTCTCAAAATGATGAGGCATTTTATAATTAGAGACAATGTTCTATTGGGAGATCATAAATCAGGATTCTTAATTACATTAGATCCTGAAGCCTATTTTGGAGATTGGGTAAACACCCTTAGCTAAAAGAAAATAAATAAAACATTGAGGTCCCAAAGTGAAAACATCTTTGAGGCACTTTTTGACTAGGGAAAAAGTAAAGATAAAGGTTAGTCTAGTGGTGAAAACTTGTTTCAAGTGCCATTAGATGGGGGTGTTCATTATTCTTCAAATTTAGACCAGGAAACCACCAAAAATGAACTTGCTTGTAGATCTGAGTTTAGTTTTTCACAATAAGAAGTATTTGATCAAATTCTTAAAGAATTTTTGACTATTTTTATCACATTGCCAGATCTCCCATTGGGGGACTCAGATTCATCATGCTTAGGAGACATTGAAAATCAATTCCTAATAAAGGACCTTGATATGGTTTATAGTTCAAGTCTTTGCCTACCATCTTAGAAGATGGTTTGACCCTTCTAGTCAAAGATACAATAGAGGTAAACATTGGGATCCATCAAAACTAAAATAGATAAATTAGGCATGTCCCTCACTGAGGAGGAACGTGAAGTCTTTACAGCTCTGTTGAGAGAATTTGAAGATATCTTTGTATGGACTTATTTTGACATGCCAGGGTTGGACCCTACCTTGGTTCTGCACCACCTTGTGGTCAATATTGATGCCAAACTGGTGAAACAAAAGATGCATAAGATGCATCTTCACATTGTTGTCTTGGTAAAGAAATATTTGGAAAAAATATTATAAGTAGGATGTATCTGATCTATTGACTACTCAAAATGAATATCTAATGTTGTACTTATTAGCAAAAATCTTGAAGAAATCCAAATATGTACTAATTTTTAAGACATAAACAAAGCTTATCCTAAGGATGACTTTTCATTGCCTAATATTGACATGATCATTGACTCCACAATGGGTTATGAAATGCTTTCACTCATGGATGGATTTTCAAGATACAACCATATTAGAATAACACCAGAAGACCAACATAAAATAGCATTCACCACTCCATGGAGAACATTTTATTATTAGGTAATGCCATTTAGTCTTAAGAATGCTAGAGCTACATATCAAAGGGTCATGCGTGTCATATTCCATGATATGATACATGATATTGTTGAATACTATGTCAATGACATATTAAGAAAATCCAAAACTAGGACCAACCATCCAACAGTGCTACATAAGATATTTGAAAGATTATAGGAGTACAAAGTTAGAATTAATCCAAATAAATGTGTGTTTGGAGTAACCTCAGGAAAGTTACCTGGCTCCATTATGTCTCATAGGGGAATTAAAGTTGACCTGATCAAAGTCTATGCTATAATCAAAATGCCACCACTAACCAATTTGAAGCAACTCCACAGTTTGTAAGGCAAGATCCAATCAATCAATCTAATGCTTCATCTCTCAATCAATCCAACACTTCATCTCTCAATCAATCAATCTAACACTTCATCTCTCAGCTCCAATCTGTTGTTCCCAAAATTTGTCACTCATTTTTGGGACAACATTTGAACTATTTTGGTCTTGCAGGCCAAAATTCCCTCTTCCCTTCTAAAAAATTGTTTTGGGCATTCAAATTCTCCATTTTTCAAGCTATTTTAGCTAATAGACTCCATAGGCTCATTTCTATGGACTCTGCAGGCTGATTTCTATGAACTCTGCAGGTTGGTTTCTAGTTTCTACGAACTCATTTCTATGGACTCTGCAGGCTCATTTCTATGAACTCTGCATATATATTTCTACGGACTCCACAGGCTGGATTCTACAAACTCTTTCAAGGATCGAGAGACTTAGAGAAAACTATATACTCTGCAGGCTTGTTTCTATAGGCTCATTTCTATGGACTCTACAGGCTTGGTTCTATGGGCTAGTTTCTACGGACTCTGTAGGTTGGTTTCTTGGTTCTACAGACTAGTTTATACAGACTCATTTCTATGGACTCCACAGGTTCATTTCAAATGACTCTGTAGGAAAGAAACAAGTTTCCAACACTTAGGAAATTTCAAGATAGGTTAAATGCCTTGGTTCAACCAAAAATGTCCATCAACAAGCTTAAAGAGTTAAGCACTTTAGCAAAAGTTCATATTTCAACCGCTTTAGCAAGTTCAACGGCTTCAAAAGACTTAACAAAAAGAAGAAGGCTTGAACCGTTGAACCATTGAACCTTGAACCAAAATGGTTCAAAGGTTCAATGGGTTCAATGGTTCAAAGGTTCAACAAGTGGTTAGTTCAACACGGTTGGTTCAAGCGGTCAATTGAATGAGTAGAACACAAGATTGAACCGTTGAACTGTTGAACCAAAGTTGGTTTAATCGGTCAATTCAATTGGCTAGTTCAAAGGAGT
Source organism: Torreya grandis (assembly GCA_037957365.1). Taxonomy (NCBI): domain Eukaryota; kingdom Viridiplantae; phylum Streptophyta; class Pinopsida; order Cupressales; family Taxaceae; genus Torreya; species Torreya grandis. Next base: position 1,061,954 of record JARHVA010005163.1, read on the forward strand.
GCCCAAAGCCTAAAGGCCAAAGTACCCTTGTAGAGGGCAGTGAACCAAAGGCAAGTGCCCTTGCAGAAGGTAGGTGATGAACAAAATGGACTGTTACAAAAGGCTGAAAGGGTAAGGTTTCCTTCGAAAAAGTGATTAAGTCAGAAAAGTTTCTTCAAAATTGTTCAAGGCACAAGATGAATTCCTTCAGACTTTTATCCGAAGAAATTCACCTGAAAGAATAGGGCCCAAAGAAAATAGCTAAGGCAAGGAACATTTCCTTCAGAAAAAATGTCCAAAGGAATTCCTTTGGACATTTTGTCTGAAGGAATTGGAGCCCGAAGACTGCCCGAAGGACCCCGAAGAGTAGGTACCCTTCCGAGGGGCTCTCATCGGCCAAAAAATGGGCCTTTCTCAAGACCCCAAAGGGCAGGTACCCTTTGGGAAGGATCAAACAATAAATCTGAAGGAATTGTCAAGGAAGGTGACGGGCCCAAAGACGTCAAGATTAAGCACCATGAACTAGTCGTTGGGATTTAGATGTCTGATGACGTCCCTACAATCATCAAATTTAGGGAAATAAACTAGCCATTGGCTTTCAAATGGTGACGTCCCTGAAGTTGTCAAATTCATAGCAATGAAATAGCCATTGATATTTGAAGGCTTGAGCACAGACCCAAGTGCATTCAAAGGCCTTAAGGCTAAAGAGAAGAATCACTGAGAGAAGAGTGCAAAGAGCTAGCAAGGCTGAGAAGATAACTCGAGAGCTCAAATCACAACAGAAAGAGGGAAAGGTCAAAAATATCTATGTAAAAGCTATTCTAGTAGGTGGAACAGTCCACCAAGCAGATATTTTGGCTTGCAAACATTGAAGGCACAACCTATTTGTCTCCCTTAGAGTAAAGGTAGAGTGGACAACTACACATACATAAGGTGACAGACCATATGACCCAGGCCTAGGAGAAGACATTTGAGATGAATAAACACACCACAGTTAAGGTAGCCACCCTGTTCCAGCATGGTCCCTTGACAAAACTAAAAATACATTCAAGGCATTGAATGTAGCATGGGTCATTCCATGGAACAAAGTGCCAAGCCTTTCTTGGCTACTATATATTGTATTCTCTTACTTTGTGCTAAGGAGATCTCTCTGTTCTAAAAGCAAAACTCTACCAAAATTGAAAGGCGATTACTAATACTTTGAGCTAAGATTGTTTATCATATTTCTTTGTTTGAACGAGAAAGCAAGTTACTTTCAGACTTTGTGCTGTTATAGCTTGTGTCATTTTAGGAGATTGCTCTTATGTCTGTCTTTTGAATGCATTCTTGTCCAGTTAATGAAATAAGCAAAACTAGTGGAAGTAATCAGGAAGGTGTCCTGAAGCCAACTATGGAGAGACTTTATGCTGCCATAATTACCTTTAATGTGTTTGTCTTTTTTCTATTCCTATGTAAAGGACCTTGGGATGACTTTGTGCCCTCATTGTCCTTCATATTTCACTCTTGGGCAGTCGAGGTGGAGACTTTGTGCTACATCTTAGTCTGTTGGTTACTATGCCCTTTGTTGCCAGTTACTCGTCACTACCTGGAAGAACTCTTGCTATTTCCTACAAGACCACTTCTAAAAGAAGAGAAGTGCCTTCAGTGTTTTCACTAGGATTTTCTTCTTTGTTTGTGTACATCATCTTTGAAAAAAGAGAGATGGATGGTGTTGTCCTCCCCCTGAGTGTTATTTTATGCATATATATAGTATATAGCTCCTTATATTTATAGGGAACCTCCCTTTGATGAGAGGAGATATTTTTCCCCTTTTGATGTGGTAAACCTGCACATCTGGCTGACCCATCTCCCTATGCTGTGGTTGAAGAGACCTATTTTACTCATCAGTTAGCTGGTGACAAAATATTCACCCAACAGTTTTTGGTGACTCCATTGGGGATGTTACGTGTAGTTTTAAGCCTCAAGCCTTAGATTAAAGCAGTTCCTATCCTTATCCATTATCCATTTATAGCATTATCCATTTCCATTATATAATCTGGTCTACAAAAATAGAGCTGCTAGGGAAGAATGTGCTGTTTGAAGCCTCAAGCTAAAGTAGGGCTAGTTATTTTTCATTTTTATTCTACAATCTAGCAACTCCACACTATACAAGAAGACAGAGAGCCCAAGGTGTTATTGACCCTATTTTTGAGTTGGTGCAGCAGGGCAATTTTAATTTATTTCCTCCACAACTTCAAGTTCAACGAACTAGGGGTCTTCCTCCTACCAATATCAAGTTGTAGACAATAAAATAGTGTCAACCCCCCCTCTTTGGTCCCTTTTTAACTTCAACATGCCTAACCTATACTTTATTAATTTAAAATACTTATTTTAAATTAATAATCCCCCCTAGACACCTCACCTTGGATTCCTAGCTCTTAGGCCATTTATCACCCTATGACTAATCATAATTACCTAAGACCTAATTTTAACTCTCCCACTAATTCTTGCACCTATTAAACCCGCCTTTGGACCGTTTAACAACGACAACCGAACTTGGCAGATAGAAGAACGGGCAAAAGGCTAAAAATAGCCTTTTTTCCCATTCTCTAGTTGCCGACATTGGTTAATAGTCGACCAACGCCATTCACTCCACATTGGATTAGAAGATTGCACAAAGTCTCCTACATCAGCCATAACGGAAACAAGTCTTCTACACTTTTGGTTCTCCACCAAGTGCTAAGTAATCTCTGGTTTATATTTCAGTATTTTTTTGAAATGCATTGGTAATTAGTCCATTGGCTATTTCTGAGCACTATTGAGACAACCCGACTTTCTTCCCGACAAGGCTGAAAAGCCTTCCTCTCATCCTCATTCTCCTTCCACCCCTGTCCCCTACCTTTGTCCTTCTTAAGACTTTGTCCACTGCCCTGCATCACTGCACAACCCTTTTGAATCTCCCAGACCATTCTATCAACCAAAGACATTAACCAAAAACCCATCCAAAGGTCCATTGCTCCTACTGATGTCGACAGCATAACCGACGTCGGCAACCTTGACCAACTGATGTCGGTAGAACCACCGACATCAGCGACTATGGAAGACTTACAGCAGAACACAGGTACGCGTTGTCTATTTTTTGTTTCTTAGTCTTTCATTGTTTCTCTTTATCCAACACTCATTTGTCAAATAAGTGGACTGTCATCCCTCAAAGAAGTCTTTGCACTTCTGGGACCGAGCTTTGCTTGGCAGTCCACCATATATCTATCTAACATTTTTCTGTTTAAGTCTTTCTTATCTACAGGTGTCGTCCTCCATAGCCAAAGAGGAGCTCCTTCAATCATCTGGATACGGTGCGTAGCTTCATCCGGGTATGTACAAACCCCTAACCATTAACCCTTAGTTTTTTATTTCTTCTGAATGTGAAAAGCAAAAATGAGTAGAAACATTCTGGCATGCCTGATGGGACCCTGGAGTTTTCCTTGGGTTCATTTCTTTTTCTTCTAAAGGTAAACTTTCATATAGGTGCATTAGGAAAATTTCTCTTCTGGCATCCTTCTTCTTTCTTTCTCTTTCGAAAAGACACCATTAGCACAAGTTAAAAAGAACTTTTTCTTCTTGTCACTCCTTTTCTACATCTTAGAGTAGTGAAATTCATGCTCTTAACCTTTTCCTAATTGTTTGCATTCGAACAAAAACATTTCAATTTGGGCTAAAATCTATTGCATTTCATTCATGCTTGAATGCATATTTAGCCTTCTCATCTAGTAACTAAAAATGCATTATGAATAAATCGTAGTGCACATATGTTACACAACCTGACCACATTCACAAAATCAAACATCTAAACATACCTGAGACAAGGCCTGACTAAGATTTCATCACCTAGCGGATACCTTACCCTTCCTGGCAATCCCACTTGGACTTCACTACCAAGGGGAGAACCCACTTTGTTCTCTGGCAGAGTATAAACTCTAGGGGAAGTATATATTGGCTAAGCGACCCAACTTGTCTCTACGCTCGTGAAGTGAGGGGAGCAAGCTCCTAGCACTAGGCCATGTACGGAACCTAATACAGATTTTGAGCACCAAAACATAACCCAAAACCAACCTTAGACTACCTCTTTTAGGACCCATTCTAAAATCCCAACTTCTCAAACATATTCTTCTAAGGCATAAGCCACCACAACTCTAAAATTTATTCTTAGGAATTAACATTTAGTGGTTGCTTGCCATCATCTATTTTTTTTATTCTGTATCTAATTTTTTGAGCTGGTGAGGTCACATTCTAAGATCTAAAAACAACTCAGACTTTCTTCTTTCTTCCAAAAACTTTCAATTTTCTAAGTTTCTGGAAATACACAGTAATCGACATCAGTTTTTCCACCGACATCGGCAACTATTTTCACCGACATCGGTTATCTGATCAACATCAAAAATTTACTTCACCGACATCAGTTTTTCTACCGATGTCGATCACTGTCAAAAATCTTTCTTCTCAAACAACAAGCTAAAAATCTAACCTTTTTGTTGTTAAAAACAAATTTTGGTTTTTTGAGGCTAAAACATACAATTTTTAGAACCTGAATCTATTTTTTCTTGGATGGTTTTGACACGTAGTCAAATCAAAACTCTTGTTGACCATGTAAGGCAACAACCACTCCTGCCTTCGCCTTCTATATCAAGTCCCCAAATGGAGTATAATCCAGAAACTGAACGTACTCCTATCCAACCAACCCCAACTCAACCCCCTATTGTTCCCGAAGGTGACCAAGACTTTGAAAAGTTCCTTGACCTCAATGTCAAGGCTCTTTAGCACTATCTCGCGAGAAGTCAAATGCGAGATCCTTCAGGCAACCTAGTTTACGGGATGCCAACTTCCTTAGTTGAAACGACAATCATATAAACATCCTCCATAACCCAACTCATGGTCACCTAGGCCATTGCCTCAACTAACAACTCGACCATGACCAATCTTCAAAGTGTGGCCTCTCCTTCTGTTTTTGGACCTACCTCCATTGGGGTTTCTGTACCCCCTCAACCACAAACCATTCAACAAAGTCCTACACCATTCCAGAACTTAATTGTCTCCATCCCACCTACTCTTGCTCCCATAAATACAAGAGTTACTACTTATCCTTTGACTAGTGTTGCCACCATCCAACCACCTTTGGTGACATCAAGTCAAGTTGTGCCCTCTAGCTTCATGACACAACCACCCTTGACTTCAACATCAGTCCCTATGATTAGTTACCAATATGTTGCGCCTATACAAGCACAACCAACTATGTCATACGCTCCACCTAACACCTTCCAAATGCCTTACAACCTAGGGGGTGTTCCACCTGCAAATCCATCAAACGATCTAATCAAGATGTTGATGGATAAGATGTCTAATCTTGAGACATCCGTTTTGGGTTCAAAAAATGTTCTCTCATATGAACAAATTTGTAATGAACCTATTCATCCATTGGTCCCAATCCAACCATATCCTAGTCAGTGGAAACTTCCCAAGTTAACTCACTTTCAGAGTAAAGAGGACCCACAACAACATCTATGAGCATTTAGACATGCTTGTTACCTTATAGCACATGATGATGCATTATTACTACGGACATTTCCCATGTCACTTTTTGGTGCTGCCCTCGATTGGTATAGTTTTATTACCAGTCACTCTTTATTTACCTTCACTCAACTAGCTCAACTATTTCTTGACCACTTTTCAATTAACATAACTAAAAAGGTCTCCATCACGGACCTATATTCTATCAGACAATTCGACGATGAATCAATAGCTAATTTCGTTGCCCGTTGGAGAGGCTTAATCAACCAACTCTCCTTTTCTTTACCTCAACATGAGCTCATTGAGCTCTTTTCACAAGCGTGTGTCAAACACATCTCATCTACTTTGTAGGTCCAAACATTCCACACATTTGACAAAGCTTTCACCATGGCTAGGAAGCTTGAACTCCGTACTGTCGAAGAAAATAAAGTCAAATTGTGTAGTAAAAATACTAATGCAAAATCAAATGACCCTTCCTCCAAATCTTCTTCCTCCAATTCCAAATCTAAGGGATCAGTAAATGCTATGGTACTTAGACCATCATCATCGACCACAACTAACAAATCCAAACCTTCTACATCTCAAATCATTACACAACAATTCCAGCAACGATACATACAGTATTAATATACTCCAATAGGAGAATTATATTCATCCGTGTTGGATAAACTAGTCAAACAGGGAGTCCTCAACCTCCCCCAAATTCGACCACCACCTCAATTTGATCCCTCACGTGCCATCCCTGCATGGTATAGGGAGCATGACTTTTTTAATTATCACCATGTCAAAGGCCATGACATAGACAATTGTAAAACCTTCAAGAACATTGTCCAAGATAAGCTAGACAAAGGTGATCTTGTCTTGGATAACCCAAATGTGCCACCTAACCAAAACATAGACATTTTTAGACAACCTTTTCCTAACCATCCCCCTAGCCAAAACAACATTCAGACCACAACCAAAGACCCCCAAGAGCGTAATATACACATGATCGATATGGTTTCACCTTTTGTCCCTAACCAAACTCTTCCACAAACCGAAGAGGTTAGTCAACCTATCCCTCCACCACAGGAAGAAGAGTCTTCTTCTCCTAGTAGTCTTCTTATATTGGAGGACACTTTAACCATACCAATGCCACTAGCCCCACCTTCATCCTTCCTACTACCAATGGAGGACCATACCTTTCCTACTCTTCAATGATAAGTAGAAGGCACGATCATCCCTATGCTCTTTCCTCTCGAAGAACCCCATTCTCCAATTCCTTCTCCACCGAGAGAAGAACTTGTCTCTTCACCTACTTCAACCAAAGATGATCTAGTAATGGCTCTCTCTCACCTTTGGCCTGAGATTGCCGCATCTAACACATTTCCACTCTCACAACCACCCAAATCTTCTAAAAAACCAATTATAAAGCCTAACACAACAGCTTCTAAACCATTCTCTCGACTGGCTAAAAACTTAGGATTTCTCCATTCGAGGAACTTAAAACATGAGGCATTATGGGAGCGACTCAAAGCTCCTTATCTTACACATCCCATCTCATCTCGTACTAACGACCCTCCTTTGACAAAATCTCCCAAAATCTCCAATGAGGACTAGGCTTTTACTTCCAAATCTTCAGAAGCTCAACCATCCACATCTGAACCTAAACCCTCACAAACATCCACCATACCAACACTGGTTAAATCCCTTGGTGTTCACCCCATATCTAACCTCACTCACCCACAAGTGAAGGTAGACTTGAACCTTGCCTCACACAATAATAGTCCTCACACTAAACCAAAGAAGGCTACTAAACCACGTCAGAAAACTCCTCTCCCACCATCGCCATTGCCCTCTAGTTTGGGCCCACATCCTTTTACTTTAATAGGAGTGCTCCCTACTCCAACACCTAACAAAAACAAGTTACCTCCATTACTCCTTTTACCCACCAAAAATAGACCTCCTCTGAAAAATTTGGCACTCCTCATGAAGAAAGTGTCATCTACACGAGTGGCCACACCACTAACCCAAAAGGTGGTACAAAAATCTCTCTCAACAACTCCCAAACACAAGTCATCAACACCTAGTGCATCAACAAGCACGGACCCCTTAGTGGGTTCATATGCTTTGATACTATGCCGACTTTTGCAAACTTCTAACATCACTCTTCCACCTATTAAACCATTTCAACCTCTCAGACCAAAACCGTCTTGGTTCGATGACACTAAAATCTGCCTATATCATCGCTCACCTGGGCATGACACTGAAAATTGTTGTGCCCTCAAGGTTGTCATTCACCATTACTTGGAAAAATACACCCTTCTTGTTGAGGATACTGTCAATAAATCTCCAACACCATCAAATGTCTCTCAAACATCCTCTTCACCTTCATCAGAATCCCATCATCAGAATATGGTCCCTTTACCTCCTACGCCCCCTTTATTCGAGATTAACACCATCAATGTGGCCACTAGGTCACAAACTTTAAAAGATAAAGCAAAAGAGAAAGTTGCTATTCCTTGGACCTACCCATTTGTCAAACCTGCTAAACCACCCAAATCCAAGATTTCTATCTTGGGTACATCCCAACCCACTTCTTCAGAGGCAATCCGTGATTCTATGGTGAAACAACTTCACCAAACTCCCGTGAAGATGACTTTATATGACCTCATTCAAAGCTCTCCACAACATCGTCAAGCTTTAATCAAAGCTTTACAGGCAGTGGAGGTCCAACCCAAGGACCCCCAACCACTATCGCCTCTATTACCTTTAGTGATTCTGAAATTTCTACCTCCAACTTGGAAGATCAAGATGCTGCCCTTTTCATCACAGCCTACATTGATCGAACTCGCATTAAGTTAGTTATGATTGATGGGGGCGCCGACATCAATATCATTTACATCCATGCCTATGACCAATTAGCCCTCCTAAAGAATTGTATCTCTAAAAATGACGCAATTCTTTGATCTTTTAATGACTCCACTGCCACTACCATTGGCACCGTCATCTTACATATTCGTATTGGCCCACGAACAATCCCAGAGCTCTTCTACATCATCGAGGGAGAGTTCCAATACAACATGTCATTATGATGACCTTGGATCTGTGCCATGGCCTGTGTCCCTTCTACATTACACTGTTGTGTCAAATTTGAACACAACGGTCAAGTCCATGTCATTCCCACAGACCCCTCCCCTTTCAAGACATGCAACACAACTTATCAACCCAACGATGTTCTCATTCCTTTCAAGACATCGACCCAAACACTGTGTCCACCCACAGAAGCTTCAACAAGTATGCAAACGGTGGTTACACCTACACCACCTCCTCAAGTGACAATAAAAGACCCTATGGAAGATACCTTCCAACGTCTTTCACTTGGGGAGTACTCACCTTGGACATGTTCTAGACTCCTCAAGAGTATGGACAACTTCATCATAATCTTAGCTATGACCATCGTATCAGAATGGTCATCCCTTATGGTCCTCCTAATCTTCAAACAAATCTCATCTATGGAGGGCTAGATCGAGCTCCCACTGATGGGAATCCTCTTTCATCACCCCAACTATTTACGTCTAACTTCTCTTTTCTTGGCAACCCAAACTTTTCTCATACCTATCTTTATAGGTGTGCATGGAAGGGCTTTGGCTTTGGGCGCTACGAACAAGGCTCCCACTAGCCCGTCAAACCACCAAATGACGAGGCCATAAAGAATGCCAAGAAGCGACATGGCCAAGGTTTTTTAGAATCTACTGAAACTTCTAAAAACCCTCACCTCGAACCTATCATAGAACAATCACCTCCAAACTCGCCTATTCCCCCATTTTCACCTACGGAGTCGGTGGTTTCCATCCCTCCTAGTTTTTTTTGCATAAATGCCATTCGTTTGGAACCCCTAACCTATCAACTAGGTGGGGTATCCAGGTCTCTCCCTCTCATTTATCCAAACATGATAGACGATGAATCTGCTACCATCAACACTATCCAATGCATAGACGATGACACCATTCTCACCTACATGGGTGAAAATGACTCTTTCATCTAACGATCACTTCCTTCAAAAACCCAGGTTATGTTAAATGAATCAACCATTGACATTAGCCTTCCATCTTCTAATGTTCCTCACGTTTTAAAGATTGGTCAATTTTTGGATGCCCAAGAACAAATTGACTATACCAAATTCCTTTCAGATCATAGCAAAGCCTTTTCTTGGACCTATAGCGATATGCTTGGCATCGACCCTAACATCATCATCCATAACATTGTCACAAACCCAAAAGCTAAGCCTGTCAGGCAAAAGCTTCACAAAATGCATCCTCGCATTGCACTCCTTGTCAAAGAGGAGCTTCAACGTCTACTTTCTGTATCCTTCATCCAACCCATTGATTATCCGCAATGGGTGTCAAACATCGTCCTTGTCACAAAAGTGACTGGGGGGATTCGAATTTATACTCACTATCGTGACCTTAACCTAGCTTGCCCAAAGGACAATTTTCCTCTACCCAACATCGACCAACTTGTTGATCTTATGGCCGATCATGAGATGCTATCACTCATGGACAGGTTTTCAGGATATAACCAAATCCTGATTGCGCTAGAAGATCAACACAAGACCACCTTCATCACCTCATGGGGGAATTTTTGCTATAGGGTCATGCCTTTTGGCCTAAAAAATGCAAGCACCACATATCAATGCGCCATGACTTACATCTTTCACGATCTCCTCCACAAAATCATGGAGGACTATGTAGATGACCTACTAGGTAAATCTAAACTTCATCATGACCATTTAACCATTCTCAAAATCATCTTCACTCACCTTCTCCAATATAACTCTCAACTAAACCCCAAGAAATGTGTCTTTGGGGTTTTCTCAGGGAAGCTTTTAGGCTTCATCGTTTCTCTTCATGGCATTGAGATTGACCCTGCTAAGATTCAAGCTATACTCGAGATGCCACCACCTACCAATCTAAAGCAACTTTGCAGCTTGCAAAGGAAGCTTCAATCTATCCGTCGCTTCATCTCACAGCTTTTTGACCGATGTCAACCCTTTCATCACCTCCTCAAGAAAGACGTCTCCTTTAACTGGGATAAGGACTACCAAGAGGCTTTTGAGGCTCTTAAGCATTATCTTATCTCTCCACCAGTCCTTATTCCACCTAAAGATGACCAACCTTTCTATCTTTACATCTCAGAAACAAATCATTCTTTAGGTGCCATGATCGCGCACCGAGATGAACAACATCATGAGCAAGCAGTTTATTATGTAAGCTGAACGCTCATTGACTATGAAACTTGGTATACTTATACCAAAAAACTTTACTTGGCATTAGTCTTTGCCACTACCAAGCTTCGTCATTATCTCCTCAATCACAAAACTTATGTCATCACCTACACTGACCCTCTTAAATACATGCATTCCAAGCCATACCAAAATCAATGTATGGCTCGTTGGCTCATGCTTCTTGCTGAGTTTGACTTAGAATTCATCTAACAGAAATCTATAAAGGGGTAAACAATCGCTGACCAACTAGCAGATGCCCCTCTACTTGACAACCAACCTTCTCACTGCAATTTCCCTAACGAATCCATCACCACGTTATCCACCGATGACATTTTCTATCAAATGACAATGTTCTTTGATGGGTCCAAATGTCAACACGGTGGGGGTGCGGGGGTCATTCTCATCCCTCATGAGGGTGAGCCTGTGCCCCTATCTTTCAAACTTGACTTTGAATGTACCAACAACATGGCTAAATATGAAGCCTTAATTTTGGGACTTCAAACCACCCTTTTCCTAGGCATCAAGATCATCAACATCTTTGGCGACTCACAACTAGTCATTAATGAAATCAACGGTTCATATCTTTATAAAAATGAAGTTTTGCAAAGGTACAAACACTGTATTGACACCCTGCTAGAATCTTTCGACCATTACCTCTTGCAAACTATTCCTTGATCTACGAATAAGTTTGCTAATACTATGGCTTCTCTCGCCTCACGCATTCCATCCTCATCATCTTCCTCGAGAATTTATGTTATGGTACATTGTTTGGCATTACCTTCATATATCTCCACTAACATCAACCTCGTCAGCGCCATTGACTCTAGTCCATAGGATGTTTGGTATAAACAAATTGTGGACTACTTAACTTATTCTATTGTTCCTCCTAATCTCTCTAGCAATGCGCGATGGGATTTTATCAAAAGCACAGCTTGATATACTATGTTGGGGGGTCTTCTCTATAAATGAGGTTTCGATGGCCTCCTTCTTCGATGTCTAACCTTCACTGAAACATCTCATGCTATCAAACAAGTCCATGATGGGATTTGTGGAGGGCATTTTAGTGGTCACACAGTTGCAAAGCGCATCCTTTGCCTGGGCTCTTATTGGCCCACTCTTCACCAAGACTGCAGTGACTATGTTCGGCATTGTATCAAATGCTAACAATACGCTAACTTACTTCATGTTCCTAGCCATGCTCTACAAGTTGCTAAGGACTTCTGGCCCTTTTCACAATGGGGCTTAGACCTAATCAGTGAGATTAACCCCCATTCATCTCTCTGACATCAGTCCATTATCACTGCAACTGAATACTTCACTAAATGGGTGGAAGCGATTCCCCTCGTCTCCACTAAAGGTGACAAAATTATCGACTTCATCAACAACAACATCATCTGTCATTTTGGTGTACCTCACAAAATCATTTCCGATAACGGCAAATCATTCAAAAATAAAATTATCAAAAAACTTTGTGACTCATTTGGCATCAAGCTCAGCTTCTCCTCGCCTTACTACCCACAAGCAAATGGGCAGGCTGAGGCTTCCAACAAAATTTTAACCAAAATTCTAATGAAGGTTGTCAATGACACTGGAAGGGACTGACACATCCACATTCCCTTCGCTTTGTGGGCCTACCGCACTAGCATTCGAACCCCTACGGGTGCTACACCTTTCTCTCTAGTGTATGGAACCGAGGCTGTCTTGCCTCTTGAAGTACAAATACCTTCTATATGCATCTCTTTACATGACATACTTTCTAATGATGACTTTCATCAAGATCAGTTGGCCCAACTTGAGTTACTTGATGAACGTCGCCTTGCTGCCCTCAACCATCTCCATATCTACCAAAATCGCATCCAATGTGCCTATAACAAAAGTCTAAGAGAATGAGATTTCAAAATCGGAGATCTTGTCCTCAAAGAAAACCAACACGTGACCAATATGGAAAGAAGTAAATGAGGCAAGTTTGCTCCTAATTGGCTCAGACCTTATATCATAACACACAAGTATGGATCAGGGACTTATCGTCTGTCTTCTCTTGAAGGCCGGTCAGAACTTGAGCCCCTTAATGCCTTACATCTACGACCATTCTACTATTAATCAAGTAATCACTCACTTGATATTTAACTTGAGCTCATCCCTTGAGCAACCCTTGTCATCCTCATACCTATTCCTTTCAACCCCCTTACATTAGTGAACCCTTGTGGCATTAATACTTTGTCTTAATAAAAAGGGAAACCTCCAAACCTCTATAGCCAAGTCCATGACCAAAACTCTAGTCAAAAACAAAAAAATAAATAAATAAATAAATAAATAAATAAATATATATATATATATATATATATATATATATATATATATATATATATATATATAATTGGGATGCCTATTCAAAGGTCATAAAACTATAAAGGTAGATTGCTCCCTTGAAGGACAGCTACATCATTGTTGTAATTGATAGACTGCTCCCTTGAAGGATAGCTATTCAAAGACATTCAACCATACAAAGCAAAATATAGACCAATCCCTCGAAGGATGGCTATGCCCAAATCTTGCTACAAACAACACTCTCTCTGAAGCTTCTCGCATCGATCAGCTTCACATATGACCATAAAGCAAAACAACATCCCCACGTAGACTTCCCGCATTGATCAGTCTACCCAAAAAAAATAAAAATTGACTGATAAACTATTAAGTCATGGACTTGCCTATAGTCGTTCTCAGGGTCACCTATAAAAGGGGCAAAAGTTATCCTTTCTAAAAAAGGGTTACACTATCCTCACACCTCACATAATCAAACCTATTACCCCAACATACCCAAGGGATTTTGAGCTCACTTAACATCAAGTGATTTGAATACTTCTCTAACACAAATAATGGTCAATGACGTAATGCATGAACGGGGTTTTTGTTTGTAATAACCCTATTTATGCTATCATTATGGTCCTTGTCAATGAAAGAGCAACGCACCTTTCACTTCTTACACACTTTGGTCACATACAACCAATCCAAATCCAACCAAATCATTTTCTAAACCAAACCAAACCAACCAAACCTTTTTCAGACCACTAACATTATCATAACCTATTCACACTAGTTTCTATGGAAACCAATACACATGGAAACTATCGACCACACAAACTATGTCAAGCATAAACCATTACTTGTTGAAGTATAAACATACTCATTTCATTTTTAACATACATCCATCACTAATATGGAAACTTGCTAGGGATGAAAAACCACATGATCTATGTTACAGAATACACCATCACATAATATGGAAAAGGTTGTAACATCATGATACACTCATCATTTCAAGCATGTACCATCAGACATATGGGAAGTGCTAAACCATTAACATGACCAAACCAACCTATCAACATATTTGACCCTTCCTCCCTTCTTGGGAGAACTACATTGGCCTGAGGCCCTTGAAATAGGGGCTATGTAGGCAGCACTCAGTTGACATGGGGTCTTCTGAGGTTAGCTCGGCCATTCCTTCATCCGCCCATCTAACGGACCAACTATCTATACCAACCCAAAATCATGACCAAACAACTAGCCCTAACACTGAATGAGTTACCTAAAATTCTCATGGGACACATTGGAGATCACATACATCTCCTTGACCACAACACACAACTCTTGAGATCACTTATATCTCAACCCAACTCGACCAACAACCTTGGAGATCGTGACTATCTCCTCAGACCACGACCATTTTTGAGACAACTCTGTCTTATTTATTTTGATTACATTTATGCTACCTCATGAATAGATAGCAAAATTATATGCAACCCATATCATGACTCTCACAAGTATCGGATCACGCTCCAGTTGATCCCCACTACTTGTGACATTTTCATGTTTTCCAGGAGCACTTCCTGAACCCGGGATACTTGGAACACAATGACCATTGGAGCTATAACTTGGATCGAATAACTCAATCAGCTACGACTAAAAGCTGGGGCCTGGTTACTTCAATTTTAGCACTCCTTGACCTTTGACTGTGACAATTTGACCTATCTATCACGTGAAGTGGTATACATACAATCCTAACTATTGCAACATTCACACTCTAACTTCACCATACCCATCCACTGCCTATCAAATTGGCACCTGATATCAGGTTACCTTCCCTCGACTCCTGCTTTGAGGGGGAATACCTCATCCCATATTTGGGGCAACTTACTCCTATTTTTGTCTTGTAGTTCATCAGAACAACCAACAGGACAAAAATGACCTCATCTCATACTTAGGGCAGCTTACTCCTATTTTTGTCTTGCAGTTCATCAAGAACAACCAACAAGACAAAAAGGGGCAAATATAGACACCAAAATAGTGTCAACCCCCCCCTTTGGTCCCTTTCTAACTTCAACATGCCTAACCTATACTTTATTAATTTAAAATACTTATTTTAAATTAATAATCCCCCTAGACACCTCACCTTGGATTCCTAGCTCTTAGGCCATTTATCACCCTATGACTAATCATAATTACCTAAGACCTAATTTTAACTCTCCCACTAATTTTCACACCTATTAAACCTGCCTTTGGACCATTTAACAATGACAACCAAACTTGGCAGATGGAAAAATGGGCAAAAGGCTAAAAATAGCCTTTTTTCCCATTCTCTAGCAATTGACGTCAGTTAACAGTCGACTAACGCCAACAGTATCACCGACGTCGGTTGTTTAAAACTAAATTCTAACCTCGATTGTAGACTTGAATGCAAATTCTTTTGCTCCCAGGATCTAAATTCTCTTGCTCCTCAACTCTTTGCAGGCATCAACATTCTATCATCACTCTCTAGGATAAGAAACTCTACATAATTCACTCCACATTGGATTAGAAGATTGCACGAAGTCTCCTACATCAGCCATAACGAAAACAAGTCTTCTACACTTCTGATTCTCCACCAAGAGCTAAGTATTCTTATGTTTTATACTTTAATATTTTTTTGAATGCATTGGTGATTAGCCCATTGGCTATTTCTGAGTACTATTGAGACAACGCAACTTTCTTACCAGAAAGGCTAAAAAGCCTTCCTCTCAGCCTCATTCTCCTTCCACCCCTGTCCCCTACCTTTGTCCTTCCTAAGACTCTGTCCACTACCCTACATCCCTACACAACCCTTTTGAATCTCACAGACCATTCTGTTGACCAAAGACATCAACCAGAAACCTGTCCAAAGGTCCATTGCCCCTACCAACATCGATAGTATAACCGACGTCAGCAACCTTGACCAACTGACACCGACATAACCACTGACATCGACAACTATGGAAGACTTGCAATAGAACATAAGTATGCGCTGTCTATTTTTTGTTTCTTAGTCTTTCATTTTTTCTCTTTATCCAACACTCTTTTGTCAAATAAGTGGACTATCATCCATCAAAGAAGTCTTTGCACTTCTGGGACCGAGCTTTGCTTGGCAGTCCACCATATATTTATTTAACATTTTTTTGTTTAAGTCTTTCTTATCTACAGGTTTCATCCTCCACAGCCAAAGAGGAGCTCCTTCAATCATCTGAATATGATGTGCAGCTTCATCCGGGTACTTACAAACCCCTGACCATTAACCCTTAGTTTCTTATTTCTTCTGAATGTGAAAAGCAAAAATGAGTAGAAACACAAGTCACCAATACAAGGTAGATCTTTTTTTTTCTGCTCTTAACAGAGCTTTGCCTATACATACTCCACTCAGATTTGTTATCCCCAATTTTGATAATCAAATCATGGCAGTTCAAGGCCCTTAAGGTAACTCTTTTGGCCCACTCAATTTAAATCCACCTCCACATGAGCTACCACGCAGTTCAAGGAAGAATTTCCCCAAATTCTTTGGTGATGGGAGAGTTCACCCTGATGAACACATTACAGCTTTTAGCATAACTTGCAGTGTGATAGGTGTGGAGTATGTGGACATAGCATTCAAGCTATTTGTGGAGACATTACAAGGTGCTACTACAAATTAGTTCTACCATCTACAGGCTCGGTCAATGACCGACTGGAACACCCTAAAAGTTAAGTTCGAAGCAAGGTTCACGTCTGTAGAAGATGCACATGCCCTACTGGCCCAACTCACACAGATGAAGAAATAACCTCATGAACCTATGGGGGAATTCATTGCCAAGTTTGACAAATTGAGGAACATGATTCCTACCATTGCTCAGCCAACACCTGAAAATCTTAAATATTTCTTCATCAACTCATAGTTGCTTGAAGTGAGTTTTTTGTTGAGATGAGCTGGCCACATAGACCTTGCCACTACTTAGGATTTGGCCACTGATGTGGAAGATGATCTCATCTTGGTAGGGAAGATAAGAAGAGATCTTAACAAAGGTAAATCTTCTTCATCTTTTGAGAATTCATCTACAGGCACCACTGATGAAATAGTGCAAAAGCTACCAAATGAACTGCTAGCCTTGAAAAGACAAGTGGCCCAAGGTATGTCTGATCCTCCTTATCAGAATATGCCAAAGAGGACATTTTAGAACTAGTCATATTAAGGCAATTCTACCAGAATTCAAAGGCAACTAAATTGTCTACCTCCCCCATAGGAAAAACTTGCCATTGAAGCAGCACCAGCCAACTCAGCAGTTGGATATCTAGAAATAAAACATGATTTCTCTTTCTAACCTGAGTTTGATCAAGAAAATGATGCTGATCTCTTTACAATAGAATAAGAAGAATCAGCTAGTGACTGCAACATTGGTTACCTAAATTACCAAGATGAACCCAGAAGTGAAGGTAAATTAGTTGAAGGATCATATGTTGTGTTCACCTGGTCCAAGAATTAGTCAGCCCAATAAGCTGATAAAGAAAAAATAGAGGAGCGACCTCAACCTAAAATTTCAATTACCAAAAAAGAAACTTCTCTGCCTTTCCAGCCAAAGGACCTGGTGATTGATAAAAAAGTAAGTACTTCAAATATGCCTTCACCTTCAACTTCAATTTCATAGACTAGTCCTCCCCCCCTAAAAACCAAAAGGATGAACTACCTTCTCCTGTTCCTAATTCATTTTAGACATTTGACATAATCGACCATGTCAAGAAAACTAAAATTCAAAAGTCTGAATTTGAATTCCTACAATCCAACCCTGAGCAATTGGACAGGTTGGTTGAGTGTATGAAGAATAAAGGCATCCTTGTAGGACAAGATATTAAGAAGATAACTCATGATCCCCCAAGGAACATGTCCATCCCAAAAAATCTTGTCATTACTCCTCCTACTTCCCCTAGGAAAATAGAGACTTTATATGTTTCCTTGTTGATAAACAGTCACAAGCTGAGCAATTGCATCATTGATTTCAGAGCTTCAGACAATGTCATATCTGTTAAAGTGGCAGAATCTCTTGGTCTCACACTGACCAAGACATTAAGGAGATGTTTCTCCATGGATAACAAACAAGTGCCACTACTGGGACAAATCAAGGATGCCCAATATGCATTTTCCACCTTTCCAGAAAAGAGAATCACGATGACAGTCCTGGTGGCCGATGTCCCAGCCTCATACGGCATCCTTTTTGGATGAAATTTATGAAATGATGTTTGAGGAGAATTGAGCACGGACCTATCTAAGGTGAAGATCCCTGTCAAAGGTGTCATAAAGAGGCTGTTCCATAAAAAAGAGGCAAAATATGTTGTCACTCAGACATCAATGCCTGAAGCTCAAATTCTATTTGAGTTTTCAAGAATGGGTAACTTTTTACTGTCTACAGAGGATGTTTATGTTTCAACAAATGAAAGTCTTTTAGGTGGTGATCCAAGAATTGTTTTAGATTAAACAACAAAGGACATAAGAGAGCACAGTGTAAGCCCAAATGAAATCTCCCCTCCACACTAAGAGAAATCTGAGAAAGGAGCAGTTTTTGGTGGCATATGGATTTTAGAATTTGATGGCAGTTGCTCTTCTATCAGTGCTGGAGCTGGGATTGTTCTAATATATCCTCAAGGAGATATTTTTCCTTCTTCATACAAGTTGTAGTTCAACAACACCAACAACACTACCAAGTATGAATCTCTATTACTCAGGTTGAAGGCAGCTCAAAATAGAGGTGTTAAACTCCTTCATGCTAAAGGAGATGTTGCACTGATGGTTTGTCAAGTGAGGAACCTATGTCAAACCAAAAATAAAAGATTGTGCCATTATTGCAATATGGTATGGGATCAAATTGAAAGTTTTCAAACTTTCAATATTTTTGTAGTGCCCAGAGGGCCTCATAATCAAGCAAATTCATTGGCTATCCCTACAACCTTCATGGTTCCTCACCATAATTTCAAAGAGTAGAAGTACACTATTAAGCTGGTCTTTTGACCAAGTGTGCCTGACAATGCCAATCATTGGTAGGTATCTGATGGGGACAATCAAATCATGTGCTGAACTAAACCAAAAGAGTAACAAGCTATGGTAGTGGACCATATTGATGCATGCCAAAGTTAGAAAAAAGAACTCTTCACCAAGAGACCAAAGATTTATGGTTTTCAGATTGGAGACGGTGCCTTGTCATGGGGCAAGAAGAGAGAACCAAAAGAGTGCACAAAAAATGTGATTCCTGATGGAGAGTTCCATGCACCCATCACCGATTCTAGGAAAAAAGTGGTTTCTTATTGGTTTATCAGGATGGAATTCCATTTTCACTATCTCACAGTGGGTGACATCTGAAGCACTTCAATTATTGAAGCATAAGATAAGATCATCTGTACATATGTATATTTATATAGTCTTTAGTTCTATTTTGTGTTTTTCATTTTCATTTTTGGCACCTTTCTTTTTTGGATAGCATGACTCCGTAGCCTAATGGCATACTTAAAGGCACTAGATATTTTGGTTTCTACTCCCCTCATCTACTCCAAAATTTCAACTGAAAGAAGTTCCCCAACTGGAGCCAGCTATTGTTCCCAAAATTTGTGACTCATTTTTGGGACAACATTTGAACTATTTTGGTCTTGCAGGTGAAAATTCCCTCTTCACTTCTCAAAAATTGTTTTGGGCATTCAAATTCTCCATTTTTAAAGCTATTTCAGCTAATAGACTCCACAGGCTCATTTCTATAGACTCTATAAGCTGATTTCTATGGACTCTACAAGTTGGTTTCTAGTTTCTATGGACTCATTTCTACAGACTCTGTAGGCTCATTTCTACAAAATTTGTAGATATGCTTTTACAGACTCCACAGACTGGATTCTACAGACTCTTTCAAGGCTCAAGAGACTTAGAGAAAACTACAAACTCTATAGGCTTGTTTCTACGGACTCATTTCTATGGACTTTGTAGGCTTGGTTCTATAGACTAGTTTCTATAGACTCTGCAGGTTGGTTTCTTAGTTCTATGGACTCATTTATACAAACTCCACAGGTTCATTTCTACAGACTCTATAGGAAAGGAACAAGTTTCCAACTTAGGCAATTTAAAGATAGGTTCAATGCTTTGGTTTGACCAAAAATGTCCATCAACAAGCTTAAAGATTTAAATGCTTCAGCAAAAGTTCATTGTTCAATCGCTTCAACAAGTTCAACGGCTTCAAAATATTTAACAAAAATAAGAAGGCTTGAACCGTTGAACTATTGAACCTTGAACCAAAATGGTTCAAAGGTTAAATGGGTTCAACAGTTCAAAGTTTCAACGAGTGATTAGTTCAATGCAGTTGGTTCAAGTGGTCAATTGAACGAGCAGAACACAAGATTGAACCATTGAACCAAAGTTGGTTCAATTGGTCAATTCAATTGGCCAGTTTAAAGAAGTGCCCCAAAGCCCAAAGGCCAAAGTACCCTTGTGGAGGGTAGTGAACCAAAAGTGAGTGCCCTTGTGGAAGGAAGGTGATGAGCAAAATGGACCATTGCAAAAGGCCGAAAGGATAAGGTTTCCTTCGAAAAAGTGAACAAGTCAGAAAAGTTCCTTTAGAATTGTTCAAGGCACAAGATGAATTTATTTAGACTTTTGTTCGAAGGAATTTACCTAAAAGAATAGGGCCCAACGAAAATAGCTAAGGCAAGGAACATTTCCTTTAGACAAAATGTCTAGAGGAATTCCTTCATGTTGTCCCTAAAAAATGACTCATTTTTTTAGACAACATATGACTATTTTGGTCCTGCATGGCCAAAATTATCCCTCCCCTTTCCAAAAATTTGTCTTGAACATTCAATTTTGTCATTTTTTCAACTTTTTGGTAAAAGGATTAGCAGGTTCAACCGGTTCATCAAAGGGTCTGTCGACAAGCATCAAAATAAAAGATTGAACCATTGAACCATTGAACCTTGAACCATTTTGGGTTCATCGATTCAATAGGTTCAATCTTCAATCAGTTCAACACTCTGGGTTCAAAGGTTCAAAGGCCGCCTTAGTTAAGAAAAGAAGTGCATGCAAAAAAAAGAGTTAGGTGGATGTTGCCAAGTGTCGACGGTTGAGCCCCACTAAAATTTGTTTGTACAAATTGGCAGATATTGCCATGTGTCCCTCTTGAAGCTTGTTAGGAGCCTCCAAGTGTCAAAATCTACAGTCTCTTCCCTTAGCTTCACTATTTCAAGCAAAGACCATGGTGGGCCCAGGGATGAGTGACTAAATGAAGCAGAATGTGCCAAGTGTCTACATCTGTGTGACTAATAAATGTATTCAGAGCATGCCACATTTCCCTTGAGGATATTGGTGGAGGCTGACAAGTGTCATCATCGACAAGAGCCTGACTGAGCCCCAAATGTTTTTACGATGTCGCAAAGGCCAGAGAAGGTGGATGCTACCAAGTGTCAACAATAGAAGATGCCACATGTCCTCACCTGTTCCTGTGGAAGATACCACGTGGCACTTGTTAAAAGAGCAGAAGGCTCCATGTGACAAAGGAAAGGGGCACTTGCAATACAAAGGCACATATGGAGCCAAGGAAATGTTTCCTTCAGATGAATTGTCTAAAGGAATTCCTTCAGACATTTTGCCCAAAGGAAATAAAAGGGACGACAGCTCGCCTAAGAATCAAAGCTTGAAGGCCACTTAGAAGACACTGAAGGGCATGTTCCCTTTGGAAAAGGGTTTGAGCCTTAGAGGGCTACAAAAGCTACCAAGTGTCACAAGATGAGAAATAGTTTTGAATGAAGCTTCATAGAGTGGAACCCACCGCGTGTCCCAACCCAATGTAGTAGAAGCTACCACGTGTCTGCATTTGTGCCCCCAACTGCTAACCAGTTTCAAAACTTATTTTGACAAGCCTATTTCAAAGCTGCAGAAGCTGCCACGTGTCCTCACCCACATCATAGTGGAAAGTGACCATGGCAAGTGAGAAAGACACAAAGGAGTTGCTAGGAAGCATGATGGGCCTGCAAACATCAAATTTGTCACAATGAAGTGTCTGTTGATTCCAACAGACTCAAGGCATAGATTCGAATGCATTTGAAAAGCCTAAGGGCAGACCAAGAGAAGGAAGAGACAAAGAGGGAAACTCAGTGGGATTTATTTCTAGTAGGTGGAGCAGTTCATCAGGTAGATATTTGGGGCTTGCAAACATTGAAAGCACCATCTATTTGTCCCCTGTGAGATAAAGGTAGAATAAATAGTTGAACGGCTAAGCATGTGATGGAATTAGAGATTCATGCTTGGAAGGAGGCACTAGAGATGAATCAACATGCCACAGTCAAGGCAGCCGCCCTGCTCTAGCATGGCCCTTCTTGACAAGACCAGAATGCATCCAAGGCATTGAATGCGCTGAATGGGTCACTCCATGGGACAAAGTGCCAAGTCTCCCTCAAGCCTCTATATAATGTAATCTCTTGTATCATTTCAAGGGAAACCTTTCCCTTACCAGAAGTGAAACTCTACCCAAATTGAAAGGCATTACTAAGAATTTGAGCTCAGACTGTAATTCATATTTCTTTGATTGAATGAGAAAGCAAGTTACTTGAAGACTTTGTGCTGTTATAGCTTGTGCTACTTTAGGAGATTGTTATTATGTCTGTATTCTAAAAGCATTATTATTTATTTGATTTAACAAGCAAGAATAGTGGAGGTGATAAGGAAGGTGTCCTAAAGCCAACTACTTTCAAACTTTGTGCTATCATAATTGTCTTCAGTGTGTGTTTATTTTTTGTTTCTGTGTAAAGGACCCTGGGATGAATTTGTGCCCCCATTGTTCTTTGTATTTCACTCTTGGGCAGTCAAGGTGGAGACTTTGCGCTACATTTTAGGCTATTGGTTACTTTGCACCTTTGGTTACCAGCTACTTACCAGAAAGATTCCTATTGTTTGCAAGAACAAGCACTTCTGAAAGAAGAGAAGTGCCTTCTGTCATTTTATTAGGATTTCTACTATCTAGGAAGGGATCTGGCTCTTGGCTGATTGTTACTTTTGAAAGATGAGAAGTATCTTCACCAATCACCTAGGATTTCTCCTCTATTTTTTAGCATCATCTATGAAAAAAGAGAGAGGGATGGTTTAACCCACCCCTGTGTCTTACTTTCTGCTTATATATATAGTATATAGCCTCCGTATATTTAATAAGGAACCTCCCCTTGATGAGAGGAGAGATTTTTCCCCTTTGGATGTGGTAAACCTGCAACATTGGATGACCAATCTCCCTAGGCTATGGTGATAGGAACTATTTTGGTCACCAGTTAGCTGGCTGACAAAATATTCACCCAACAGTTTTTGGCGACTCTGCTGGGGGCACAGTAATTTTGTGCAATTTGGAACCTCAAGTTTCAAATTGAAACATCACCTGTGTCTTACCCATTATCATTATAACCCTTATCCATTATAGACTTTGGCGACTCCATTCTATGTCTTACCCATTATCGTTATAGCCTTACCATCTTCCTCTATCTTTGTTATATTATCTGGTCTGCAAAACTAGAGCTACTAGGAAAGAAAGCGCAATTTGAAGCCTTAAGCTTTAAGTTGAAGCAGGGCCATTTTCTTTTCCATTTTTGTCCTATAATATGGAAACTCCACTCATATGTGTTATCCTTATTTTTCATAATCCAATCATGGCAGTTTGAGGCCCCTGGGGTAACTCATTTGGCCCACTTAATCTAACTCCACCCCTGCATGAGCTACCACTCAGTTCAAAAAAGAATTTCCTCAAATTCTTTGGTGATGGAAGAGTCCACCCTGATGAACACATTGCAGCCTTCACCATAGCCTGTGGTGTGATAGGGGTGGAATGTGAAGACGTGGCAGTCAGGCTTTTCGTGGAGACACTACAAAGTGCCGCTGCAGACTAGTTTTACCATCTATAGACTGGATCAGTGACTAGCTGAGACACTATCAAAGCCAAGTTTGAAGCAAGGTTCAAACCTATAGAAGATGCTCATGCTTTGCTAGCCCAACTTACACAGATGAAGAAGGAACCTCATGAGCCCATGAGGGATTTTATTTCAAAATTTGACAAGCTGAGAAACAGGATTCCCGTAGTTGCTCAGCCCATACCCAAGAACCTCAAATACTTCTTCATAAACTCACAACTGCTTGAAGTGAGTTTTCTACTAAGACGTGCTGGTCTCATAGATATTGAAGCTACTCAAGACTTAGCCACTGAGTTAGAAGATGACCCTATCTTGGCTGGAAAGATAAGAAGGGATTCAAATAGAGGCGTATCTTCCTCATCTTCTGATAACTCACCTGCAACCACCACTGATCCAATGGTGCAGAAGCTAGCAAATGAAGTGCTGGCCCTCAAAAAATAAATGGCACAAGGGATGTCATCTACTCCTTCATACAAAGATGTACCAAGGAGGACATTCCCTAATTAGGCACATCAAGGGCAACCCAATCGTCTTCCTCCCCCATAGAGGAACCTTGCCATTGAAGCACCTCCAGCCAACTTAGTAGTTATGTATTTGGAAACAGAGCATGATTTCTCTTTCCAACATGAGTTTAATCAATAAAATGATGCTGGTCTCTTCACAAAGAATCAAGAAGAGTCAGCTGGTGACTCCCACATCAGTTTCCTGGATTACCAGGATGAACCCATAAGTAAAGGTGAAGCATCCGAAGGATCATATGCTGTGGTCACCCAGTCCTAGAATCAATCAGCTCAACAAGCTGATAAAGGAGAAATAGAGGATTGACCACAACTTGCAGTTTTGATTGCTAAGCATGGGGCCACTCTACCTATCTAGCCAAAGGACCCAGTGATTACTAAGAAAGTAAGTATCCCAAACATTTCTGTACATTCTACTTCAAATTTGTAGGCGAGTCCTCCCACCCCTCTCATAAACCAAAAGGAATAACTCCCATCCCCTGTGCCTAGTCCAACCTAGCCATTTGACATAATTGATCATGTCAAATGTGTCAAGACCCAAATGGCAGCCCCTGCAACCCAAATTTTGTTTGCGTCTTTAAGCAGGGATGAAATAGCAGAAGAATTGGTGGAGTGTGGCATAAGTGCAGAAGAACCCTCCCCTCCAAATGAAGAAGAATCTAAGATATCTAAGGGGGACAATCAAGACATGTGCTGGGCTGAGCTATCAGAATAACAAATTATGGTACTAGGCCATGCTGCTACCCATCAAAATAAATAAAAGGAACTCTTTGCCAGGAGAGCAAAGATTCATGGTTTTTGGACCAAAATTCAAGTCTTGCTTTGGGGCAAGAAGAGAAAAAAACCAAGGGGAAGACACAGAAAAGTGGTTTCCTGGTGGAGAGTTCCATTCGCCTGTCACTGATTCTGGGGACAAAATGGTTTCCTGCTAGTTTATCAGGATGGGATGCCATTATCATTGTCTCACAATGGGTGGCATATGAAGCACTTCAAATCTTGAGGCATCAGATAAGTTCATTTGTCAATATGTATATTTGTATATTCTTTAGTTCTATTTTGTGCCTTTCATCTTCATTTTTTTTGCCTTTATTTTTGGGTAGCATGACTCTGTAGCCCAATAGCACACTTCAAGGCACTATAGATTCTAATTTCTACTCCCCTCAGCTATTTTGAGTTGTTATCTGAAGGAAGTTCCCCAACAGGAGCCAGCTGTTGTCCCTGAAAAATGACTCCTCATTTTTTTAGACAACATATGACTATTTTGGTCCTGCATGGCCAAAATTGTCCCTCCCCTTTCCAAAAATTTGTTCTAAACATTCAATTTTGTCATTTTCTCAACTTTTTGGTAAAAGGATTAGTAGGTTCAACATGTTCATCAAAGGGTCTATCGGCAAGCATCAAAATAAAAGCTTGAACCGTTGAACCTTGAACCATTTTTGGTTCATCAGTTCAATGGGTTCAATGTTCAATCGATTCAACACGTCGGGTTCAAAGGTTCAAAGGCTACCTTAGTTAAGAAAATAAGCGCATGTAAAAGAAAGAGTCAGGTAGATGCTGCCAAGTGTCGATGGTCAAGCCCCACTAAACTTTGTTTTTGCAAATTGGAAATATTGCCACATGTCCCTCTTAAAGCTTGTTGGGAGCCTCCAAGTGTCAATATCTGTAGTCTCTTCCCTTAGCTTCACTATTTTGATCAAAGACCATGGTGGGCCTAGGGATGAGTGACTAAATGAAGCAAAATGTGCCAAGTGTCTGCATTCATGTGACTAAAAAATGTATTCGAACCATGCCACGTGTCCCTTACAGAGATCAATGGAGGCCAAAAAGTGTCATCATCTGCGAGAGCCTGACTGAGCCCCAAACATTTCTATGATGTCACAAAGGCTCGAGAAGGCATATGCTACAAGTGTCAATAGTGGAAGATGCCATGTGTCCTCACTTGTTCTTGCAAAAGATGCCACGTGGCACTTGTTCAAAGAGCGAAAGGCACCATGTGTCAAAGGAAAGGGGCACTCGCAATACAAAGGCACATATGGAGCCAAGGAAAGGTTTCCTTCGGATGAATTGTCTAAAGGAATTCCTTCAGACATTTTGCCTAAAGGAAATAAAAGGGACGACAAACTGCCTAAGAATCAAAGCTCGAAGGCCACTTAGAAGACACCAAAGGTCATGTTCCCTTTGGAAAAGGGTTTGACCCTCAGAGGGTTGTAGAAGCTACCAAGTGTCACAAGCCAAGACACAATTTTGAATGAAGCTTCATAGAGCGGAACCTACTGTGTGTCCTGACCCAATGCAACGGAAGCTACCACGTGTCTGCATCTGCACCCCCCTAGCTGCTAACCAATTTCAAAGCTTATTTCGATAATCCTATTTCAAAGCTGTAGATGCCACCACGTGTCCTCACCCACATCATAGTGGAAAGTGACCATGGCAAGCGAGAAAGACACAAAGGAGTTGCTAGGAAGAATGATGGGTCCACAAACATCAAATTTGTTGCAATGAAGTGTCTGTTGATTCCAATAGACTCAAGGCATAGATCTAAATGCATTCAAAAAGCCTAAGGCCAGACTAAGAGAAGGGAGAGACAAAGAGGGAAACTCAACAAGAGTTATTCCCAGTAGGTGGAGTAGTTCATTGGGGCCTGCAAACATTGAAAGCACTGTCTGTTTATCCCTTGTGAGATAAAGTTAGAATAGATAGTTTCATGGCTAAGCAGGTGATGGAATTAGAAATTCATGCTCGAGAGGAGGCACTAGAGATGAATTAACATGCCACAGTTAAGGCAGCCGCCCTGCTCCAACATGGCCCTTCCTAACAAGACCAAAATGCATCCAAGGCATTGAATGCACCGAATGGGTCACTCCATGGGACAAAGTGCCAAGCCTCCCTCAGGTATCTATATAATATAATTTATTGTATCATTTCAAGGGAGACCTTTCCCTTACCAAAAGTGAAACTCTACCTGAATTGAAAGGCATTACTGAGACTTTGAGCTCAGATTGTAATTCATATTTCTTTGATTGAATGAGAAAGAAAATTACTTGCAGACTTTGTGCTATTATAGCTTGTGCTACTTTAGGAGATTGTTCTTATGTCTATCTTCTAAAAGCATTCTTATTTATTTGATTTAACAATTAGGACTAGTGGAGGTGATAAGGAAGGTGTCTTAAAGCCAACTACTTTCAGACTTTGTGCTGTCATAGTTCTCTTTAGTGCGTGTTTATTTTTTATTTCTATGTAAAGGACCTTGGGATGACTTTGTGCCCCCATTATTATTCATATTTCACTCTTGGGTAGTCGAGGTGGAGAATTTGCACTACATTTTAGGCTACTGGTTACTCTACACCTTTGGTTACCAGTTACTTACCAAAAAGATTCCTATTGTTTGCAAGAATAAGCACTTTTGAAAGAAGAGAAGTGCCTTCTGTCATTTCATCAGGGTTTTTACTATCTAGGAAGGGATATGGCTCTTGGCTAAATATTACTTCTGAAAGAAGAGAAGTATCTTCACCAATCACCCAGGATTTCTCCTCTATTTGTTAGCATCATCTCTAAAAAAAGAGAGATGGATGGTTTATCCCACCCCTGTGTCTTACTTTCTACTTATATATATATATATATAGTATATAGCCTCCGTATATTTAATAGGGAACCTCCCCTTGATGAGAGGAGAGATTTGTCCCCTTTGGATGTGGTAAACCTGCAACATTGGATGACCAATCTCCCTAGGCTGTGGTGATAGGAACTATTTTGGTCACCAGTTAGCTAGCCGATAAAGTATTCACCCAACACTTCAGACATTTTTTTCAGAGAAATTGGGGCCCGAAGACCACCCAAAGGACCTCAAAGAGTAGGTATGCTTGTGGGGGGCTCTCATCAACCAAAAAATGGGCCTTTCTCAAGACCACAAAGGATAGGTCCCCTTCAGGAAGGACCAAATAAGAAAGCTGAAGGAATTGCCAAGGAAGGTGATGGGCTCGAAGACATCAAGATTAAGCACCATGAACTAGCTATTGGGATCCAGATGTTTGGTGACATCCCTGTAGTCATCAAATTTAGGGTAATAAACTAGCTATTGGCTTTTAAATGGTGACATCCCTGAAGCCGTCAAATTCACGGCAATGAAATAGCCATTGATCTTTGAAGGCTTGAGCGTAGACCCGAATGCATTCAAAGGCCTTAAGGCTAAAGGGAAGAATTGCTGAGAGAAGAGCGCAAAGAGCTAGCAAGGTTGAGAAGATAGCTTGAGATCTGAAATCATAGTAGAAAGAGGGAAAGGTCAGAAATATCTATGTAGAAGCTATTCTAGTAGGTGGAACAATCCACCAAGCAGATATTTTGGCTTGCAAACATTGAAGGCATAGCCTATTTGTCTCCCTTGGAGTAAAGGTAGAGTGGATAGCTACACAGAGATCAGGTGACAAACCATATGACCTAGGCCCAAGAGAAGACATTTGAGATGAATAGACATGCCACAATTAAGGCAGCCACCCTATTCCAGCATGGTCCCTTGACAAAACTAAAAATGCATTCAAGGCATTAAATGCAGCATGGGCCATTCCATGGAATAAAGTGCCAAGCCTTTCTTGGATACTATATATTTTATTCTCTTACTTTGTGCTAAGGAGATCTCTCTGTTATAGAAGCAAAACTCTAACAAAATTTAAAGGCGATTACTGATACTTTGACCTTAGATTATTTATCATATTTCTTTGTTTGAATGAGAAAGCAAGTTACTTTCAGACTTTGTGCTGTTATAGCTTGTGTCATTTTAGGAGATTGTTCTATGTCTGTCTTCTAAATGCGTTCTTGTCTAGTTAATGAAA
Source organism: Torreya grandis (assembly GCA_037957365.1). Lineage (NCBI taxonomy): Eukaryota > Viridiplantae > Streptophyta > Pinopsida > Cupressales > Taxaceae > Torreya > Torreya grandis. The sequence continues at coordinate 1,091,314 of JARHVA010005163.1, forward strand.
TAAGCATAACTAGTGGAAGTAATCAGGATGGTGTCTTGAAGCCAACTATGGATAGACTTTGTGCTGCCACAATTGCCTTTAGTGTGTTTGTCTTTTTCTATTCCTATGTAAAGGACCTTGGAATGACTTTGTGCCCTCATTGTCCTTCGTATTTCACTCTTGGGCAGTCAAGGTGGAGACTTTATGCTACATCTCAGTCTATTGGTTACTACGCCCTTTGTTACCAGTTACTCGTCACTACCTGAAAGAACTCCTGCTGTTTCCTACAAGACCACTTCTAAAAGAAGAGAAGTGCCTTCAGTGTTTTCACCAGGATTTTATCCTTTGTTTGTGTACATCATCTCTAAAAAAAGAGAGATGGATGGTGTTTTCCTACCCCTGAGTGTTATTTTCTACACACACACACACACACACACACACACATAGTATATAACTCCTCATATTTATAGGGAACCTCCCCTTGATGAGAAGAGAGATTTGTCCCCTTTTGATGTGGTAAACTTGCACATCTAGCTGACCCATCTCCCTATGCTATGGTTGAAGAGACCTATTTAACTCATCAGTTAGCTAGTGACAAAATATTCACCCAACACAATCAATAAATCCAATACTTCATCTCTCATCTATTAGGGAAAGATCCAATAAATTAGTTTGATGCTTCATCTCTCAATAAATACGATGCTTCATCTCTCAATTAATCAATCTAATGCTTCATCTCTTAGCTCCAGTCAATCAATCTGATGCTTCATCTCTTAGATTGTAGGGCAAGATCCAATCAATAAATTTGATGCTTCATCTCTCAATAAATCTGATGCTTCATCTCTCAATCAATCAATCAATCAATCAATCTAATGCTTCATCTCTTAGCTCCAATCAATCAATCTAACGCTTCATCTCTTAGCTAGTAGGGTAAGATCCAATCAATCAATCTGATGCTTCATCTCTCAGTTTATAGGGCAGGATCCAATCAATCAATCTGATGCTTTATCTCTCAGATCCAATCAATCAATCCAATGCTTCATCTCTTAGCTAGTAAGGAAGAATCCAATCAATCAATCCGATGCTTCATCTCTCAATCATCAATTTGACACTTCATCTCTCAGCTCCAATCAATCATTCAATCTAATGCTTCAACTCTCAAGTTATAGGGCAAGATCTAATCAATCAATCTAATGCTTCATCTCTCAACCAGTAGACAAGTGTCATCCATTTATACATCTTCTAAAGAAGGGATTTGCATTTCACTAGGATGAACCCTACCAAATAAATTTTCAAAAACTCAAGGACTATCTAGTTAATCTACCTATTTTTTTACCTCCTATGCCAAGAAAGCCATTCTTATATCTATCAGCTACTAACAATGCTTTGGGGACACTTTCAACTCAACATGATAACTATAAAAAAGAGCATGTAGTATACTACTTAAGCTGTACCTTAGTCATATATGAACACAACTATGTACCTATTGAAAAATCTTGTCTAGCCATGGTCTTCATAGCTCAAAAACTGTGCCATTACATGTAGAACAATAAAACCATGGTCATTTCAAAAGTAAATCCACTCAAGTATCTACTATATAAAATAGCTTTTCAAGATATAATGACCAAATGGATCATGCTTCTTAGTGATTTTGACATAGAGTATGTCAATCAAAATGCAATCAAAGGATAGGTCCTTGCAGATGAACTTGTTGAAGAACCCTTTATAGACATAAAACCACTCACATTTCATTTTCCTGATGAATCCATAATGACCGTCATTGACACACCTCTTGAGGAGTAGCACTAGAAGCTATATTTTAATGGTTTATTTATTGCACATGGATTAGGGGCAGGCCTCTTATTTGTTATACCATAGGGGGATCTAATCTCTAAATCATTAAGAATCAATTTTCCTTGTACAAATAACATGGTTGAGTATGAAGCACTTGTCATAGGACTTTGAAAAGTAGTACAATGTAATATATCTCATCTAAAGGTTCATGGTAATTATCAATTAATCATCAATTAAGTCATAAACCATTTTTAGACCAAAGATGACAAGTTGGTTCCATATAAGGCTATGGTCGAAACCTAAAGTAGAAAATTACAAATATCTAATTTGAGCATATACCAAGGGCTAGTAATAGAACTATAGATTCCATGGCTACTATCAGCTCTTTGATTTGACAAATGGACAAAGCTAGAGAATATTAGTTTCTTGTTAAGAATTTATTCACACCAACTCATAAACCTTCAATTGTTTCAATGATTTATGATATTGTTGGTCCTAATTCTATTTGGTACTCAAATATTTAAAAATACCTTCATGGCCAAATTATACCACCTAACCTATCTTGAAAACAAACCAAAGCCTTTATTCATCATTCTACTCATTATACTCTACTTGGATCCACCCTTTACCATCGTAGTTTTGATGGAACTCTGCTTCATTGTTTAACTTTGGTAGAGTCTATGCTATCATTAAGAGAAGTTCATGAAGAGGTATGTGGAACTCATTCTAGTGGGGCATTCCTATCCAAAAAGATCTTGCATACTAGTTATTATTAGCCCACGATGGACATAGATACAACTACATATATAAATAAGTTTAAAAAATGTCAATGACATGCTAATCTGATTCATGCCCTAGCACAAAATTTGAAATTTATGTTGACACCATGGCCATTTTCTATATGGGGACTTGATATCACTGGGAAAATCAACCCCACTTCATGTGACAACCATAAACATATCCTTATCACCACTGAGTATTTGACTAAGTAGGTTGAAGCTATACCCCTCACTTACATGATTTGAAAGAAAATTTCCAAATTCATTTTCAACCATCTCATTTGATGCTATTGTAACCCCTTTGACATTATATCTGATAATAGAGGATCATTAAAAAATAAGGATCTAGACCAGCTATGTACCAAATACAACATCACACAACATTTTTCTATAACATATTACCCTCAAGGTAATGCCCAGAATGAAGCATCAAACAAAACTATTGTCAAAATTATAAAAAATATTATCAATGATGTCATTTATGATTGGCATCTATAGATATTCTCTACCCTTTGGGCATACCCTTCCAATCATTATACTCTTATAGGAGCCACTCCATACTCACTTGTTTATGGTACTGAATCTATCCTTCCCATTAAGGTCGAATTGCCTTCACTATACATATATTTCAAACATGTCCTATATGATCATGACTATCAAATAACTTACCTCCAAGAGCTAGACCTACTTGATGAAAAATACATAGCTACACTCAACAATCTTTAAGCATATCAGATTGACTCAAAGGCCACTACAATCAGTAGGTCAAGTATAAAACATTTGAAGTTGGTGATCTTATTCTTAAAGAAAACCAAAAGAATAGCATGGCTAAAAAGAATCATAAAGACAAATTCAAACCAAATTGGATAGGGCATTTCATCATTACTATAGATTTTGGATCAAGAGCATATAAGCTTGCCGCACCAGACAAAGATGAACTTCTTAAGCCGATGAATATTATTCACCTCAAGTGATACTATGCTTGAGTGATAAGGTGTATTACCTGTAAGGACTATTTTAGTGGTGCCATTTTCTCACTATTATTCTTTGTATAAATATCATTTTTATCCATCTTCTTATCCATATTCATTTTACCATCCTGTTCTATAGACCAAACATGCTCTAAATCCTATCCACCTAGCCTATTTGACCTTGGTTTTTTCCATTCATTGCATATTTTCAACAACAAGGAATCTGATCAATTTCATCAGTTATTTCAAGTAGTTTAGATAGAGACCATATTTTGGAGTAGTATGATATAAGTTTTAGTAGTTGCATCCTTCATTTGTTATTCCTTTCTTATCATAGGTCTTGCTGCTAATTATAACCACCTTTGGGCAAATTAGTACACTTGATCCATGTCGTTGTGTCCTATTTATAACCACCTATGGAAAAACTAGGGGCAATGTTTGTTTATTGAGCCTTGACATACCAACTTACCACTTCTTATGCCATACTATGCCTTCTTACCAACTATGCCTATTTTGTTTGAATTGACTGCTACACTAGTCAAATTCCCCTGCTATAAGGGTGGAACTACAGTGACTTGAGGTCCTACTCTGGGAATATGTAGCCAGTGCTCGATACTTATTGAGGTCAACTCAGTCACCCTTTCCACCATGCTCTCACCATTTTTCAAGCAACCAAAGCCACACTCTCACCATTTTATGAGTAACTTGAGTCATGCTCTCATCATTTTACGAGCAACTTAAGCCATGTTTTGATCATTTTGCAAACAATCTAAGCCACACTCTCATCATTTTACAAATGACCTAATCCACACTCTCACCATTTTTTGAGCAACCTAAGCCATGCTCTCACCATTTTCTGAGCAACCTAAGCCATGCTCTCATGATTTTGTGAGTAACCTAAGCCACGTTCTCACCATTTTACAAGCAACCTAAGCCACACTCTCACTATTTTTTGAGTAACTTAAGCCATGCTCTCACCATTTTGAGAGCAACCTAAGCCATGTTCTTTCCATTTTGTGAGCAACCTAAGCCACACTCTCTCTATTTTGTGAGCAACCTAAGTTTGAATGATCTCACCATTTTATGAGCAATCTAAGTTTGAATGCTCTCACCATTTTATGAATTTGAACCATTTAGTGTCTCGTCATTCTTGATCAAGTTGAGATACTTTAAAAATTAAAAAAACATTTGTAAAATCATTAGAAAAAACCAAAAACATTGACCACTTCTTTGCCTTAAGGATTTTGGTAACCCTTACTAAGTTGTAATCAAAATCACTTGTTTCTTAGTTTCTCCATCCTTTTTGGCCTTTTTCTCTCACACGCTTGCCATTTTGCAAGATCATTCCTATTTTTCTATCACATCCATTCTGTTTGTTTTCATCAATTATCACATTCTTTCCATTCCTTGGGAGAATGACATTTAGCCTGAATTTTTTTATTAGATATTATATCCATATAATTATGTAGGCAGGATCCACTTTCCTAGTGCATATGGAGATAGCTCAGCCACCCCCTTTCTTTTCTTCTATTCCTCCATTTTATTCATTTATTAAGTTGTCACCTATTTTCTAGGTGTAGTGTTTGTATGGTTTCTATTATGTTGTTTATTTATTTGTTTTTAATTATTTTGTTTGTTTATCTGCTTGTTTGTTTGCTTTTAGCACTATTGCCTTGATTCAATTTATGTGTATTCATTAGGTCATTCCTTTCCCACACCTATACTTGAATCCATCCATATTCATATCTTTACATTGTCATCATGGTTTTTATCATTGGTGCATTGTGTTCTATTGAGTATTGGATTTTGGGAGTCAGTCCTCATGCATATTTTGACCAAGTCCTCATGATGTTATACCATGATGCCTACTGACATGTGCTACAACAAACCTCAGCACCAACATTCTGATTCAATCCCAACCATATCCCAAATAGAGTAATTAACCATGAAAGAATTTCAACCTTTATTAATTTAGATGAGCATCTCCCTACTAGTAGGTTATTCCAATTCATCATTACCCTCTGTGTTAAGTTATCATCATCCTCGACCAAGTTTATCATGTTTTCCATAATTGGGGTCCAATTATTATAACCACATATTGAAAAATCATTGCACACCATTCCACCTACATTTCTCAATGATTATAACTGCCTTTGGGCAAATCATTATGTTCCCACTACTTTACATTTTCTACCCATATAGGGGTATGTTATGATCTTGTTTGTTTATCCTAACTGGGACAACTTGATCTTTTTAATGATTATAACCACCTTTGGGAAAATAATTGTGTTATCATACCATATTGTCATTATTGGGGTTCAATGCTTATAACCACATTTGGGCAAACCATTGTACACTGTCCCACTTGCATTCTCAGTGATTTTGAGTACTTTGTCAAAATCATTGTGTTTTCACCCCATCATCTTTCCTTTCTTTGTTCCACTCATTTCTCTTCTTTCTTTTTGCGGGACCATTTGCCGACCTACTTGTGCCAACCATTCCCTTGAGGGGGCATGATATAGTTAGTTTATCATCATTGTAGCTATAGGCATAGAAGACCTTTTCATTATTTGAGAAGACATTATTGTGCTTATAGCTTGCAACGCTTTCCCAAATAGGGGCAAACTATAGACACTTAAATTTGGATACCAATAACCTCCAACCAGGCTTTTAACTAATTTATACCAAAGTGCACAATTTGGCCTAAAAATATTAAATCATATTAAAAGCTTTGAATTTGACATATTCAAGTGCCGATTTTGGCTAGAGTATCATTAAATGGGGAAATCCAATTTATGGGCCAGCTAACTTTGATTAGACAATTTTGAGTCATAATGCTTATTTTTTACCTCGGTGCTCTGGATTGCTCTTTCCTATCAAATCTATTACATAAGACACATGCCTTTGTTATTTGGTGTTGATAACATCCTAAATGGGATAATGGATCCAATGCATCTGACATCAACTTCTAATTCTAATCTAGTCAAATTTTGAGCCAATAACAAGGCATTCTGATTAATTTGAGTAATTTGTGCACAAAGTGCTTAATCATACTTAAGAGATAATTAAACCAAATCAGATCCTAATTAATATTTCTATGGAAAATTGTTGAATACTTATTTTTGGAAATGAATATTGAATATCTACATCATCAGGTGACCTCATTTCTTGGGAAGACATCCCTAGGCCATAAATGCCACAAATATTAGGATTCATGCCTCCCATGCCTCATAAATGCTCTCCATGCCTCTTAATTTCTCCTTTATCCCAAATATTGATAAGATTATTTATAGATTTTAATTACATAATTGGATTAATCCTTAGCCACACATCTTAATCTTGAGATGGATGGTTTAGGTTAATTCTACCCATTTGCAAAAATCTATAAATAGGAGGCCTTACCACATGAATTTTTAAGTCTTGATAATGCAAAGTTATAATGCACAAATAATTCCAAAAGCTATTGAAATTAGTGTTACCATGCCAAATTGATTCTAATCCAAACCAAATCCAAAGGTGCTAAGGAGAAGAGGAGATAGCCGAGCCTCCTTTGATGAAGACTTCATGAGCACAAGCCGAGTAAGCCACTACAACAAGCATTTGAAACATCCAAGAAAGGTGAAAGATTCTTATTTTTATTTACTTTTTAGTTGTGTTTTTCATTTTTTTTTGTTATTAAGCTCACCCTAGTAACCAAGCCTAGAGATGTATGATAATTAGTGTGTTTTTATCAATTTGGTTTCATTTTGGGACTAACATAATACTGATTACCTTTCTTGAGTCAAATTCCTAGTTCACAACAAAGACCATAACTAAACAAGATTTTTCAATTGGCATATAGTTTTGTTCATATGTGACCAATGTATGGCTTAGATAGTACATAACATGTTCTTTTCTATTATCTTCATACTAATCTATAAGTATCCATAGGGCTTTATTTGTTACAGATAGATATAGTAGAAATGGCTTTCCTGGCATTGGCAATAATAAAACAAGAGGATTGACAAGATATTCCTTTAAATGTTGAAATACTTTTTGAATGTATTCATCCAAAATAAATGTGACATCCTTCTTCAATAAGTGTGTAAATGGATGGCATTTGTCAACTAATTATGAGATGAATTTCCTGATAGATTGAATCTTGCCCTGCAAATTATAGAGCTACTTAAAATTAGAATGTGGAAACATCTTTAGTCACCTGTACTTTGGTAGAATTGAATTAAATGCCTTGATGGATGAAGCCTAAAAATTTTCTTGAACTGATACCAAAGATGAATTTCTTAGGATTGAGTTAGACCTTATATTCACAAAGCCTCTAAAATATTCTTCATAGTACAGTTGGATGATCAACATGGGTCTTTGATTTACCCAATATGTCATCGACATATTCTTTAACAATGGCATGAATCATATCATTGAATATGATGGTCATGGCTCTTTGGTATATAGCCTTAACATTCTTAAGGCCAAATGGTATAACCTGATAACAAAATGTTCCCTATGGAGTGGTGATTGCTATTTTATGTTGGTCTTCTAGTGAGATCTTATCTGATTGTACCTTAAAATCCATCCATAAGTGAAAGCATTTCATACCCCATTTTGGATTTAACTATCATGTCAATTTTTGGTAGTAGAAAGTCATCCTTGGGGTAGGCTTTATTTATATCTCTAAAATGAATACAGATTCTGATTCCTTTTGGTCTCTTACTGATAGGCATAATGTTTGAGACCCACTCTGAATAGTTGATCGGTCAGATGCATGTTATTTCTAAGAGTTTTTACAACTCTTTATTTACTAATACATAAATATGATCATGCATCTTGCACAATTTTTGCTTCATAGGTTTGGCATCAAGATGTACAATAAGGTGATGTACAACCAAGATGATGTCCAAACCTGGCATGTTTGAATAGGCCAAAGCAAAGATGACAATAATTTCCCTTATAAGGGTTGTAAAAACTTCAATTTCCTTCTCAATGAGGGACATGCCTAATTTGATCAATTCTAGGTCATCTAGAGTCCCGATGTTGACTTTCATAGTGTCTTGTAAGAGGAGAGTCATGCCATCTTCTAGAATGGTTAGCAATGATGTGAATTGGTTTGTAACTATAAAATCCTCTAGTTGGATCGGTTCATCAAGCTCTCCTAAACAAGATGAATCTAAGTCTCCTAATAGTAGGGATGGCCATGTTACAAATACTATTAGAACTTTTTGGGAAATTCAATTAAAGGCATGCTATTCTACTAAATTGAACTTGAAGCCAAAAGTAAGTTCATAGTTGATTGTCTCCTGAGATTCATTTGAGGAAAGGTGAACATCCCCATCTAATAGTGCCTAAAATAAGTTTTCACCAAAATAATGGCCTTTCTCTTTACTTTTACCTAGTCTAATAGTGCCTCAAATAGGTTTTCACTTTGGGACCTCCATGTTTTAATCTTTTTTTTTTGGCTAAAGGTGTTCACCTATTCTCTAAAATAGGTTGAAAGATCTAGTTTGATAGAGAACCCTTGTTTTTGGTATCCCAATTGAACATTGTCTCTTAAACCTAGAAAATAAAAAAATGACTCATCATTATCAAACTCATCTACAAGCACTGTGGATTCTTGTTGGTCCTAGGATATAAGTTGACGGTTATATAGAAGAAGTGAGCTACATTAGATAATTAAGGTAATGGTATAAATTGTATGTGGGTCAAATAGGTTGGTATTGGTAAGGTCTTCATAAATGCTATGATCAGACTCTGCTTCATTGCTTACATCATCATCACTAGATGTTAGCATTAGAACATAATAAGATACATGGGGTCACCCCTAGATGGTTTAAATTTGAGACTATAGGTTACTTTATACTGAGTTATAGATATTAGTTCCAAAATTTCCTATTGATTTAGACTAAAGCCTCCTTCATAGGATTAATTCTCCATGATCCTGTTAGGGATGGGATATTTGTCATTTTTATAGGAATCAACTAATTTATCATTGTATAACCAAGATTTATCATTAGCAAGTGGATCCTCTTCTTGGTTAGTGGCTAGTGTGAAAATGATAGGAGCTAGACCATGAAGTTTACCCTTTCATTTTCATTCCCATTCCATGTAATGTGGTTTAGCTTTAGGTCTTCCATAGGGCTTGGGGGAAGCTTGGCAATGTGGAATGTTTCATATGTTGAATACTCTGTTGGGGACATTTGTTGAGATGGTAAAAAAATACATTTCTAGAGGAGGTATATGTGAAATGAATCATGGATATCTGGGTCTATACAATTGGCGTTTGGCAATTGACAAGTATTTCTTTGTCTTTGTATTTTTTTAGAACTGGATCTAGGCCGAAGTGGTAGTTGTAACTTTCATACTTTGCCTTCAAATGTTTGTAATGTTTATAGGGATGCAAATATCCATTCATGGTGACCTCCATGATTAAGGGAGATAACTTGAGACATTGGTGTAATGTTTAAGGGATGGCACAAATTTCATGTATCCAAGGTCTACCCAAAAGTAAATTGTAAGATAAATAGAGGTCTAACACATGGCAAAGGGTATCATGTGTCAAGGGCCCAATGATAACTGGAAAGCTTATGGTGCCTTGTGATTCTTATTTTTCATTTTCATAGGCCTTAACAATGATTATTTTAAGTTATAAATCAATTATTGCATATCTAAGATGCTTGATGAGTTTTAGAGGCATAATATTCAGGCCTGATCAATTGTCTATGAGGACACATTTGACTTTGTGTTACACAAATGACATCTTTATTATATAGGGGATTATTATGGAGAGGGCCAAGGGATGACATATCACTTTGGTCAAAGGTCAACTATTGGCCTAGGGATATATTTCTAACCAAATCTTGGAATTTACTTAGGCTTATATCATTTGGAACTTAGGATTGGTCTAGGAGTTCTATTAGGATGTTCTTATGGATAGTAGACATACACAATAAATCTAAAATGGAGATTTGTGTGGTTATCTTCTGAATTTATTCCATAATATCATATGGATTTTACTTAATAGTGGTATATGACTTAATCCTAGCTAGGATAGTGGGTTGGATTGGTTCCTTAACATGAGGTTGTGGTCTTAGAGTGGTAATCTTTGACCATCGAGTTGTGATTGCATAATTGGGATTGGATACATGACCATTGTTACTAAAAAACAATGATGGAGATGGGCCAGATAGGATAAGTCTCAATTGATGATGCACTTGGTTGTGGTCATGAGACAATGATGAATTATCAATATAAAGTCTTAAAATAGTAATTCCTAGTTGTTGTTATGCTTGTTTGCAGTCCCAGGTCAAGGAAGGATTACTAACATAGGTGGATTGGTTGGAATTGGTAAGTAATGATCCTGGTCTATTATCACTTTGTATAGGATTAGTTGTGATGGTTAAAACATGACCTCCCATAATATGACCTAAAGCTTTGGTGTAGTCATGTGCAACTACAAGATAAGTCTAATGGTTATTGGAATCATTTTGTCCCTAGTTCCTTCCAGTTAACTGATGTTGTTGCTAGTGATATTATTGTTGTTGTTGTCAATTATTAGTGTTATGTTTCTCTAGCCTTTGGTGTTGCTTTTATTGATTGTTATTATTATGTTGTGAAAGGGTTTTGGTAGATACCAAGGTTTTGATTAGACATACATGCTCTATTATCCAATGTATTCTCACTGATTTCCAACATATTTTTGATGAGGTGTTTTATCTACACATAAAAATGTATATTATGTCTATGAACATGATGGTATTCATAGAATTAATTTTCTCTATACTAGTCTATATATGGAATACCCTTAGTATATTACTTCAAAATTAGCTAACTAATAATATTTGCTATGACTAGCTTGTAAAACACTGCCTCTATAGGTTCACCACTATCGTTGAAGACTTGAGGAGTGGGTCTTTTTATTAGAGGAGGGGTTTTCAAAGGTGGTGGTTTGTTGCATTTATGGAGCTAGTCTAGGCTACTATGAAGGTTTCACTTATAAAACAAATTATTGATGAGGAGTAAATTGAATTTATAGCATTGGTCAAGCAAATGGTGTTTTCACCATTTAGACATGACGTAATTAAGTTAATCCATTGCCAACATCATTCTTATTGTGATTGTATTTCTTAGATTTCTCATAGTTATTGGATTGGGCTGGTGTTGATGCTTGCATTTGGACTTGGTTATGGTTATGACTTGGGCCTATGCCTTGGTTTTGGTTATGAGTTTGGTTCAAGGAGGTTAACTTGATAACCCCTTTGTTAATAAGGGCCTTTTCAATCAGTAAACCTTTATCAATGATCTCTTTGAAGGTATACACACACTGAATCTCTAGATGATATGATATCTCAATGTATAAATTTTTAGTAAACACAATGATGAATTTCTTGTTTGATAAGTTGTGGGTAAAGTGACTAACAAGCACTCTCCATATCAATAGTTAACTTGAAAAAATTTCACCAAATTTATGTTTGGCCTGAATCAAATCTACCAATGAAATCTCATGCTTGAGATTATAGGATAAATGCTACACAAATTTGTCTAAGATGTCATCAAAATTAGATATAGAGTTCTTTGCAAATCTGAAGAACTACTCAAAAGCCTATCCTTCTAGACTTCAAGGAAGAAAAAGGAGTAAGTAAATGTTATTATAATCCACTAGTTGGCAAGCGACAAAAAATCATGTTAAATGGGCCTTAGGGTCTCCTTTACCCTTGTATTTATCAAATTTTACTTTTTCATAACCTTGAGGAAATGGTATCTACAAATACTCCATGTTGAATAGATATGAACACATGTCATTTAAATTTAATTTCTTGGTATGCTTGCCTGATTGAATGGTGACAATTACATTCTTCATTTGTTACAGCTTTTGGGCCAATAAATTAGATGGAACATTTGGCTGAGGTGGTGGTTGGTCAATCAAAATGGGTTTACCTTTACCAAGGGATAATGGAGGAATGGTTTATTGTGGAATGTTGGTTTGATGAGTGAACCAACTAGGAATACGCATCCATGGATTGGGATGTGGTTGTTGGAACTACACATGTTGTTGTGCTATACTTTGGGTTGGATTTAGTAAATGGCCTTGGATTGGAGGGAACTAGGGCTATGATGGAAGGAGATGGATCTAGGTAAAGTGCTATTCCTACTGAGGTTGAGTATAGACTTACTATTGACTAATCAAACCTAGTTTAATAAGGGGGACTTGTTGTGGACCAAGGCCCTATTTTCAGATTTGTGGCACATGCTAAGTAAAAGGTAATTGCTTCTTAGTCTATACTTGTTGGACAATGGTACCTCTTTATTGCATAAACCCCAGTAATGAACTAGATGATTTTTGAGTGTTTAACATTTATATTTGACCAATATACATACATTATTGATTAAAAAATATTTGTGATTATAAAGGCATGTTGGTATATGACTGTAGAAGTACGTTTGTCACTACTTATCAAGGTGGAACATTTATTGCCCCCTATTGAAGTGGCATAGTTTTTGAACTTTAATACAATGGTATATTAGATTGTGCCTATTTTTTTGGAATGCTAGTCACCACATGTTGAGGTGGGGCAACATTCATCACTTATGGTTGAGGCAAAGCACTAGTTGGTACTTGATTACTTAATCCTTGTGGTTGCATGCTTGAAGTAGTTGGTTGAGGATTGGAACTAACTTGCTATGGTTAGGATGTAAGAGTTCCTTCCCCTTGTTATTGTGAACCACTCATGGTATTAACTAAAGTCCCTTGTTTTGGACTATTTATTGGTGTAGTTAAACCACTTTGGCTTAGATTAGAAGACACTCGTGTGTTATCCACTATGTTTGGCATATTATTATATGTAGGAGCCATAGTCACTTCTTCAATAGATGAGACATTTTACATGTCACTAACTAAATTTATTTGCAAAAATGGGTCTATACCTAGATTATCTTGACCTATCAACTCAATAATACCCCTATTTAAGGAGCTATTTCTATGAGTGGAGCGTTTGACATAGTCATGGCATTAAAATTATGCACTAGATTCAAATAGGTTTGATACACTTATTGCATTTGTATAAAGTGGTCATTCATGAGTCCCTTTTCTTTTACAAGCATATTTGGGTCTTGATATGACATCGACACAAGTGCTTGAGGATGGATAGTAGAGGCCTATTCAATGGTTTGGGTATAAGGCATGTTTAGAGGCACTCTAACTAGACTAGGTAAATTTTCATGGGGGTAGTCTACTGAAAACATGGCCCCTAACTCTATAACTCTAACTAATACCTCATTCTTATTTTCAATCAAGTGCCAATCAAATAAATAAGGATCATATGTTGATGGCATAGTAACACAATATGGTTGTTGTTGAGCTTGTTATACAACTGATGGTATGCTAGCTAGATATTATGTAGTTTAGTCTTGGTCCTACTCTAAATATGGAGTGTTAACCAAATAGTGGGATAATAGATCTTGACCCTATTCCCTAGATTAAGTAGTGTAAGGAGGATAAGGATATATCTCACAAACTACATCATCACCATAGGGGTCTTGAACAAAGTCATCATTCATGACCATGTTATCATAACCTAGATTATACATGGCTCCACTATGAGTGTAACAAGACATATTCAAATTAATGACTAAAATTTGAAAGAGATAAGTCTAGAGTTATACAAAATCTTTAAAACAAGGTCTAAAAGTCTAATGGTCCAAACTTGACCTAAACCTTGGTCTATAGATGGAGCTATTTTTCTAAAAATGGTCAATGATAAACTTGGTTTAACTTGGTCTAAGGTTAAATGTCTTACACAAAGGGTTGAGTGAATGGATAAAACCAAATTACACACTTAGGTGAATAGTGTTTAAAATAATTCTAATATAGGTATAACTATGAGAAGGTTTATATGTCTTTGGGAACAAGGCACAAAGTTAGGATCAAAATATCTAGGTTTAAAACAAAGAGGTTAGATGATAGGACTTTTGGAAACATAACACAAGAGCTAGACTTGGAACATGCTATGTCTAAGAAGAAAAAAGGAAATTTTTAGGACTCTTGGAAACATGACACAAAAGATAAAATTTGAAACACACTAGGTCTAAGATAAACATGAATTTGCTAGGTCTTTTAGAAACAAGGCACAAAATCTAGACTTTGAAACACTAATCATAAAACAAAGAGATACGATGCTAGGACTCTTGAAAACATGACACAAGATATAGACTTGAAATAAAACTAGGTATGAGATAAACAAAAATTTCTAGGTCTTTTGGGAACAAGCCATAAAAGCTAGACTTGGCACAAAATTAGGTATAAAAGACAAGATAATTAATCTAACAAATTTGGAACACTTGGAATCAAACTAGGCATTCAGATTTAAACATAAAATTGACCTTTGGAAAAATACATTAGAATTTTAGGCACATGGAAGGTAGACTACTTCCCAAATCTAGGCATAAAAATAGTCTTGAAATCAAATAAGAAACTAGTCTAAGTTGCACAACCCAAAAGTGAGAGGTAAGTGTCTAAAATGAAATTACACAAAGCATAGGCATAAACCAATCTATTTTTGAATTTGAAATTATAAATACCAATTTAAAACTTGATTTAGAAGGCTTAGTGCTTAAATGGACAACAATATATACCAAAATGGATGGCATAATAGTACTAGGTATAGACCAAAAAGGGCACACATGGTTTCAAAATTGTGATTGGATATAAGGCAACCAGTTTTTGAAATAATGCGAGTAGTATAATGAAACTATATTTCTCTAAAGGTATGCTAAATGGTTTGTTTTAAAAAATAGAGGGTGAAAAACTTGGAATTAAATGGGTAGCATAATGATGACCCTTTCAAACAAGTGACACACACACACACAAAAGTTTTGACAAATGACCAAGGTAAAGTGTGGCATTTAAACATATGGCATAAAACCTATTTAAACAAAAAGAGTGATGTGCAAACATAACTTATTTTAAATGTGGTATGACAAACAAATAATTTTGGCTCAATATAGTAAAAGGAAAAATGATAAAAACACCTAAGTGTAACGTCCTAAATCCTAAAAACTAACAAGGTAGCTTCGTACTATCAAATTCTATCTATATACTTGCTATTGAGAAAAAATTAAGTTGTTAATATAAAAATTAAAATGCACATGAAAATTAGGGTTTTTAGGCCCCTTATTCTCTCAAGATTTCATATGATAACATGGAACTCTCAGCTATTTACCCTACATTAGAAGTATATATGCAACAAGTGGGGTTGTCTAAACTATCAATTTTCCTTCATTTTTAAATGGTCCCATATGTGTGGTTAACATTAGGATAAAACATGTCATTTGGATCTATGTTAACCATATTTTTATGAAAATGTCTTATCCTTTTCACTACCACCACATGTATCAATTGCTCAATTCGTGTGATCTCCGAGTTAAACATACATTCTTAGGCAGTCTCTTACTAATAGAGCTTGCTTAATCGTTCAAATAAGCATACCAATAAGTCGACCTTAATTTATATACCCTTAACATGGAGTGGGTTGAAGTGATGTTGAAAGATGAATTCTTAGCTCAACACTTCCCTATAAAACCCATGGGAAGGTGATGAACTCCCACCCACAAGCCAAAATGCATGAAAATAGAAATTGAGTAGGACTTTAGGGTCATTTTGGGGGTCACCCAAATTACTCAGATTTTGGGGAGGGCCTTATCAACTTTATTTTCATGATTTTGGACCAAAGTAACAAAAATAAAATAAGTGAGAATTTTTGATCACCCAGGTTCCATAAAGGGGATGGGGGGAAATCATACACGTGACACTCATCTTGAAAAAAAAACTCAACAATAAGCATAAAAATGGAAACTCTTATTAGTATTTACCTAAAGTGTGAGTTCATTTTTATAACACCAAATGAAATATGTCATGAAGTTTAGCCCCCTTGGCATTGTGTTGAAACCTTTAAAAAATGAAAAATAACTCAAGTAAAAGATTTTTAAAACACCAAATTTAAATGTGAGTTTTGAAACTTAGAGTGTTTAAAAATGTATTTTCTTGGTCTTTGGATCTTGTAAAAGATGTCAAAGGGTCCTTGTGCTTAGACACAAAAAGCTAGTGAATAAATGACTTTTGAATTTTAACTCTTGGGTTTGAAATATTTTATAGACAGTGCAAAACTACAAAAACATTGAGCACTAATGAAACTACCTATAAAATAGAGTGTTAGCATAAAATCACAAATATTAAAGCAATATTGAAGAAGCTAAGACAATAATGCCACTCTTAAGGCAAAATTACAACTTACCCTGTAACATAAAATGGTTAGTGGAAAAAATACAACAGTTAAGGCAATATCATAATAGTTAATGCAATATCATAATAATTAAGTCAAAATCTCTACTTATCTTGAAATATCACTACATATCATGAATTATTTATACTTATCATGCAATATCACAACTCTTCCTACAACAAAAAATAATTAGTGGGAAAAATGCAATGGTTAAGGTAATATTGTAATAGTTAATGCAATATCACAATAGTTAAGGAAATGCCACAATTACAAAGTTGTGATATTATGAAATATCATGATTCCTCAGTGCAATATTGTGACTAAAAAAAACGAAATCACAACTACATAGAATGAAAATGCAATTTTATTTAGAATGTCTATGAGACTTCAATTTTCACTTTTTTGGTCAGCACGTTTGGATTTTGACATAAAAATTGTGAGGAGGATGTCCTAAAATGCCTTAGAAAAAACTTTGTGGGGTACGGGTCCCACTAAGTGTGCCATCATGTGAAAATAAGAATCTAATAGAGGGGATGCTAGTATAATGTTAAGTCCAATAAAACCAAATCAAAATAACACACTAAACATTAACACCTCTAGCCTAGACACTAAGGAAAACATAGGTAACAAGCATGCAAATAAAAACACAATTAGAACAAAAAATAAATCATTCTTTTACCTTCTTTGTAGCTCCAAAATGGTTTATTGAAGTGGCTTTCTCAATTTTGTGCATCAAGAAGTCTTTATCAGTGAATCTCTATTTGCTCCTTCTCTCCTTGGCACCTTGACTTGGCTGGTTGGCTTATGAATTTAGCATAATAAAATTATACTAATGAAGATTATGAAGGAAATATTGCATAATAACACTACACTATCAAAGCTTAGAGATCAATAAGTATGGCCTTATATTTATAGCTTCTTAAAGCTAACTCTCACCCAAGGTGAGTTAAGGTTGAGTTTAAACATGGAATGAGTTCAAACTAACCCTAGGTGAGTTGAAGCTAACTCTAGTTGAGTTAAAATTTGTCATGTAATTAAGATTTTCAATTACTAGACATAACTCTCAAATTAGATTATTTTAGATATTTTGGGAGAGCTTGACAACTCATAAAGGCAATGATGAAAAGACTTGATATTTTGAATTTTGGAATTTCCATTTTTAGATATTCATTAATTACAAATGGATATTTTAGATAAGAATTTAATTTAATTTAATTAGATGATACATTTTGATTAGTATTTTATCTTTTTAAATAATTATTCAAGTGCCCTACTTAATGGGTCTATAGGCCAAACTGCCAGTTTTAGGTCACAAGGTGACTGAGGATGAATCTATGAGAGGTTATTATTACATATAGTAGAAAAAACCAAATAAGGATCCCTCAACATGATTTTGAGCATTGATGAATGATGTGTGGATGAAATTTGGATGTTCAATGCTTACCAGGCTTAATTTTCAATGTTTGGTAGCAATCACTCTGAAGTCTGGTTGGAAGCTAGTTGTCACCAGAATGGGGTGTCTACAAGGGACACTAGTGTCAGGTTTGAGACACTATATTCAATGCTAGTGTCATAATTTTAGATGCTAAAATCTGAATTATATAGTACCTCAGTGTTGTACAATTGGAAAATACCTATCATGGTTATACCTTTTAGTTCTAAACCTTCCTGCTACTAAAAGACTCACGTTCATTATCTCTTTCTACCTAAATTGATTATCTCTTAGACTGACCATTATTATTATAATGAAAATACATTTTATACTATGAAAAAATATCTGAACCTAATTATTATCCTTCACTACTAGTTTTAGACCTATACCTATTTTATAGCTTCCTAGATACTTGCATCCCAGTCAGATACATGGATCAATGTAAGTGTCCACTTTTCCTATGAAATGTTTAGTACCTAAAAGTCATGTAATTAATTAAATAAATATATCATAAATATTGGCCTAAGTACTTTAATTGAGATATCTATAAAAGGGATTGGTATATATAGAATATCAACCCTCATTCATTCCTCACCTGGAAACACCTAGAAATCACATACAACTCATAAGATAATTTATCAAGAATTACTCAATCAAACATTCAAGTGAGTAAACCTACCCTATTCATCCTTATTTATATACCATTCATAAGAATAGTATTTTCATAGGTTTTAAGCATTCAAGGATCATCCCATGAGCTATATTTGCTAAGTTACAAGCTAAGTCACCACATGTCTTTACTTATCACACATTACATCCTTGTACACACACTAGCCATGTAGGGGAGAAATAGATAATTCTAAGGCCCTTTTTTAAAGTATTTGATATATAGGGAGGGATTGTTAATAGAGGGGTCCTTGGCATATCTCGACACCATGATCCCACAAACCTATTTTTTATATAATCATTCCAAGGGTGAAGATCTAGGGTTTTATAATTTGACAAAGAATAACAACATCTGTACACAATCTAAAGACATTAGAAAAAAGGTGATAAAAAACTCAAAAGGATCTAGTTGGTCACATATAGATCCAATAAATATTATGTATAGGACACTCGTGACAAGGTTAGACACTTGCATTGATGCAACTATCTAGATTTAACATAAGTTTCTGAGGCCACATAAAAAATATTCCTAGAATTCGATGACTATATTAAAATCACCTTCTTGTCCACTTTCAACCTAATCTAAATCAGATCTATATGTGTAAAATAAACTATTTAAGTATCATTTATTTCTAATTAACTTTAATATCTATAAATAATTATACTTTACTATTTTTAACAATCTCAGTTGTATAAATTTAGAATATTATTTTTTTGAGTTTTCCATTAGTTGACCCATTTATTAGGTTATTTCACTACATTTTTATAAAAATTATTCTAATCCCCTTAACCCTAGATACCCCCACATATCTAAAATTTAAAGTTAAACATTTGGTAAATCTGATCTCTAAGTCTTCCTTTACAAACCTAGCCTGATCTAGGATTTCCAACTTCCTAGGATTTCAACTGGATATGATTGATTTTATAGATCTAAAACTTTACCCTAGGGTTTTACTCATTTCATTACAAATGTTTTGTATGCATACACTTGAAATTTTCTTCTTCCTTGATTCACATATTTTGGCTTTTGAACAAGTCCATTTTGAAATTAATTATAGGTTATTTCTACTTAGGTTGATATACTCAAAAACCTCTTTTTTACCCAAATTATTTTGAATTTTTTGATTTTAAAAAATTATTATTTTAGTAACTATTGACATACAAGTTAAATGATGTACCCATTTTATAATTAATTTTTGGGTTTTGTCAAAATTCATTTTTTATTTCGAAACTTCTCTTAGATCTTTGTAATAAATTATTGATTATTTATTATAAATATTTTATGGTTTACTTGTATAACATTGCGCATTGTTTGGCCTATTTTTGATTCAAACAACTCAATTCTTAAAATATTCTAATTTTTTTCATAATCCTATTGATATAAACAAAAGCCTCTTTTTATTTTCCAAAATATTGCATGGATTTTGTAAATTTTGTATTTTACTATATTTATTAAATATAGACCTACATGTTGTATACTATAATTTTGTCTCCCTATTTTCTTGGGTTTGTTCTATTTCCTATTTTTATTGAAAAAATGTATTTTAGATTTGTATAAAACCTAGCCAATATCTTTGAATTAATACATTATTATTTTGCAAGTTTTCCTTGAGGGTTTCAAATTTATATGATTTTAGATTGCTGCATTTATTTTTCCCTGATCTAATTTTTGTGTGGGTATAGTGTAGGGAATGCTTTCTCTCTTTGTTATAATAGCCTTTATGTTATTTATTTTGGGTATGTTTTAAAATTTATAAATGGGTAAAAAATAATCTCTTCTTCCTCTTAACCTTAAGGAGGGTGATAACTACCATCCCTCTAGCTAAGTCCATATTATGACTACTCCAATGGGTAAGGTGGCCTATCCTATTGTATCTATCCTTTCTCAAATCTCTCCACCTCCCACTTCCCCTCTAGATGGTGTGTGCATAAATAATCGATGCAAAGTACCTAGGGTTTATGATTATGAAGCCCTAAAAAAACAAAAAACATCACTATGAGAAAGTTAATAAAAGCATTACAAAAGTAAAATCAAATTTTTAGTTTAAGGTTCACATCAATGGAAAATCAAATTACATACATACAAAATATAAAACATTCTAGTGTTAATCATGTGTTTACATCTTCATCTACCAATATATACCAAATAAAGCTTATAATCAAAATGAAAAGCTAAAAAAAATACATCTAAAACAAGTGATTTAAAAAGTAAACAAAAGGTTAATAAGAGTCCAAGTGAAATCTTAAGAGATATGCTTCGAAACAAAGTTATCTAATTACGTTGAAGTGGGACACAATCGAAGATCAATTGGATAGGGTCGAATGCATGAGGCTGAATTTATATGGAGTAGTGAAATCTGAATAATAAATCATAAGAGGAAAAAGCTTATCTTCACAATAAAAATTTGTATTAATGAACATTAGCCAAAAAATACATAGGAAGGTACATTATATAGTGAGGAATTAGGCTACCCAAAAATTTAACTAACTCAAATTATAGTTAGAAAATGAATTAAAGTAAATTTATCTTAATGACCTATTATTAACCTAAGAAAGCTAATTAGACCATGTAGGTAAAACCACATAGTGGGAAAAATCCTACATTAAGACCTCCCCTTAAATATAGCTTAGGTGGGTAGATGAATTAAGTCCTAGTAAAAATTCTAGATAAGGTACCAAAGCACATAGAGATGATCATTTAGAGGAGGAAGAAGACAAAGATGCTTGAACCCCAAGAAGATTTTGCAAATTAAGATATTACTCTCAGTAAAGGGTTTGGTGAATATATCAATAATTTGATTCATTATCTAGTTGTAGCAGAGATCAATGAATTTTTCATGGATGATCTCTCAAATGAAATGCATGTGAATCTTGATAGCTTAGTCCATTGATGGGGTACTAGATTCCTAAAAAATCTAGGTTGTGATTTGGTTGTCACAAAATATGAATGTTGGTCATCAAAATTAGATGTTAAACTAGGTGTAAATCCTTTAAAGCCAAATAGCCTTAATGAAACCATTAAAAACTCTTCTATATTCTGACTCAATAAAAGATACAGAAATATCATTCTACTTCTTTCTTTTTGAACTAATGATACCTAAACTAAGGGACAAATTATCACTTTAAGTAAACTTATGATTTTGAATATCACTAGCCCAATCTGAATATGTATAACCAATCAAATTGATGATAATGCTTGATTTAAAGTAAATCCTGAAACTATGATTACCCTAAATATAGTGGAGAATCCACTTAGCTAATTTTTAGTGTAGTTTATGTCGTTCTTATATAAATTTGGAGACCATGCCCACCACATATGAAATATTAGGTCTAGTGTGCGTAAAGTATATGAGACTGCCAACAAGTTATCAATATGATGTAACATCAACTAAAGGAGATGTAAAATTAACAACAAGATTCATACTAGATAAAATAGGAGTCAAAGTTGGATTTCAATCATCCATGTTAAACTCTACAAGCAAATCAAGAGCATACTTTGATTGTGCAATAGTTACCCTAGAGTCAGACTAAGAAATTTCAATTTCATGAAAATAATGCAACAAGCCCAAGTCAGTAATTGATAACTTTTCAGATAAAATAGTTTTTACTATTGTGATGGTGTATGAATAACTCACTATGATCAATAATTCATCCAAAGAGAACTAAAATCAACATTGAATCATTATCCCATAAAGTGTATACATTCATATCAAAATGGCATCTAGTGAACCTAATCAAAAGAAGAAAGGAGTCCATCTTTTCATACCAAACTCGAGGAGCTTTTTAGAGCCCATATGTAGATTTTCAAAGTTTTCAAACTAAATAATATTCCATAAATCCATGTGGTTACTCCATGTATATCTTATCTTTAAGGTCATCATGAAAAAAATTACTCTTTACATCCATCTAATGAACATCCCAATGATGTATTATGGTAATGACAAGAGTGAGTTGGATTGAGTTCATTTTGCCAAATAGGGTGAATGTCTCAGTATATTGAATGCTAGGTATATGAGAAAAACTCTTTTCTAAAAAATGTGCTTTTAACTTGTTTATGGACCCATCTGCTACAAATTTTGTTTGGTTGATCCTCCTATGTCGAACAAGTTTTCTTCCTTTAGGAAGAGGGACTAAATCCCAAGTGTTGTTCCTCAACAAAGAACCATATTCCTCTTCCATAACAATATCCCACTCAATAGTGAATAATGAATCGTAAAATGATTATGAAAGAAATCATATGTAATGAAAGAATATGGGGCATTATAGAATTATGAACAGTTTTGCTTGGTATCTGATGGATATTACATTCATTGGTCAACACTTTACAATGTCTATCTAGCTCAAATAAGACCAGTGACTAGAGAGTTAGAAATATATTCCTCATCCTCTAAATATATTCTTTGAGGAAGAGTTGAATCTTCATCATTACTCTCATCATCTGGATCATTAAGAAGCTACTTAGATGGATATAAATCATTAGAACTATCATCAAATCCCAATGTGTTTACTGAAGAGAGAGGAGTGTCATGTATGAAGTCTTGAGAACCCCCTTGAAATAAAACACTCCTCTTAATGAATAAATCATGAGTGGTGGAATGGATAACTTTGTATCCCTTAATATCCTCTAGATATCTAATGAAGATGTAAGGCTAATTTTAAGGTTCTATTAACTTCACAATTCTTATTACGAATGTAGGCCATATTAGGAGATATAAATAATCATAAGTGTTTCAATATGGGTTTACGAACACTCCAAGATTCAACATGAGTGACTCCCTTTAATTTTTATAATGAAATAGGTTCTAGACATAACATGCATAGTTGATGGCCTCAACCCAATACTGGGGTGAAAGAGACTTGGAGTGTAACATACAATTGGCCATTTTCTTCAAGAACCCATTCTTGTGCTCTATAACACCATTATGTTGAGGACTATATGGAAATTTAAATTTTAGTTCAATCTCCTTTGATGTATAAAATCACTCAAAATGATTATTGACATAATCACCATCATTGTCAGTGCACAAAATCTTGATGGCATTACCCGATTATTTTTTTACAAGCACCTTGAAATCCTAAAAATGATCAAAAACCTATAATTTATTATTAATAAAATACACTTAAGTATGCCTCAAAAATCATAAATGAAATTAAGCATGTATTTAGTCCTGTTGAATGAAAATTTTAGAAATGGACCAACAATGTCACTATGGATAATCTCTAACATCTATTTAGCTCTTTTTTATTTTCCCTTGTCAAGCTTCTCCTCAAGATGCTTACCAAGTATGCAACCCTGAAAAACTTCATTATAAATCGTCTTGATGACTAAGTTGCTTCAGTCAATGATAATTGAGATGGTTTAATCACTCATGCCATAATTTACTCACCTAATCTGAATGAGTGAGTAGTGTAGCATACAGTTGATTAGGAATAGAAAGTGAGAAAGTATACAATCATGACTGGTGATCTAATTTCCCAAATGCAATAATGGAGTCATTATTTACTTCCCTAATAATCAAAAAATTGGGTGTGAACTCAACTTTCTTTCCTAAATTGATGTGAGTGATATGATAAACATATAGGAGATTGGTAGATAAAGAGGGCACACATAAAACATCATGAAATGTCCCATAATTTAATTCAATAGATCCACTCCCACTAACTTTTGTAGAAGTATCATCACCAAATAAGATGGAAGACCTAAAATAAGTATCCAAGGATGATAACATGCCTATGATGAAGATATGTAGTATGATACATTAGAATCAATTACCCATATGGAAGGTTGGGATGCAAATGCAATATTTGATTTGCCATTCTTACTATCTTTGGCTGTTAAAGACTCCTGTGATGATGAATTCTAATTGGAAGACTTAGGGACACTAATGTTGTGCTTCTCGAGCATTTTTTTAGATGTTCAATTTGTTTCTTCATGCATTTGGATTCATCATGCCCAAATTTATTATAGTATCTGAATGTGTTTCACTCTTTCCTAGGTTTCCCCTATAAAAAAGAAGACTCTTTTGATGATTTATACTTAGCATCATATTTATTACCATTTATTTTCTTTGGTTCCTTCTTATTTTATTTTCTCTCTTTAGTACCATAAGCCTTCTATTTGTCATGACTCACAATTAAGGCATGTGACTTAAATGACTTTAGTGTACCCATTTGAATGATCTTGTCTTGCTCTTAAGTCAAGTAAACAACAAAGTCATCCAAGGAAAACATGGTACATGTAGTTCCAAGGGCATGTTTAGTGGCATGGAAGGTAAAAATGAAGATAAAATAATTAGATCCCAACTTAGAAAAGATAGAAATAATTAATTGATCATCCTTTTTGTCAATGTCACATAGGTTCAATTGTAACCTAAGTGATTTGAACTTTTAAAAAAAGTATCACATCATATAAAAATAATCTGAGATCAAAATAATGAGCTTTTTCTCCAAATCATGACCTCTCTTTATGTCCTATTTACAAAAGAGTTTTTTAATATGGACTAGATTTCATTAGGAGTAGTGGCAGATTCAATATGAAAGAGCAGGTCAAGAGACATAGACAAACATAAAAGATCATAGACTTCATCACTTTTATTATACCAATTCACCTTCTCTACCTAAGGTTTCAGTTCTTTTTTTGTACCCATCATGATTTGGTGTAAGCCTTTACTCCTCAAGAAGATTTGCACTTTGACTTTTCACTCGTGATATTTGAACAATGTAAGAATCAGAACAAAATGTATATCCATGGTAAATAAAGGAAGTATGTTCTAAACTACTTGTGATGAAATAATATGAATATAATACCAAATTGAATCTACAAATGTTTAAATTTACAAGGCATGAGAATATTATGAATGCATAGAGATTAAAAAGATTGCAATTTCAAAAATAGTACCTCAAAAGGATTAATAGACTAAAAGTTACGTGCATTTGAAGTTTTGGATGGCAAGGGAGATCTCCAATTTACAAAATTTAAAAAAAATTAGGTGTGCAAAAATTTTTTGATTTTTTTTGGAATCAACTTCCCACTAAAAAACTCATGCCATTTTGGAGCAAAAGTTAAGCAATTTTTAGTTGGAAGTAACCAAGGACTTAACTCTCATGTAACTAATGGATAAGACATATTTTGAGTGTTCTCCCCTATCTAAATTTCATTGATGGGAGAGTGAAATCATCCAAAAAATACCTCTATTTTGAAAATGAATAGTATCTCTCTTCACTATCTTAAATTTAATGATCTCTAAGGTGTCATTATATGTGCTTAGAGGGTGGGCAAAACTTACAATATGTTTTAACAGTCATTAGAACCTAACACTATCTTGAGTAAATGGTGAAGTCAAGGGAATGAAAAAGTAGGATTCAAATCCCATAATGTTCTTGGGTAGGTGGTAGAATCTAAAGGTTGTATGAGCAATCATTGAAACCCAGAGGGTGTATAGACAGGGGTCAGAGTCTGATGGGTGAAAATGTAGGGGATAGAGTCTAATAGGTGAAATTGCAGGAGTAGATTCTGAAATATGTAAATACAGTAGAAAATGTCCACTGAGGGTTATTTTTTCACCATGGAATGTCCACTGAGGGCTGAATTTCTATTGTGGAAAGTCTGTCGATTGTCAACCCTACCTGTGAGGGCTCAAAATCTCATCGAGCTAAAAACCTCCAAAAATGTGA
Organism: Torreya grandis; assembly: GCA_037957365.1. Classification (NCBI taxonomy): domain Eukaryota; kingdom Viridiplantae; phylum Streptophyta; class Pinopsida; order Cupressales; family Taxaceae; genus Torreya; species Torreya grandis. The sequence continues at coordinate 1,117,874 of JARHVA010005163.1, forward strand.
ATTATGAGAATCTTCTCTAAAATATGATAAAAATCCACTTGGTTTCTTGAAAAAACTAAAAAACCTAGAAGTAATTTTTCCTCAAAGTCATAAAAAATTATAATTTTTTTATATATTTAAAAAATGGTGTTGAAACCTTGCAAAAATCATTGAAAATAAACTATCACAAAACTAGGTCATGTTTACAGCCGCTCATAGAGTTTTCCCACCTTATAAATCCAATAGTGTTGTCCATTTTTCATTTAGAGGCTATGAGTATGCATATTTACATGGATTTATGAGAAACCTAACTAAACCCTATAAAATTGAAATCAATGAAAATTTGGAACAAGTAAGAATGCAAGGTCTCACAATAGAATTGATAGATTCATCTACTAACGTAGCTCTAATACCATATTAGAGTGGGACACAATCGAGGACAAAATAGATAGGGTTGAATACATGAGGTTGAGTATGTATAGAGTAGTGAAATCTAAAGAACAACTCATAAGAGGAATAAGTTTATCTTCACAACAAAAAGTTACATTAATGAGCATTAGCGAAAAATACATAAGAAGGTAACTTGTATAGTGAGGAATTAGGTCACCCAAAAAGGTAATTAACTCAACACATAATTAGAAAATGACTTAAAGTACATTTTATTTAATGACTTATTATTAACTTAAGCAAGATGACTAGACTGTGTAGGTAAACCACATAGTGGGAAAAAGTCTACACTAACAAAGTAAATCCTATACATCCTCTTATAAGTTCAAAAAATTATTATGCATATCATAGAATGCATGGACATCACACTAATTCTAATATTTATTTGAAGAACAAAATACAAAAGACAAATGGTAGTGGTGATCATATCATTGATATATCAATCAAGAAGCCCACTTACAGTACAAATACCTCTCCTAAAACATAATTTAAAAAAAAAATATGGTCACCAAAGAGTAATTCAAATCCAAAACAATTGCAAATGCCAAACCTAAAGCAATACAAGATTCAAAATAAAAATCAAACCAAGAAAAGGAAACAAATATACCTCTCAATAACGATATTCAACTTTCAAACAATATGGTTTTGGAAAACAATATTTACAAAATTTTGGTTGTCATGGTCAAGGATTGGGAAAACATGCATAAGACATTACTTATTTTATCTCAACATCTAATCATAATGATTTTCAAGGCTTAGGATATAATATAAATACTAATGCAACTCATTGAAATATGCATATCCATTTTGTTAATGCAAAAGAGCAAGAACCTAAAAATGAAAATGAGGTACAAAAGGAACGATTACATAAACAGCATGCATCCAAAGGATAATGTTAAATTCATGCATTCATATGAATCAATTGCCAATCATTCTTGAAAAAATTGAATCATTGATCCTTTCATAGATGGTAAACAATGTCAAAATATCATAGTTGACCCAGATTATGAATTCAATATCTATACGTATAAATTATTTACATGTCTGGGATAGAGATTGGAACACGTGAATAAATCTAATGAATCCAATTTTTATGTTGGATATGTCACACTTGATCATAATCATGGTCTATTATACTACATATTAGTCCATTTTTGACCAAATATAATGCAAAATTATGAAAACCATGGCTACTATAAATAAAGGAAAACATCTCTGAAGCAAAGATACCAAATAACAACTTACCAAAATAAAATGATACGCTTCCTAATTATACCATCCAAAAATATGTCACATTTCTTTTAGGAAATGTTATTTATTTATCACTCTTCACAAATAATGGTCCTCTTCTTGAGATCATTGGATAAATTTTGCATTTTCAAACTCTCTAAAATCAACTAAACATGTTCCTATTATTACTATTTCAAATAAACTAAAAACCAAAAAATGATGGGTTCCATGAACCCCTAATTATATTACCTCTTCAAGACCACAAAGTCCTATGATACATATATAAATCATCATAGAGACTTTAGTTGCAAATATTACGTCTATACATGCTCCTCGACAATACTGCCACTTTGATATACCATATTCAGAGTTCATAACACTTCCATATGAACATTTAGATGGGATAACTAGATAGAATTTGAATTTTTTGAAAAAATAAAAGTACAAAAAAATATAATATTATAAAAATATGAAAACATTCAAATAAATACAAAAATGCAATCTTTTTTAGCATGTTCCTAGTTGTACTATTTATTATACATATGTTACTTGCTCTATGTTAGTAGATAAAATATTTTCTTTCCTATATACACATGTTTCACACTTTATTTGAGTATGATATAGGAATACCCAAACACATGATATATGCACATACAAATGTTGGGACTTATTACTACTCATGTCATATGTAAGTTGAAGACATATACTTTTTTGATCATGATACACCCAAGATATATTATTCTATGATCATTTTCCATTATCATGTTTGAGATTATATACTTACACATACATCTATCCATGCTTATACCTTTCACAATTCACTTGATATTCTATGTACTTAATATTTTGAAAACATATAGGTTTAGGAACTAGTATTCTATATTCATGTTGGTTTCCTATATTCCTTGATTTATTTTTATGCACTTCCTTGAGTGTGTTCCTTGCTTGGTATTGTCTTGTCTTGTATTTCCTATTTGAGAATTTGAATATGCTCCATATATTGAGGCTCATATTCCTATGCTTACCTATTTGTAAATTTAAATATGTCATTGCTTATTGTCTAGACATTTGAATATGTCACTCTATGCTTTGTGGAAATTTGACTAAGTCACGTCCCTTCGATTGTGAAACATTTTACATGCACCTTGTATGAGGTCTCTTGAGGTCATTTTTGTTTTGTTTTGATTTTGAGTCCTCTTGTGTGTGAGTTTGATTATTTTTTGAACTTGTACTATTGTTCTATAGGTGTTTCCATGATCCATATCACACATCTTAAGACTTGATATGATAACATACTACATGAATCAATGCTATATCTACTTAGACATGTTACTCCTATATGATACATGATCCATAAATAAATTATACAATTATCTTATTATTTTGAGGTAAGATAATTACCATATTCTACTTCACTTCACCTCAAAAGTGGGGGATGTCATTGAGACACAACTTACACAAATTTATAATTTTAAATTACAATTGGGGCATGTCAAAAGGCATGATCTACACACTTATTTGAACTCAACATTTTCAAATTATGGTGGGAACATGTTATATAAATGTGTTCTCCACATTTACACCAGTTATTAGGTTCTCCAAATTCAGTGGGGGTGTGTCATAGAAGCATTTCCTACACACTTGCATCATTTTCAAATTCCCCAATTCATAATTATATTATTTAGATACACATTTATGGTATCATTCTATATATTGGTACTAATATTATATCTAGATTTTAGCTTGAGACATATATGAGGTTCATATGCCATGCAAATGGCACCTAAAATTTTAAAATTCAAATTAATTTCCAAATTAAAAATACTATTATAGACTGTTATCATACATAGGATATACTATTATGGATTGTTATCATACCTATGATATATTATTATGGATTACTATTGGGCCAATCTACTATAGTAGTTGGTTCACCTTTGGAATACTGAGTTGATTAAATTACTCAATATTACCAAACTTACAAGTTAAATTTTATTGTTGTATTTTATTAAATCATCCACCCTCACAAGATATATAGTGTGAGTTGATTAAATCACTCACACTCACTAGGTTATGCACATATTTAGGTTGCATGATTAAGATGAAACAAGTTCAATGGTCATGATGCAACTCATATTTATACTAAGGTTAGGGGAATATCCTCCAATATATCTCTATGTATGTAATTAAAGGTTTAAAATTATCCCAATATCTTTTTCAATGCTTCATAATGAGACATCTTTTCAAATTAGATTTCTAAAAGGTAATATGGTTGCATCAACACACATGTGTATTCCTCATCTTGCTCCTTTCAAATTTAAACATTTCAAATTATTTCAATTTTAGATTTCATACATTGATTATATACTATAACATGCTCTTGGTTTCAAGTCAATCACCAACAAAACACTCAAGTTAGGATCATATGAAGGCAAGGTGTGTCATACACATCTAGGTACACATTTATTTTCTTTAAACTATTAATTTCATTAGTAGATTAAAGGGGGAATATATATACTAAAATATGATTTATATAGTGCCTCAGTCTTATACACTTAGAAAATACTTATCATGGATGTATCTTTAAGTTATAGACCTGCATGCAATTGAAAGACTCACATTCACTATCTCTTTATGACTAAATTTATTTTCTCTTAGTTTAATCATTATTATTCTAATGACTAGGCTTTTAATATTGTGAAAAAAGATATAATCTTGATAATTATTTTTCACTACTAGTTTTAGATCTGTACCTACTTTCTAAATTCTGGACACTTACATCCCAATCATACACATGTGTCGATGCAAGTGTCCAATTTTTCTAAAAAATATCTAGTACTAAAAAATCATCTAATTTCTAAAATAAATGTACCCTAAAATTTAACCTAAGTGATTTAATAAGAGATATTTATAAAATGGATTAGTATATATACAAGATCAACCCTCATTTATTCCTCAAATGGAAACTTTTGGAAATCACATAAAACTCACAAGATGATTTATTAATAAGCACTCAACCAAACATTCAAGTGAGAAAACTTGCCCTATTCATATCTATTTCTATATCAGTGATATGATAAATATTTATATAGATTTGAAGCATTCAAGGAGCAACCCGTGAGCTATATTTACCAAGTTAGAAGATATATCAATGCATGTATTTAATTATCACATGTTGCATCCTTGTACACACACAAGCTGATGAGTGTTATCAATACCCTTCAATAAAAAAAGTCAACCTAGGGCTAGTGTCCAAAGTCAATATGCAATAGGAGAAAGAGATCTCCAGAAAGTGGTCCCTTCTATCAAACTCCACACTTACAAAAATTGAAAGTCACTCTTGAAAAAATTAAATCACACATGCATGAAATTAAATCAAACTTGCAAGAAAGTAAATTAATAAATTGAAAATAAATGATAAACAAAGAAAATTTCTGCAGGTTCACAACAAACTATATAAAAAAAACACATTGATCAATATTTCTTGGAATGAGTGGCTAGCTGATTCCTTAGAAGAGGATTTTATTTAGAATCACAAGATTTTATTCTACAAACTTTAGAATGAATTATTCACAATAATGGAGAGAAATATATTGATTCCTCCCTTTCAATGGTTTGGGATGTTGCATTTATAATCTCATACTTCCAACCAACACCTTATTCAAGAGTAATAAACTAAATAGTCTAACTTATCTCAATATCTATAAAATATGGAGAGAGAATATAATCTATCATAACATAGCTTCAATCACCATAAAGTATGGAGAGATATATTTTATTGGAATGAAATTCTCTAAATTATAAAAATCTACATTTATATATAATCTATAAATGGAAAGTCTATAAATAGAAAGCATTATTTTGATAGATGGAAATGATCTTGGTCATCTTAGAATGGACCAAAAAATCATAGAATATTATATAAGTGCTTTCTGAATGATTCCTTAGTGGTTATATTGAAGTCTGTAGCAACCCTGATGAAGTCCATAACCAACTTGATGAAGTTTGTAGTAAGCCTGATGAAGTTTGTAGCTTGCCTATGGAAGTTTTTAGCTTAGCCAAAATGATAGATATCCTACCAAAATCTCCTTATAAGGCCTTGAGATCACACCAAGACTTATTTTATCTTGTTATATTACCATTCATGTTGATATCTATTCATGAAAATGATCAATTCCTAAGAGTAGACAATATTACTTTGTTGATCATCTCAAGAGCTTAGTGATGAAGGCGATCTCTGGTGCTACTATGATGTAACTCAAAGCTAATCCTTGATTGGTACCTTATGCTCAAAGTCTAATACTAATCATTATGAGATACATATACACACATTAACATATTTTCCCAAGAATTAGTAATAATAGTTAACACAAAAAATGACAATTATTTCTAAAGAAATAACCAAGACATAGTTTCTCTATCTCATTCTAAACAAACCATAAGTTTAGAAACTACACTTAGGTCCAATTATTATACAAGGAAAAAAGATTTTATTTCATCAATATAATGAGCCATTTTATGGTCTCATCATTTCTCTCACACCTAATCTCATGCATGTCCTCATGCATGCCACTATATTTATTTGAAAAATCATGTTTGATAAATTCTTCTTGAGGTACATATGCATGAGTTAATTTTTTTTCTATTTTATCATATTTAGAATGGGATTTACAAATTTATTTCATTTATAAAAGTATAATGAAAATTAATTATTAAAATCCTCTTGAATTATTTAGGCAAAAGTTACCAATGAAAGTGGTCACTAGCATGCATTCTTCAATGATAGGTTCTTGTGTGGAGGTTTTTCAGTTATCCTTAGTTTTTATTTGATACAAGTTCTTGTGTGGAATTATCATGTTGCTCCCCATATTTTTTTAAATAAGGTGAGAGTAGGTTCATGTGTTGAGAATCTCTTGTAGTGCCTATATAAATTTATTTTGACTACAAAGATAAATTTTGACAAAAAATATGAAGTTAAACTTGTTGTTTGTAATTCTTACAAAATAATATTGAAAACTATATATCATTATCATAGTCAAAATATATTTTCATTAACTTGTTTTTGAATAATCCCAATTCCTTATCTTCTAAGGCTATTCTTCCACACACCTGATGTCATGCATGTCCTCATGCATTCCAAAAGAATGAAGTGTGGGGATATTTCACACGTCAGATATTGGCTTATTTTCCTTCTCCCCCACACAAAAACTTTTGTAAGTAATGAAAAAGTGGATCTTCATATAATACCTTATAAGTAAATTATAAAATTTAAATAAAAAGATCAAATACCTTGGCATAACTTCAATTTTCCTTGACTTTCCTTGATCTCAACCAAATAGAAAATATTTGGGGAAAATGTTAGAAAAATAGCAGTCCAAACTATGCTAAAAATAAGAGCACAAAAGTAAGAAAATAAGTATTTATTACTTATGAGAAAAATAACCATTTGTTGGTTTTCAACTTTTTCTTTTTTTTAACCCTTAATTGGCCAACAAGCTAGTTTTCCAATCAAGGCTCGTTTCTAGTACTTGGTCTACTAGTAAGCTAGTTTTCAAACCAAGACTGCCAACAATGCCTAAGGGTTTTCATTGTTGGTTATTTTTTTTTAATATTTTAAAAAATAATGACATTTAAGAATTTATAAATAGACTACTTGACATTCTTTTACTACTTTAGATGTATGGTTGAATCTATCTTTATGTGCAACACAAATGTTGACATTTTTACTGTTAATCTATGATAAATAAATGCTAATATTATCTCTAAAGTTTTTTAAAGATAGATCATGATGCTATACCATAGAAAATATCCATATCATGATATTGTCCTACAAAAATTTGAAATAAAATCTTTCCAGACAAACATAATATTAACAGTACCAAATAATGTATTAATGTCAATGATTTAAATGATACATCAAGAAAAATATATCATATTCTAAAGAAGTAAATTATAGCTTACTTAAGAATGGTTGATGGTTTAAAAATTAGTATTATTTGTAATAAAATTATTATTTTGGACCAAATAACTCCATAAAATTAGTTCTCTTATCAGGATTGATGGATATGAATTTAACTAATTTTTGAATATAGGTGGAATGGCATGGAAAGAAATGCCATCTATTATTTTTATTTAAGAGTTGAGTAGGAAGCACTAAATGTGATATGCATAGGAAGTAATGTTAGACCTTATAACATTTTTAGCCAATTATGGTTTTTTTTATAAAAATCTAATAGACCTTAGATAGTAATGCATGGTGTGAGGAAATACCAAATAGAAAATTAAAACAAACTATAGGAAAATATACCTAAAATATTTATTGGCTGTTATCTTCTTGGGCTTTAAATAAAATCTTCAAGCTTCACTGTACAACATAAACTCTTTGTATTGGTATTCAAGAACTTGGCGTGCCCAAAATTAATAAATAAATGCTTCTTTCAACATGTAAAATTAAGAAATCAACAACATAAAATCTTCAACATGTTTTTCTATTATTTGAAAATAAATAAGTAGGAGTTTGGGGGAAGTTTCCCCCAATAGTGTCAAGGGGTAGTGCCCATGGCATTCTCCGTATCATGATACAGGGCGGGGTTGAGGGGCATCCCCCTCAAAGCCAAGACAAGACCACCTTTATCTTGTTCATAAAATCCTTTAACACTAAATAAAAAGGTTAAATTTTATACCATTTTATAACTCCTTGGAAATTATTAATTTTGCCTATCAGCACACTCAAAATAAGGGATTAATTGCATGGTTAAAATATCTCATTAAAAATAATCTAAAATTATACATGCTTATAAAAAATTGACTTGTGCAATCTTATCTTGTTGAAAACTATCATCATTTTTTTATTCAGACAAAAAACAACAAAACTAATGCAATAAATAGTAAATATATAGCATTAAATACAAAAAAATATAAAATGCATTTTCAAACCATCCAAAATCATAAGTGCACTATATTTGTTGCATGTGTGTAGGCATGAGACATGATATATGAGGATCCTTATTAAAATAGACAAAGACAAATTTAATAGAGATTTCCACCATTTCTCAACAAAAATAAAAATCACATGCAACTTTTCCATAATCAACCCATCTAATAATGCATGATTCATTATAAGCAGTTCCTAGAAAGGCACACCTATATTTTAATAGGTTTTATCACCATATATAATCGATCCCAACTTAGTTTCAAAGGTAGATCATCCCTCAAATAAGCACTTTAGATACAAGAGAATCTATAACAGATTCCTCTATCTGAACAATAGATACAAAAACTCATGCAATAAGCCATTTTTATCCATATTTTGTATCATTTTTCAACTTGCATCAACATCTAAATATTTTTTCATCATATTAGTAGCTATTAGTTCTTACATAACAATGTTAGTATAATATGGGGGTTTTGTTTTTAGAATTTTAATCTAAATTCCTAATTTCAAAAAAATAAATTATAATCTATGTTGGTAAGAAATAAATTTTAATATATTTTGTAGAAAAATAAATTCTAAAGGAACCATCAACTAAGTATCTCCTATCACAAAATTTACAAAGAGACATTCCCTCTCACTAGGAACCTTGTTTATCTACTACCACTAGATAATTCTCTTGGAATATTCTAAATTTGATAATAACATCGTATTTCACAATAATGGTGTTAAAATGATGAGGGTTGTCAATCCCCTTCATTAAAAAAGTCAATCTAGGGCTGGTGTGTAAAGGTAATATGCAATAAAAGAAAGAGATCTCTGGCAAATAGTCCCTTTTACCAAACTCTACACTTGTATAAATTGAAAGGCATTCTTACAAAAATTAAATCACACATGCATGAAATTAAATCAAACTTGCAAGAAAGTAAATTACTAAATTGAAAAGAAATGATAAATAAATAAAACACTTGGAAGTTCAATTATATAAAAAGGAATGTTTACATGAAACAAAGGGAAAAGACAATAATTCACAATAAATGGATAACTACATAATAAAGAAGTAAATAAAAACACATTGATGCATCTTCTTTAGAATGAGTGGCTAATTCATTCTTTGAAAGATGATTTTATTCAGAATCATAAGTTTTTATGCTACAAAATCCATAATGAATTATTCAAAATACTAAAGAGAGAAATATATTGATTCCTCCCTTTCACTGGTATGGGAGGTTGCATTTATAATCTCATGCTTCCAACCAAGGCCTTATTTAGGAGCAATAACCTAAATATTCTAGCTTATCTCAATCTGCATAAAGTATGGAGAGAGCTGTTTTATTGGAATCAAATTCTCTAAATTATATAAATCTACATTTAGATACAATCTATAAATGGAAAGTGTATCTATATATATATATACATATATATACATACATACATACATATATATATATATATATATATATATATATATATATATATATATATATATATATATATATATACACACACACACACATACATATATATACACATACATACATATATATACACATACATACATACATACATACATACATACATACATACATATATATATATATATATATATATATATATATATATATATATATATATATATATATATATATATATATATATATATATATATATATATATATATATATAAAGACTATAAATATAAAGAATTCTTGTGATAGCTGGAAATGATCTTGATCATCTTAGAATGGACCAAAAATTCATAGAATTTTTTAAAAATAATTTCCAAATGAGTCTTTAGTGGTTTTGTCGAAGTCTGTATCAAGCTTGATGAAGTCCATACCAAACCTGATGAAGTCTAGAACAAGCTTGATGAAGTTTGTAGCTTACATGTGGAAGTATGTAGCTTGGACAAAATGCTAGATCTTCTACCATAATATCCTTCTAAGGCCTTGAGATCATACCAAGACTTATTTTATCATGTTATATTACCATTCTTATAGATATATATTCATGGAAATGATCAATTCTCAAAAATATACAATATGACTATGTTGATCATCTTGAGAGCTTAGTGATGAAGGTAATCTCCAGAGCTACTGTGATGTACCTCAAAGCTAATCCTTGATTGCTATCTTATGATCAAAGTATAATATTACTCATTATGGGATACCTATACACACATTAACATCTTTCCCCAAGAATTAATAATAATAGTTAACAAAGAAGATGAAAATGATTTCTAAAATAATAATCAAGACAATTTATCTATCTCTTTCTAAATAAACCATAAGTTTAGAAACTACACTTAGATACACTTCCTATGTAAGGAAAAAGGATGTCATTTCATGGATATAATTAGCCATTCTCTGGTCTCATCACAAGACAACATGTAGGGGATAAATACATAAGTATGAGGCACTCTTTAAAGTATTAATTATGTAGGCAATGCCCATTGACATAGAGGTCCTAGTGGAAAATCAACATTGTGAGCCCACTGACCCATTTTTACTACAGTCACTCCAAGGGTGAAGAGAGAGATATGGTTTTATTATTTGACAAAGAATTAAAACTTGTGCATGATATTAAGATATCAAAAGAATGGTGAAAAACCCTAGAAGGCTTTAGTTGGTCATATTTAGATCCAATTATTATTTTGTATAGGACACATGCGATAGGGTTAGACACTTGCATCAATGCAACTATCCAGATCTAATGAAAACATTTGAGGTAACATATATGATATTCCTAGAATTTTATGAATATTATAGGATCAAATTTTAGTCCACTTATTTTTTGTTTTGAATCAGTTATACATGTGTATAGTAAACTAGCTAAGTATCATTTATTTTCAATTCATGGTAATATGTATCAATAGTTGTAATTAACTATTTTTAAAAATATTAGTTGTATAAATTTAGAATAATATTTATTTGAGTTTTATATAAATTGACCTAATCATTAGGTTAGTTCACCACCTTTGTGTAAAATCTAATATAATCTCCTTAACCCTAGATACCCCCGCATATCTAAAGTTTAAGGTTAAACACTAATCTAGATGCTAGTTTCATATAGGGTAAAAATCTACTAAGCATATGTAACTATCTATGAAGGATGAAAATTAAGTTTTATGCAAATTGTAGGATATTGGTGGTCCATGTCATTAGAATGTTAGGGTTAGACTATATGATAAGCAATTTGGTACAATGAGATGACTAACATGAGCCTTTAAATAGTGTGAATGTCATAAACTAAAGGGTTAAGCCACGATTGGAATTTTTCAAGTGTATAAAATTAGTATAAAATAAAAAAACCATATTTTAATATCTACATTTACCCTTAAAGTGAAATTATTAGGTTAAAGAAAAGAAATATGTAACTTGGTGTGTACAACACACTTTGATTTTGCTTGAACCCTATTTGAATTTGTTGTTTATGCAATTTTTAAACCAAGAACATGTTACAGTATAGTACATGTATATAATCTAAAAAATTTAATAATTAAAATACTTGAAAGTAAATAAGGTAAGGAAGGAATACAACCATGTGTCGATGCGACCATGTTTCCCCTTAGTACTTTAATTTGGTGATGTTGCTTCCTTGATGAAGTGCTAGAGAGATGTTCAACACTAAACCTTGAAGATGTGAAGAGATTAATTGGAAAGTGATCATGCCTTGAATTTGGTGCAAAGGTGAGTTTTGTGAAGGCCATTGAGAACACTAAATCTGAATCACATGAATCAAGTGTATATAATCTAGCTAATCTAGCCAAGGTCAAGTGGTGTAACCATATTAAATTAAAAATGGGATTAGTACCAAATCCATGGGGGGTGATGAATATTAAACTTAATACTAAAGGGAACCAACTACTATAAATAGGGAAAATATCAATAGATGCATCTTGGAAAAGTTAGTGCATCAATGTGTTGTGAGAAAGGAATGAACCTTGTTCATGCCCCCTCATCAAATTTGTTGTAAATGATGTATAAAATAAATATGTATATGTTTTTTGGTGTATTTACATGGAATATGAACCTATAATGTCTTTCAATCCAAAATATCTATCAAAATGTAACCTCTACTCTATATATCTATCTCAAATTTGAAAAACTCTATGCTAAATTTGTGAAATTCATTCCCAAATACATAAGATTATATCCCAAGTTTATATATGAATCATATTAACTATATAAAATTATTCCAATTCTATTAACTATGTGTCTAAAATCATGTCTCTATGCCATTCCCCCACTGATATGTCATCCTTTTGAGATGAGGGGAATGCAACTTGGAATTCACCTTATCTTAAAAAGATAAGATAACCATGTTATATCTATATTATTCATGTAGTAATCAAACATATAGTGGTATCATGTATACATGTGTGTGTGTGTGTGTGTGTGTGTGTGTGTGTGTGTGTGTGTGTGTGTGTGTGTGTGTGTGTGTGTGTGTGTGTGTGTGTGTGTGTGTGTGTGTCTCATAGTATCCAATCACAACAATCCCTAAGATGCATGATAAATATGATGGAAACATCTAGGAGTAACAAGTACAAGATCAACAAATAATCAAACACACACACAAAAAGGATTTAAGGAAATGGAAAACAATGGAAATGTTCACATTACAAAAATTCAAGGGGAGGACATTTTAAAATGTATGCACACCAAAGAAACATTACTCCAGGATATTATGGCCAACAAACAAGGAACAAGTTCAAATGTTCCAAAGTCAAAACAAGGTAGCAAACAAGAAGTAAACTCAAGTAAGTCGTGTGAGAAGATGAATAAGTGAAATATAAACAACAAACATAAGCATATCCTACAAATTTATATATACATGTGTTAGAAAAATGTCTTCTATAATGATATATCTAAAACACTATGTAAGATGTAAGCATGAGTATAGACATGTGTAAGTGTTAGTAAATAAGTTCAACATGATAATGTAAAGTGATCATAAAATAATTTAACTTATATTAATAGTGATAAATAAATAAAAGTTCCCTAAAAATAGTGTGTCATGTGGGTGGAGGAAAGGTCCAACATCTGTATGCTCATGTATAATGTATCTTGTGTATGCTTGTATCACACTTAAGTACCTGTGGAACATATGTGTATATAAAGGAAATGATATGATATCTACAAGCATAAAGTAAACAACATATATGAAAATTATAGTAAACATGTAAATGATAAATATTTTTTATTTTTTATTTATTTGAATTTTTTTGCATTTTTTTATTTTTTTGCATATTTGAGGGTAGAATAACTAGCCACACAAGTCCTCACACTTGAGAGGTAAAAAAATGCCTAGTGGCCCTAGTTTTTGATTTATTATCCATATGGTGGAATTGAGTACTTTTGGTCCACATTAAATGGGTAATATAATGTACCCAAGATATTATAGAAAGAGTGGATAGTGTTGTAATTCATCTATATCATGTCCCAATTGTCGTAAACCTGTAACACTATAAACTATGTCCTAATTATTTGTATCAATATCAAAATGTCTATAATAATCCACATAAATATTTTTAGTAATATTTAGTGTCATGTAACATTAATTAAATTAATATCAAAATATCATATCTGAAATTACCTTTGTATTGGAAATGATTTTTATGAGTTATGCCATTCCTACACTAACTAGTTAACCTAGATTTTGATAATTTTTGTGAAATACCAAAGAAAATCAAACCTTATACATATTAAATATTTTTTATATTAAAATGAGTAAAAAAACATTATAAATTATTAAAATATACTCTCTATAATATTTATAAAATAAAATATAAAGTTTGAGCAAAAACCCTCATTAGTTCCACACACATGCACTACAAATATTCTTCAAAACACAACATAAATTCAAAAAAAAATATAGGATGATTACACAACATAGGAAAATACTGAAATAACCTAACCTAAAATTCCAAATACACATGATATATTCTACAAAAAACCCACCTTTATGAAACAAACACCTTCAACTCCACTCACATCAATAATCTGCAAAAAACACTGAACACTAGCTAGAATATACACTCCTTAAAGCTTTGTAACAAATAATGTATGGAATTTTATCTCTAGATAATAGGGGTTTCATATTAAAATCCTTGGAATCAATTTATTTTCATCCAAATACCACATTCATCCAAGAGTTTATTTTTCAAGATGATATGAAGAACATTGCATGCACACTGTTCCATAAGAGAAAATCATTTGTTGGCAAAAAATACTCACATAATGAAAGCATGGAATATTATTACATAATAGGCCCAAAAGTGGTTCCAAAATAAATATTACTTTATTTTTGGAAAGGTGACATAATTTATTAAAATCATCTAGTCCCCATCTTTATTTACTTGCCCAATATTCACTTATATCCTATTTTTTCTCTCTTTTGCTCATATATCTGAACTTGCCCAAATGTGACCCACTTAAATTGAGGATAAGAATGAAAAATAGCATAGTAAATTTACTTGAAACCTCATCATTATCCCCTCTTAGGTAAAGAAACCCAAAATTTTCTAAGAAAATATTAATAGTTTAATATTTACCTCAATTTTCCCTTGTAGATTTTTCAACTTGCCAATTCCAAATGTATAATTAATGAAATATTTATTCTAATTTATTTTTACTTATTCCCATCTATTGGAAATTTGATTTATTAATTATTAAATGGGACATGAAAATTACTCCCTCAAAATTATTTGTCCTCAAGTAATTCAAACTTAGATGATTTAAAATATCTGGACCTTCTCAAATGGCACCTCAATTGGCAAGCTCTTCCAACGAATCAAATATTCAATGATATTCTCTTTCTCAACATCTTAGCCTTGGTATCTATCACCTATTCATGAGTTATGAGTAATTTTTCATCCTCATCCAAATGTGGCAAATATGTGGAGGGTATAATCTTCTTCCCCAAACCTCTCTTTAGATAAGAGACATGGAAAACATTATGAATTTTACTACTTATGGGAAGTTCCAGTTTATAGGCTACTTGACCAACTTTCCTTAAAATTTTATAGGGTTCATAGAATTTTATCTTGAGTTTCTTTGTTCCACTTCTCTTGATACATGATTTATTATTTGGATGAAACCATAAATATACCATGTCACCTATCTCGAAATATCTCTCTATGTAGTTTTTATCTACATAATACTTGTGCTGATTTTGTGATTTTTGCATATGATCTTTGAAAATTTTCAATACTTCTTGATGATGTTTAATGAAATAACTTACTTCTATAACTATATTATATGTAAAACCCAAATCAATAAATTTCATTACATCATATCCATATAAATATTTGAACATGGACATGCCAATGGACATATGGTAAGTGGCACTGTAGCAAAATTCTCCTTATTATAGCCATTTGACCCATACAGATTGATGAATTGAGGCATAATTATTTATGTAACCCTCTACCCATTTGTTTACTATTTATATTTGGCCATAAATTTGATGGTGGTAGTTGGTGCTAGGAGTGATTTCAGTACCTGTCAAATGAATAACTCTTGCCAAAAAGAGCTAAGAAACCTACCATCCCTATCACTAAAAATATTGTGTGGTAGTCCATACAATCTAAAAAATCCTTTAAAAAATAATTCAACCTCTTAAGGGGATTTGAATTATGATGATATAACAAATAAGTGTGAAAATTTAGTTAATCTATCCATTATTATATAGATGAAATCTCTACCATTTACCATGGGCAAACGTGTGATAAATTCCATTGGTATACTCTCCTATTTTTGATTAGTAATGGGTAAAGGGTAAAATAATATCACTGGCAACCCTTGATCCCCTTTATTTTGTTTTAAAATATTACACTCCATAACATGCTTGAGAACATCTTTCTTGAGGCCCTTCTAAGTGAATCTATATCAAACTTGATTATATGTTTTATAGTACCCTGGGTATCTTGCTACTGGAACATCATGCACTACTCTCAAAATATTTTCCTTCATTGTAGATTTAGGTAATCAAAGGACTCTATTTTATACAAAATAAAATCATCACATATTATATACCTATCATCATTTAACACTCCCTCAATACTGTTAGTAGTAAAAGTGTCTTTTGCATATTCCATCATAATAATGATCTTTAATCAATAGAAATAAAGGAAATAGAATACAAGGTATATTTTCTAGAGAGTGCACAAGCTAAAATATTTTTGTTCCCCTTCATGTATTCTATATCAAAATTATATAATTGTAGTTTACTCACCCATTTATTTTGTATATCATTCAAATCTTTTTTCCCCAAGAAGAATTTCAAACTATTATGGTCTGTTTTAACAACAAACTTGCTACATACCAAATTTGAATTTTTCCAATAGATGCAATATGGATAATATTTCCTTGTCATAATTAGAATATCCATTTTATAATTATTTTAAATTCATACTATCAAAATTAATATAATTCCCCTATTGAGTTAGAACAAATCCTCTTCCCTCTCTCAAAGCATCACATTCGATAATATAAGGGAGAGAAAAATCAAGAATTGCAAGCACTAGGCAAGAACTCATTACCTCTTTCAATTTATCAAATGTATATTGAGCTATTTTTATCCATACAAATGATCCATTTTTGGTCAAATATGTAAGATGGGATACCAATTGATAAAACCACTTGACAAATCTCTTGTAATAATTGTATAACCCAAAGAAGCCTCTCAATTATGTCAAAGTATAATTCAAGACAACTTTCGATCTAAGATAACTTGGATCTTTATTTTATCCACCTGTACTATCTTAGCACTAATTATATGTCCCAAATATAAAAATTCTATTAATACCAATATGATAGCACTAATTATATGTCCCAAATATAAAAATTCTATTAATACAAACTCATATTTGTATTGGTTAGCAAAAAATGCATGCTTCTCTATTATTCCCAAAATAATGTCTAGATGTTTTAAGTGATCCTCCCATATCTTGCTATAAACTAATATATTATCATAGAATACAAATAAAAATTTACTCAACTGATCCTTGAAGATATGGTTCATAATATAGTTAAAGGTAGTAGGAGTATTATTTATCCCAAAAGGCATGACTAAAATTTCAAAATGTCCATAATGGCACATGAAGGCAATTTTTTGTACATCTTCATCTCTCATGCAAATCTGGTGATATCCAAATCTTAGATCAATCTTAGAAAAATAAAAATTACAATGTCATTCATATATGATATCATATATCCTTAGAATAGGATACCTATTCTTTATGATATTTTTATTTAAGGCTCTATAATCAATGTACATGTGTAGGGTCCCATCCTTCTTTTGAATAAGAACTACAAAAGATGTAAAGGGCCTAGAACTTGGTCTTATGAAACCCATATCTAAGAGTTATCCAATGGTATTTTAAATTTATTATTTAAACCTCCTTGGTTGGTGGTATGGATTAGTGATGACTGGTATTGCACCTAGTTCTAATTCTATTACATGTTGGAAACCTATAACTAGGGGTAAATTAGGTGATAAATCATTAAAAAATTTACTACGTGAATGTAATATTTTTTTGATATCAACAAGATAATAATTATAATTACCTTTAGGTGAATAAGAGGAAATTATAAAATAATTTTTTTTCCATGTTGCTTGGTCTCTTTAGATGATACTCTCCATTCTTTTTACTGTGACCATTTGTGGTGATCCATTGGACAAGCCCCCAAGAACTATATCCTTCCCATTAGAATTAAACTTGAATTCGATATTTTGGTAATTATGGTGAAAATATCCCAAAGAATGTAGCCATTAAAATCCTAAGACCATATCTATTCCACTCAAACTCAAAACAAAAATTTATCACATAACTTGTAGTCTCCCACAATAACATTGAGCTATTTGATCACTTTGTTACATGGCTTTATGAATCCATATGCAACAAAAACATTGAATCCTTTAAAATATTCCATTTGTAACCCTATTTTTCACCAATATTTCATCAATGAAGTTATGGGTGGCTTCATTATCAATGAGTATTCTCATTCCTTATCCATTGAGCATTTCATGAACTTAGAAAAGATGATATTTAAGTGCTCCTAATAGGGCTACTAGAGTACCTCCACCTGTAATTTCATTTCACACCTATTATAGTTTTGGATTTTCCACTTTTTCCAAGATTTAATATTCTTCCAAACCTTGTTCATCATCTGTTATCACTTCAATGTAATGTACTTTCCCTTTACCCAAGCATCTATGATATAGTCTCCATAGATCTTTACATGTGAAACAAAGCTTCTTCCTTCATAGTCCATTCTTAGTATTCTCATCCATCCTTTTTGTGTTTAAGGAGGCATGGATTTTTTAATAGGAGTGGGTGATGAGTGTCATCTAACTCCTCATTTAATCAATATTTAATTTATATCTTATCAACTAGGGCTAGTGTCCAAAGCTATCTGTAGTAAGGTATGGGATGGTAGATATAGAAGGCTACTTATGGGGGTGCTTGCTGATCCTATTATAACTTTGACTAAAGAAATGAACGTGTCCTAAACTACGTGATTCATGCTTTTACTAAAAAAAGAAAGAAATCAAATCAATCCACTCTTTTGCTAAAAGTAAAAGATCACACTCCTATTTTACGTTTGTAGGGAAAGTAAATTCATGCTCCTAATTACGAAAGGAAATTCACTTCACACTTATGCTATAAAAGAAAACACACTTTGCTTAGAAAAGAAATGAAATAATAAAATGCTTTTTAAACTATGAATTTATTTTGATGTTTTTATGAATAAATGCAAATAGTAATAGGATTATAATCAATTATAACACTGAATTAATAAAATATAACATAAATACTGTACACAGTTCCTAGTTCTAAGGAGAGTGGGCCCTTGCTCCTCTCGGACTTAGGAATAAAGATTAATCAATATTGGGAACTGAAGTATTAATTCATAAAAAAATTGAAATGATTACAATGTGGCAGAAACCTGTAATATGCTTGTACAAATCTTATAATATATGATTCCTGATTCTTGATTCTCTATTATCTTCATAGTTGAAAGTCTTACACTTTATACTAATACAATAAACTCAAAATAGGATGCAAAAGAATAGGACTCCTTGGTTGATCCCTTCATCCAAAGATAGGAGATTGGATTTCCAAGAGATCCAATTATTTTGATGAAATAAATATCCTATCCTATAATAGTATTAAGATCAAATATATTTATAGATTTATCAAAAGCAAGTCCTTCAAAATAAAAGGCAATTATTTTCCTTATTTGATTCCAGCTGGAATGGTTCACTCTTATCCTATCTGGCCACTAGCTTCCCATTTGTGGCTTCATCCTTACAAAATTCTTGGAATTGACCCTACAAAGTTAGGAGGAACAATCCTATGGATTCCATAGAAACAAGCCTATGGAGCCTATAGGAACAAGCCTATAGAGTCCATAGAAACAAGCTTGTAGAGTCTATAGAAACAAGCCTGCAGAGTCTGTAGAAACAAGCCTACAGAGTATGTAAAAATAAGCCTGCAGAGTCTGTAGAAACAAGCCTGCAGAGTTTGTAGTTCTGTTGGATGGAGATCAAAATGGAACATTCACTATAAATTCCCTATGTCTTCTTCTTGAGCATTATTCACAACAAAGATCACTAAAACATGCTATGTATTAGATATTAATGACAAAGTAAAGGTTTAGTCTTTGGTTCAATATAAACAGGACAAATATCTATTTTCCATGTAATAACTATCTAACAATCTAAGATTTACATAAGATAATATCCTTTGAGAAATTAATTGAGGAAAATAACATGTCAATAATGAGCTATATTATGAGCTCATCATCTCCCCCAAGCTTTACCTTTTGCAAGTCCCATTGCAAACATTTATTGGTGTTCATAGCTATAACTTCTACTTTCCACACTCTGACTCATATGTTATTCATCAAATCCATCTATTATATGTCTATCTAATTTTTTGGTAAATCCCTAATGTGTTTGAATCATTTGCTTCCATATATTGAATTTCTCCTCTGATTGTGGAGCCCAACTCTGCCATCTTGGAATATGTATGATCAGTAAAGGGAGTCTATATCTCATGTCAATCTATTTCTATTTCCCCCCAAAGTTGATTACCTCTATTAAAATTTATAGAATTGAGGATGATCTTCTCATAATCCATCTTAAGTTATTTGGGGACATGACCTCTCACCTTTTAAGAGACACTAAAAGTTGGTTCCATCTATTTACACTTGCAGTCACCACTGAATCAAAACTTTGTCTTAAAAATAAATCAAAAGAAATATAATAATCATATAAAGCCTGCAAATAATGTGTTTTAACCTCATTATTTAACAAAGCATAGTTAAAATTATGTTTGATCAATCTGGGAATAGGAATGGTTGGTCGGACACACAATCCTGTAGTCTTAGCATGATTTGTATAGTCCTCAAATATGCTTTTCCATGCTATTTGATTTTTGAATATAGAATGTAATGCTCTTAGTTGAAATTCTCCTACATGAAGATTTATCAAAAGATTATTGTGTTCATGATCTCCTATAATCAAGTCATGCAAATAAAATTCACAAAGCAAATCTTGTTGATCAGGTTCAACACTATAGAAAATTTCTAAAAATGTTGTTGGCTGCAAAATTTTGTAAGGAAGATGACAGGAGATCCATAGAAGTTGCCATTTGTAAAATTATTCAAATAAAAATAGATTGTATGAAGGAGAAGGATTCCTACATGCCAAAAGAGTTTCCCCTAATTTGCATGCATCTTGAAAATTTTCTTCTAACACTTGGACTTTAGCTTCTAATTCTTTCTTTTCATTTTCCAAGAGTTTGTTTGAAGAAGTTGCATCTTTGTTTTTCTATTTAAGTACAAAATATTCTTCTTTAATTTGATGTAGTATTTGTAAGGGAGGAATACCTGGATCATTTATTTGACAACTATGGTCAACAAATATCTTAGGAAGAGAAGGTGCAACAACAAGTGCTTCAGAAGAGTTTACCAAAATCTGCAATCTTCTATTTCCTTCTTCAGACTTTCTACATATATCTAAAGATCTATTTGTTCAGCTTCATGTTCTTTATTATTTCCTCTAATCTGTGAACTTTTGCTACATGATCAACAGATACTGTATCTAATTTTTGCACCAAAGATGAGTTGAGATGATCCTTGTTTTGCAATTAACTGATCAAGTCAGCAATGTCAGTTGTTTGTTTTTGTTCAAGAGCTTGAGCTTGAGAAAGCTACAAAGTTAGCTACATAATAAGATCATTTAGATTGGATGATTTTCCTTTCTCATTGGTACATATAGTTTTTCCTTTATCCATTGCAGTTTTAACTAGAATAGGTGGTTGTTATGCCATACTTAATTCTTCTGCCATGTGTGGCTCATTCTCTAGATTTGGCTCCTTCATTACGATTGGAGAGTTATTTTCAAAAGGAATTTATTAAATATCTATAGGTGTAGGGATATTTTGATGTATGGAGGAATAAGATACCATTTTAAGACTTTCTAGAATGTCTACAACTTCTTGTTCATCTTCATTTGTCAGAATGAGCTTCCTCCTTTTGGTCACTCTTTGAGCTACACTTGGTTGGCTTTACTTCTCAACCATCAATCCCTTAGTTTTCTTAGGTTCTATAGAAACCTTTCATCTCAATTTTCTTCTTCTTGATAAGGGAATTGCTTTTACTATAGATTCATGAGGTTCTTGTGGAGACCTTGAAACTTCAGGGATTTGAGACCTTGTGATTCTTCTTCTTGAAGAAGAAGGATTTTCTGTTGGAACTACAGTCTGTGATTTCTTCCTTGGTGTTGTTTTCTTAGCTGATATGGCAGGTGGAGATGAGTGTTCCTATGGTACATGTGGGGTTTTTTATGCAAGAAAATTTGGAATTTGCTATGTTATACTATTCTAAAATTCCTCCTAGACCTTTTGTCCTTGCTGAAGGAAGTGATGTTGGATAATGAGCTGAATAAGGCCATGATGCTTAAGAGTAGCATTAGGGGTTATATACATAACTTGCAGAGCACCATATAAGAAATATGGGAGGTTAATTTTGTATTGAGGGTTTTGTCTCCCATGCTTAAGATGTATTAACATTTTCATGGCATCTCTCCCTAAAAGACTATGTTGCCCTTCACAAATGATATATTTGAGTACCCACTTGGCTACATATTTCTAGGGTTCAGGAAGTGAATTTCTAATAATCTCTTTTGATTTCCCCTTGGAATCTACTAGACATGTAGTCCCAGTCTACTCATTACCATTAATTTAACTAATTAAATCACTGAATGAAATTCTCCCTGTAGCTCTCATTCCTTCTTATGGAACTTGTATAATTTGGCTTATGAATTGAGTTGTAACAAGAATAACAATGCCTTTCATAATTGAAAATTTAAGAGTAAGATTAGTGATAAATTCACTTACCATTGTTTCATCAAAACCCTAGAAATTTTCAATGAAAGGTAGCCAACCATTGGTTCTAAACACTGCTATAGAAGCTTTGTCTTCATGAAACTTTGCTAGATCCTTTAGCTTTGATCTTGTCTTTTGTCCCATGTCTATGCAGATTTACAGTCAACTCTATTCTTTTAACTCTAATTAAGGTGTAGACCAATCTTTTGTCAAAATTGGTAGGCAACAGTCACTAAGGATTTACAGGTGACAATCGTGGAGGATCTCTAGACCAACTTTTGTTGAATTCTATAGAAATAAAATGGTTCACATGAAATGCTACAGCTACATGAGTTCATAGTTTGATATGATGATTTGATACAGTTAGGTGCCACATGTTTCTACAGAGTGTGCCAGCCATTTTATCTCATTAATACAAGTTATGTGAAATGATGACATGTCACATTGATGGTGATAGTGATTTATTACTTCATTTAAAACCTCTTTTTATGATGTCCCATCATTATGATACTTGATGACTCAATTGATTATATCAGAGCTACACATTTATCTATACACCTTTGGTGGCTTGATTGCATGCTTATTTTTTTATTATGGCATGTGTCATGTCATTCCATTTTGGAAGATTCAAATTTGGGTCATCTTCATAGAATAAGTCTTAATTAAATCGAAGATAATTTGTTAACTAAACATAGATAAATAAAATATATGTCTTACATACTTTAACCTTAGACATTATCCTTTGCTCACCATGTGTCTTACACAAATAAGTTTGCATGGATTAGTTTATTGCATGGAGATGACCAATCATAGTGTCATGATGAGATTTTATTATAATTTTTTATTTTTTCCCTTTGGCCAGCCATTGCTGGTTTTCTAGCCAAAGCCCTTTTTTGTAATGCATAGCCAACCAACAAGCTAGTTTTCTGGGCATGCATTGTCAATAGCATCCCTAAAAGGATTTTCACTATTGATGATGATTTTTTTAATATCTATAAGATTATTAAGGAGCATGTTCACTGGAAGAAATAGAGATCTCTATAACAACTACTTGATCCTTTACCTTTTGAACAAATTCTTCTTTATTGAGAGGTTTTTGATAGAGCTTCAATCTATTTCCATTAACTAATAGAGCTCTTCTGCTATCATCAATACGTATTAGCTTAACAGAACCATTTCCATAGACCTCCTCAATCTGATAAAGTCTTAACCATCTTGTTTATAGTTTTCTTTTGAATTGTTGAAATTTGGAATCAAACAACAGTGCCCAATCTTCTTTTTGAAACTTTGGTTTCTTGATTTGTAAATCATGCCAAACTTTTCTTTGATGTTGTACCAATTCAGTTCTTTGTAGTGCTTCCATCCTCATTTCATCAAGTTGATTAAGCTATAGGAGTCTTTCTTTCTATATTTCTTCTAATTCAATTCATAATTCTACATCTATTTTTAGAGTTTGTAATTCAAATTCAATAGAGAATAAAGGCTTCTTATCATAAACCAATTCATAAGGTAAAAATCTAGTTGTTATTTTCCAAGTTGTATTATAATCCCAAACAACTTCTGATACCTTATCTGCCCAATCCTTTCTACTAGAATTAACAACCTTAGTTAAAATGGTTTCTAGTTCTCTATTGGTAACTTCAACTTGCCCATTAGCCTATGGATGGTATGGAGTTGTTTTTATATGTTGAGTTTGATATACTTTCATGAAGTGATTTATCATGTTTGACATGAACTATGGTCCTTGATATGAGACTATCTCTCTTAGAGCACCAAATCTTTGCATAATTTTAAAATATAAGAAATCAACTACCAACTCTTCTCTTACATGAATTAATGCTTCCACTTCTGCCCACTTGGTCACATAGTCTATACACACTAAGAGATATTATTTTCCTCTGGAAGGAGGATCTACAGGACCTATAAAATCAATTCCCCATTTCTCAAATGGTTCTAAAACCACTTGAGGATGAGGGTGCAGAGGCATCTCTATTGAGAGAGTAGGGTCTCCAATTTTCTAACAAGCATCATAGTGTCTGAAATATCTTTTTACTTGCTGATGGAGATGAGGCCAATAGTATTCTGCTCCCAAGATTTTATGTATGGTTCTTTGAGCTGCGTAATGCCCTCCTCCTGGTTCATCATGACAGGGTCTGATGATATCATAAACTTCACTATTTGTCACACACCTATGAAACACATGGCCAGATCCAAGTTTAAATAACATTTCATTAATCCATTTAAAATAAGAACTTTCTTTGATTAAATGTCTCACTTCTTTTTGTGAAAAGTGCAGAGGAAACTTCCTTGTAGCAAGGTAATTGGCTATATCAGCAAACCACATAGATTGTGCTGAAATAGAAAATAACTGTTCATCTAGAAAGTCATGTTCCACTGGTTCTTATTCACCTGTAGTGTTCATTTTTGACAAGAAATCAGCAACCACATTAGACTTTTCTAGTTTGTCTATAATAGTAACATCAAATTCTTGTAAAAGAAACAACCATCTAATAATCCTACCTCCCACAATTGATTTGTTGGTAAGATATCTAATAGCTGAATGGTCTGTATAGACAAATACCTTATAGCCTATTATGTAGTGTCCAAATTTGTTAATTGCATAAATTATAGCTAGGAATTCTTTCTCAGTTGTGGTGTAATTTCTCTCAGAAGGTGTCATGTTTTTGCTAATATAATATATAGCATACATGTTTCCCTCTTCATCCTTTTCTCCAAGGACTACTCCTAGTGCTGTATTGGAAGCATCTGTGTATATATGGAATGGCTTAGTCCAATCTAGTCCTCTCAATACTAGAGTAGTAATAAGTTTATCTTTAATGGTCTCAAAGGACTGTTGGTAACTATTACTCCATTCGAATGTACTATCTTTTGTAAGCAAGGCAAACATAGGGGTAGCTATTTAGCTAAACTTATCTATGAAGCATCTATAATAACCAACATGTCCTAGAAAACTCTCAACCTTAGTTTTTGTTTGTGGAATGGGTAAATTGGAGATTATTTTGACTTTCTTTAGATCTACTTGAATGCCTTTTGTAGAAATATGGTGTCCCAAGACTATTCCTCCATCCATCATCAATAAATATTTCTCATGGCTTAGAGATAATTGGTGTTCCTCACATCTAATCAATACTCTTTCTAGATTGGTAAGATCCTCTTCATAAGTTTCACCATAAATAGTGAAGTCATCCATATATACTTCAACACAATCATTTGTAAGGTCAGAGAATATTGCTAGAATTGCTCTTTGAAAGGTTGTTGGAGCATTACAGAGTCCAAATGTAAGTACTCGGTAAGAAAGATTTCCCCAAGGGTAGGTAAACATGGTTTTATCTTGATCTTCAAATACTACCATTATCTGTTTATACCCATTAAACCCATTCAGGGAAGAAAAAAATCTCTTTCCTACCAAGTTGTCAAGAACTTGATCAATGAAAGGTAAAGGAAAGTAATCTCTGAGTGTTGCTTTGTTCAATTCTCTATAATCTACACATACCCTTAATTTTCCATTTTTATTGGGCATAATTACTAGAGGTGAAACCCACTGATTTTCTGAGATGAGGTAAATAAACCCAACTTCTAGCAACTTTTGGATTTCTATTTTGACTATTTCCTTTAATGTTGGGTTTATTCTTCTTTGTGGTTGTTTGACCGGTTTGATAGATTCTATGTAAATGTGATGAGTGAATATGATGGGCTGAATTCCTTTCATGTCTATATAATCCCAAGAAAAAGCCTTGGTATGTCTTTCCAATACTTCAAAGAGTTGATCTTCCTCTTTATTTGTTAACCAACTATTGATGTTCAAAATCTTTCCAAGTAATACCATGATTAGTTTTGTACCTGGGTAGTTGGATTCTATTTGCTTAAACTCACTAATTAATGAGTTTAGAGGACATGGATGAGGAAGTAGCTTATGAAACATAGTTATATTATCAACAAACTCTTTTCCAAGAGGAATCAATCTTGCTAAAGAATAATGAAATGCATCTAAGAAATGAGTTTGCTGCTATTCTACCAATTTCCACACACTTTCCTGAATCAATCTATGATCATATGATGAAGAAGTAATAGAGGAAGTAGAAGTGGAGGTTTCAAAGTTTTCTATCTGACCCAAGAATCCCAAACTAAGGTAGTCCATAGCTTCTATCCTGGCAGAGTCCGTAGCTTCTAGCCTGGCAGAGTCCGTAGTTTCTAGACTGGTAGAGTCCGTAGATTTTAGGTATATGTATCCATTCAATTCTTGAAAGTGTTTTCTAATTGTGATCATAGCTAATGAGGAAATTTTACTTAATGTGTTGTCTAATTCATCCACCCAAAGTTCTTGTATGTAATTTGTTGATGGTTTTACAAGAGGATACAAAGAGATGCATTTGGATTTTATCCCATTAGAAATGGTCATGTCTCCTGACCTGCAATCAATCAATATTACTATAGTAGCCAACCGTGGTCTTCCTAGGATTATGGGATATCCTAGATTCTTTGTTTTGGGTTTCAAAACTATGAAATATACTAGATATTCCCAAGACTCTATTAGCACTTCAACATTTTCTATAGTCCCCTCTAGTTTAATTACAGACTGGTCCACCATTTACAGAATGGTAGTTGTAGGTTACATTTTAATAAGAGATAATGCATGGAGAGTATTAGTTTTCATGACATTGATTAATGCTCTCAAATCTACCAAGACGTTAGGAATTTCTTTTCCTTTGATTGTGACTGTGATCACTAGGCTTTCCAAATCTGCATATTTTAGAACTAATTATTTTCCTGCTAATAAATCAGCAACTTTTTCATCAATATGAATAGTTCCTGAATATTTTGCTTTCCTCCCAGGTGTCTTAATACAAAGGTTTTTGATGATCTTATTTAATTCAGGTATATCCCTAATATCTTGTAGAAGGGGTACCTCAATATTGATCTTTCGCTACTCCTGGACCAAGTTTGATTCTGGTTTAATACCAATTTCTCTTAATCTTTCTAGAAAAAGAACTAATGGGGTATTAGTTTTTTCTTTGTTTACCTCAGGGCTTATTTTGATTTTAGCCTCTCTAGTGTTTAATTGAGATGATTCTATCTTTTCATTTTCATCAGGTATCTCAGAAATAAGAATTAGAGATTTTTGTATAGTTTTCCCTGATCTCAAATATATGTCTAAACACTCAATAGATCCAACGTTGATTTTATCTTCCTATTCATTAACATAAATAGGTGTTGGTTATTTATTCTTTGAATTCACTATTTGTTGTGTAGGCATTGAGGATTGATTGATTTGTCCTTGTTACTGAATAACTAGGGGTGGCATAATGGTTTGCTATTGAAGTGGTCTTCTTGGTTGGGTGAATTGTGACTATGGGTTCCACTACTTATTCCATTGTTGATATGGCTGAGGCATCCATTATTGCTGTGGTACCCATTATTGCTGTGGCTGTGGCACCATCTATGGGGGTGTTGGCATCTAATCTTGTCCTACCCATGGATTTTGAATTGATGGAATTCAGGGTTGATTCCAAAATGGTGAAGGAACTAAAACATTCCATGGTGCCATCCATGGATTAACTGGATTTCTTGCATTAAACTATCCTTGAGCCTAGTTTTATGAGACAAAGTTTTGTCTCTGAATATAATTTACTTCTTCAGTGGACTGGACTTGTGTTTTCATTTGATTCTTTAAAATAGGCAGAAGGGTGCAATGTTTGGTATCAGGAGATGTTGCATCACAGATCCCACATGATGAAACATTAGTTCTATCTAGTAGATAATCTCTAAGGGTGTGTTTCTATCTGGACTTAGGACATTAGATTGCTAAAGGTTATATTGCATTTTCCTTAGCTTGAAGGCCATCTAAGGTAATGTTTAGTGTAACCAAGATATCTATCTTTAGATTAGCAAATTCTTCCATTAAATTACCCACTTCATTAGATTTCCAGAATCTTTCTTTCATTATAGGTTTCGTTCCATAGTAGTTATTGCAAAGCTCAAAAATATGATCAAAATCCAACTTACTTATATCTCCTCCTCCCATTAGATTTAAGGCATATCTAGTGTCTTCATCCAACCCTCTCAAGAAAACCAAATTTTGAATGTCTTCAGTGAGTAAATAATTGCTTCTTTTATGAGTGAACATGAATCTATCCAAATAATCCTCCAAAGATTCATTCTCATTCTGTTTGATATTAAAGAAACCCTCTTTTCTTTCTCTCTCTCGGTAGTAATCTTGGTATTTGTTCAAGAATTCTATTTCCATGTCATCCCATATTCTAATAGAATCACCAGGTAAACCCATGAACCATCTCATAGCTGCATCTTTAAGTGTAGAGGGAAATAGTTTTAATTTATGGCTATCAGTTGTGTAATCATAGGTTTGACATAGTACCTTAAACTCAAATAGGAATTGATCATGATCTTCTGTAGATCATCCCCAGAAATTTGGTAGATTATTTTTCATGGGGGTTTGATCATTAGGATCTATAACAATAGGAAAGGTAAAGTCCTTTTTGGTTGTGCAAGTTATTGATTTTTTTAGAGAGCCATTTCTTCTTCTGATGATGTTTCAAAATTGGGATGATCTTCCCATTGAATATTTGTGGTATTAGTTATGGGTTATTCAAAATTCTCAAAATTTTCTTCAGTTACAAATTTTTGAAATGCTTCTTCTAAATCCTTGGAAACCTCTAAATAGTGTCTTTCTGCAAGAGATTGATCTTGAGGAATTTATCCTATGGGGCTTACTTGTGGCAATGGCTTGGTTTCTATCCAAGTTTCATAAGATTCTTAAAAATAGGTTTCACTTGTATCTTCTGGTTCACTACTCAGAGATGTTGAAGGAGTGTCCACTTGTGTTCTTGGTGGAAATTTTGGGATAAATCATCCTTTAGAATCTCTAGGATGGTACATCAATTTATTGAATTTTTATAAGATTTTAGGATTTTTACAGTTTTTTATTTTTCACTCTAGATAAATAATTATTACCTTACTGACACCTTGTTATCCCCAGAAATGGTGCCAAAAATGATGAGTGTCATCTAACTCCTCATTTAATCAATATTCAATTAATGTCTTATCAACTAGTGCTGGTGTCCAAAGCTATCTGCAGTAAGGTATGGGATGGTAGATCTAGAAGGCTACTTATAGGGGTGCTTGCTGATCCTATTCTAACTTTGATTGAAGAAATGAACATGTCCTAAACTATGTGATTCATGCTTTTGCTGAAAAAAGAAAGAAATCAAATCAATCCACTCTTTTACTAAAATTAAAAGACCACACTCCTATTTTACGTTTGCAGAGAAAGTAAATTCACACTCCTACTTATGAAAGGAAATTTGCTTCACACTTCTGCTGTAAAAGAAAACACACTTTGCTTAGAAAAGAAATGAAATAAGAAAATGTTTTTTAAACTATGAATTTATTTTGATGTTTTTATGAATAAATGCAAACAATAATAGGATTCTAATTAATTATAACAATGAATTAATAAAATATAACATAAATATCATACACAGTTCCTGGTTCCAAGGAAAGTGGGCCCTTGCTCCTCTCATACTTAGGAACAAAGATTAATCAATACTGGAAACTGAAATATTAATTCATAAAAAAAAAGAAATGATTACAATCTGGCTGAAACCTGTAATATGCTTGTACAAATCTTATAATATCTGATTTCTAATTCTTGATTCTCTATTATCTTCATAGTTGAAAGTCTTACACTTTATACTAATACAATCAACTCAAAATAGGATGCCAAATAATAGAACTCCTTGGTCAAGCCCTTCATCCAAAGATAGGAGATTGGATTTCAACAGATCCAATTATTTCGATGAAATAAATATCCTATCCTATAATAGTCTTAAGTCAAATATATTTACAGCTTTATCAAAAGCAAGTCCTTCAAAATAGTAAGTAGTTATTTTCTTTATTTGATTCCAGTTAGAATGGTTCACTCTTATCCTATCTGGCCACTAGGTTCTTGTTTGTGGCTTTGTCCTTACAAAATTCTTAGAATTGACCCTACAAATTTGGGAGGAACAAGCCTGCAGAGTCCGTAGAAACAAGCCTACGGAGTCCATAGGAACAAGCCTGTAGAGTTCATAGAAAAAAGCCTATAGAGTCCATTAAAACAAGCCTATAGAGTCCATAGAAACAAGCCTGTAGAGTCCATAGAAACAAACTTGTAGAGTCTATAGAAATAAGCCTGCAAAGTCCATAGAAACAAGCCTGAAGAGTCCATAGTTCTGCTGGATGGAGATCAAAATGGAATGTTCACTATACATTTCTTGTGTCTTCTTCCTGAGCATTCTTCACAAAAAAATAACTAAAACATGATATGTATTAGACATAAATGACAAAGTAAAGGTTTAGTTTTTAGTTCAATATAAGCAAGACAAATATCTATTTTATATGTAATAGCTATCCAACAATCTAAGATTTGCATAAGGTAATATCCTTTGAGAGATGAATTGAGGAAAATAACATGTCAATAATGAGCCATATTCTAAGCTCATCAGTGGGAAGTTATCTCTTAAAAAAATTCCTCTTATTTTTAATAGGATAAAATGGTTTAGAAGGATAAGACAACTTACTCTATTGTGTTGATGGTTCAAGAGTTAAAGCTCTTCTTATAACATCGTGTAAAGTTATTGGTGTAAAAGCTTTGACAAAATCTCTAAGGGGATTAATTAGTCCATAAATAAAAAGAAAAATAACCCTTTTTTTAAAATATCACTTAACATCACAACCATATTTTGGAATTCTGCTACATAGGCACTTACTAATGTTTATTATTTGATTTTGTAGTGTTCTTTGAGTACTCTTATTCATCCTTAAACTCAAATTTATCAGGAATAAATTGGATAAAATCTTAAAGGTATTTATTTAATAATTAACTTGTGTTATTATTACATGATACCATCAATCACATGAAATACCTTCCAAATGTAGACTATCAAATTGAATAGCCTCATTCTCCGTCATAGAGTTGAGATCAAGGTAGGTTTGTAATTTCTGCAACCAAGCTCAAGTTGAAATTATATCATCATCATCATAGGTAGGAGTTGGTAGTTTCATCAACTCATTTTTAAAATAATTCCCTCCACCACTTTGATTATTTCCTTGTCCTCTTGGTCATGTGGCTCCTTTTGTCATTTCTATAAACTTTTCATATGGAAGAACAACATTGAGACCTTCATCTAAGTTCATGTATGTATTATATATCTCTATTGTTTCTATACAAACTTCTCTAATGGATTGAGGGGGTGAAATTATGGGTTATTCATATTATAATATGAATTTGGTTTTTGGGTTTTTTAAAATGGAATGACCTATAAGTCTGCTACTTATAGGTGAGCCTTCCCTCATATGAATAGCTCCTAGATTTAATTAACCCACAATTTCCCCCATCACCTCTCTCAACTCACTCTGATTAGAATTTATGTTTTCTAGGGTGTTATACAATTTTTCCACTCTTTCTTAATCTATCAGTATTCATTTTCTATTTTCATTTTCATCCATAATTTCTTATACAAAGTTTAATTTCTCCACTTATAACTTCTTTTGTTCTTGTCTAAAATATCTAGTTTCTCTTTTTCTAGGAAGCATCCATTATTAAAAACCTATAAGATAGTGATATTATGGATATAATACCACTATCATGTCCCATTAATAAAATTAATATCAAAATATTATATCTAAAATTAAATTTGTATTGGGAACAATTTTTGTATGAGTTATGCCCTTCCTACACTAACTAGTTAACCCAGATTTTGACAATTTTTATGAAATACCACAATAACTCAAATATAGAACATATGGTGTATTTATTATATAAAAATGAGTCTAAAAAAATTAAAAATTATTTAAATATACTCTCCATAGTATTTATAAAACAAAATATAAATTTTTGTGGAAAAACCCTCGCTAGTGACACACATGTGCACTACAAATACTACTAAAAACAACATAAATTCACAAAACATATATGATGATTAAAAAACATAGGAAAATAATTAAATAACTTGACATAAACATAAAAATACACACTATATCTATTGTAAAAAACCCATCATTCTAAAATAAACACATTTAACTCCACTCACACTCATAATTTGCATAAACACTAAACACTAGATGGAATCTACACTCCTTGAAGCTTTGTAACAAATAATATATGGAATTTTATCTTTATATCATAGGGGTTTTATCATAAAATAATTAGGATCAACATTTTTTCTCCAAAGACCATCTTCATCCAAGAATTTCCATTCTAGGATGATCTAAAGAATGCTACATGCACACTATTCCATAAGAGAAAATCATTAGTTGGTAAAAGATCCTCCCAGAATGAATGTATGACATATTAATACACAAGAGGACAAAAATTTGTTCCAAAATAAATATTAATTTATTTGGGGGAAGGTGACATGATTTATAAAAATTGTCTAGTACCCATCTTTATCCACTTTCCCAATATTTACTTAGATCGTTCCTTTTCTTGCTTTGCTTCTATTTTTAAACTTGCCCAAATGTGACCCACTTAAATTGAGGATAATAATGCAATAAAATTAGTAAGTTTACTTGAAACCTCATCATTATTCTCTCCTAGATAACCATGTTCAAAATTTGCTAAAAAAATATTAATAATTTAATATTTACCTTGATTTTCCCTTGTAGACTTTTCAACTTGCCAATTCCAAATATACAATCAATTAAATATTTATGCCAATTTTTTCCTTAATCCACTATAATTGGAAATTTGATTAATTAATTTTTAAATGTAAATTAATTATAAAGGGGACATGATAGTTAGATCTTCTTGTTGTCAGCATTTTAGAGTAGACCCCTTTGTACCTTTGACTTTTGAAATTTTGGAAATCAAAAATATTTTTTGTTGTTCTTGCATAATTTTTATGTCCTTAATTTTTTCAATTTTAATTTGTGTCCATAGTGCCTCATAATGATCTATACCATGGCCTATGATTTGATGATAATCACAATATGGTGATCCTTCTATTTGTACTAGCCTACCTCTTGGCCTATGCATTGTATGAGTTAAATATATCATATTGTGCTCAAGTAACATATAAAGTATTACATGAAGACCATAATTTTGTATAATGACCCATAAAATATATCATGGTGACCTATGTGAGGATTTCACATTATTAACATGATGTATTTGCATTTGTCCCTTGTAAGGTTAACTTAAATCTTTTAGACAAAAGGAATGAATTGTATAACAAGCATTCAAATTCATTTATTATCTTTGCCTTGGATTTATTTTTATTTGATTTTATATCATCTAGTGATGGATTTAATTTATATGTACCAGTACCTATAGGTGTGAATAGGTTGTGCAAGAAATTCTCAAGTGGATAGAAAATAAGTGTGCACTCATCTATCATATCTTTATGCATATCATCATCATTATCTTAATAATATAAAACCTTGCCATCTAGATATTAAAAATTAAGAAATAAGAGAAGCTCAAATGTTTTATTTTCTTGTTTTTTAATTATTCTTGGTTCATTTTGTAATGATTTTTGCTTTGTTTCTATCTTTTTGTTCATTTTCATATTTCTTATGTATATCTGTGTGCACTTTAGATGTTACTGCCTTATGAACATATTGAGATAAATGATTTATCTTGTTTAATTCACCCATATCCTAAGTTAATATATTATTGAGTGGAATAAATTACTTAGGTGGTACCATTTGAGTACCAAATTACATGACATAGTGTAACATTTTATATAATTTGAAGGGTTCATCATTTGCAGGCATTATCCATAATGCTCCATCATGTATGCGTTTAACACATTGATGTAATGTAGATGCCATAAATTCCATAATGTGTATCCAAGGTTTTCCCAAGAATAAATTATTATGTAATGACTGATACATTACTTGGAATGTAGATTGTACTATTTTTGGTCCCAATGTCAAACCTAATGTGATTTTTCCAATTGTGGGTTGCATGAACTACCAAATATTTTGATATGTATGTCTTATTTTTGAAATAGAATGTTACCGATGCCCATTATTTGTAAGAATTCAATGCTGAAAATGTTTAGACTTGATCTATTAAAAATTAACACTCTTTTGATTTCTTAATTGTGAATACCAACTTGTATGAATAAAGACACATCTTGATTAATGATATCCTTTGAGGGTAAATATTTTCAATAAAAAATGATGAGATTTTTATTAGTTTTGAGATCTTGCATAATATCCACAAAATAAGATAGCTCTATGTCACTTGGTACTTGGGTTTTGCACAAGGCTTCATATAATATATCCTTATAGATAGTTGACTATTTCAAAATCTCAAGGTTTGATATCTTATCATGTGTATTTCTTAATTATTAGAAATTATCACATACCTTAGATTTTATTATTAGATTAGGCTTAAGAGGAACATGTGGTATATGATCAAGTGGTTGGATAGGTTTGGAACCCTTTCCTATTCATGTAGTGACATTATGGAACATGGAATTCAATATAATCCATGGGTGAATAATGAGAGTGGGATGGTAGCTATCACTTAAATAAGATCTAGGGGGACAAAAGGATGGAAGCATGCACATTGGTGCTTATTAAATACATATAAGGGTTTAATATTATTGCAATAATATTCATATAGAAGGATAAGATATTTATCTTGTTTTAAAGCATTCTCTTTATTTTTACCAATTTGTTGTCTCAATTTGATTATATCATTGATTGATTTATCAATGTATGAAAGATAAAAAAATGAACACCATCATAAATTGTGTAATTAAATTACTACTAAAGCTATCCATATCAAATATGATTGATTCCTTTGTAATTAATTTAAATCTATTTTAATAATTTAAAAATAAAAATGTTAAAATGTTGAAACCCTATGGAAAACTAGGGTTGAATAATAACACTCAGAGGTTAGGTTCACCAAAAATTTTAATCCTTTTTAGAGTTAAGGGTTGGGGGAAAAACTTAATAAAATATAGAATAATATATTATAAATAAGACCAATTTAATAATTTAGATTTTAAAATATTTTGATAAATATATTGAATTTGAGAATATACTAAATATAGAAAAATATAATGCCAAACAATATTATAGAAGTATCAATGTGAAGGATAAATAACATTTAGCATATGCAACGATGCAAAAACATATCTAAAAAGCATATGTAACAATGCAAAAACATATATAACAAGCACATGCACAAAAGAATATAGTCTAATGATTCACCTTGATTCATTAGATTCTAGAAATTAGATTTTTGTTAGTTGGGACACCAACATCGGAGTACAAACACTAGCATCAATGCTTCTATCTTGATTTAAAAGCTTCTATCTTGTTTAAAATATAGATCAGTCTCTAGAACAATTAGTTAGGCATATTAAGGTTCAATATTAACTTGTAGGTTATTAGTTTATATTACATGCACAAGTTCCCAAAATGATGTTTTTGCTCAAAATCCTATGTCCTCTAATTAGGGCATGTTAACTTAAAAAATATGGGTTAGTGAGCTTAAGTGAAGTTGATTTGAGCTCAAAAACCCCTTTATCAATG
This sequence comes from Torreya grandis, assembly GCA_037957365.1. Lineage (NCBI taxonomy): Eukaryota > Viridiplantae > Streptophyta > Pinopsida > Cupressales > Taxaceae > Torreya > Torreya grandis. Next base: position 1,154,431 of record JARHVA010005163.1, read on the forward strand.
AGTATTACTTACATAGCCATTTTAGTCAAAGAGGGCCTCAGACTAGTGTAATTCTCCCCTTTTTATGGGTTTGTGTGTGAAAAATTGTGCAATATGATATATGCATATGCATCTAGTGATTTAGTTTGTAACTTGACAAATACTATTCATGGGCTTTTATTTGAATGCTTTAAACTTGTAATAAGATTTTTAACCCTTTTTAGGATTAAGGGTTGGGGGAATAGCCTAATCAATTATAGAATAAGTTATTCTAAAGAAGGCTAATTAAATAATTTTGATTTATAATATTATAATAAATATAGATAATTTTAGAATATGATAAAGATATAATATTAAAATGATGAAAAATATTCTGAATGTATCAATACAAAAGAAAAACAACACTTAGCTTCTGTAATGATGCACATGTAGATATGATAGGCACAATTGTAGAAGAAGATAGTTTAATGATTTGCCCCTGTAGACATCCAATTCCTAACACCATTTGTGTTGAAATTTTCAATCTTACTCGAATTGCACTCAAATGCACATTTTAGGTCAAAATCAATCAAACATCCTAAATGGTTCAAGCTTGTCACTTACCAATGCTAGTTTAGGTCAAAGTATCCATAAATAGGGCAATGCATTTTATGGGCCAACTAACTTTGATCAGATCATTTCGAATCAAAATGACAATTTCACCATTTAGTGCTCTAGATCACTCTTTTCTTCTAATTCATTGGTACATGTCATGTACCTTTGTTATTTTTTGTTGGCAACATCGTAAATGGGAAAATGGTTCCAATGCATCTAACGTTACCTTCTAATTCCCCTCTAGTCAAATTACAACCCATTAATATGACTTTTTGACCATTTTGATTAATTGAGGGCCAATTTTCAAATAATTGCATAAATGTTGATTAACCTTGTTTAAGATTAATTAATCCAAATAAAGAGCTTAAATGGATTTTCCATGAGAGTTGTTGAATATTTCTTTTTCAAAATTGATTCTTATTATCTACATCACGTATGACATCATCTATGGGGTGGCATCCATCAAGCCATAAGTACATAAAATGTCAAGATTATGCGTCACCCATGCCTCTTTAATGCTTATTTATCTTGAGGATATTTATGGATTTAATTCCAAATATTAGGATTATCCATGGCCACACATCTCAATCTTGAGATGGATGGTCATGGTTGATCCTGACCAATCTCAAAAATCTATAAATAGAGAGGCCATGAACATCATTTCTAAGCTATTTTGGTGTAAGGTTATTATGCTCAAATATCTTCAAAGCTTGAATATTTCAAAGTTATAATATTAAATTGTTTCCACAAAGCTTCCTTGATAGGCTAGTTTAGTGATTTAAAATCAAGATCCCAGGTTTTATGGAGTGTTTTTGAGGCATTGGAGGAGCTTACCACCATTGTTGACAAATACAAGGATGCTTGATCAAGGGAGAACATGTTTTTGAGCCACATGGGTATGGTGAATCTATTTGGGAAGGTAATTTGGTGTTACTTTATTTCATTTGTTTCTTACTATCCTTTGTAATTCCCATAGGAATAGATAGGCTTGGTTAGTTAATTCTCTATGCATTTTTCATTATTTATGGACTAATGCTTGACTAACTTGGTTTGTAATCCTCTCTACATCTTGGCATCCCTGATGGGACTAGAGGTTCCTCACACATAAAGAAGATCACTTTGAAACTCTAAAATATCTATTTAGACCCTTAAAAATCTTGTAAATTGACTTTCTAACTTTATTTTGCCATTTTTGATTACCATAGTTTTTACATAGTAACCGACATTGGTAGAAATACTGATATCGATTACCTGACTTAATCAATGTCAGTCAACAGAACTAACATCAGTTATATCTCATTTGGTCATAAATAACATCGGTGGTAATAATCGATGTCAGTCACTATGTTTTTCCAAAAAACATAGACTCGAGACCTACTTCTTCAAAGTTCATTGTCTCAAGCTAAAAAGAGCTTCAAAGTTAAAGGATATGCAGACATTTTTGCTATAGGAACAAGCTTTTGCTTTGATAAAAACATGTTTAAATCACCTCTTGCATACTTAAATATTGATTAGAAACTTTGTTATGGTGTTTAACAAAGAATTTTTAGATGTTTTTGGTGAATGTTTTCAAAATTTACAACTAAGACCAAGGGGTCAAATGAACACCACCAAACATTTCATTTGGGTTTAAAAATTGAACACACTTGTCAATATTTGTTTGTAGTAGTTGTTTACTTAGATTTTGTTTGGAAAAAAGAGGTATGTTGCATGTATGCTCTTCTATTTATCCCCTATAGGGAATGCTTGGAATCAAAAGTGCCATTCCTATTGCAAATAGCCTAGTCAAGGGCTTAGAAAGAATGTCACCTAAATCACTTCCCAAAAACTCACCAAAGTTTGGATGATCTTGAAAATGACCCTAAAGTATTTTTATTTTATGCTTTCTTTATTTTCATGCAAACTTGGATTGTGAGGGGGACTTCATTACCTCCCACAAGTTCTTTAGGGAAACTTTGACCTAGGGTTTTACCTCCCAGCATTAACTTCATTTGACTCCTTTGGAGTTGTACATGAGACAATCTTCATTTGGACATCACACTACACTAAGTGAATAACAGGATGTAGTGGTTGTAAAAAGGACTAGACCTTTTTACAACTAGCCAATGCCATGATCACCCAATTTATGTGCTTTTTTTTGCATAATTTGACATGAAAGTCATTGTGCAATTGATTCCCCTAGAATGATAAAAATCTTGCTAGTTTAGTTAACCTCATTTTTCCATACCCTTGCTAGGATTTTGATGATTATACTTAGTACATTTTGGTCATTATTTTCTTGATATGATTTGAGGTTAAAACTTATTTGTTTATTCATAAGTCATGTCAAAATCATGGATTTTAGTTAACAAGGGTAGCGTTATGCTACCCAAATCATGACAAATCTTTTTTTGCCTTTGAGTCTTTGAAACATAACAATTGACCACATCATGCAAGCATACTTACATCATTAGGCTACTCAATTTATTTCAAAACTTGTTTCACCTTGTATCAAAAATTACTTGTTTTAAACCATTTTGTGTATACCATTTGGACCTTTATCTTGTGCCATCATGCTATCCAATCTTGTCTAGCTTGTTTGGTTCAATCTTAGTCTTCAACATTGCATTTTCAATTAACCTTGTCAATTCTGGATCCAAACATTGATTGATTTTTGTTTAGGCCTCAATGCATGGGGTTGGTACATAGATATTTTTATTTTAGGTTACATAACTTTGGTTAAATGATTACCCAATTTTAAACACTATTTATTGTTTGTTTGTTCGAGTGCCTATCCTCATCATTTTTTTATGACTTTGTTTGGGAAAACACAACCTTTATTAAAAAACCTTTGATATTAGATATTTGACGTTAAGTTGTTTTATGCCAAATCTTGGCAGAAACTACTTTTGAGATGCAGCTTCACCCTTTCAAAAAAGGTTGAACCTTTTGTATTTTAAACATCACTTTTTAGAGTTTGTAGAGCTTTAAGTCTTTCTATTTTCAAAGCTTTATTCATTAAATGTAGATATGTCTAGCTACACTTATGGTGTAGTCATGGATAATCCAAATTATGATATAATGGCTGCATAAAATGACTTTTATGAATTTAGTCAAGACCCCTATGGTGACAATATGGTTTGTGAGATAGATTTCTATCCACCTCACAAAAATCAGTCATGGAAACACAATAAAGATCCAACTTATGATCCAACTCATGATAGGAATGATTGGGTTTATCAAGAAGACTTGGATGCTTTGGCTTGTGTAAGTAATCAAATTCCAAAACATACTGAGATTACCATTTTAGGACCTCCTCCTTTGGTTGGCATGAGCAACCAAACTAAGAAGCATCTAGTTGTTACTATTTTAGGACCTCTTCCTTTGGTTTGCATGAGTAATCAAACTAAGAAGAGTCCAATTTTTACCATTTTAGGACATCCTCCTTTCATTTGCATGATAAACCAAACTAAGAAGCATCTGGTCATTACCATTTTAGGACCTCTTCTTTTGGTTTGCACAAGCAACCAAACTAAGAAGCATCTAGTTGTTACTATTGTTGGCCTATCACCAGTTTTTGATGAACCTATTGTTGAAGGACCTCTGTTTGATGAACTGATTGTTTTTGATCACTTATTTAATATTCTAATATTTGGAGAGTTGATTATTGAACCACAAACCATTGTTCTAGCTAAACCAAATGTTCCCCACTTTAGAAAATTTGTGCCAATCTTTGAGCCTAAATAAGAACCATTACCTCTTCAAAATCCATCTTATGAGGATCAAAATGTGTTCAAAATTGATCTTTTGAAACCAATTATGAACCAAAACTAACATGTTATTTTTGAAACACCCATTTCTAACAAGATAAACTGTGATAAGTTACCTATTTTTAAAGAGACTCAACTCCTTGACAAGCTAGTCTCAGTAGAGTTGTCTCTTGATCTTTTCCCACTCATTGAGGAGTCTCACTTTGATAGACATGATTTTATCGAGACATCCCTTGAGAGGTTCCATCTTTTTTAAGGGATTCATTTAGATGAGTCAGTTTATGTTGAACACTTCCAAGATGAATCAATTTTTATTGAACCCATTATGCCATCATAGGTCATTACTTTTCAAAAATTTAGCATTCAATAGAAATTATCAAAACAACCATATCAGATAAAGAATCAATATTAGAGTCAAGCTCCATTTTTGAACTGACATTGGATTTAGCATCAAAAATAGCCTCAACATTAGTTGCAACATTGGATTCAGAGTCCATTACTTCATAATCAGAGTCAAAAATAGATTATCATATTAGTTGTTACAACATTAGTTACAATTGCCTTGCAAATCGATTTGAATATATTTGTGATCCTTCTATAATTTTTGAGGATGATTATTTTAGCATCGACACAAGTTCTAGTATTTTCTATGAGGATTTTGCTACCTTTCACCATCTTATTATTAGCTCATAACATAGCCATTATATTGACATTCTACCTCCGATAAGTGTTGATCAAGACTGACAGAATCATACTTTGTTGAACTACAGACATGGTGACATAGCAGTTGAAGAAGAACAAGGAGGCCAAGACCAAATTCATATAGTAGAAGAACTCTCTCCTAGTGAAACCTTTTTGGAAGCACTAGGGGACAATCAAAGTTAGAACTTAGCATCTTTTAGTGACACCTTTTTGAAGGAGATAGAAGAAAATCAAAGTTCAAAAGTCAATATTCCTTAGTGAAACCTTCTCGAAGGTGCTATGGGATGATCAAAACAAATTCATTGGTGAAAACCTCATCAAAGAACCAATAGCTGAGCACAAAAGTTCTTCATTATTTACTAAAGATAATATCAAATATAAAATCAAAATAGCTTCTAATCTACAACATAATCAGATGGTAGATACTCTCAAGATCAAGAAACCAAACAATCTAATGGTCCTATCGAGAGCATCTTCAAAGGTTTGTGGCCCTGAAATAACCAAAATTATGTCAAATCTAGTGTCAACAACATTACATGTGACTGAAAGTCCTGATATTCATTTGTGTCTCCACCATTATACATTTCATCATCATCTACCATTCCATTTCATAATCAAACCTACCATCCATTATTTTTCCTTGTTTACCATCCATGGCCACACTTTCCTTTACATAGACTACAAAGATGCCTTGTCTCGATGTTTGAAGGAATCAGAATCAACAACCAAGGAAGAACACAACAACATTTTTGACATATAGATTTGAATCAAGTTCTTGATATAACAACTATTTTGATGAGATGTGGGCTAGTAATTAACATGATCGAGTAGTCTATTTGTATCATTTTTTGATTAGGATGTGCATCTCCCCATTAGCAGGAATAACATAATCAAAAACCACATCCAAGCCAAAAACATGTACCATGCCATTGCCATTGTTACGTATCCATTTTCCATTGTCAAAATACCTAGCCATTCACCCCATCAATTGGGGGTAATGCTCTTACCATTTTATAAAATATATCAAAAATTATCATTATCCTTAGCAAGACCATACCATCCTATCATTTCATTCCTATTCAGACCAAAGCCTATTTTTAGTCATCCTACCCAATCATGTTTTTGATCTTGGTTCATTTGGTTCTTCCCATACCTTTTTAAGGGGGATTATAATAAAGTTTCAATAATTAATCCAATCCATGTTTATAATGATAATCTATTAAATTAGTGTGATAGTTGATCTGGCAAGATATCCTTCATCCTATATCCATTTTTGTTTATGTGAGTTTGATTATAACTGCCTATGGGCAAAATCAGTGTTTCATCAATCTTGCTACTAATTATAACCACCTATGGGAAAATTAATATTATTGACATATGAAATTGTATCTTAGTTATAACCACCTATTGTAAAACTAAGGAAAACATTTTCTTATCATGCATTGTCGCATCACTTTGCCATCACTATTTTCAATTGACTGGCCATTTGCCAGATGTGAGAACTTATTGGGACCTAGTTGGTTTTTCTTCACCTTTTATGTGGATGCAATTACTATAAATTGAGGTCATTTTAGGATTATATGGGTCATGATCAATTCATGTTAAGGTCACCTCAGTCCCCCTTTCCATACGCTCTCACCATTTTGTGAGCAACTTAAAAATCTTACTCTCACTGATTTACGAGCATGGGATGTTGCAGTTGGTTTAGCTATCTTATTGGAACCTCTACTCTTATCACATGCATCTCCTTGACTAAATGGTCCCATATTGTGCATATTTTATCCTAAAAACACTAAAAACATTATAAATACTTTGAAAATACCAAAAACATTAGAACAAGATCCACAAAAGAACAAAAACATTGTCTCACACTTCTATACATTTGCACATTCTCATTCCACCATCCCATGCTATCACCATTTTGTGAGAAAATGTTAAGTTTGAATGCTCTTTCCATTTTGAAAACACTAAAACACTAATTCATTTCATCTTATCCCATGCACTTGTCATTTTGCAAGATCATTCTTTCTCATCTCATCAGCTTCTTGTTTGTTAGACCATTCTCATTTATTTGTCATATCTTCCATTTCTTCTATAAGATTAATTAAGCTAGTCTGATCATCATTTTCTTCTATCCCATTTCTTGGGAGAACTACGTTTGGCCTAAATTTTATGTTGGAACATGCATCCATGAACTCTGTAGGAAACATCCACTTATTTTATACATTTGGAGTCAACTCAACCAACACCTTCTTTTTCTTCTCTTCCCCCATTTATTCTATCATTATTCCTCTTAATTAGGGAACAATTATGGTGTCATTATTTTTTATTATGTTGTGGTGGAAAGTAGTTCCTCTACCACACATGTATGAACATTTATCTTTAAAATGCACTAACTTGGTTTTTGTTTGTGTATATTTATTTGAGTTTTCATGGTGTTTTGTTGTGGTTTTGCACCTCTCCTTTTATTTCTTCTCCTTTTCTCTTTTTATTACTTCTTGTTCCATTCTTGGTATTGTGTTTCTTGGTCTTGTGTTTCCTTAATTGTTTTTTACTTATCTCTTTTGTGTTTTAGAACATCTTGATGATTCACATGGATCTTGATTGTCTATATCTTGATCCTATGTTATTACGTTATTCTTGGAGCTATTTTGTTTATTTTCTTATTTTTGGTGTCTTATTTTTTTATTTAATTTTTCTTTTCTCTTTTGTGTTCAAGAATGCCTTTATGGTCTACATGGATCTTGATTATTCATATCTTAGTCTCATGTCATTAAGATGTTCTTGCCTTTTGTTTTTAAACATTTTTGTTCCTACTTAAGTCTTGATAGATCATATCTTGATTTCAAGTTAGGTTCATTTATGTTTATCTTTTCCTTTGTTTTTGCTTTTTTGTTTAAATGTAAATCACTATAACTCTAGTTTCGGTCATTGTTTTACCAATATCCTTAGTTATAGATATTCACATTTGAACTGGCTTAGTGCAATTGGAATCTTATGTCATCCTAAATTATTGATACTTATGATGCCTAATTTATTTTTATATAGCAAGCACTTTGTGCTCAGGTCTCAAGGTCTTAACGTCAACATCAGCTCCAATGAATGATTCTCAAGAACAAATTTGCAAAACCTAGGCTCATGATATGGAATTAGGCTTCTAGGTAGCATGCATTTTAGGCTTCTTTATCTATGCTTATATGTGTATCTCTTTGCATACATTATGAGTCTAATCAATTCTTGGTTTTTTTTCATCATTCTTCATTCCATTCTCTCCCTAACTTGGGTGAACTACATTGGCCTGAAGTTCATGATGGAACATGAGTCTATGGAACTATGTAAGCAATACTCAATTTTTATTGAGGTCAGCTCAGCTATCTCCATTATTATTTTTATCTCTCTAATCACTATGTGCATTCTCATATGCTTGGATTTATATGGCTTTCTAAACCATTACCCCATTGCATGTACATTTACACTCACTCGCTTTAACATATCTTTTCAGTTACATCCTTGAGCTATTTTTCTTGCCATTTGCCCATGCTAGGGTAAAACATCTGAACCATGTCTATACAAAATTGGATCTATAGGGGAAAATCATTATTTATTCTTTATCAATGATTAAAATTTTCCCTATTGAGGCAAAACTATTTTATCACGATCAAATATATTCTACTAGAGTACTTCTTATTATATTCTCTTTGGATACCCCATTCTAGTGGTGCTTCCATTCTTAAATTAAAACATTATCCCTTTTCATCTAATTCCAATCTCTCCATATTAAAGCCCATGATGGAAATATTTTAGTGTGCAACTTGTCTCAGGATTGATCAATGTTGTAAGCACACAACTTATACTCTCTAATTGGGTACATTTACAATGTGTCCCTCACATTTATGGATGATATCTTTCCCATTATCCCTATCTCTGGGGCCTATTATAACTTTAATTATATTTTGATTATTGATGGTAATCATGTGTTCAAGCATTAGCTCATTTAGATGTGATCTATTTCATGGGTTAATCTCTCACTTTCTCTCTCTTTTTAAGAGTCCATCCTTCTCTTTCATCCTAGTATGTCCTCTCACAGGGGCATCATGGGTCTATTCCAATTTCTTCTTGACAACTATTTTCTTTGAAAAGGCATAACTTCACCTGAATATCTCACTATGCCTTCTCAAATAGGGGCAAAATGTAGACATCCAATTCCTAACACCATTTGTTTTGAAATTATCAATCTTATGTGAATTGTACTCAAATGCATATTTTAGGTCAAAATCCATAAAACATCCTAAATGGTTCAAACTTGTCACTTACAAGTGTCAATTTAGGTCAAAGTATCCTTAAATAGGGTAATGCATTTTATGGGCTAGCTTACTTTGATCAGATCACTTTGAGTCAAAATGAAAATTTTGCCATTTAGTGCTCTGCATCACTCCTTTTTATAATTCATTAGTACATGTCATGTACCTTTGTTATTTTCTATTGGCAACATCCTATATGGGAATATGATTCCAATGCATCTAACGTCACTTTCTAATTCCCCTCCAATCAAATTATGACCTAGTAATATGACTTTTTGACCATTTTGATTAACCGAGGGCCAATTTTCAAATAATTTCACAAATGTTGATTAACCTTGTTTAAGGATAATTAATCCAAATCAAGAGCTTAAATGGATTTTCCATGAGAATTTTTAAATATTATTTTTGAAAATTGATTCTTATTATCTGCATCACCTAGTGACATCATCTATGGGTTGGCATCCATCAAGCCATAAGTACATAAAATATCAGGATTATGGGTCACCCATGCCTAGTTAATGCCTCCCATACCTCTTTAATTCTTATTTATCTTGAGGATATTTATGAATTTAATTCCAAATATTAGGATTATCGATGGCCACACATCTCAATCTTGAGATGGATGATCATGGTTGATCCTGACCAATTTGAAAAATATAGAAATAGAGAGGCCATGAACATCATTTCTAAGCTATTTTGGTGTAAGGTTATTATGCTCAAATATCTTCAAAGATTGAATATTTTAAAGTTATAATGCTAAATTATTTCTATAAAGCTTCATTGATAGGCTAGTTTAGTGATTTACAATCAAGAGCCTAGGTTTTATAGAGTGTTCTTGAGGCATTGGAGGAGCTTACCACCATTGCTGATAAAGACAAGGATGCTTGATCAAGAGAGAACATGTTTTTGAGCCACATGGGTATGGTGAATCCATTTGGGAAGGTAATATGGTGTTAATTTCTTTCATTTGTTTTTTTCTATCCTTTGTAATTCCCATAGGAATAGATAAGCTTGATTAGTTATTTCTTTATGCATGTTTCATTATTTATGGAATAATGCTTGACTAACTTGCTTTGTAATCCTCTCTATAGCCTCAATTCATCTGATTTTGGTAATTAGCTTTTTGTAAGCTAGGACACTAATGTCAAACTACAAACACTAGCATCGACACTTCTATTTGGCTCTAAATATAGATCATTTTTTTATAACAATTAACTATGCTAGTTAGGGTTCACTATCACCTTGTAGGCTATCAGATTAGATTGCATACACATGTTCCTAGAATCAATATTTTTCTCAAGTCCCTAGGTCCTCTGAGTTGGGCATGTCACATTAAAAAATATAGGTTAGTGGGATCAAGTGAAATTGATATAGCCTCAAACACCCCTTTGTCAATGAACACTACCTAAATATCTATATAATTTGATGAGGGCCTCAAACTAATGTTAGTTCTCCCCCTTATGTGGACTTGTGTATGAATAATTACACAATATGCTATATGCAATATGAATCTAGTGATCTATCTTGTAAATTTAAAAATACTACTCATGGGTTACTCTTTGAATGCTTCAGACCTGTAATAAGACTAATCCTATGACTGATTTGAAAATAGTGAAAAATAGGGTAGTATAACTTAGTTGTGCAAATGATTTTAAATAATGTAGTGTGAGCTTAAGAGGTGATTTCTTAGATTCCTAATGAATGAATTTTTATTTGTATTTATACCATACCTTTTGAAATTATATGATAGGAGGGTTAAATAAAAAACATAAGCTAACCCATACATATTGATATATTTTCAATTTTTCTTTTTGGAAGGTAGGGACACTAGCTTCAAATTTGGGACACTAACATTGACACTAATGTCCTAATCTAGATGCTAGTGTCCTATAAGGTAAAAAGCTATTGAGGATATGTAACTTTTTGTGCATGATGGAAATTAGATTTTATGAAGACTATAGGCTAAAAGTGATATATGTCATCATAATGTTAGGGTTTGACTATAGGATAAATAATTAATCACAATAAGATGTAGAAAATGAGCCTTTTTAAAGTGGAAAGGTCATAATTGAAGGTTGAACCATATTAGTATCAGTCAAATATACAAGACTAGTATGTAATATAAAATTAAATTTTAATATCTACATTTTGCCTCCCCAAATTTATTAATTCATAAGGATGAAATTAAAAAGTTAAAGGAAATAAATACATACCTTTGTGTGTATAAAACATCTTGATTTTGATTAAGCTTCATTTTAATTTTATATTTGTGCTTTACTTGTAAGTAAGAGCATGTTACAATGTAATTAGTGCATATAATTTGAAAATTGAATAATTAAAATGCTTGAAAGTAAAGAGAGCAAGGAAGGAATACATGTGTGTGTTGATGCAACCATGTTGTCCCTTGGTAGTTTGCTTTAGTGATGATGATTCCTTGTTGAAGCATTAGAGAGAGACGTTCACCATTGAACCTTGGAGATGTGAAGAGGGGAATTAAAGGGTGATCATACCTCCAATCTGGTGTAAGGGTGAGATGAAAATGTGATTAGTGCTAATTCCATTGAGGACATTTAATCTTGACCACACTATTCAATGGATCCAATTCTTGTAGATAGGTAAAAGCTTAATTGGTGCATCTTGGAAAAGTTAGTGCATTAATGTGTGGTGAGAAATGAATGAAACCTATTAATGCCTCTTCATAAAATATGCTTTAAATATTTTATAATTTGAATATGTATCTATGATGTCATACATTTACATGGTATATACACGTCCAATGTGTCTCAAGATGAAGTATTGGTCAAAATGTAACCTCTTCTCTATAAGATATATATATAATATTTGTCCTAAATATGAAAAAATATATCCAAAATTTGTGAACATTGGTACCAAATGCATAAGATTTTATCCCAAGTGTATATTTTAATTATGTAAACTATTTCAAATTTTACCAATTTTACTAACTATATATGTGTGGCCTCATGTCTCTATGACATGCCCCCCACTGATATGCCCCCCATTTTAAGGTGAGGGGAAGGAAAATTGTAGTTGCCTTATCTCAAAAGGATAAGATAAACATGCCATATATGCATCAATCATGTAGTAATCAAACATATAGTGGTATCATGCCTAAGTAGATATATCAATGAAGCTCATAGTATCCAATCACAAGAAGCTCTAAGATGTATGATATGGATCATGGAAACATCTAAAGCACAATCTCAATAAACAATAAATCACACACATGAGATCACTCAATTTCACCAAAAGGGGTCTAAGGATATTGTAAACAAGGGACATGTTTAAATTCCACACACTTAATGGGAATAAAGGTTTAAATGTCCACACATCAAAGAAACAACACTTAGTGGAATTGTGGCCTATAAAAAAAGAACATGTTCAAATATTACACAATCAAAACAAGGTATCAAATAATAGTTACACTCAAGTAAGCCATGTGATAAGATAAATAAGTGAAATATAAGCAACCATCATAAGCATATCATACTAGTCCCTACATACGTGTTAATAAAATGTCATGTAGCATAAAATATCTAACACACTATGTAATATGTAAGAATAAATATAGACATGCAAGCATAGTATATAAGTATAACATGATAATGTAAAGTAATCATGAAACAATGTAACCTATATCAATCATGATCAATGAAGCATATACCCTCAATGTAATGTGTCACATAGGTAAAGGAAAAGGTATAACATCTAGATGCTCATGTATCATGTATCTAATGTATGCTAGTATCACACTCAAGTACCCATGAAACACATATGTGTATATAAAAGAAATGATGCATTGTCTACTAAAAGAAAGTAAACAACATATATGAAAAATATAGTAAACATGAGTCAGCTAAATATTTTTGTGTTTTTGATTTATTTGAATGTCTTTGTATTTTCTTGATTATTTGGTTTATTTGAGTTTTTTCATATTTGAAATTTGGAATATTTAGATTGAAATAACTAGTCCCATAAGTCCTCACATTTTTTAGGGAAAAGATTTCCTAGTGACCTTGTCAAGTCCTTTATTTTCCAAAATTGTTTATTTTGCATCATTTCCATTTCTTCAATGTTTTCTAGTAGTTTTTTATTGGAAGCCATTGCTATTGATCTATCACCATAACCGTCATGTGCAATGTAAATATCATTGTCATTAAATTAAAAGATGAGGCACACATTTTTAGTATCCACTAATCAACTCACATCAGATTCACCAAAATATTTAACCATTTAGGGGAATAACCTATCAACTATGAAATATGATATTCTAAAGCACACTAATTAAATAATTTAGATTTAAAATATTATGATAAATATATTGAATTTGAGAATACATTAAATATAAAAAATTACAATGTTAAAAAATATTTTGAAAGTATCAATGTGAAGGAGAAATAAAACTTAGCTTAAGAAATGATATGAAGATAGTTATAAAAGGCACATGTGTATAAGAAGATAGTTTGAGGATTCACCTCAATTCATCTAAATATAGAAATTATATTTCTATCAGTTTGGACACTAGTGTGGACACTTATTTCCTAATTTTGATGTTTTTATCCAAATCTAAATATGGATCCTTCTTTAGAATTATCAATTGAACCTATTAGGGTTCACTATCACCTTGTAGGTTATTAACTTAGATTACATGCACAGGCTTCATGAGTTAGTTATTTGCTTAAAACACTAGGACCTCTAATTAGGACATGTCACCTTTTTAAATAGGGGGTTAGTGAACTCAAGTGAAGTCAAGCTTGATAATTCTGGTATATATTTTCAAAAATTTAACACCAAAAATACTTCACATCAAATAGATAATCAACTTTTATTATAATTTATTCATGATGATCTATACAATGGATAAGTACAATGTAAATAACTCTATGAACTCCTAAAATATAGGATTCAAGGCTAATACATAAACCCAAAAATATCTCCCAAGATTGCTCTCTTATCCTTTTATTCTCTCTCACACACCTATCTCTCCACATGATTTGTTCTAAAAAATCACTCACACACATAATTATATTATTCTACCTATATTATTATTAAACAAGTAATCATATTAATAATATTATTATAAATAAATATAATGTGAGCACTAACATTAAGCTATTCTTAACATTCTTCCCCTTAAAACATGGTGGAAAAAAATTCACACTGTCACCTACAATATGCTCACCCCTGTGACATGCCCAACTATTTGGCTCATGACCTCGATCCAAAGAAAGGATCACTCCTTCCATGGTTTTAAATAGGTCTACCACAAACATTGACGTGAACATGAACCTCATCGACTTTCCACCTTTGATGGTTTTCTAGATCTACCATAAACCTTTTCAAGATCTATGAGCTATCTTAGATTAGTGATTTTTATTCTTTCACTATATTTTTACATCAGGTAAAAATTCTCATGCAAGATCTCACTTATTACATAGCTGAACATGAATGCTACTTCTATTCTTTAATTGCATATAATAAAAAGTAAAAACATAATTGAAAAATAATCCACAATTACATTATGCATCCCCATCACTTGTGGTTGATGAGAGGATGCTGAATGTCCTCCAACCTCCTTCTTATAGCTTGGACAATTAGATTAGTGAAGATAATTCCTCCCCCACACACTCTTGACATACCATTTACAAAATGGAATTTAGTTACATCAATATTGCATCCATGTACAATTGAGACTTTTAAAAAACAAATTTGACACTTTTGATGATTGAGACTACTAGACACAAAATCATAATGATTGAATTTTGACTTTTAATATAGACTGACATGACAAAATACTAGACTATGGTTTGTACCATGACTAAACTATTACTAAACACACAACCTAAGTATAAAATTGATATGCAATGTTAAATTTACAAACTTATATCACCAATATTGACAAAATAATGAAAACTATAAATTAAGATAACCAAATCTACGTAATAATTTTTTTGACATTTTAAGTGGGGACCACCACATCTCCATATTTTTTATTTTTTATTTTTTATTTTTTATTTTTTATTTTTTATTTTTTATTTTTTATTTTTTATTTTTTATTTTTTATTTTTTATTTTTTATTTTTTATTTTTTATTTTTTATTTTTTATTTTTTACTTTTTATTTTTCATCAATTTAAAAAGATAACGAATTAAAATCAAACTTGATAAAAACTAAATGACACAAACACTAAAATAAAGTTATGAACTATATTAAGTAACCCACACTTGGACTCTTCAACAAAAGACATGATAAGTAAACTTAAAAATGAAACAATCTACCTAAAGAAATAAAATAACTTTCAATCTACACCCACATTATTTTAGTATTTTATTTGGTTATTCATTCCATGAAGAATTTTGAAGATATGCACGTGAATTTTGATGTTGAACATGTATGCACACTGTGATTTATTTGAACAATAGACAACTGTATGAAGTGAAGAATGGATAAGTGACATGCACACATAAGATATTGCACAAAATAGTAGCATATTTGAATGACAAGATTGCTATGTATGGATGCAAATAAAACATAGTTGTATATTGACTGAACTCATGCAAAAATGAATGGTTTTTTGTAAATTATGGGACATAGGTTGGACCATTTTCTCAATGTAGTAAAGTATAAAATGTGACATGAATGCCAAATGGGATGATAATGATCTATGATAAATATTAAAAAAATCATAAAATCCATATCATATTAGACAATATCAAAATGTCTTTGAATGCTTCGAGTCACTAGAGTGGTCCTATTAGGAATGACATTATCATAGGCTGCATGAATAATAATTGATTACACAGTTGTAACATAGGTTTGTATGAAGAGCTATCCAAAACTTAGATTTGGCAGGGCACCATGAAAAACTTGTATGTATAGGACTATAATAATAATTAAAACCTCAAATTTTTGATTTGAGAGGAACACCTTTAGCTAAGGATCATACATAGCTCTAATATCAGATGATAACTTTGGTATGTATTTGTATAAATTTAACATCAAATAATACTTCACATCAAATAGAGAATCAAATTCTATTGTAATTTGTTTGGGATGATCTATACAATGGTTAAGTACAATATGAATATCTCTATGAACTCCTAATATGAATATCTCTATGAACTCCTATAATATAGGATTCAAGACTAATCCATAAACCCACAAATATCTCCCATGATTACTCTCTTATCCCTTTATTCTCTCTCACACACCTATCTCTCTACGTGATTTGTTCTCACAAATCACTCACACACATAACTATATTATTCTACCTATATTATTATTAAATGAGTTTACAACTCATACTTATAATAATATTACAAATAAATATAATGTGAGCACTAATGTTAGGCTATTCCTAATAGAGCTAACTAAAAATATCCCTTTGTCAATGAACACTTCCTAAATAACCATATACTTTGAAGAGGGCCTCAAAACAATGTAGTTGTCTCCATTATGTATACTTGTGTGTAAATAATTGTGCAATATTCTATATGTGAGTTAATTTAGTGATATGGATTTTAATTTTAAAAATACCACTCATGGGATACTCCTTGAATGCTTTATACCTAGAATAAGAGTGATACTATAACTAATTTGGAAATAGGAAAGAATATGATAGTATAGATCAATTGTGAAAATGATTTTTAGTAGTGTAGTGTGAGTTTGAGAGGTGCTTTCTTAGATCCATAATGAATTAATTTTTATTTTTATTTATACCACATATTTTAAAATGATGTCACCATAGGGTTAAATAAGATAAATAGGCTGACCTATACACATCATGAGATTGTAATTTTGAACTTTTGAATGTTAGAGATGCTAACTTCAAATTTGGAACACCAAAGTCGACACTAGTGTCTTAATTTGGATGCTAGTGTCTTGCAAGATAAAAAGATGTTGAAGATTTGTAACTATATATGTAGGATGAAAATAAGGTTTTATGCAAAATTTAGGCTGTAGATGACATGTGTCATCATAATGTTAGATTTTGACTATAGGATAATCAATTAGGCATAGTGAGATAGCGAACATGAGCCTTTCAATAATGGGAAGGTCATAAACTAAAAATTTGAGCCATGATTGGTATTTTCCAAGCATATAAGACTAATATGTCATATAAAATTAGATTTTAGTATCTATAAAAGACTACTCCTATGATTAATTTGGAAATAGGGAAGAATAAGGTAGTATATCTCAATTTTGAAAATGATTTTCAATAGTGTATTGTGAGCTTGATAGGTGCTTGCATTAGATAGATAACAAATGAATTTTGATTTGTATTTATACCACACCTTTTGAAATAGTCTCATGAGAGGGTAAAAGAAGATAAATAGGCTAAAACATGAATATCAAGAGATTTTAAATTTGACCATTTAGAAGGTAGGGACATTAGCATCAGGATTGAGACACTAGTGTCAATGATCATGTCCTAATATGGATGCTAGTGTCCTACAAGGTAAACAGATTTTTAATATATATGAATGTCTATGAAGGATGAAAATTAGGGTTTATGTAGACTATAGGCTATAGTTTTCTTTGTCATTAGAATGTTGGGTCCAAACTATAGGATACTAAATTTGGCATATTGAGATAGTGAACGATAGTATTTTAAAAATGATAATATCATAAATTAAAGGTTTGAGCCATGATTAGTATTTTTCAAGTTTACAAGACTTATATGTCATATAAAATTAGATTTTAGTATTTATAGTTTTATATATTTTATAGGTATGTGAAGGCATGAATGGATTATTTAAATGTTAATATTAAATGTTGCAATACCTATTAGTGAAAACATTAGCAATGGTGAATTACTATGAATTAATTATGAATTTAATGAAATTCCAGATTTTCCTAGTGGTAGAAAACAATGAGGTTTTTATTTTTGTACTTGACCTCATGGTGGAACAGGCTGATGTGGAACTGGACAAATCCATTTTGGATAGGGTGAATGGATTTCAAAAAAATATAGATTAATTTCATAGTTGGAATAATTCAAAGTGGAAACCCAAAGGATACCTATAGGTTGTTGCATTGGCCAGAGGGTTTTTTCTAGTTAATTTTTCCTTGCAATAAGATTATATAAAGGTACTATCTGAAGGGCCTTGGCTCATGGGAAAAGTGAGAAAGGCTAATAAGAGGTGAAAGGTTGGTTTTAACCTATAAAACACTTCCATATATGATGTCCTAATAAGGGTTATTCTCCCATAACTTCCTTTGGAATACTGGCATGTAGAAGTTATTCTTAGAATTGCCAGGGCACTGGGTCAACCCATTTTTCATTGACTCGATAACACTCTCTCGATGAAGGATGGTTACAACACAAGTGCACATATTATTAAAAATAGACAAACCACTACTTTAAAAGATAAAAATAAAGTCTAAATATAGATAATGGATGAAATAAATTATTTATGATAACAAAGCCATCATTTGCTCATGTTACAACATTCCTAGCCATATGATGAAAAATAGCCCAAAGAAAAATAAGGTCCTTGGTACCCCCAATCATATGTGGACTCAAGAGGCTATGCCAATGATGGAACACAAATATTATCAACTGTTAAGGATTAGAATACCTAAGTCTCCACCATGTGCTTCAATTCTAGGTGATTATAAAGGTATTTCTTTTAAAAACTCTTTTGCTCCTCTTGAACTATTTTTTGATTTTATTTCCTTGGGTGACAATAGGAACCCTTATAGAACCTCCCCAAACCCCCTCCACCACACGTCCCCCCTCTACCTATAGATCCCTAGGGAACCCCCCCAGGCCCCCTTATCCTCTTACCCCACTCCACCACCAAATAACCCCTTCTTTCATACTTGGTGTTGGTGACCCCTCCTAGGTATGTTTCCCCCTCCTAAGGTGGATCAAGCCTTACCCCTCTTCTAGACCACTCCTCACCCCCTCTAAACTTGATCCACTATTGAATCCCTCTCCTTCCCTTGAAATGAACCCTAGATCCCCTTCTCCCTCACAATCCTTTGAACCCATCTCCTCCCCCCTTCTCCTTTATGGGATCACTCTTTGGGTTCAAATTGACCCCTTAAGATTGGAACACTCTCAGAGATAGCTCAAGATTTGGATCGTAAAAGCCTCCTTCTTTATACCTTGAATTTTGATAACAAGCCATTTATTGAGGATGCATTACTTTATCCCATTTTGAAGATCACAGAGCCTCCTAAAGGTATGGGACAATGCTCTAAGACTAAATCTCCAACCCCAAATGCAATCTAGGAAGAAAGTTTAATTACAAATTCCAAGATTAGAAAAGGAAGAAAAAAACAAATATTGAAATTACCTCAAAACCAATGTGTAGGTTACCCAAAATGGTCACCAAGAGTATTGAAATGGCTAAATAAATTGTTAAGGGTTCCCAATAAACCCTCACGATAAAATGGAATAAGAAATGAAAATCCCAATATGGAATGTTAGAGGGTTAAATAACCCCAAGAAGCAAAGGACCCTTTGTAATCTTAAAAACATAATTAACCCTTAGGTTATTCCTATCCAAGAAACTAAAATGTTTGAAACCACTTTAAGATCATGTGCTGATAAATTTTGGAGGAAAGCTCATGTAATGGCATCAGATTCTAAAGGTGCCTTAGTGGGTCTTGCGGTCTTCTATAAACTAGATAAATTTGAAGGAAATATTCTTTGGAAGTCCAGTGATCAGATATCTATTATTTTTAGAGACTTAATCATCAATGAGGAATGGATCCTCTCCAATATATTTACCCCAAAAATCAAAAATGCTAGATTTAATTTATAGGAAGGCTTGATTTCTTTTTGGAGGACCTGCGAAAGATGGAACTGGATTGTATCTAGGGACTTTACTACCCCTCTTAATTTTGGGGACAAAAGAGGTGGGTTAATTGATCTCATGGATATTATGATAGATTTTAATGAATTCATTTCAAGAGCAGGACATGTGGATGTGGACCTTAATAGCAACCCATTCACATGGTACAATAGAATAATGGGAGATAATTTGATTTACGTATGATTTGATAGAGTTTTGATCTCCTTAAATTGGGACATAAAATTCAATAATAGACTCTCTTCCCTACCTAAAATCAACTCAGATCACAATCCTCTAATCTTTGAAGGTGATAAAATCTTGAAACCAAAAAATAGTCCTTTCAGATTCAAAAGCATGTGGCTTCATCACCCAAACCTGATTGAATCCTTAAATAAATGGTGGAAAGAACCATTCTCAGGTTTCTATATATTTATTTTGATAAAAAAACTAAGTTTCCTCAAGGTAAAGTTGAAAATTTAGAATAAGAAAGTCTTTGGTGATATCTTCCTAAAAAAAGAGCACTAGAGGAGGAATTAATGGCAATTGAAGAAATCTCAGCTCTAGAAGGCAACAATGAATAAACCTATCATAGGGAAAAGGAAAATTTATACCAATTTCACAACTTTGAGGCAAGGGAAGAAGCCTATTGAGACAAAAGTACAAGTGCACTTGGTTGAAATAAGGGGACAAGAACACTAAGTTCTTCCATCACTCGATGTCCAAAGTGAATATGATTACTTAGTTGTAAATGGATAATGAGAATATTAGTGAAGAAGATGAGGATATTTCCTACCATACAATAAATTTCTTCAAAAGTCTCCTCATAGAAGAAGGCCTCATTGATGATCAGCTAGTGGATAACACTTTGAATAACTTTGACAAAGTTATAACTAATACTGACAATGCCTCCCTTACTAAAATCCCATCATAAGAGGAAGTAAAGAATGAAATTTTTTCCATGGATGGATTTAAATCCTTGGGATGTAATGGATTCTCCACCTTCTTCTTCCAAAAATTTTAAGATATTATTCACATTGAGGTTGAGGTGGCAACCAGTGAGTTATTTTAATCTAGAACCATTCTTAGAGAAATGAATAAAACTTTCTTGGTTTTGATTCCAAAAAATCCAAGAGTAAACAATCTATAGGAATTCCACCTTATCAGTATTTGCAATACCACATACAAAATTTGCTCGATAATCTTAGTGAAGAGAATGCAACACCTCCTGGATAAAGTCATCGGGGAACAATAAGAAGAATTCATGTCTGAAAGACCAATAACAGATGGAATTATATTGGTGCATGAATCCATTCATTCCATCTCCAAATATATAAGAAAAAAATGCTCCTTAAGCTAGACCTGAATAAAGCATATGACTGAATCTCCTAGAATTTTTTAATGAAGATTTTGGAAAAGTTGGGTTTCAATCAAGACCTAAGAAAAATTATCTGTAATTGCATAGCTACTAAAAAATTATCCATAATCATGAATGGAGTACCTAAATGATTCTTCTAAGGTTTTAGAGGACTAATTTCCCCATATCTCTTCATCATCATGGTAAAAACCTTGGGGAAGAGTTTTTTGGAAGCCCGCACATAGTGCCTAATTAAAGGCATCTCAGTTGCACTCAATATTGAGCTTGGTACACATGAAAAATTTATAGATTAAATGATAATTTTAGGGAAATTTTTACTGGGGGATGCTAAATAGATGAAATCAACTCTAAAAAGTTACAAAGTTGTCTTGAACTAGTGTATACATTTTCTTAAGAGCTCCATATTTTTCATTAACATCCCAGTCATCCCACAGAAAATGATTACAAGAATATTAGAATGTTTGGTGAGTCATCTACCAAAAATTCATTTGGGCATTCCATTATTTGAAGTTAAAATGGATTCCAAACTATGGAATCCCCTCATTGATATAATTCAAAGAAAGCTTGTAGGGTGTGTTGGTTGAATATTTTGTTGATCAACGTACTGATAAACAAAATAGTTCTGATCAGCCAAAGTAGGGAGATTAGTCATCCAAATGTGTAGGTTTACCACATTAGAAGGGTACTGATCTCTCCTCTCATCAAGGGGAGGTTCCCTGTAGGTATATTATATAATAATAATAATAATAATAATAATAATAATAATAATAATAATAATAATAATAATAATAATAATAATAATAATAATAATAATACTCAAGGGTAGGACAAACCATCCATCTCTCTTTCTTCAGAGATGATGTGTGTGGATTAAAAGAAAAACTCAAGGAAAATGACATAAAACACTCCTCTTCTTTCAGAAGTACTATTCAACAAGCCACAAGAATACTCTAGATAGTAACAACAAAATGTAACAAAGGATGTAATAACCAGCAAATTGAGATGCAACACAAACCATATGCCTGAATTGCTCAAGAGTAAGATATGAAGGACAATGAGGGCACAAAGTTGCCGCAAGGTCCTTTACACAGAAATGAAAAGAAAACACACTAAAAGAAATTATGGGGGCACAAAGTCTCTCCATAGTTGAAGCTTCAAGACACCTTCTTGACTATTGTCACTAGTTCTGCTTGTTGAATTAAAGCAACAAAAGATATATTGAAGAAAAAGACATAAGAACAGTTTCCTCAACAACAAAGATATTACAGCACAAAGTCTAAAAAACCACTTGCTTTCTTATTCCAATAACAAAATATGATAAATAAACTAAGCTCAAAGTCTCAGAAGTGCCTTTCAATTTAGGCAGAGTTTCATTCGGATTGTCAAAAAGAAGATCCATTACAATAGAAGAGAGTCCCTTATATAGCCTCTTCAAGAAGGACTCGGGAACAGTAATACATCATGTTGCATTGAAATCAGTTAAAAAGACAGGCTAGAATTTAGGGGCATTTACCCATTTGATTTTATCAATGTAGAGAAATAAGTCATGCTATTGAAAGTTTGCAACTTTCAATGTCCACCTGGCGATCTGATCCTATCTTCATCATTCCTTCTTTTCTGGTTAATTGAATTGGGTTTTGGATTCAATTTGTTGCTTTGTTCCTTCCTCACTTTCTACTAGTCTTGGCCTTGAAGTGTGTGAATGCATTTGAGTCTGTAGGTTTAAGGATCAATGGCTATTTTATGAGATTTAAAATTGACGTTCACGTGCCCATCACTATATTTTCAATGGCTAGTTAGCTATGTTGAATTTGACATCTTCGGGTGCATCACCCCTTGGTCCTCTTTCAGCTTTTCTATTTGGCACTTTTCCAGATTGAACTTTCCCTTTTGGGCCTTAAGAAATGACCCACTTTGGGTTGGGAAGAACCCCTACAAGGGTATCTACCCTTCAGGTGGCCTTTGAATGGCCTTCGGGCTTCTTCAGGTGACCCTTCAACTTCGGGGAAGCATTCTTCAAATTGGCAGCCAAGAGTCCCTCATAAGGGCACCTGCCCTTTGGGGTACTTTGGATGCCTTTCACAAATTTCCATGGACAATTCCCATGGGTATTTTCCCTGGGCTTTTCCTGGGGAAAATTCCCATGGAAAAATTGTCCACAAAGATTTCTTGCAGACAAAAAGTCCACAAAAATTGTTCCATTTGCTATATACGTGAATTCCTTTGGGATTTACTCCCGTGACTTCTCAGAATTCTTTCAGACTTTTTTTTCGAAGGAATTCCTTTGAAAAAAAAGTTTGAAGGAATTGTGCCTTAGACTTGCCTTAGTCTTTTTTAAAATGACCCTTTCGAAGGGTATTTTTGTTTACCAAGTGCCCTTCGTAAGGGAACTTGTCCTTTGGGAGGTTCTTTGAAATTTTGCATTTTGAACTATTCTTTTGAACCAAGCTGTTGAACCACTCTGTTGAACCGCTTGGTTGAAACAAACATTGAACCTCTTCGTTGAACCAAGTCTTTGAACCAAAATGGTTCAAGTCGATGGTTCATTTGATCGAACTGAAGTGATGAACTAACCATTGAACCAAAAGATGATGAACCAATCATTAAACCAAGTTTTGGTTCAATGGTTCAAATGAATGGTTAAACTGATTGACAAACCATTTGATTGAACCAAAGTATGAACCAAATGAGTGAAACAAAGTGTTGAACTGCTTGATTGAACCCGCTTTTGAACCATTTGATGTTGAACCAAAGGATGAACCAAATGCATTGAACCTTCTACTGATGCTTACCGATGGATATTTTTGTTTGAACCAAGGTACTAAACCAATCCTAAAATGACCAAGTGTTAGAAACCAATTCTTTTGATTGAACTCGCTTGCAGAAGCTGTGAAGCCCATTGAACTTATAAAAATGAACCTACTTCCAGAGTCCATAGAAATCAAGTCTATAGAAATCAACCTATAAAGCCCATTGAACTTGGTCTGCAAATTTTGTATATTTTCTCTTCTTGCTGAGTCCATAGATTTTCTCTTCCTACAGAGTCCGTAGATTCAAGCCTGCAGAGTCCATAGATTTAAGCCTGCAGAGTCTGTAGATTTAAGACTGCAAAGTCCGTAGATTTTTGAAAAGCTTGAAAAATGAGGAATTTGAATGCCCAAGACAAATTTTGAAAAGGGAAGAGACAATTTTGGTCTGTAAGACCAAAATAGTTCAAATGTTGTCCCAAAAATGAGTGATATTTTTGGGGGACAATAACTAGCTCCAGTTGGGGAACTTCTGTCAATTGCAAAAAGAATTGAAAGGAGTAGAATCCAAAAACTCCAGTGTCTTCATATGTACCATTGGGTTATGGAGTCATGCTACCCAAAAATGAGAGGCATCAAAAATGGAAACAAACAAAACAAAATAGAATTGAAAACTTGTACAAATATACATATATATAGATGTAATGATCTGATACTTCAAGAGTTGAAGTGTTTCAGATGCTGCCCATTGTGAGGTAGAGAAAAGAGAGTGCCATCTTGATATTTCAATAGGAATCTATTTTCACCAATGTGCTAATAAATTATAAATGGGCCTCTACAAAGGGAATCAAACTTTTCATGCATCCCCTTTGGTTCTCTCCTTTTGTCCCACTGCAGGACTTGATCCCCAATCTAGAAATCACAATTTTTAGCCTTCTGGTTAAAGAGTTTCTTTACTAGAATTTGATGAGAAGCAATTCTATCCACCACCATGGTTCTCTATTCCTCCAGCTCAGTCAGGCACATGATTCTTTTATCAAGAGAGCTGTCATATGTCTGATCCTCAATTGCCTTTGGCAATTTCAAGGCTGGCAATTCTAAGGTGATTGGTATCTCAGCATTGATACCATAAAGAAGTTGAAAAGGAGACATACCAATAGCCATATTTAGTGTGATTCTATCTACCCACAGAGCATCAACCAATGCTTTGTGTCATATCCTTTGATTGTCATCTTCTAGCTTCTTGATGATAGTTACCGGGTTCTTATTGCTAGATTCAGCTTGTCCATTCCCTTGTGGAAAATAATCAGAAGAGTGAGAGAGTGTAATTCCATAATGGAAACAAAATTATGTAATCTCTTGAGAGGTGAAATAAGCTGCATTATTAGTAAATTTTTTGATTGGAACTCTAAACCTGAAAATGATATTCTCTTTGAGAAAGTTGCATACAACTTTTGAAGTAGCATGCTTAGTTGGGATTGCTTCTACCCACTTGGTGAAATAGTCAGTTGTTGTAAGGACATAATCAAGTCCAACACTTGAAGATGGGTTTATTGTTTCAATGAAATCAAGTCCCCATTGCTGGAAAGGTTCTTCTATGATCACTAGCTTGAGAGGCATAGTAGCTAACTTGGGTCTTCTAACAAATTGTTGATAGAGTTCACATTTTCTCACCCACTTATGTGCATCTTGGAAAAAAGTTAGCCAGTAATACCTGGCTCACAAAATCTTCTGAGTAGTCACAGGAGTAGAAAAATGTCCTCCACAAGCCAGATTGTGGAAAGATTTCAAAATCTGGCTTTATTGCTCTTTGTCTACACAATGAAGGAATACTCCATCTATGCTTCTCTTGTATAAGTTATTGTCCCAAAAGGCAAAATTGGCAGCTTTCAACTTGATAGTCCTCCTTTCTTTATAAGACAAATGAGTAGGACATTCACTATAGGTAAGGAAATGATCGATACCTAAATACCATTCATTGGTAGTGGAGACAAAAAGGATTGTTGGTGTCTTTTCCACTTCAGTTTCTTCACGTTATATGTCTTCTAGCGTATTGTCAACAATTAATTGGCATAAGCCTTTACCCCTAACCAGCTTTGTCAGCTTGATATCTAGATCAAACTCTTGTATCTTTGCAATCCAATTACCTCTTTTCATGCCAAACTCTTGCTGAGTTAATATAGACTTGACTGTAGTGTCAGGCACTAGGGCAGTAGTATGTGAATTCAGAATATAGAAGCAAAAATGTTTGACTGCTTTCACCAAGGCATAATCATGCTTCTCTATATTTTAATATTTCATCTCATGGGTTTTGAGAGGACAACTCATGAAAGAGATAGGAGATTCCATACCTTCCTTCTCCTGTTGGACAAAAAATGCTGAAAGAGTGTGTTCAGACGCATAGCTATATATGATGAAATCTTTATTGTAATCTAGGCAAACCAAGGTAAGGGCGTGAGCAATGGCAGTTTTGATATCTTGAAATGTTGACTTGATTTATTTAGTCCAGTTGAAGATGGTCTTCCCTTTCATCATGTTCATAATGTGTCTAGTCTTCTCAGCAAATTTGGGGATGAATCTCCATAAGAAATTCACCTTTTTGAAGAAATAATGAATAAAATTCTTACTTGTAGGAAAATTAAGTTCTTGAATAGACTTGACTCTGTCTGAGTCAATCTTTATGACTTATTTGGACATAATGTGTCTAAGGAGTTTCCCCTCTATTACTCCAAAAATAGACTTTTTAGGATTTAAGGAAATACCATTCTGGTGGCAGCGCTCCAGCACTTGTTGTAAATGGCGTACATGATCAGATCGACACTTTGAAAAGAAGCAAGTTGTCAATATATACCACTATGAATTTACTAATCTCATCTTTGAAATCTAGATCCATTGCTCTTTGAAAAGTATCACCAATATTTATTAAACTAAAAGGAATTATTCTATATGCAAATGTACCCCAAGATGTGGTGAATGTAGTCTTGTATTGGTCTGCTTCACCAACTTCAACTTGATTATAACATGAGAAGCCATCCAACATTGATATCATCTCTACACCTATCACTGTTTGAAGCACTTGATCCAAATGGGCAAAGGATAATTATCCTTCAAAGATGCTTGATTCATATTTTTGAAATGTACATAAATGCAAATTTTGCCATTCTTTTTCCTTACAGGCACTATGTTTGCAATCCATGTAGAATGATGGATTGGGAAGATGATTCTAGAATTTAACATTTTTTGTATCTCAGACAGAATAGTACCTAATATTTTTAGATTATACTATCTAGATTTTTGCTTGTAGGGCATTGAGTCAGCCTTGAGAAGAATTTCATGGTGAATTTCATCAGGTCTGAGAGACTTCAGGTCTTCATAAGAATATGCTAAGACATCCATGTCTTGACAGAGTAAAGAGGTGAAATTGAATCTTTCTTTAGGGGTACAACACTTAACAATATTGACCATCTTGGGATTTTCTTTAGTATTTAGATTCACTTGATCGAATCCCTGAGAGAAACTCGAGTCTATTTGTTGTTGTTTGATGAATCTATCATGCTTGTCAAATAGCTTTTCAAGAGAAACTAGGCCTTTGGGAATTTTATTTCCTTTCAGTTGTAAAAATTCTTCATTAATATCTGAACTGAATTTAGAGATAGATTCATTCTTCTGAGATTCACTGCCTTCAAAATGCAGTTGTTCAAAATTGTCTTTTCATTCCAGGAAAGCAATGATTTGATGATCATCATTGAATATTTTCCAATGATCAACATTGTTAGGAACACTTGGTCTATAGACCAGCTCAATAGTATACCTATCTTCTTTGAAATCTGAATGAGAAACTAAGAGAGTTATTGGAACAACAAGTGCATCGGCTCTGTCATTAGACTCTCTGGGTATAGCAAAAATGTTGAAAGCATCAAAGCTTTCAATTTGGTCCCAAACCAAGTTACGGTAGTGGCATAATCTTTCATTATTGGTTTGGTATAATTTCTTCACTTGACAAACCACTAATTCATCATCCCCTTTGGCATAAAAAAACTTGATGTCTTTGTCTTGAGTAGCCTTTATGCCAAGCAGCAGAGATTCATATTTAGTTGTATTGTTAGTGTTGCTAAATTGTAGTTTGTAAGATGAAGGAAACATATCTCTTTGAGGAGATATCAAAACAATTCCAACTCCTGAACTAGTAGAGAAAAAACTACCATCAAATTCCAAAGTCCATATCTCATATGATACTGATTTTTCTTTAGACTTTCCTTCATCAGAGATGGAGGATCCTTCTTGGTCTGTACTGCAGCCTACTAGTTTTTTTGCTGTTCTTGTTGAACTGATTTTTGAGTTGACCCTTTCAATAATTATATCAAATATTTCATGCACTTCATCTATAGATATAAAATAGTTTTCCATACCTAAAGATTCAATAAAAATTTGAGCTTCAGGGGCTGATGTCTGGGTGACCACATATTTTGCTTCCTTTTCAGGGAGAAACCTCTTCATTATGCCTTGCACAGGGATCCTTACCTCAGATAGATCCATGCTTAGTTCTCCTCCCACATCCTTATAGAAATTTCATCCATGAAAAATGCCATAGGATGCTGGGACATTAGCCACCAAGACATTCATCTTGATTCTCTTGTCTAGAAAGGCTACAAATGCAAATTGGGCATCTTTGATTTGCCCCAGCAATGGTACTTACTTGTTCTCCATGGAGAAACATCTCTCGAATGTCTTCATCAGTGTGAGACCAAGAGAATTAGCTACTTTAGTAGGCATGACATTATCAAATGTGCTTGAGTCTATAATATAGTTACTCAGCTTGTGGCCATTAATTAATAGGAAAACATAGAAAGGTTTTATTTTTCCAAGAGCAGCTGGGGGAGTATTGACCAGATTATTTGGAATAGGTGTGTTCTTTGAAGAATTAGGAGTTACCTTTTTAGCCTTTTATCCTATAGAGACAGTTTGATTCTTGACATATTGGACCAGCTTATTCAATTGATCAAGATTTGACTGCGAATATTTGAACTCAGACATTTGTATTTTTGTCTTTTTAATATGATCAATTATGTCAAATGGCTAAATCAAGCTAGGTACAAATAAAGGTATTTCAACCTTCTAAATTTTAGGAGGGATGGGAGGTGGGCTAGTTTGTGAATTTGAAGTAGAAGGGGAAGACATAATTGATGTATTTGCCTTTTGGGTGATCACCAGATCCTTTGACTGAAAAGGTAGAATGGTTCCACGTTTAGCAATTGTGACTGCTAGCTATGGTTGCTCTTTTGTCTTCTCTTTATCAGCCTACTAGACTGATTAGTTCTTAGATCTGGTAAACATTGCATATGATCCATCAAAAGCTTCTCCTTTGCTTCCGAGTTTATCTTGATAATTCATGAAACTAATGTGGGAGTCACCAGCTGATTCTTCTTGATTGTCTTCAAAGAGATCAACGTCATTTTCTTGATACAATTCATGTTGGAAAGAGAACTCTGATTCTACTTTAAGATATCCCACTGCTGAATTAGTTGAAGGAGCTTTTAGGGTAAGTTTTCCTTGTGGGGAAGGAAGGTGATTCTATTTCCCTTGATTCCTAGCAGCATTACCCTGATATGACTGATTTGGGAATGTCCTTCTATATGAAAGAGCAGAAGACATTCTTTGAGCCATTTGCTTTTTGAGAGCTAGCAACTCATTTGCCAACTTTTGTACCATTGGATCTGTGGTGCTTGTAGATGAATATTCAGAAGATGATGAAGCTCTATTTCTATTTGGGTCTCTTCTTATCTTCCCTGCTAAGATGAGATCATCTTCTACCTCAGTGGCCAAAAGTTGAGCATCATCAAGATCTTTTTGACCAGCATGTCTCAAGAGAAAACTTACTTTAGGTAATTGAGAATTAATAAAAAAGCATTTGAGATTCTCAGCTGTAGGTCAAGAAATTATAGGGATTCTATTTCTTAGTTTGTCAAATTTGGCTAGGAAGTCTCTCATAGGCTCATGAGGCTCTTTCTTCATCTATGTAAGTTGAGCCAAAAGTGTATGTGCATCTTCTACGAGTTTGACTCTAGATTCAAACTTAGCTTTGAGAGTATTCCAATGAGTCACTGACTGAGCCTATAGATGATAAAACTAATCTGAAACAACACCTTGTAATGTTTCTACAAAAATCCTAACTACTACATCTTCAAATTATACTCTGATTACTCCATAAGCTATGCTGAAGGTTGCAATGTGTTCATCAGGATGAACTTTCCCATCACCATAGAATTTGGGGAAATTCTTCCTTAAACTGCATGGAAGCTCATGTAGAGGTGGAGTAAGATTGAGAGGACCAAAAGCATTACCCTAGGGGCCTTGAACTACCATTGTAGGATTATGAAAAGGAGGGATAACAAATCTCAAAGGGGTAATTATTGGCAAAGCTTTATCAACATCAGAAGTAGATACGTTGTCTGGCAATGAAGATCTAACTTTAGTGGGAAGAAAGCTCTTGGTTCATTGGAGATGAGATGGTGAAGGAAATAGATCAAAATCACTTTGTTGTACCAACTCGAATACAGGGTCAACGATACCTTTAGCCCTTTGGCTTCATGTATACCTTGAACCTGCCAGATTGTGAATAAAAATGGAAAATAATTGACCTTGCTTTAGGTTAAAGCTTGAGGCTTTAAACTGTGCATTCTAGACTAGTTGGTGTGGAGGTGAATGGATAGATTATAAATGGATAATGGATATATTCCCCAGTGGAGTCACCAAAAATTGTTAGTTGAATATTTTGTTGATTAGCATACTAATGAAAAAAATAGGTCTGATCAGCCAAAGTAGGGAGATTAGTCATTCAAATGTGTAGGTTTACCACATCAAAAAGGTACTGATCTCTTCTCTCATCAAGGGGAGGTTCTCTGTATATATATATATATATATACATATATATATATACATATATATATATATATATATATATATATATATATATATAAACAAAAAATAATACTCAAGGGTAGGATAAACCATCCATCTCTCTTTCTTCAGAGATGATGTGTGTGGATTAAAGGAGAAACTCAAGGAAAATGACATAAAACACTCCTCTTCTTTCAAAATTACTATTCAGCAAGCCACAAGAATACTCTAGATAGTAACAACAAAATGTAACAAAGGATGTAATAACCAACAAATTGAGATGCAGCACAAACCATACGCCTAAATTGCTCAAGAGTAAGATACGAAGGACAATGAGGGCACAAAGTCACTGCAAGGTCCTTTACATAGAAATGAAAAGAAAACACACTAAAAACAATTATGGGGGCACAAAGTCTTTCTAAAGTTGACTCTTCAGGACACCTTCTTGACTGTTGTCACTAATTCTACTTGTTGAATTAAAGGAACAGAAGATATATTGAAGAAAAAGACATAAGAACAGTTTCCTCAACAACAAAGATATTACAGCACAAAGTCTAAAAAACCACTTGCTTTCTTATTCCAATAACAAAATATGATAAACAAACTGAGCTCAAAGTCTCAGAAGTGCCTTTCAATTTGGGCAGAGTTTCGTTCTGATTGTCAAAAAGAAGATCCATTACAATAGAAGAGAGTTCCTTATATAGCCTCTTCAAGAAGGACTCGAGAATAGTAATACATCATGTTGCATTGAAATCTATTAAAAAGATAGGCTAGAATTTAGGGGCATTTACCCATTTGATTTTATCAATGTAGAGAAACAAGTCATGCTATTGAAAGTTTGCAACTTTTAATGTCCACCTAGCAATCTGATCCTATCTTCATCATTCTTTATTTTTTGGTTAATTGAATCAGGTCCTAGATTCAATTTGTTGCTTTGTTCCTTCCTCACTTTCTACTAGTCTTGGCCTTGAAGTCTATGAATGCATTCAAGTCTGTAGGTTCAAGGATCAACAGATATTTTATGAGCTTTAAAATTGACGTTCGCATGCCCGTCACTATGTTTTCAACGGCTAGTTAGCTGTGTTGAATTTGACGTCTTCAGGCGCATCACCCCTTGGTCCTCTTTTAGCTTTTCTATTTGGCACTTTCCTAGATTGAACTTGCCCTTTCAGGCCTTAAGAAATGACCTGCTTTGGGTTGGAAAAACCCCTGCAAGGGTATCTACCCTTTGAGTGGCCTTTGAATGGCCTTTGGGCTTCTTCGGGTGACCCTTCGACTTCAGGGAAACATTCTTCAAATTGGCAGCCAAGAGTCCCCTACAAGGGCACTTGCCCTTCGGGGTCCTTTGACTGCCTTTCACAAATTTTTGTGGACAATTTTTGTGGGTATTTTCCCCAAGCTTGTCCCGGGGTAAATTCCTGCAGACAAATTCCCACAGACAAATTGTCCATGGAAATTTCCTGCAGACAAAAAGTCTGTGAAAATTGTTCTATTTTCTATATACGTGAATTCCTTCAGAATTTACTCTTGGGACTTCTCATAATTATTTCAGACTTTTTATTCGAAGGAATTCCTTCAGATAAAAATTCTGAAGGAATTGTGCCTTAGACTTGCCTTAGTCTTTCTGAAAATGACCCTTTTGAAGGGTATTTTCATTGACCAAGTTCCCTCTATAAGGGCACTTGTCCTTTGGGAGGTTCTTTGAAATTTTGCATTTTGAACTGTTCCTTTGAACCAAGCTGTTAAACCACTCTATTGAACCAAGGCATTGAACTGCTTGGTTGAACCAAACGTTGAACCAAGGCTTTGAACCTCTTCATTGAACCAAGTCTTTGAACCAAAATGGTTCAAGCCGATGGTTCATTTGATTGAACTAAAGTGATGAACTAATCATTGAACCAAAAGACAATGAACCAACTGTTGAACCAAGTTTTGGTTCAATGGTTCAAATGAATGGTTGAACCAAATGAGTGAAACAAAGCGTTGAACCACTTGATTGAACCCACCTTTGAACCATTTGATGTTGAACCAAAGGATGAACCAAATGCATTGAACCTGTTGCTGATGCTTGCTGATGGATATTTTTGTTTGAACCAAGGTACTAAACCAATCCCAAAAATGACCAAGTGTTAGAAACCAAGTCTTTTGATTGAACCTACCTGTAGAAGCCATGAATCCTGTTGAACTTGGAGAAATGAACCTACTTTCAGAGTCCATAGAAATCAGGTCTGTAGAAATCAACCTTTAAATCCCATTGAACTTGGTCTGCAAAGTCCATAGATTTTCTCTTCTTGCTGAGTCCGTAGTTTTTCTCCTCTTGCAGAGTCCGTAGATTCAAGCCTATAGAGTCCATAGATTTAAGCCTGTAGGTCCCTAAATTTAAGCCTATAGAGTCCATAGATTTTTGAAAAGCTTGAAAAATGAGGAATTTGAATGCCTATGACAAATTTTGAAAAGGGAAGAGACAATTTTGGTCTATAAGACCAAAATAGTTCAAATGTTGTCCTAAAAATGAGTGATATTTTTGGGGGACAATAAGGTGGAAGGGACACCTCCTCACTCAAGTAGGAAAGTTTCATCTTCTCAAAGCCTCAATTCAAAGTATCTTGATATACCTAATGTTGATATTTCAGATACCCACCAAGGTGGAAGATAAAATAGAACAAATTCAAAAAAAATTCTTATGGAGGAGCACTGAGGACTGATTCAAGTTCCACCTTGTCTCATGGGAAAATTCCTATCTTATTACATCAAATGGAGGATTGGACCTTAGAATCATTAAGTCCATGAACAATTCTCTATTGGTAAAAATGGGATGGAGAATTATGGAATAAGATAGATAATCCACTCAAATTGTTAAGGACAAATACTTGAAAGGGCTTGAGGTAGACTATTTTTGTGAGAAAAAGGTTCAAAGGATGGATCCGTATTCTAGAAAGCCATCAAAAATTGAAAGGATTTTATTTTTAAAGGAATAAAATGGTAAATTAGAAATGGGGAGAGAATAGACTTTTGGGAGGATGCCTGGATGACCACCATCCTCTTTCCTCATGAGATACTTGGGCCAATATATATGTGGGTTTAAATCAAAGATGGGGATCCAAAATAAAAAATTATTAGGTTGTGAATGAAGACTCAAAGAGTTGGAAAATCCTTCCTATAGAAGGATGCACCACTAAAGAAGCATAAGAAATTCATAACCTTAAGTCCTTCATCAAATAGGTTCACATTCCTTTATTCCCTAAGAAAAATCATTTTCTACGGGTGACTGAAGATAATGATATATACTTGGTTTCCTCAGGACATGCATAGATCTAAATCTAGAAGATGTATGGAATTATTGGAAATATTTATAGATAAAATAGTTGACCCTCAAGGTTAACTTTTTATTTTGGATGGCAGCCCAAGACAAGATCCTAATAATGGATAACTTGGCAAAAAGAGGATTGATTATCCCCAATAGATGCCCATTATGAAATAATGCTGAGGACTCAGTTCATCATCTATTTATGACTTGTTCATTTAGTTTGAGATTATCTGATTGGATATTAAACAAATTTTATCTCTCATGGGTTAAACTAGACAATGTGTTTAACCTCATTAAGCAATGGAAACCCTCCTAGAATATCCTATCCCTAGAATTACTATGGAATTTTGCTCTCCCTTATTGGTTTTGGAATGTTTAGAAAGCCTATAATGATAGCCTATTTTCAAATATAAGACATTGGCCCAAAGGGGTTTTTCTATGACTATGTCATGCCATCATTGAGAATTGGAAAGCCTTCCATCCCACAAAAAAAAATCTAGGACCTACCTCAACACATCTAATTTTAAATAATTAAGAGGTGGAACAAAAGATAAGATCCCCATACAAAGATCTAATTTGGAAATACACAAGGTGGAAGACTCCACTTGAAGTTTGGGTCAAACTAAACTTTGATGGAGCCTCAAAATTAAATTCAAGACTTGTGGGTAGGTAATGAGCCATAAAGAATTCAGAGGGGAAGTTGATTGTTGCCTACACGAGCCACATGGGAATATATAATAATAATGTAACTAAAGCTGAGGTAATATTATGGGGCATCCAGCTCACCTCCATCCTTAATATGAAAATAATTATTGTGGAGGGGTACTCCCTCAATATCCTAAATACCCTTGAAGGTAAAATAACCCCCTCCCATATAATAAAATCCATAATTGAGGATGCTAAGTAGAATTTAAGGGAGTTTACAAAATTTCACATTGTTCACACTTACCATGAAGGGAGCGGGGTGGTGGATCTACTTGATAATATAGGAGTCGATCTCCCCCTTTTAACCAACTAACATGTAGGATGCCACATCCTTGAAAGTGTCTCATCAACCATTCAAAATGAATGCACATCAAGATAGATTATGATTGGGCATCCACACGCATGAACCATTCTCCTCAAGAGATGGGTTTCAAATATAATGATTTATCATTATTCAAATGCAAGTGGAATTTATTTCACAAGGTGGGAAGAAGCATATCTTTTAATTCTTTTTCAAACCATTAACAAAAAACTATACTAAGACCTACTAAATTTCACCCTCAGCTTGATAGGTACTATGGACATGGGGGGTGATAGGGATCACTTGGAGCCAATCTCTTAGTTAGAATTCTAAGGCATATAAACAGTATGGAAGAAGCTCTGGCATGGTAGGCTTACTAAATTCATGCTGAGGATAACTAAACATGATATGGGTGTAGTGAGAGATTTCATTGTCAGATGGAATAAGAGGGTCATGGAGTAAAGAGAAGTTAAAATCTCAGTCATGGAGGAGGTAATTAGTAAATCTACGAGTATGTCATGTGGACTAAAGGTGTATAAGGACCAATAAAAAAGGAGCTACTTCAGAGGTTCTTTCACACTAATGAATTCATCAAGACAAATAAAAAGGGCTTCCCCCATGCCAACCTCCCACACCAATGCCCTAAAGTATTCCTACAAGTTATGAAATACTTGACACTTGAAGGTAAACTCACCTTAATATTATCTAGTCACTTTTGACTATTAAATCACTTTTAGAGGTATAAAATTAGCCTCCCATTTTATCTCCTCAAAACATTAGAGAACGTCACTCTTGCCCATCAAATAAATGATGTTAACCCCATTCTGCACCAAGGCCTCATCTTGATTCTAGTTAATCATGGTGAAACCTTGTGGGGTAGGGAGGTTCCTTTGGAGGGGTCCTCTATTGAGGAGGACTCCCCTGAGGAAGACCCTACCTATGGATACTACCATCCATCAATTAGTACCCCCTAAGCCAACCCTTTATCCAAAACATCTGTGAAAGACCCCCTTATGAAACTAATTATCCCTAAACCAAAACCAATCCTACTAGATGAGGGTACCCACAGGGGGGTGGCTAGGAAAGGAAAATATCCCCTGATAGAGGAGATAAAATATAATATAGAGTAGATAAAAAAATTTAATAGTAAGATTCAAAAGGTCAGGATGAATTTGGTATGACTCATACAAGAATGAAATGCCATGAATAGATAAGTGGACAAAATAATCCAATCCTTCATCCATTTTACTAAGGTTAACAAGACCCCAAAGAAGTAATAAATGTCGATGGCAGAGACCTACTCTCCTAAGATCCCCTACATTACTCCCACCAAGAGGACCCTAGTGAAACAATAGGTACATAAGAGACCACAAATGATACTACTTAGGAATGCCAAGGTGTTAGGATCCTGTAGCTCACTCTGATACCAATTATTAGTACCTTAGAGCTCAATTGATTACTATTGTATATAAGAAACTAAACATGAAATTAAACCAAAAGTAATAAGTAACTAGAATTCAAAAACAACAAAGAATATGAGATACGAGAAACAATACAATTTGTATTAACACTATTTCAGAAGGAAATACAATGAAGAAATCTCACTCTTCCCACACCTCTTGGGTGTACAATAATTCTCCCTCAAGAGTTCTCTCTCTCAATTATAATCAACAATCAACTCAATACTGAGTTATTGTTCCCTCCAGTGACAATCAACCCAATGGTTGTTGTTGCCTACTTTACACATAGCAGATCTTCTTGATCTTGCACCTTACAGATCTAATTGATCTTACTTACCTATAGATCTTCTTGGTCTTGCACTTTTGTAGACCTTCTAGATCTTACACTTGAGGATCTAAACCTTTAGTCTTTCATTACAATACAGCCCCATGGGTCTCTTAAATAGATCTTAAACCAAATAATAATTAGAAATGCAGACTCAAGACTAAAATTAGTCTTTACATGCAAACTAACTGTTCATCTAAAATTAGAATAATTATGGAAACGCACAGATGACCAATGCCGGTCTTTGTCTGTCTAGAGATGACCGACGTCGACTGATGCCTAATCGATGTCGGTAGCTGTCGATCGACACTTGATCAATGATGACAGTCTGATCGACATCGGTTACTATGTAACCCAACAACCTCCACATTTGCATACCTATGAAGCTTTTAGCTCTACAACTTAACAATCTCCCATTTGGAGATAAACAGTTGCACCTTTACATGTACAACAACATCCTCTAATTTGTTTCTAGCTTGTATCTCCATCTTCAAGTTTAATCTTGAAGACCAACAAAAGTTGAATGAAGATTCAACTTCTCCTTTGTTACTGGCTTTGTTAACATACCTGTAGGGTTCCTATTTGTATGGATCTTTTCCAACTTCAACTATCCATCCTCCAATACTTGTGTAATGAAGTGGTACCTACGCTGTATATATCTAGTTCTTGAATGAAAGGCTAAATCCTTTGCCAAATGAATTTCTCTTTGACTATCACTGTATAATCTGTAACTCTCTTGCTCCTTTCCCAACTCTTTCATGAACTGAGTCATCCATATCATTTCCTTGATAGCCTCTGTGACTGCAACAACCTTCTACAACTCTAAAATCTAGCTAATCGCCATTCCATGAATAGTGAACACATATCTTGTGGTGCTTCTCCTACCATCCAAGTCATCTACCATATTTGAATCTACATACCCATGTAGAGAAGTGCTTGACCCTGCATAGCATAAATACCTGTAACTAGTCCCTCTTAGATATCTGAGAATCCACTAAACTACTTTCCAGTGCTCCTTTCCTAGATTGGCCATTGACTTATTGATAACTCCCACTTCTTGGGAAATATCAGGTCTAGTACATACCATGTACTCAACCTCATCATGTGATTTAGGACTCTGTTCTAAGCTCAACTTTAACTGTCCCACCATAGGTGTGCTAACCAATTTTACATCCTGCATATTGAACCTCTCCAACACCAACTTGGCCTTATGTCTCATTTTTCCATAATCTCCTTTCTTTAACCTATATATCCATTCATTTTTAAGTGCTATCTTTCCAGCTGGAAACTCTACCAAATCCCACATTTGGTTCTCTTCCAAGGAATAAATTTCCTCATTCATGCCATGCTCCCACTGTTTCTTGGATTCTACCTGCATTGCCTCTTCAAAACTTCCTAGTTTTTCACCATCAGTGAGCAACAAGTAGTATAAAGAAAGGGAATAATGAATTAGAGGCTTACTTACCCTTTTAGACCTCCTCATGGGTGCTTGAGACTCACCCAAATTTATTGACAGTGATCGATCCTAGTCATCTCTCACTGACCTCGATCTGCACCCGACCGCTGTCAATTCCTCCTGACCATCGATGTTAGTTTCTTGATTGACGTCGGTCTCTGTCTGACCATCAACATCAGTTTCTTGACCAACATCGGTCTCTATGTTTTCTTGTGAGTGGTGATTTTTACCCATGAGCTCATTTTGGAACATAACCTTTTCCAAATCAACATTGCCTTGCTCAGAATTATTTAGCCTCTTGAGCTGATCTCTGTCCATCACCTTATCCTTGAAAACAAAGGCTTTCCAATTCTTAAGTGTGTCAAAAACATCATATTTCCTCTTTATGCAATAAACACATACCTTTCTTGTAGCATCATCAATGAAAGAAACATAATACCGTGATCCTCCAATAGAAGCTCCCTGAGCTGATCCCCACACGTCTGTGTGAACAAGCTCCAATCTGTGCTTCTTCTTTGTTGACCCAATTGTGAGAAACCTCAATTTCTCCTATTTCCCAAAAATACAATGCTCACAGAAAACTCGATCCATGCTTTTTAAATCTAAAAGCTTACCTTTTGACTTAAGAACATGCATTCCCTTGTCACTCATGTGACCAAGCCTACAGAGCCACATCTTTGCATCTACATCTGAAGTAGATAAAACAAGAGGAGAATAATTAGTAATACAAGTAGATAGATAAAGTGTACCTACTTTCTTACCTCTTGCTAATACAAGTGCACCCTTGGAAACTTTCCACGATTCCGCTGTGAGAGTTACTATGCAACCCTCATCACCCAAATTTCCTATAGAAATTAGACTCCTCTTCAGGATGGGAACATGCATGACATCCTTCAACACCCATATGTTGCTAGTCTACAATTTCAGCTGCACTTTCCCTTTTCCAACAATTTGACAAGGCTCACCATCCCCTAAATAAACTTTTCCAAAGTCTCCATGTACATAATCATGAAAAATTCCTCTATTTGGGGTTGCATGGAAAGAGGCACCAAAATCTAAAACCCAAGATTCTACTTTATCCAAGGAAAATATAAGAACATCCTATGCAACAATACCTACATCATTTGCTTCTTTATTTCCTTTATGCTGATCTTCTACCAACCAACAATCTTTCTTTGCATGCCCTTTCTTTCCACAATTCTAGCAGGTGATACTTCCATTTCTAGATTTGGATCTACTGCCTATCTTTGACCTTGATTTCCCTTGCTTGCTCTTCTCTCTTTGCTTTCCCCTACTTTCAACACTTAAAACATTACTTGATGTTTCCTCTGTGCTTTTCCTGTGAATTTCTTCATTCAAGATTACACTAACAACATCATCAACTTTCAAGATATTTGAAGTAGACGCAGTATTACTTACTGCCATTACCAAGCTATTCCAACTTTCAGGTAAAGAGCATAAGATTAAAAGAGCCTTAATTTCATCATCAAAAACTATTTTGACTGAAACTAACTGATTTACAATCATATGAAAATCATTAAGATGACTATATACTGATCCACCTTCCAGCATTTTCAAATTAAATAATTGCTTCATAAGATATACCTTATTCGAAGCTGAGGGTTTTTCATATAAATTTGCCAAAGTATCCTTTAACTCTACCATTGTCTTTGCCTGTGATAAGTTGGAAATCACAGACGATGCCAGGCTTAACCTTATATATCCTAGAGCCTTTCTATCAAGAACATTCCATTCTTCATCTTGCATATATGTGGGCTTACTTGAAACACCACCCAACAGTAAGTACAGATCTTTCTGATATAGATAATCTTCTATCTGCATCCTCCATAATTGATAATTCTTGCCATTGAATTTCTCCATTTTTAGTTTACTTTCTTCTGCCATTGCTTTAATCCCACTCAAATAGAAACCCCTGTGAGTGAACCTGTAATCAATAAACACTAACCCGCTCTACCACTTGTTAGTGATCCTAGCTCTACTACCACCTGTTAGGATCCTATAGCTCACTTTGATACCAATTGTTAGTACCTTAGAGGTCAATTGATTACTATTGTATATAAGCAACTAAACATGGAATTAAACCAGAAGCAATAAGTAACTAGAATTCAGAAACAACAAAGAATAGGAGATACAAGAAACAATACAATCTATATTAACACTCTTCCAGAAGGAAATACAATGAAGAAATCTCACTCTTCCCACACCTCTTGGGTGTACAGTAATTCTCCCTCAAGAGTTCTCTCTCTCAATTAAAATCAAAAATCAACTCAATACCGAGTTGTTATTCCCTCTAGTAAAAATCAACCCAATGGTTGTTGTTGCCTACTTCTAAGTCCTTGTGACAATCAACCCAATTGTTGTTGCCTCCAATCCTTGACTGTAGATCTTCTTGATCTTGCACCTTGCAGATCTAATTGATCTTACTTACCTGTAGATCTTCCTGGTCTTGCACTCTTGTAGACCTTCTAGATCTTACACTTGATGATCTAAACCTTTAGTCCTTCATTACAATACAAACCCATGGGTCTCTTAAATAGATCCCAAACCAAATAATAATTAGAAACGCAGACTCAAGACTAAAATTAGTCTTTACATGCAAACTAACTGTTCATCTAAAATTAGAATAGTTCTGGAAATGCACAGATGACCGATGCCGGTCTCTGTTTGTCTAGAGATGACCGACATCAGCCGATGCCTAACCGTTGTTGGCAGCTGTCGGTTGACACTTGACTGATGTCGGTAGTCTGACTGACGTCAGTTACTGTGTAACCTAGAAACCTCCACATTTGCATATCTGTGAAGCTTTTAGCTCCACAACTTAACACAAGGAAGGCTCTGTAAATATAAAAAGGGCTAAAATTTCAAAGAGTAAATAGGGGGCATAAGAGAAGAAGACCAAGCCCATGAAGGATCCAACATAGGCCCCTTCCTCCTGAACTAGTTTTCTATTTTCTATCTGATATTTTGAATTTCATAGGGATATTTAGCTAGTTTTTGATACTTTTGTTGTTTTAGACTATGGGGCTTGTTACATTATTTAATACTTTTTAACTATGGTTCATGGTACCCATAAAACTAGGTCTTTTACCTTATCAAATAAAAAGAAATACAAATCTTATTTTTTTGATAAGGTATGATTTTCATGTACTAGTAGTGCCTTGAATAATCATATTAAATTAAATAATTTTATCATGTTGATTGTATGAATTCTAAATAATATCAAGAATAATTTATTTTTCTACAGATAATGCATTTAATGTAGATGAATTGGTGAAATGGAAATAATAAATTTGGAAAATTTCTTGATTTAGTTCCATAAATGAAGATGTTTTCTTCAAGGAATCCAAAACATTAGTATCATTATAGTGTTAATGTATATCAATGTCATGATAACCAAGCATATCAAGCTCATTCATTTAAATATCATTGTTGGGATGTAGATGTGACAAAATTTTCCATTTATCAATTTATTCAAAGTTGTGATGACCAATGCCATCATATGAAACTTCATCATCTGAAATCAATTCATGTTCAAAAAATGTATAGTAAATATACCATGGGTGGTACAAATTTTTCATGTTCTCCCACTTTTTAACATGTTTAATAGAACAACCAATGTCTACAATAATGTTCTAAAAATGTTTATACATAATGATTTCACTCCAATAGAATAACGCATAAGCAGTAGAATATTTTGAAGGAATTTTAATGAACCTAGGGAAGACATGAAAAATAGTTGGTATATATTTTATTTTCCATTTTTTATTATGACTACTTTTATTACATAAACAATTTCTTGTAGCTTATATAAGTGATATTGAATCTAATGAAGAAGGTCAGTTCATGTATGCATAATGAATATTGAAGTAGAAATTGAATTGAATTACTATGGGAAACATGACATAGGATTTTCTCACCAACATTTAATGGGACAAATGATCATCTACACATAACAAGTTGGATTTTATGTAAAATATGATAGAATTCTTGTGCAATAATGTCATGATCAACAATAATATCAATTAAAAGTTTCCTAAGTACATTTGAAGATGGTTCATGTGAGCTTGCACTCTCATATATTATTGTTAGCATATGGTGATATATTTCATATCAGTTCTCTACTTTCAAAGCATATTTTTAAATAGATTTCAATATAACTTCACGTGAAAGAACATGTTGACAATCATCATTTTCTCTCCAAATAGAAAGAATAACTGGATTTTGAGTATTTAATCTATCATCATTGTGAGAAGGAATTAATTTTTTGAATCCTTTATTTTTAGTTACCATGGGAGATTATTGATGCAATTACCACTTTTTACTGGCATTGAAAAATTGTTACTTTTTAAAGCATGTTTCTTCTGTGCACTCAATATGCCTTTGAACAAGATTCAAAAGTTCTTCATAATCAAGAAAATAATTACTTGAAAGTATCTCTGTTATGTTTAATAAAAATGGATCATAAAAAATATAATGATAAACCATTTGATTTATATAAAATCTATCATGTGAATTCCAAACTAATATATATATATATATATATATATATATATATATATATATATATATATATATATATATATATATCATGTGAATTCCAAACTATATATATATATATATATATATATAGTTTGGAATTCACATGATATATATATATATATATATATATATATATATATATATATATATATATATATATATATATATATATATATTTCAAAATAGGCTTTTAGATTTGCAATTGTAGTTTGATCTTCCCAATCTAAAGTATAAATATTGGGTAAATATTTTATCTAGATAAATCCATCACTCATGCCTAAAAATAATATTTATCTATATGAGTTTGAATAGAACAATCTATCTTTGGAAAAATAAAAGACAAAAATAAATAATTTATTGCATACCTATACCAATAGTCTTGTGATTTTAAGTGTTTTTATAATAATTGATCACAAAATGTTATAAATATATGATTCATATAAAAGGATGTATGATGTAGATTAAATAATAATATTTTGTATTTGTTATTAATTTCATAACACACCCTAATTCCTCTAGAATCAGGGAACCTCTTTTTGCCTCTTGCTCCAATCTTTGTTATTTGTTATGATACCAAAATTGCATAACACACCCTAATATTTGTTATTTGTTATGATACCAAAATTGTAATCAAATGAAAAATATAAACCTTACTTTCAATTCAAGTGAATATTTTTATTAATACAAATTGTGGAGATTTATTTCATTGTCTGTGCATGTAATACAGTAGTGACGGGATTCCTCTTCAAAGTGTGATCTTTAAACTCTAAAATTCATTCCCATTTATGATTATTCAAATGCTCACAGACATGGTATTAATTTTTTCATTTCACATGTTCAAATGACTTCTATTTGGCTATGTTTAATCAGGCTTTTTCTCTCTCTTTTCCCTTTTCTTTTATCATTTTTGATTACTTGGTTAATCTATGGTTAGAGTAGGTTATGAATGCAATTTATTTTCATGTTAACTTTATTGAAATATATTTAATATTATCATCATCACATTGTTTAATACCTAATTGATGGAATGAATGAACAATTAAATTAACCACATTCCCATCATTTTAAAACCCTAAATGCTATTTTTTTTTGGAGAATTTGAAAATGCAAATTGGTTTTACTATTTCTCAAAACACACATTGAAATCTACATGATTAAAGCAATTAACCTTTCATTCCCACTTAAATGGTGAAAATACTAGAACAATGTTAAACCTAAGTTTAAATACTCTAAAATAGTAGGCACCTTGAATTAGAAAAGTTCCACATAGACCAACTAGGTCACCCAACATGCCGTGACCAGACAATAATAGACTTTGGCGAGACCTTACATGCCTCTTTTTAGGAGAGACTAGACATGTTACCATCTATGTTTAGAGTTGGTATGCTGAATGAACCATAAACAATATTCTCATACAATAATATTGATGTGGGTCTTTGGGTGGATTATAAAGCATTGCACTATATAAATTAAGCCATTTGTTGTAAACAACACTCGACATGAA
Organism: Torreya grandis; assembly: GCA_037957365.1. Taxonomy (NCBI): domain Eukaryota; kingdom Viridiplantae; phylum Streptophyta; class Pinopsida; order Cupressales; family Taxaceae; genus Torreya; species Torreya grandis. The sequence continues at coordinate 1,199,215 of JARHVA010005163.1, forward strand.
AAATAAAGTAGGATAACCAAATTGATCACTCATGTCTATCAGTTTAACAATTTTTTTTATTTTTATAATATGATATTTTTCCCCATAAATTTGAATAAAATCACATCTAGTCTTCAACAAATTTATCATAAGGGATTACATGGAGCCATTCTCAAAGATCCACAATAGTAGTTGGAAAATTATCCTTAATATGTTTTTAACAAAAATGAATACTATTCTTTTAGTACTATGACACATCATTATATTAAGTATAAAATACCTAAATACTTGACGATCACTAATTTTTTAATCATAATAACATATCAAATTATGTGCATATTCATATATCTATTTTTTTTGAAGTAAGGTACTCTAAACATAGTTCCACTTGTAGGAAACCAAGTAAGAAATGCCATAACAAAAAAATGTTTTGTATTATATTTATTTATAGAAGACATGCCAACTATTGGCTATGACATAACACATGGTGTTGATTGGTATGTTGATTGAAAATTATTTTTTGTTTATTATATTTATACTCTTGTATTTGGGATAACATGGACACATGAAGAAGGTGGTTCTACTATATAGTTTTTGATCCATATAAATTTGGTTATTTGTTTTGAGATTATTCAATATTATTACATACATATGGAAGCATAAAATATATATTATTAGGTTCAACAGGGAATTATGCCATTGCATCATCATAAAAAATGACATCCTTGTAGTATAAATCATGTGCTATTTTGTATTCTAAATATTTTTTAACACATGATATACTAACATAATACATCATTTTTTAATTGAGAACCTTGCCTTTTGACAAGCATTATATCCAATTAATCAATTTTCCATGGAAGAAATTTTGAAATGGCACCAATATCATGAGGGAATCTAATAGTATGTCCACTATATTTGTATTAGCCTCCACAAACATGTTACACCTAAAAAAATGGATTAACATGTGTTATAATCATTTCTTCAACATGCATTAACACTTTTAGAACTGTAGGTTGTTCTCTAGGATACATATTGTTTCATTTGGAGAAATAATTATCTTTACATTCTAAAATAATATACAATAAATGAATACTCCATTTCACATTTGAGGTTTCATGCATATTGAGTATGTTTGAACAAATGATAACTAATCCACTCTACATTGAAATCACTTAAGTGTCTCAATAAGGTTAGAATGATATGTATTTTTAATAAGCATATTCTTTTCTCTTATTTTACCATTAGGAAACAAAGAATCTACATGAATTTTATTTGATATACTATACAACATTTGAGATGATGTCTCTAACATTATTAAAATAAAAATAATTTATAGTTGAGGTTTATATTTATACAATTCCAAACTTATCATTTGTGTGATTTTAAGTAATAGGTTCAATAATCATTTAAGAACCACATACATATTGATTTTTAAGAAGTATTAATCTATTTGCAATAGATAAAAGTAATTGGATATTTGAACAGTCTTTTTTCCTTTCTCCATTTATTTATATCATCTTTTCTAAGTTGGTATCGATACCATTTGTTTCTTTAAGATGTTCTTTTTTATTCAATTAATATTCATGTGCTTTTTTTTTCCTTTGTAGACTAAAAATATATAAGTTTAACTCATTTTTTTACATTAATAAAATGTATTTAAAATTTACATCAAACCTAACTACATTAAGACCAGATATCATGCAAGAAGTGTACATGGTTTCAAGATTTAAAGCTACTCCTAAAGAGTCATATGTCAATGCAATGAAAAGGATTTTTAGATACGTCAAGAACATAATTGACTATGGCTTATGGTATCTTATAAGTGAAGATTTCACTTTGACAACATATACAGATATTGATTAGGTAAGAAGTGTGGATGATATAAGAATCACTAAAGAAATATTATTATATGAAACACAATCATTACATGAAATATTGAAAATATAATTAAATAAATGTTGCAATAAATAAAATGTAAAAAATTAACTACAATATTTTGGCTAAGGGGTGAATGCTTTTGTAAAAACATAAGTGAAACATTGATATCTTTATATATTTTGAAAAATATCTTAAAATTAAAGTAAATTAAAATTTAAGATTTAATATATTTTCAAACCATAATGGAAAAATAACATTTTTTTCATATTCATCAATTACAATTAATAAGGTCAATTATATTTATATATTTTTGACATCCAAACATGAAAATGGTATTTTCAAATATAATAGAAGTCCAAATTATTAATGAAAATAAATAAAGAAAATTCCTTGACAAAAATTAAAATCAAATTAATGTGGCACATAATATCCATTTAAGAAAAATATGTCTAGAAGATCAAATCAAAATGAAAAAAACAAGTGAAATGACATAATTTCAACTTATATGGACATTTTATTGGAGGTTTTTTATATAAAAAATGACACATTTAATTTGATTCTACACATTATAATTTTTTGGTTTGATTGATATTATAAACATGAATTCTTATCCCACAACAAGATTAATTATTTCTTGCATAACCTCTTCATTACTAGTAAGTTGTAGTTACCATAATTGACACTATTATATCATCAAAGGCAATTAATGGCTTTAGTTTTCTTGTCAAATCACTTACTCTCAATCAAAGAGAATACTTATAATCAGACTCAGTAATGCCCACACCAAATTTAGGACAATGCCATATAACACATTATTTTTATAATTTATTTTTTACATGACATTTCATCCATCATAAGAGTGAAAGTAAGGTAATACAAGTTATTTGTAACAAATTATGTCACAACTTATTTCACTAAAGCCCATTCCACTTTGTTGCAAATTTTTGTGTGACTTATTTCAAGCAATGTTGATTTAACAGTCAAGTTCCTTGGTGTTTATTTATTTTTGGTCAACGAAGGTGATGGCACATTTGAGTTTGTAGAATCTATCCAACAATGCAAGTATCAACCTCTATAATGATAGGGTTTATAAAGCATTTACTACTAGACATAGTCTCAATAGTTGCTCTATCAAATATGATATCTAAGCTTCTTTCACTACAAAAATAGGTACAATTTGGTTAAAAATAAGTTCACTTATTTATATGATTGTTGAATTCAAATTTTCATCCCAACATGTCATGGAAATGTTATTTCTTGAAATATCCTTGATTTGAAGTGTTTTTTTCCCTTTTGATCTATCCTTTCGATGTATTATTGAAACAATAAATTGACATGCCCATAATGATAATGTCCACCATATCACTATTTGACATTTGTGGAATATCATAAATCTTCGTGGAATTAAATTGATGCATTAGTAGACATTTACTATATTTATCACAAGGACTTATTTTCGATGAAAATTGTAATATTATTTTACATGAATGTTCAAAATGATATATATCTTATTTTCTCCTCTAAAAATTCCATCCAATATCACATAATTATTTATATTTTTAACTTGGTTATAAAATTCATATACGACCTCATTGAAACATGTTGCACATATTTTTTCCTTTGTCACTATCAACAAAATCAAATTCAAATAATCTTCCATATTTTTTATTGTCATATTCTCGAAGGTTAATCTTCACCAACACCCTTCCCTTTATTGACCTTTTTTTACCAACAATTATAATTAATAGGGAAAATGGTTTTTGGAGCATTATTATTCATGGCAAGCATACAATTTTTTTTATGCATTAATTTTGGTTGTAAACAAATAAAAATTGTCAAAAAATTTATTTGCAATTTTTCTTGTATGTGTCTAATATACATGTTGGGTTTTCAAACTTACTGTGATTAGATGAAATAATCTATAAGTCAAGTATCACAATGGTCCTATTTTAAAATAAAATACATTATTATTTTGGGGAAAAAATTAAAATGAAAAAATGTTACATATAAAATGGGAAAAATAACAAGAAACATACATTTCATCTGCAATTATTTTATATTGAAATTTAATAAACTACACAAAAAATCCTACCTGAAACTCATCAGATGCAACAAGAACACTAGATTTCATTACCAAAAGGTTTATTTGTAAATGCAAGTTATTAGAAATCAAAACACGATGGCATATATTTGTGCTTAAAAATGAGTGGATAGGACATATCTCTAATATTTTCAAGAAGGTTTCATTTCAATGTCTCCTTTCAGCAAATAAAAAATGACATTTTAGTTAAAGATGTAATAATCATGTTAATATCAATGCTTATCATTCTGATATGAATGATTTAAAGTCAAATAGTGAAATGTTTTGCTATATCCATACAAACGAACATTAAAATAAACATTTTTTTCTATAACTTAAAAAATCATTTTCTTTCCTTTTATGAAATTGACAAATATTCAAAGGAGTATGTTATCTTAGAGAGGAAAAAAATCAAACTTTAAAAATAAAATAATACCTAACAAGATGAAATATCAAAAAGACCATCATTAACATGGAGAATAAAAAATAACACAATTTTTTTTTATATGATTTCAAACAAGTGTATATTTAATTTGATACATAATAGCCACTATGCACACTACATTAAGTATATACACTTTACACTGTTGTATTTTTATATTCATGATATGAAACATATATATTAAAAGTATGCTATATATATATATATTCTAAAAATAAAACATCTATTTTTTTGCTTAACAAATTTTTCTTAAGTCTTTGTTTTTTGAATTTTATGTGCACAATCAAGAAAATATCTTTTTGCCTCTAGATTCAGAATTGTGATACCCATTTTTTCTAGTTTACACCCAAGTTCATATTTTACAACATGATGGACACTAACATAAAAAATATCAAAACTTTTATATAGAGGGCCAATAGTATAAAATTTCAACAAATAAATAACAAATGCTTCCAAAAAAATTAATTAAGATTTTGCCATTTCCTTTATCTTTGATGATGGAGGCCTTGGTTATCTACAACACAATTTTTGTTAATGAAAAATTATGATTTGTTAAATTTTTCTTCTCCCATGTTTTCATGTTTTTGACATGCAACAATAAATATGTAAGTATAATGTACATCAAATTTACATTATGTAAATTCTCACATAAATAATTGGTTTATTAAAATATAAATTTTTAAAATATGGTAATAAATCAATAATAATAACAATAGAATTAATTTCAAATAAAATCATAGTTTTTTGCTTGCTAATCATTTACATTAATCAATAAAACAAAGATATTATACATTATCATATTTAATAGAAGTTATAGATGTTTGAGAACATAATGTACCCAATAATTCATTAAAACACACAATATGTTTGACATAACTATACATCTAAACTTTATTGCATTGTACATAATAAAACTATTTCATATTACATTATGTCTCAAAATAAATACATCACCATGTATTGATTTGGCCATCACAAGGTAATTGTATTTCAAAATATATAATTTCACATCATCATTTAAAAAACAAACATTCATTATTATTTTAAAAAATAACATAATAATTTAAAAAATTAAAATTAATATAAATATAAAAACACATTAAAGGATTTAAAATAAACTATATAAGATTTACCACTACCTATAGAAACCATTATACCTTAAACGATAATTTATTTTAAGAGTAAAAAAATCGAACAATGCTTAAATCAATTATGATAATTATTATTAATATCTTTCAAATAAGGGAAAAATACATCAAGTAAATAATTTTTTAAATTAACAAGAGATACTTTTACAAATTAAATAATTAATTGAGTTTTAAATGATTATTAATTCACTAGTTCACTTGAGTTGGCCTAATGGTGAAGAACATGTGCTCCCAAAAGGGAGGTCATAGGTTCTAATCTTGTAGGGGGTAAGGTATGCACACCTTCATGAAAAATATCTACATGCAATGAGATAACTAGATCAGTATTCAATGTGATGGGGGTCAATACATGGTTTGAAACCTATGTTCAATATGATGAGACAAGTCCACAGTCCATCATTATGGATACTATTCACCACTAGTTTAGGCTTTTTGATTACAAAAAATATCAGTACCCAACATTTGAAGTGCCCTAAGTTGGCCTAAAGGTGAAGAACATGTGCTTCTAAAAGGGATGTCACAAGTTCTAATCCTACAGTAGGTAAGGTATGCACACCTTTGAGAAAAGTATCCACATGCATTGGGCTAACTGACTCGATGTTCAATGTGAGGGGGGTCGGCACATGGCTTGAAACTTGTGTTTAATATGATAAGGAAAATATATAGTCCATGGATAGGGATACTATTGACCACTAATTTAGGCTTTTTTAGTTACAAAAAATATTAGTACCCAACATTCAAAAGTGTACATGAGTTGGCATAATGGTGAAGAACATGTGCTCCCAAAAGGGAGGTCATAGGTTCTAATCCTACAAGGGGTAAGGTATTCACACCTACATGAAAAATATCCACATGTAATGGGATAAATAGACTAGTTTTTAATGTAATATGGATCAATACATGGCTTTAAACATGTGTCTAATGTGTCAAGACAAGTAAACAGTCCATGGTTAGGGATACTATTCACTGCTAGTTTAGGCTTTTTAGTTATAAAAAATATTAGTACTCAACATTTTGGAGTTTGATATTTTTATTATAAGTCATTTTGAGCATTTGGTTAGAGATGTAAATGAGGAAACTAGTGGAGGGTAGGTGATAGGTAATGGGTAGGCACATGCCTATGGCAAGTGAGTAGCAACAATAATAATGGTGTCATTGGGAATGAGTGAGCAGGGGTGAAGGAGAGCATATGCGTAAGAGATAACATAAGGAGTCAAGAAGGAAAATCCATTAGATGAGGAGTAAGTTTTTTGGTGTGCCTAAGGGAGCAAGGGTTAGCAAAAAGGTTAAAATTGGGCAAAGGGATGAAAGATTAAAAAAGTCAAAGACTATGTTAGTTTTTCTACTTCATAGTTTGTTCAAGCTAATCTAACTTTCAAAGAGTTTTTAGGGTTGGATAATTCAAATGTGGATAGAGGCATGTCTAATAGAGGATCCTCTCTAGGGAAGTGGATGCTTGAAGCAATGATAAATGCATCTAGGTTTCTTCCAAGGCATCAATGTTTTTTAACTACATCAATGTCTCAAACCCTTTTCATACCTATGAACCTTTCTACAAAGAGCTTATACTTATAAATTATCTTGGCTCAAATCCTCTTTTGATTTATAGAAGCTAGATTCCACTGAAAAATCTTTTTAAGAAGGCTAAAGAAATTGTGAAGGGTTATGAGGGGAAAACAAAAGCATAACCTTCTCAAAAAAGAACCCTAGAAATAGCCTTTTTAGGTGATATCCCTTTGATTTTTTTTGACACTCCTATTATATAAATTTTAGATGTAACACTTTCAGTGATAGGTATGGAAAGAGGAAAGAATTTTTTGACTGATAGATGTGTAGGGAAGTGACCTTCCTAGGATTTTTTTTAGAATGGTTGTAGTGAACCTGGACTACATTAAAAGTTACTTCTCTATCAATGTTGTCAAATGGTTTCTTTCTACTTATGTTTCAATCATTGGAGGATAGAGGATTTTTTGGGTGAATGGGCCATGGTTTGTTGGTAAATAGGGGGTATTTTTGTGTCTCTGGGGTCATTTTTTTGATCTAGTTGCTTCGATTATCTCACAAACCCTAGTATGGGTTAGATTTTATAATCTTCCCTTAGCCATGTAGGATCTTGATCTTTTCAAATAGTTGGTTAGTAAGCTGAAAGTTTTTTTTTTAAATTGATGAATTCATTGAGGCTAATTTGAGCTATGTTAGGGTGTGAGTTTTGGTGTATTTAGCCAAACCTCTACATCATTCTATTTAGATTTTATCCTCCCTTGGTGTATGGACCTAATTTATTAATTTTGAAGGTCTTCTTTTTATATGTTTTAAATGTAATCAAGCTGATCATAAGATTGATTTTTCACTTGAGAAAGGTTTTAAAAGATCTCATACAATACTCTTGATGAAATGGGTCAAAAAGATTGGTTATCTGAATCAAGCTTTGGTCCATCAAATGCATTTCCCATCAAAATCCACTTCTATTGAGGTTTTGCCTTCAGTAGTCATTTAGGAAATTTAGGACAACCCTCATAAGGGTAAGGGTTTGGTAGCAAGAGAAGTTCAGATCAACTTAGAGGTAGATTAACCTTCCTCTCCCTTTCTAGAAGGGGAAAAAACTATTGATAAATCTGGCCGAGAGGGTGATGACAAAGTTTCTCCTTTAATAGATCATTCCTAGAAAAAAGAATTCTCAGAAGAGGTTGGTGAATATTGGGAGGAAGAAGAAGAAGAGATGGTTAGTAGGGTGGTTTTGTCTATAAATTTATAGCCTAGTGATTTGAAGACTATTAATTTCAGAAATAAAGGGAAAAGAGGTAGGAAAATAGAAGTAGAAAGGCTACAACTTGATTCTAAGAATTCTATTAATGGTGGTACTTAATGGATAATGGAATATTTACTCTCTAGCAAGGGTTGGATTTTGTTGGAAATAAAAGGTTGATTCAATGGTTGAGCATGCTATTTTTCCAAGTAATTTACTAATGGTTTCTAGTTTTGGCCTTTTAATATGTTTAGATTTTAATTTCTAGTTGGGTTCTATGTTTTTAGCTTTGTATTTTCCATAATTTGTTGAGGTTTTCTAGATTGTAGTGTTTCCAATCTAAATCTCAAATTAAGATTTTTGGGATATTGGGCCTCCTACTATTCCCTAGAATTGGTTTAGGCTCCGGTAAAAAGCTGATATCAATTTAAAAAAAATATTACTTCATTACATCAAAATGCTATAAAAATATATATTATATTTTAAATAAACTATTCAATTTAATTGACATGTAAAAAATATTTAATATAATATTAGATTCATGTTTCTAAAATAATTATACCTTTGAAAAATAATTCTTTGAAATAAGAAATATATAAAATATGTAATAAAATCTTCCTTTGAAATAAAATCAATCTCTTGTACTCAATAGATCAAATGAAATATTTTTAGCATCAATAAATTTAACAATTTACTTTTATAGGCATGATCTTTTTATTAGGAAACTTTAAAAAACCTTGTTTTAGCACAATCTACCATCTAATTTGGGATGTATCAGTGATGTTTCATCTTAGATATAATAACCTCAACAAACATAGATTATTAGATTCAACAAAGGTGCATGTGACTAGATTTATAGTTGAAGAAATGATGCCATGCATTTCTTGAGATTGATCATACATGAGTTTCAGAAAACTAAAAAAATAATAATTAAAACTTTAATCACTAATTTTAAAGTCCCCACTAACTGTAACTTAAATAAAAAGTGTGCTTAAAACTAGAAAAAAGGTTATTTCAAGTGACAACTTTATCAATTAAATAAACATTGAACTTTTATCTAAAAAATTAAAAAAATCCAAAATACACTTAAAAAAAATCAACTTATAAAATATGATTTGTTACATGTATGCCATTACAAGACCCTACTCTAGGAACACACATTAATTTAGACCAACATTAAACATATTAAAATTTAAAAGACCAAATCAAAGAAAATATTTTTTCATTATACACAAATTTAACTAAAAACAACAACTTAACATTGGCCAACATTACGTTTGTTTAACACATTTTAGTATGACCCTTATAACATGGTTATTTATGGGTAAATAAGACATAAAGTGAATCTCTACATCATTTTTATGCACTTCAAATTTAAAACAATTGTCCATTCAAAAAATAGGGGATGTATCCATATTATAATTATTAATATACAAATTATACTATTATACTATTATATTATAATATAATAATAATAATAACAACAACAACAACAACAACAACAACAACAACAACAACAACAACATTATTGTATATTATTATGTGAATAATACTAACATTGTATAACTATATTATATTAATATAGTATTTATCTATTTTATATAATACTATACAATAATATATTTAAACTAATATAATTATAATGTAATAATATTATATTATATTATATTATATTATATTATATTATATTATATTATATTATATTATATTATATTATATAATTTTCTACTAATTCCATGCCATCTATTTTATTGTTTTAGGAAATTAAGTGTTTAATTCCTAAATAATAAATGGGTATAAGAAATTTAAATTAGTGAATAATATGCTTTAATTAACCTAATTATTTGTGTAAATAGATAGTATTTTTGCCTTTTTAAAATATATTAAGAAGTGAGAGAAAATATAACTTATCTTATTTTGGTTGATTCAAACTGAGATAGGGCCTGATACTGGAGGAATATGACTAAAAAATAGGGTGGAACAGGTTCCTAAACTTTGTTTCTAGGTTGGATAGGAGTTCTAAAAGTGGATACCATACTATCCAACATTGTAGTCCTAATTTGACAATGTTGTCATGAGGCTGAAAGCTTTCTAGGTTCTATTCAGCAGGCCTGTGTTACCCTGTCTATGAATTTTTGAGGCCTAGAAGCCTACAGAGCTCACTATATGTTTGATTTAGTCTTAAAAACCCTTAGGAGCTCTTTGTGATTGAAATTGAGTGGAAATTTTGGAAAGAGAGAGAAGGGGTTAGTGTGTAAAGGATACACTAAACACACTTCACACCTTATGTGTGGGCACGCTGCCTACATACCAATACTGTGAAGAGGGATCAAGCTAATGTAGTTCTCCCATTGAAGTGATTGGTGAAATTTTTATGTGATGTATGTAACTAGATGTATTTTGGATGACTAGGGAATGGTATGAGTGCTTGAATAGGCTTGAAATTCTCTTGGAAGGCTGTATGCAGAGAACAGGGAAGAGTGCTTGAGTGTACTTACTTGTATTCTTGCTTCTTTCCTATAAATGAGTGCCAACCCTTATAAATGGAATTTGGATGTCCTTTTATAGGGTAATTAATGATCATAGGTTAAAATGAACTTGTGTTAGGTTGACAGGGAAAAAGATAAGGAGTCAAGAAAATCTAATCATTAGCGGTAAAAATGCACTTGGACAACAACATCAAAAATAGGACACCCTAGGTTCTAGTGTTCTTGTCCAATTTGGACACTATTATCGTAATGGAATGAGACCTTGGGGGATATATCTGGGCTTGAAAGGGTTGCCTAGGTCTGAAAAAGATAAGTCTGGAAGGCATAAATGACTGGGAATCAGTGAAAGACTAGCCTAGAAGGTTTGTGTGAGTAAGAAAGAGGACCTATGGATTGGGTATCATTAGCCATGCCTAAGTCATCCAATTTTGCATTTTATATGACTACATTTTCCCCCTTTATTCTAGTGATCTAATAAAATGAAATACTAAGATAAAGGAAAAAAAAGCATACCTAAACTTACCTATGAGGGAGAAGCTCATAAAGTTGTGTGATGTTGGATGTGCATAGAGAGAGCATGTTGTGAAGTGTGAATCTATAAATGAAAACATAAAGTAGATCAGTTCTTATTATATATGCTATATCTAAAATAAGAACATACAAGAACTAATTAAGAGGAAGATAAAGGAATGAATACACCTCATCAGGTACATGAACCAATATAAAACTTGTTGTGATGCTGGATTATGTTGAGTATGTGTTGAATCAAGAGTAGTATCATGAATGGAGCTGCATGCTCAATTCCCCTAAAGGTGGATCAATAGTGAAAAGGTTGGTCCTTTTGCTCCATCATCACCAACTAAGTGAAGTTAATGAATCATGTATGTGCTAATCAATGTCTGGACTATGTGTCCAATCCCTCTGAATAGGTGGATCAAAAATATAAAGACTATCCCTTTGGCTCCATCATTGCCCAGTGAAGTAAAGCTATGAAGTGATACCGATATAGAATAGATTTCATATAAAATGGCTCATGGATCCTATGGATGTGCTATAAATTTGACAATGTGACATGGATATCTCAAATGTATACTAGAAACTAGGCCACTCTTGACCATTTCAAAAGATGGAGGTTAGGCTTGTATGAAAGCCACTATGAAACTAATGTACTAGGCTTATATGAAATCTAAATCAAGAACTTAGGTACTCAAAAATTTAAACTTATATGAAAGTTCAACTTGAAAGTGATGCTAACCACTTGCAGATGGAGTAAGGCACACAACTATTGAGAATACTTGGAACAAATTGAGTTCAAAAACAAAAGAAGATGAATGTGCTACATACATTTCCCCCAATCACTAATGTTTGGAATATGGATTTTGATCTGGAAGTTATGCCAACTTCCTAATCTAAACTGAAAGTGAGAACCATCATGCTATGCATGATAACCCCTATATCTAAGAAAATTGTACTAAAACTACTGAATTTGACTAATTTGGAAGTGTAAAAACTATTCAAAAACTAAAATTTTTACTTGTTTCTATAAAACTTAAGTGTTTTTCTACCTAGACAATAGCACTAAAATGTGGAAACCCTTGTGTTTGGTGCTTACTATTCATTTTTGATGCTATTTTTTGATGTGAAAATTGGTTATTGATTTGAAACTGTCACTATTTTTCTATTTTATTTTGACTAGTTTGACCTCTATATTTTTTATTGAGTGGTTTGAATGCTACTGTTTCAATTGTTAAAATCTTTGGTCTTTATGAAAAAACCCCTATTTGATGCCCCCTCTTCTGAGGGTAGGAATGATGAACCTATAATGACTCCCCTCAGAAGAAAAGAGTCCTGCAAGTGTGTTAAGCTATATAGATATATGATATAGCATTTGATATTTGATAATATGTTTCAATATATAACAATGTTTGTATTGATATATTATTAGATCAACAAGGGTATTCATGTATAGATATAATAATATGAAAGTATGTGTAAAGTACTAAACTAAAATTTTTACATATTAGTTGTTAGTTGTTAGTTGGAGGGATGGAGCATGATGTCCATCATGACATCCAAGAAAGCAAGAGAAATGCATGATATGGATCATGGCATTGCACACATTGAAAAGCAAACAAGCAATCGAGAAAATAAGAAAGAAGTAAGAATCACACAAGGATGTCCAAGGGGTCGATAAAATAAGGGACATGGGTACATGTCATTCAAATTGGAAAATAAGCATGGAAGGCATGTTCAAATGTCACATATACATATAAATGAAACAAGCAAAGTTGGCACAAGGGCCATAGGCACATAGAAGAATACGAGAAAAGGACATTGGAGAATGTCCTAAGTCACAAGAAAGAGACAAGATGGAATTGGAAATGTAATTTCACAAGCTATGATAAGAAAGTATAGAAAGCATGTAATAGCTAAAAAGATACAAACACATCTAACTAATCAAAGCAAATATGAAAGTATGCAAAACATGTGTTGTACAAGACTAGGTGTATGGTAAGAGATACACAAGTGTTAGATACTAGTAAAATATCGATATAATATTCTATGTAAGATATAAATTAATATACATCATCATGATAACTCAAAGTGTGTAGTGTATGAATGACATAACCTAGAAGGTGTAGTCATGTAGAAGATGCCTCCAGTGGGTACATATATCGATGTATGTCTCGAATATAGAATTAGGATTGCCCCCTCAATGGGTAGAATGAAGTAGTCAAAGAGATGGATGTCACTACACACACTCAAATAAGATCAAGTGAAGCATGGTAATGTAGAAAAATTGACATACAATATCATGAAACAACAAATGTAAGTCCTAACATGATAGTAGTAATGTAAAGAATGGATGATGCATACAATCAAAATGTTTCCGGTATTTTTCATATGTTTGATATGTTTTTGCATTTGATTTTTTTAATTATTTTTGTATTTTGATATAATCTATGTAATGAAATACTAGGAAGAAATGATAGTAACCAATGAGTCTTAGATGAGACTCCCTATCATGGTGTCCTATATTGAACAACTGAATCATGCATGATTGTGAGGCATAGGTGTATGTCTAAGATTATGAAGTTGAAAGCTATGTACATTATAATTGCTCTAAAATATCCAAATTAAAAGATAAATGTGGGGTACCCCTATAACTCTGAGAAGTGGATGCAACTATAGAGCTCTTAGGGACCCATCTGGAAGTAGAAGGGGTTCTATGAATAGGTTCTCTTTATATAGCTATATGAGACCTCAATGTAACTACTCTAGGTGTGAATATAATCATTAGAAGTTGTGTATAATCCTAAAACTATGGGGTTGTATTAAACCTTTATACTAGCAATAGATGTCATAACTATGGTTGGATTTGAAGTGGAAGCTATACTAAAACTGGAAGAGGAACTAAAACTGGTGCAAGAATTGAAGCTGGGGACTATAAGCTAGTAGATAGCTCTGAAGTAGGGAGTGCTGACTCATAATGAAATCTACTGATTGTGATAACCTAATTAGCATGAATGAACATCATGCATATATGAACTATAAAAGGTACTACCTTGAGTTTTCGAATCCATGGTCGACCAAGTAATATGTCAAAAACTCCTACGTTGGGAATTATAGTGAATGGTGTGGCCACATATGTAGGACCAATATGTAGTAGAAGTAACATGTTTCCCAATGAAATTTGAATATTCCCACTGAAACCATTGATAAATTTGTCTATCAGAGTGATATCTTGTTTTTAATAACCCAAATACTAAAGTAGTGTGAAGGTGCACATGTTGGAACCAATGAGTACACTATGAATAGGCTATTTATGAATATGTGCTTTGATAAAAAGTGCATTATGGCTTGTATTATCCTCCATAATTTCCTAATATAAAAAATATATTGAAGGCTTAGCTAGAAATATAGACTCATACACACCTATCATACCTGTCAAAGGATGTGCCTTAATTGAAGGTGCTTGGTATGTAGCTAATGGAGGATGTGTATGGTATGTATGATGAACACCTGGTGTGTCTTCTTTATCTTATTTTGAATGTTATGGAAATGGATATAAAAATATTTTCAAAGATTTATCTTGTGTTGGATTTATCTTTGGAGGCTCAACTAAAGTCCTCAGATCAAGTAGATTATCATCTATCAAGTCTTATATTTTATGGCAAAAACTAATGCATTTGTTTGTGGTGTGGCTTGGTGCCCTATGAAAATAAAAAAATGCATTCTAATCATATCCTAGTGGAAGAGAATTTGTTGGATCTACTTCCCAAATAGGAGGGAGAGTGATGATGTCACATTAAAATAACTACTATAAACCTTACTTGGAGAAAATGATAGATTGGTAAATGCACGACGAAGAGGTGTTGATAAAATCACATGCTGAGGGGGATCTAAAGATGCATTGATTGTTGGTTGATTCTGATTCTTGTTGTCACTAATTTTAACTTTATATGGGAATTTCTTATTACTCTTATTGGTTTTGTCTGAGATACTTGAATACTTAAGTTGGCCCATCAAAATTAGCTTGAATTCTCTTCCCTTGAGTGTATGAAACAATTTGATGAAGAGAATATTTTGAACATAATAGATTCATGCAATAATGGTAGAAATCTCTATTTGAAGATGTCCTATATCTCTTGATTAGCCATGGGGATAGTTAGTTTAGCTAGAATAGTCTTGTATCTAAGAACATAATCTTGGAGGGGCTTATTTGGCCTTTGTTTTTTCTATGCAATCTATGCATATGAAACCTTGTCACCAATGTTGATACTAAAATGTGATAGGACCATGTTTACTAAAGGATTGAAGGATGTGATTGACTGATTTGGTAGACTATAAAACCATTGTAAAGTATAATCCTTTAGGCTCTGTGGAAATAATTTGGTAAGTAGCCAGTCATTGGGTACATAATCCAAACATGCTACATGAAAAGCTCTCAAGTGTGTCTTTGGATCAATCTTACTATTATATAGAGTGAGTTTGGGTTGAACAAAACTTGGTGGTAAGGGTGTAGAAGCAATGTCATGCCAATGGTGTATGTAGTTGAGAAAAAGAATCCAAAGCCTATGTAGGTCTAGTGGTACCTTGCTCAATATGTTGCACTTTAGATTAAAGATATCATATCTCTTACACAAGGGATACCACTATTAGGAATCTACAACAACAAACATGATCTGACTCCACTGTTAGGACTGCGGAAGCACCATTGATTACCATGGACTAGCAACTTAATATGCAGAATTTAACCAGAATGCATAAGTAACTAGAATTTAGAAATAACACAGAATATGAGAGACAATACCCAATTGTATTAATACTCTTCCAAAAGGAAATAAAACAAAGAAGATGACACCTTCTTCCTTACACACCTCTAGGGCTCCCACACCTCTAGGGAATAAACAGTAAATCTCTTCAAGAGCTTACTCTCTCTCTTACGGTCCTAACACACAACTCAAACACATAGTTGGTGTTCACCTCCACCAGCTAGTAACAACACCACCAGTCAACCAATCAGTAACAATACTGCTAGTACACAAGTGTTCCATGCACTCCACAAGTGCTCTATGCTACTCCAAGTACTCAACATACTTCAGGTAGATCTCCTTGATCTTGCTACCTGTTATGTTTCCCGTCACCTTTGACCTTGCTATCTTGCAGATCCACCTTAGACCTTGCACACACAAACACGTGCAAATCAATTGATCATACTTACCATGTAGATCTCTCTACACCCTGAAGAACCCTTGTCCTTGCCTCACCAAGTCCTTATGATTCTCCAAACCAGTACCCCAGTGGATCTTCTCCTTGATATAGCACACCTGCAGACCAACCTGATCATACACACTCAGCACCCCTATGGAACTAGGAGGAACACACCTTGCTCTCTTCCCTCTGAAGGAGCTAACCTTGCTCAACTCAACTAGAACAAATTACAATATAGCCCATGAGTCTATTATATAGATCTCATGCAAACAATAATTAGACATCCAATTACAATAATTAGATCCATAGCTCAAGACTAAAATTAGCTTTTCAACATGCAAACAACTAGTTCGTTAACTAACTATTTGTGCAATTGACAGTTTTGGAACCACACAGGTGACTGACATCGGTCCCTATCCACTTGGAGATGACTGACATTGGCCGAATACTGCTGATGTCGGTTGCCTTCTTGTCTACCCGTGACCGACATCAGTTGGCTTGACCGACGCCGGTGACTATGACACTCAGTAACCTCCTTCCCTGTTTGCATCAGTGAAGATTTTAGCTCCACAACCTAACAATCTCCCACTTGGAGATAAATAGCTGCACTATACCTATACCTGTACACCATCTAATCTATTTCTTGGATTGTATCCCTCTTCAAGATCAATCTTGAAGACCAACCACCACACAACCTGTGGTACACCTCCTATCATCCAAGTAACCTACCACATCCGAACCTACAAACCCATGTAGTGAAGTCCTGACCCTGCATAACATGTATACCTACTACTGGTCCCTCTCAAATACCTGAGAACCCACTTCCTTGAATTAGCTCTTAACTCTCTGACAGCTCCCACTGCTAGGGAAAACTCAGGTCTATACCAGACCTCATGTGATTTCAAACACTGAACTATCCAGCCCTTAGTGTGCTCCAGTTCTGCATCCTGCGTATTAAACCTCGCCAACACCTGATTCACATCAGCTCCCACTAGAGACAAAATCAACCTATGATTTTCCATGTCTCTCATGCCAAATAATTTTGCTGCTCCCAAATCCTTCATGGCAAACCACTGAACTAACCTTACCTTTAGCTCAACAAAACCCTGTATGTCTGAACCTTCAGTTAGCATATCACCCACATACAGTAACAAGATAATGTTGCGACCATCATCCACCTAGTAAGACAAACACAATGGTTACACTGACATTGACTAAAGCCATGCTTTGTCATCCACCTGTCAAACCTGTACCACTATCCTGCAGCTTCCTCAAGACCATATGACCTGGCCTTCCGTCTCACATGTCCATTCTCTCTATTCTTTAACCAAGGAATCCATTCATCTCTCAGTGCTTTTATCTGAGATGGTAACTCTACCAAATCTACCATTTAGTTCTTCTCCAAAGAAATCATGTCATGCTCCCACTGTTTCTTGGATCCTTCCTGCTCTATAGTGAGCAACAAGTATAAAGAAGAGGAATAGTGAATTTGAGGCTTACTTACCCTTTCAGTCCTCCACATGGGTGTTTGAGACTCCTTGATAACTTGATGTCCATCCAAAATCTATTCCAGTGACTGACCTCAATCACCACACAGTCTGCATCTAACGACGTCAGTTCCATGTGACTGTCCAGGTCACTGACACCGGTTATCCTACCGACGTTGGTCTCCACCTGCCCGACACCATCGACTTTGCCTGTCTGCACATGACCGATGTTGGTGCTTGTCTGTTTGATGTCAGTTTTCCCTAATTGATGCCAGTACCTGTGTTCACTTGTGAGTGATGAATTTTTACCCACGAGCTCTCTTTGGATCAAAACCCTGTCCAAACTGCCCTGCTTAGAGTTACTCAGCCTTCTCCACTGATCTCTATCTGTCATCTCCTCCATAAAAACCAAGGCTTTCCAGTTCTTGAGTCTATCAAATACATCTAACTTCCTCTTATGAACATGCATCTCCTTCTTGCTCATGTGACCAAGCCTACAAAGCCATGTCCTCACAATAGAAGAAGAATCAGTAATACAAGCAAGTAGATAAAGAGTACCTACTTTCTTACCACCTGCTAATTTAAGTGCATCTACTATGAGAGTTCTTGTGCATCTCTCATCACCCAAATTCTCTGAAGAAATTAGCTACATCTTCAAGACTGGGACCTGCATGACCTTCTTCAACACCCATGTGTTGGCTGCCTGCAATTTTAGCAACACTTACCCTTTGCCAATACTTTGACAAGGCTCACCAACCCCTCTATATGGGGCTGCATGTAAAGAGGCAACAAAATCTATGAACCAAGATTCTAATTTATCCAAGGAATATCCCAGAGCATCTTATGCAACAACACCTACAACATCTACTTCTTCAATTCCTTCATGTTAATCTTCTACCAACCAACAATATTCCTTTACCTGCTCTTTCTTTCCATAACACTGTAATAGATCATTCATGCTTTTCAATTCATCCATTCTTAGTGTACTTTCTTCTGCCATTGCTATACTCCCACTCAATCAAAAACCCCTGAGAGTGACCTGTAATCAAACACAAAACTGCTCCCTGTAACCTAGCTCTGATACCACTTTGTTAGAAATCTAGAACAACAAACATGCTCTGACTCCACTGTTAGGACCACGGAAGCACCATTGATTACCATGTACTAGCAACTTAATATGTGGAATTTAACCAAAATGCACAAGTAACTAGAATTTAGAAATAACATAGAATATGAGAGATAATACCCAATTATATTAATACTCTTCCAGAAGGAAATACAACAAAGAAGATGCCATCTTCTTCCTTACGCACCTCTAGGGCTCCCACACCTCTAGGGCATAAACAGTAAATCTCTTCAAGATCTCACTCTCTCTCTTACGGTCCCAACACACAACTCAAACATAGAGTTGGTGTTCACCTCCACCAGCCATTAACAACACCGCCAGTCAACCAGTCAGTAACAATATTGCTAGTACACAAGTTCTCCATGCACTTCACAAGTGCTCCACGCACTCCAAGTACTCAATGTAATCCAAGTAGATCTCCCTGATCTTGCTACCTATTGTGTTGCCTGTCACTTTTGACCTTGCTATCCTGTAGATCCACCTTAGACCTTGCACACACAAACACCTACAAATCAACTGATCATACTTACCATGTAGATCTCTCTACACCCTGAAGAACCCTTGTCCTTGCCTCACCAAGTCCTTATGATTCTCCAAACCAGTACCCCGATGGATCTTCTCCCTGATCTAGCACACTTGCAGACCAACCTGATCATACACACTCGGTGCCCCTGTGGAACTAGGAGGAACACACCCTGCTCTCTTCCCTCTGAAGGAGCTAACCTTGCTCAACTCAACTAGAACAAATTATAATACAGCCCATGAGTCTATTATATAGATCTCATGCAAACAATAATTAGACATCTAATTACAATAATTAGATCCATAGCTCAAGACTAAAATTAGCCTTTCAACATGAAAAAAACCAGTTTGTTAACTAACTTTTCATTTAATCGACAGTTTTGAAACCGCACAGGCGACCGACATCGGTCCCTATCTGCCTGGAGATGACCGACATCGGCCAAATACTGTCGATGTCGGTTGCCTTCCTGTCTACCCTTGATCGACGTTGGTTTGCCTGACTAACACCGGTGACTGTGACACTCAACAACCTCCCCTGTTTGCATCAGTGAAGCTTTTAGCTCCACAACCTAACAACCACATCAGGAGATAGGGATTTACTAGCTACAATTGGTGGCATAGAATCAGGTTGGGCTATTATAGGGGGTTGTTAAGACATAGTTACCCCTGTAGTGTCATTTACAACTAGCTACTTTGTGGTTTGAGAAGATTGTCCATTGGTTACTTTGTTGTTCTTCTTGTAAAATTTTAAGCATGACATCTTACATATCTGGATATTTGGTTAAGAGTTATTGAAGTTCTCTTTTATCAATTTCATCAAAACTAGTATATTGAGCCATTGGTAAAGTAGGAGAATAATTTGAGATGTTTTTAAATGTTTTACAATATTTTTAAATAGGAAATGTGCTAGAAATGGAAAGTACTAAATATAAAAAACACAAAGTCCAAAAAATAGTGAATTGGAATTTGTGAAAAAAGGATACTGAGTTGCCAAACATGTAAGGTGATGTCTCAAAAGTAAGTAGGTGATAGTATATGAAACTAAAGATTTTTCAAAAATATTTATATAAAATACTAAGAAGTTTTGAATTTAAAATTGATTTTCTGAGTTGAATATGCAATTAAAAATTTAGAAAATGATTTGAAAAATATTGGAAAATAACTGGGAGTGTATTTGATGAAACTAGGGTTTTGAATGATTTTTTTTCAAAATTAATGTAATAATTTGAAATATTTAGAGAAATTTGTAGAAATTTTCTTGAAAAATTTAGGGAAAAATAGAAAATATTTCTAAAATTAGCAATACATTTTTCCTAGTATTTGAAAAGTGTTTGTATACAAAAAGGACCTAGTATGTGTAAACTAGGGTTTTAAACAAAATATGTGATATTTTTGCAATTAATTGGTATATTTAATTCAATAAAAATTAATAAATCATGGAAAAAAATCAAAAATACTTATCCATAGGGTTTTTAGGGTTTTGTGCAAATTTAAAGTAAGTTGGGTTCATCAAATATTTTATTGTTTTAGGAAATTAGGTGTTCAATTCCTAAATAATAAATGGGTCTAATCAATGTAAATTAGTGAATAATATTATTTAATTAACATATTTATTTATGTAAATAAATAATATTTTTGCCTTTTCTAAATATAGTAGGAAGTGAGATAAAATAGAACTTAGTTTATTGTGGTTGACCCGGACTAAGACAAGGCCAAATATTGAAGGAGCAAGATTGGAAAATAGGTTCAAACAAGTTCTTGAACTTCATTTTTGGGTTGGATAGGAGCATTTAAAGTGGACACCTTATTTTTTAATGTTTTAGTTCTATTCTGATGCTATTGTCTTGAGGCTGAAAGCTTTTTGGGTTTTGTTTGGTAGGCCTGTATTATCCTATCTATGAAGTTTTGAGGCCTAGAAGCCTATGGAGCTCATTATATATATGATTTAGTCTTCAAAACCCTTAAGAGATATTTGTACTTAAACTTGAATTAAATTTGAGAAAGAGAGATAAGGGGTTAGTGTGTAAAGGATACACTAGATGCACTTCACACCTCATGTGTGGGCATGCTGCCTACATACCAATACTCTGAAGAGGGATCAAGCTAATGTAGTTCTCCCTTTGAAGTGCTTGGTGTAATTTGTGTATGATTTATGAAACTAGATGCAAAATTGGATGTACTTTTGATGAATAGGGACTAGTATGAGTGCTTAAATAGGATTGAAATGCTTTTGGATGACCGTATGCAAAGAATAGGGAAGAGTGCTTGAGTGTACTTGCTTGTAATCTTACTTCTTTATTGTAAATGAGTTCCCACCATTATAATTGGACTTTGGATGGAATTTTATAGGGTAATTAATGATCATGGTTTAAATGAACTTGTATTAGGCCGATAGGGAAAAAGATAAAGATTCAAGAAAATTTGATCGTTAGAGGTAAACATACACTTGGATAATAATGCTAGAAACATGACACCTTGGGTTACAATGTTCCTATCCAATTTAGGTGTTGTTTTCCTAAGGGGATGAGACATAAGAGATAGATCTGGGCATAAAAGGGCTATCTAGGTCTAAAAAAACTTAGTCTAAAAGGCTATAGATGACTAGAAATCAGTGAAAGATTGGACTACAAGGGTTGTGTGAGTAATAAAGAGGACCTATGGATTGGGTATCATTAGCCATGCCTAAGTCATCCAATTTTGAATTTTATATGACTAAACCTTCAAATAGCATAATATTATAAAAACAATGGAAGTACAACTAGTTATTTGTGTTATTCAAAGGATATATCTTAGCTTATCCACATATATTCCTAGGAAATTCCTTCCAATGACAAAATATGGCTTTGGAAAGAATGAAATCACAACCCTATAAACTTGTACAAATGTTTATGAGAAAAAAGTTTATAATTATTTTTTGATATCAATGTCAACAAAAAAATGAGACAAACAAATTATTATCTCCACATTCACATAAAGACATTGATTCTACTTTTACTCACCTAACAATGAATACATTCCCAAGCTTTGATCTATGTGCATTGAACTATCAAAATAACACAAAATTTCAAACTATAACTTGTTTTTATGTAAACCCTTAGATGAGCCATTATCCATTCACATAGTTCTATTTAAAAGAAGCCATTATTTCCATGCCATCAAATGACATAGTACTCTAAAAAATGAACACATAACCAATTATTTGTGTTATTCAAAGGATAAATCTTACATACTAATGACAAAAAATGGCATTGTCAATAACAAAATCATGACCATATATGTTTGTACATAAGTTTATAATAAGAATGAATATATTAATTGAAAAAAACTATGCGCATCAAGCTGTCAAAGAACACAACATTTCAAACTCACAACCTATTTTTACGTAAATCCTAAGATGAGCTATAAACCATTCATAGACACCTATTTTCTATAATCCAGTGATTCAATGTTGTCAAAAAATATGGTACTATAAAAAATGAAGACACAACTAACTATTTATGTTATTTAGAGAATAGATATTGCCTTCTAATGACAAAATAGGGCTTTGGAAAGAATAAAATTATGACCATATAAATTTGTACAAAAGTTTATGAGAAGAATAAACATATTATTAAAAAATAGTTTATGTGTGTTGAGATATAAAATAAACACAATATTTCAAAACCATGACCTATTTTTACATAAATCTTAAGATAAGGAACAAACAATTCATAGATATATGTTTACAACAAGCCAATAATTCTATGTCATCAAATAACATAGTACTATAAAAAAATCAAGGCATACCCATGTTTTTTGTTATTTAGAGGACATACCTTGCCTTATAATGAAAAAAGAGGTTTTGTAAAATGTTTTAATTTAATTTAGTTTTGGAAATACTAATAGAAAATAAACTAGTATATGAATTTAGATAGACAGATATGGCATTTAAGCATACTTCTAAATTTAAAAATAATGAAATTGATTGTAATAATTTGAAAAGTGGTATGTGATAAATATATTAAGTATAATAAATGGAAGAGTACTTAAATTTATATTTGACTATCTGACTATGAATTCATTATGATAGTGGAAAATAAACTAAACTAGGCCCATGATTCGCTTAGATTAAGAATTATGTTTCGATTTGTGCAATGTCAATTTTGTAAGATCTACATCAATGTCCACTATTGATATTCACATGTAGTGATAAAAAGTTACCCATGTCTAAAAATAGATCTAATATCATAATATCACATTCTTTGTCTCTAAAAGCTCTATATGTGTGATTCTAAACCTTAATGATGCACATAACTCTAGAAACCAACCTTGTTCACCTTGAAACCTTAGGTGTGTTTATGAGAGCTAGAAACCTAAAAAAATTGAGAAAGAGTAGTTAGTTTATCTGATTCCACCCCCTTTTATGATTGACCACTATTTATGTGTTTAATACTCTGAGGGAAATCAAACCATGAATAGTTCTCCACCTAGTGTGATTGTACATTTGTGCTCCTATGATATATGAATGTAGGTAATGATTTGGATTTGATACTTGAAAGTGACTTCTTTGAGATATATTTGGTATGTTTTATACTTGGCTTGTGATTTCTGCTAGTGACTAATTCATAATTTATAAAGAATAAGGCAAATTTTCTTGATGTGCTGTAGTTTACAAATGTGTACTAGATAAGTACCAAATCCCATATAAAGTGAATCATTGATTTGTATATATATGAGTTCAATTGAATAATTTATCACACCACTACCATTATATATATATATATATATATATATATATATATATATATATATATATATATATATATATATATATGGTATGACCTTAAGGAAATATTTATTTATTTTATTATCTATTACTATAGAAGATCGGTAACGTCAGACTTAGGTCAGTATCAACTAGTGATACTGACCTAGTCTGACATTACCAACTTATGCACAAGATAAATCAATTGAAACTCTAGGGATATCTATGTAGGTTTGAAATATAAAGTGAGATTCACGTCGGTGTGTAACAATATAACTAAAGAATCAAACTCATAAGACAACATATATGTGTGAGAGAATGACAGATTAGGACCATATTTGTGTATGAAATTCATGCATGATAAATGTATGTTAAGTACTTAATACCATATTTTAATTTATAAAAATTCTTCACTTTTATTCTAGTAATATAATTTATAGAGTAAAAGGAAAATATATACTTGAGTGTGTAAAACAAATTTTGTCTTTGGTAGGGAGATCCAATTGTGTAGGTCATTCAATATAAAAACCTACAATAAACATGTAGTAGTCACCATCCATAGATTGAAATTGAAATTTTTAAAAATTTAATGAGCAAGGAGGAAGTACACGTGTGTTTGTGAAAACCATGTTTCCATTGAAAATTGTTGGAGATTATTCTTCCTTGTTGAAGCATTGGAGAGAGATTATTTCTATTGAAACATTTGAAGATTGGTTCCTTTATTGAACCATGGAGACATTATGCTTCCTCATTGAAACACATGGATATTTGGGAAGAATAAGATATTTTTTCATAACTATGCAAGCCCTTGGGTTGGGAAGATAATATGACCCAACCCTCATAAATTTGAGGAAAAGTATGTGACACACTTATCCATATAATTTATTATAAAATAAATGGGAACCACATGATGTGTTCACTAGCAATAATATTGAATCAACTATTTTAAATGACTTATAGAATCAATTTTATAGTTTCAATCAAGTTAACTCAATATAAAACAAATGCATGATTGAAAGAGAATGGATAGTGTTTATGCCCCCATCACGACCTCAAAGTCAATTATATAGTTTAGCTCAACTTCTCTTAATATAGAATAAATGCATTATGATCAAAAGAGAATGAATAGTGTTTATGACCCAATCATGACCTCAATGTCAAAAGGTTTGAATTTTAATGACAACCATTTATCATTAAAATTTAAATAATATGTTCCAATTGATATAGAATTATTTGCATATATATGTTGAATCTAAGAACCTGCATCTCAAATACATATATATGTGAAAAGTTTTAACTCTTATTCCTTTAAACTATGTACATAAACCCATGAATATGCACCCAAGTGTGTATGCATATGTAATTAAGTCTCTTTAAATAACTACATATGCATGACATATGTGTTGAGTATTATCATTGATGTCAAAGGTGAATCTTGTATGAGGTTGATGTCATTGAAAGAATATGCCTAGTTGGTAGTGTGTTGATGTGACAATGGGCATTGATGGAGTGTTGGAATGAAAGAGAATTTGAAGGAAAAAGAGATAATTTAAAGTCAAATAATGCTTTATGGTTTCATAAAGGTACAAGTCATTGATGTTAAGTTGCATAAAATAAACTACTCATGAGTTTAGTCATGGCATGGTAGAGGTATGAATTATTGGCATGATGAGGTAAGTGATATAAGGAATGTGAGACATTGTGAATGATGTTTGAGAATGTGTGTGAGGCATTAGAACATTCATGAAAGTTTTAGGGTGAGCCTATAGGGGTAGGACCTTCAGTCTAGGTCTGTGTCCTGACCTCTCTTAGACCCTGCATAGCCTAATAAGGTATCATATCTATTATCAAGGAATGTGAAGGATGCATGATATTAGTTAATCATGAGAGAGGTTTTATGGCATGAGAGTGAGATTTTGATCATGTTGGTGAGGTTTTGAGAGCATATAAAGAGGCATGAATGTTAGTTTAAGGTTTAGTAAGGTATGAAGACTATGGTGTAGAGAGAGAGAGAGAGAGAGTGTAGCCTAATGGGGTATTAAGATTAGATGATAAGGAAAGTGTTATAAAATTATAATTAAAAAAGGTTATTCAAGTTTTTTTAGGCATCTACATGAATTTTTAGGTTCTAGTTTGAAGGAAAAGGCATGAAAAGTTGTTTGGAGGTCTCTCAAGTGCTCAGAATGAAGGGTTCTCAACTGGAGAAGGATTTTATTGTGCTTATCAGATTATCAAACATTTGAATGGGAAAATAAGTATTTCATGGTTAATTGGTAAGTTTCATAGTTTAAAATTCCAATCATTAGTTTTTGGGATTAAGGGATATGCTTTATGAATGATATTTAAGAGTGGAAATTGGTTTAAACCCTCTTAGAATCCTAATAAAGACTTGATGTTGAATTTTTTTCTCAAAAGTGCTTAGGATGGATTTAATTTATTAGGTAAGCTATTTTATATTAAATTTGAATCTCCCAAGTACCTCCAGGTGGTATTGGTTAGAGAGAGGAGATAGAAAATTTTGAGTTACAGGCTTGTTTCTGAAGAAGTTACTATAAAAGTCAAAAGTTGCATTGGAAATAGTAATAAAATGGATGGATGAATAAGGTAGAGACTCATGATATATGAAAATAAAATGTTTTGTATAGGTTACACCATTCAAGTGTGCTAAACTAGTCATCCAATTTATCCAGTCACTAACAAGCCTAATAGTGTAAACAGTGAAAAACCCAAGCACCAGTGAGAAGATGAATTGAAATGTGTTTTCATGATAGAATGATGAAAAAAGTGAATATATATATATATATATATATATATATATATATATATGTTGTTCAAGACTTTTAAGAAAGGTTAATATTTGGTATAAGTTTTTTAGGTCAGTGAATATGGTGAAAAAGTTGCTCACAAGTTAACCTATCTAGTTCAAATAAGACACTGAGATATAAGGTCATGAGATTGGTTTAAAAGACCAACATTTTCCATTATTAAATATGATGTTTATATTTTAGGATGGTATTGACATCTCATAAGACCATATACATGCATAAAATGACATGAAAAGTGTTTATACATGTGCTAGAGGTTTGAGACACCATGACTAGTCTTTAAGGTAAATTAGTAGTTCTGAGTAGTGAGTTGAAGAGATGTTATTAAGCCCTTATCTCCTAAGTTCAAGTGTCTAATTAATATTGTATACAGATAATATTTTCACACTTTTATTTATTAATAACACTTCATATCTTTTAGAAACCTACCAAGTCTCAATTTCTTTGAGTGCATGCCTTAAGGGGTGCATTGAGAAAGGGATGGGTAGACCTTTAGTTATTTGTAAGATTGTTATTACTTTTTCCACTTGATATCTACACTATTTCCTTATAAAACCATGAATCCTAGGATTATTTATGTCTTTACTAACCATTCCTATCATTTAACATGCTTTATCCCTCATTTCCTTGCTTTATCTCCCTTTTTCTTGTTCAACAAGCTACATTCATATGGATTTTTAGGCTTATTTCTTAACAAGATACATCAACCTAGTCAACGTAGAATCTTCTAGGTCACTTTTGATATTTTGATTATTTACCACCTAGCAGAACTAACATAAACTTTAGGTACTTGCTCTATAATGTGCTAGGTCAACCTAGTCAACCTAGCACAACCAACATGTCCAAAGTTATAGGTAAGTTACCCTATATATACAAGTTCATTTCCAACCATTTGAGAAGAATAGAGTTGGATTAAGTGAAGAAGTGCAAATGAAGATATGATTATTGACCATTCTACTTGAGGAATAAATATTTAGGGCTCAATACTTTCTTTTAGAGCTCTGATCTTGTCTTATGGAGAAGTCTTTTGGATGCTTAGGTAGGTTGTGTAGCCTAGAGATGATTTATCTTGGTTGTCCTTACAAACAAAAAAAATATCTTATAAATAAATATTTGCCAAGGGAGAGGTTGAGACTCAGTAGGTTTATCTCCAAAGGTAAGTATTCCTAACTTTATTTCTCCTTTGTAAGAGTAGATAGATAATGCACTATGTATTCTTCTCTCCCATGTATTAAGATTATATATACATTAACATGAGTATATGTCTCCTATACATGTTTAGTTTCATTGTTATTTACTTTTTTTTTCTAACCTCTTACTTTGTGCCACAAGTTTTGGTGAGCACTAGATTAGCTTACTTTCTTGTTTATTATCATAAGTGAATATAAAAACCATAAGATTCTTTTAGGGTTATTGTGTGATTATGTTAGATTGTAGGCTTTGGAACCTTTCCTAGTATGATGTGCTAGGAAATACGATATAATTTATCCCCTAATCAGGTCTAGTGGATCCTCATATTGGTCATGTTCTCACTTAACAAGTGTGTGCCCCAATCGAAAGTGTAGGTGTGATCTATCTTATCCAATCTAGGATTGATTTATGCACATCATGCAATTCTGACTGCATATACATATGGTGATATTTTTGAGATCATGTGGGTTATGTATAAGTTATTTATTGTCATGGATGTGTGGATAAATGATGTGTTATCTTTAGTTTTTCAAGATAAACTTTTCTATGTGTTCAAAGGCCTAATGTGAATAAAGCTAATGGAGTGTTTCAAATGGTGGTTAGACCTAAAAGGTGTCATGATGATTGAAATATTTTGGATTAGGCATATTTTATTATTTTATGAAAATTTTGTGCCATTTATAGAGGTGTAGATTGCCCCAACGGGTCATAAGGTAACCTATCCTAAAGTAGGCCTAATGGAAATAGGTCTCCATGAGACCTAAAGAAGAATTTGGTCTATTTGAGTTATGGATGACCTAATGTAATGATTAATTCTTACTTTAAACATGTCATAAGGCCTATTTTGTGGCCAATCTAAGTCAGAAAGTGTATATGGATGACCAAGAGATGAATGAACAAGAGGCTTGTATAAGAACAAGGCTTTTTAGGCCTAATTAGCTTGTTAGTAAATTGAATTGAGGAGAGAATGAGATAGAATATACTTGAGTGGAAGGAGATCCTATATACCATAAAAATAGTTTAGATGGATAGTCATGAATATATAATAAAAGGTCTGAGTATGAAGATCAAGGTCATATGACCTAATCAGTCTTGAAGAGACCTAGTCGAGCGAAGAGGCATAAAAGACAATTTAAGAGGGATAAGAGTATGAAGAGATAAAAATGGTGATCATCATATATTATTTGAGAAACATAGTACTCTAAAAGTGATCAAATAAATTAGGTGGATGAGTTGGTGTTGAGTCATCTAGGGGGTTGGTGCCTACTTGTAAGTGGGTGTTTGTTAAAGCCTATTCAAGTAAGTGCTTGGCTAGGTAGGGTTAGTTCTCCATGTGGAGTTGGTGCTTCAATAAATTTGAATTTTATCTTATAGTATTGTATTAAATTTGTATATATGAGTGGGTTTTATTCCTCTTGAGGGTTTCCCACATATGTGATGTATTCTTGTATTTCGTGTACATATGTATGGTTGCTTGTGCTTTGATTGATTTATATGTTTGTATAAATGGATCATGAATGTTAAGTAAAATTAAATGAATGTTTTGAAGATTGATTCACCCCACCACTCATTCATTATGCTTCAAATAATTATTATCAGATCATGGTCTTTTGAATCAAGCGTAATAGCTTGAAGATGATCTTAAGAAGCACAAGATGTCTAGTGATCAAGAAGATAACATGTATGATGAAGAAGTATATAATTATAGTGAAGAAGGAGAAGCTAAATTAGACCTTGACACTGAGATCATAAGTTACCTAGATGATTTGTAGCATGAGTTGAGATCTATGGTCAAAGATCTTAAGGAATAGATTTGTACCTTGAAGAGTTATTGGGTCAAATAAGCCAAAAGGGATGAAAAAATCATCGAAGATCTCAAGAATAAATTATAAAGTGTCAATAAAAAGTTTAGATCAAAATAAGTTGTGTATGATCAGTTGAAGATAGAGATATATTCTTTGAAATTTTAGCATGAATAGATTATAGATAAGATAAGTAAGTTTGAGAAATAATGTGAGAATCTAGAACAAGTTAAGAGAACCAACATGAAAGTAAACATGAAGAGAGCAATCAGGTAGCCTAATGTGATGAGGTATTCCAATTATATTAAAGGTTGTTATTTTGTTTATCATATATTTGGTCATAGAGCAAGTGATTGTAGAACAGTCTCAAGGTATGAGTTATCATAAGACCATGGGAGAAGGAGTGATCAATCAAGAGGACTTAACAAGGTATGTGGAACTTATAGATTGCATGAAAAGGGTCAAACATTTGTGTGGAAACCAAAGAAAGTCAGGATTGATCATATTGAGCCTAAGTGTCATGATGGATTATTTGCTAAGGAGGTATAATAGACAAAAGAGGTATCTATGCTAGCTCAAACTAACTTTTACATTAAAGATGAAGGCATGAAATAGTATATGGATAGTGTTTTCCCAAGCCATATAATAGGAGATAAAAACAAGTTCATCTCATTGAAAAAGAATGTTGTAGGAACAATAAGATTTGGAGACAACATAACTACCAATATAGATGGCAAGGGTATCTTGAGTTTGGACAATGGGAAGATCAAAAAAAAAATGTGTTATATGTGGAGGGTTTGAAACATAACCTAATTAGTATAATTAAAATGTGAAACCAAGGATACATACTAATATTTCATATAATAGAGGGTGTGAGATAAGGAAAGCCAAATCAGGAAGGCTAATTACCAATGCTAAGAGGACTGAGAACATTCTATATGTCTTGAATGAGATCAAGAAAGAGAGATGATTTATGATCAAGATGGATGTAATTTTGAAATGTCATAGAAGGTTAGGTCACCAAAACTTTGAAAATTTGGTCAAGATAAGCACTAATAAGTCTATGAAGAACATGTGTAAGATCACCAGACCTACAAACATACTTTAGAAGGCATGCCAACATGGTAAACAAACTAGAAGAAGGTTCAAGTCCAAGGAGTAATATAATATAAGATCCTTATAGTTAATACACACTAATCTCTATGGGTTTACAATAATTCAAGTAATTTAAGGAGATAACTACTTCTTGTTACTCATAGATGACTACACAAGAATGACTTAGATAACATTTTTGAAATAAAAGTAATAAGCTCTTGATAAGCTCAATACATTCAAGGCCCTTGTTAAAAATGAGAATAATGGAAATATCAAGTTCCTAAGATTTGATATAGGAGGAGATTTTTGGTCTAATGAGTTTGATGAATTTTATGAGGTCCATGTGATAAGGAGACAATTCTAAGTAGCCATAATACCTCAACAAAATGGGATAGTGGAAAGAAAGAATAAGACACTCCAAGATATGAAAAGAACTATGATAAATGAGTCTAGATTATTTGATGAGTACTAGAGAGAGGAAGGGAGTATTGTAGTCTACATCTTGAATAGAGGATAGATTAGGACTAATGGCAACAAGACCCCTTATAAATTTTGGAAAAGTAGACTTACTAATGTGGAACACTTTAGAGTGTTTAGAAGTAAGTGTTTCATCAAAATATATGAGGAGGACTTAGGTAAGTTTTATTCTAGTTCTGATGAAGGTATATTATTGTTGTATTCATCATTAAGATTAGCCTAAAGATGTTATAACAAGAGGTTGTAAAAACTAGTGGAAAGAACCAATGTGAATATTGATGAAACAAGGAAATCACACTCATAATCAAAGGATATATCAAATAATTTAGACTTCAAGAATGAAGAGGAAATAATAAAGGCTGATGAGGAAGAATAATAAGTTGAGGAGAGGCAAGACTCAAAAGGTCTCTCAAGATATTTTCAAAGAGATCATCCTGAATCTCAAATCATTGGCAACAAGGATGTAGGTATGAAAATAAGGAGAAGACTGGTAAGTAACCTAAATTAGAGAATGTTTCTCTATTATCTAAGATTAAACCTAAGAAACTTATAGAATAAAGAAAAGACAAATTTTTTATAGGTTCTATGAATGAGGATTTATACCAAATAGATAAGAACAAGACTTGGAAACTAGTTCCTAGGCCTAAAGACAAGAATGTTATTGGCATAAAATGGGTGTTTAGAAAAAAGTTGAATGAAGATGGAGAAGTCACTAGGAACAAGGCTATATTGGTATGTAAGGGATATACACAAGTTAAATGGGTATACTTTGAAGAGACCTTTACACATGTAGCAAGATTGGATTCCATCAAATTATTTTTAGAATATACAAGATTCAAAGGGATCAAAGTATACCAGATGGATGCCAAATCTACCTTTTTGATTGGGAATCTAGAAAAGGAGGTGTACATAGAGAAACCTAAGGGGTTCTCACTATCAGGTGACAAGGACTATGTTTGCAGATTGAAAAAGGTCCTTTATGATCTAAAACATGCTCTTAGAGCTTGGTATGTTAGGTATCTATTGCATCAAGGATTCAAAAGAGGAGTTGTAGATAGTAATCTAAAAATAGAATATGAACATCAGTTGATAGTAGTTATCTATGTGTATGACATCATATTTGGTGGAAATAATGAGAACATGACCAAGCCCTTTACAAAGGTGATGAAGAAAGAAATTGAGATGTCCATGATGGGAGAAATATCATTCTTTCTTGGGTTGAAAATCACTCAATCTGAAAAATGTATATTCATTTTGCAAGCCAAGCACATAAGATAGATGTTGAAGAAGTTTGAGATGGAAGATTACAAGGAAAGTTAGTATACCTATGCCAATGGGTGTAAGTTGAGAAAGGAAGATAAGTCTCCAAATTTCAATCAAACATCATATAGGTCAATTATTAGAAGTTTTATATACACCACTACCTTTAGACCTAACATATTATAAGTAATAGGTCTTGTGAGAAGGGTTCAAGTAGATATAAAGAAAAATCATGTGCAAGTAGTTAAAAGGATACTCAGGTATCTCAAGGGGACTATGGATTTTGGGTTGTGGTATCTAAGGAGAAAGGAGTTAAATTTTATAACCTATATAGATGCAAACTAGATAAGAAGTCTAGATGATAGGAAGAGTACTAGTGGAGGAGCTTTCTTCTTAGGTGGTGTCTAGTTTCATGGATAAGCAAAAAAAACTATCATTAGCATTATCCACTTGTTAATCTAAGTAAATTATAGTAGTTTCATGTTGCAATCAGGTCCTATGAATGAGACAAACCTTAAAATACTACAAGGTGGAGTATGATGGTCCTAATCCTATCTATTGTGATAATATAAGTGCTATAAGCATCTCAAAGAACCTTATCATACTAAGCACATTCCCATTAAGTATCATTTTATAAGAGAAAAATTATGTGAAAAAAGTTTCATACTTGATTATGTTTCTACACAAGATCAAATTGCAAACCTTTTGACCAAATCACTTCCAAAGGCAAAATTTGAACACCTAAGACAAGAATTGGGTGTAATTCTTGCCCTTAACAGTCATTAAGGAAGCCAAGTACTAAAGGGGAGATAATTAGGTGGCTAATTATATATAAGAGTAGGTGAGTATTTATAAGAAGGTATGAATGGATATAATGGGAGTATATTTGTATTATGACTCGTAAACTCATAGTCTTATGTGTTGAATGTTTTGGTTATAAGGAGTGTGATTCAAAAATTTACAGACATCACTTTGTCATTTATGTCAAAGGGGGAAAAATTTAAGAATAAGGGAGAAGTTTCTTATTGAGGTAAGTTTTTTAGATTTTTTTCCATCAATTAAAAAGGGGGATATTGTTGAGTATTGTCATTAATGTCAAAGGTGCATCATGCATGAGGTTGATGTCATCAAAAGAGCGTGCCTAGTTGGTAGTGTGTTGATGTGATAAGGGGAATTGATGGAGTGTTGTCATTGAAATGTGTTGTAATGAAAGATAATTTTAAGGAAAAAGAGTGAATTTGAGGGAAACTAATGATTTATGGTTGCATAAAGGTACATGTCATTGATGTCAAGTTGCATAAGAAGCCTAGTCATGAGTCTAGTCATGGCATGGTAGAGGTATGAGTTGTTGGTATGATGAGGTGGGTGATCTCAAGCATGTGATAGGTTTTGAAGGATATTTGAGCATGTATGTGAGGCATTGAAACACTCATGAGAGTTTTAGGGTGAGCTTATAGGGTTAGGAGCTTCAGTCTAGGTCTACATCTAAACCTCTCTTAGGCCCTAGCTAGCTTAATGAGGTATCATGATGTATTTTCAATGAATGTGAAGGATGTATGGAAGTATTTAATAATGAAATATGTTTTATGGCATGAGAGTGATATGTTTAACATGATAGTGAGGTGTTGAGAGTGTATAAAGAGGCATGAAGGTCAGTTCAAGGCCTAGTAAAGTATGAAGACTATGGTGTAGAGAGAGACTGTAGCCTAATGGGGTATTAGGGTCAGTTTAAAATCCAAGTGTGAGTATGTGAGGATTGAAAAAGGTGAGTCAATTTTTTTATTCATGTACATGAATTTTTAGGTTCTAATTTGAAGGACAAGGAATGAGAATTTGTTTGGAGGTTTCTCAAGTGTTCCTAATGAAAGGTTCTAAACCTAAGAAAGAAATTTTTGTGCTCATTAGATCATCAAACATTTTCATAGGAACCTAATTAGTTCATGGTGAATTTGTAAAGGTCTTAGATCAAAATTCTAGGCATTAGTTTTTGGATTGAGGGTTTATGCTTTATGAATGAACATTAAGAGTGGAAACTAGTTTAAACCCTCTTAGAACCCTAATGAAGAAATGATGTGGAAGATGTTACCAAAAAGTGCTTAGAATGGATTGAATTTTTTAGGTAATATATTATATCTTATAGTGGACTCTCCCAAGTACCTTTAGGTGGTATTGGTGAGAGATATGAAAGAGAAAATGTTGAGTTAAAGGCTTATTTTTGAAGAAGTTGGTATAAAAGTCAAAAGTTGCATGGGACATAACAAGAAAATGGATGTAATAATAAGTTATAGAATCATAATATATGTACATGAAGGTTTATAGATAGGTTACACCCTCTAAGTGTGCTAAACCAATCATCTAAATTAGTTAGTTGCTAACATGGCTAATGGTGTAAATAGTGAAAAACCAAAAAAAATAGTGAGAAGATGAATTAGAATGTGTCTTCATGATATAATGATGAAACCAAGTGAATAGATATGTTTTTTAGGACTTTTAAGACATGTTAATATTTGGTATAAGTTTTGGAGGTCAATGAATATGGTGAAAAAGTTACTCACAAGTTGACCTATCTAGTTCAGATAAGATAGTGAGATATAAGGTCATGAGATTTATCTGAAAGGCTAATAATTTATAGTATACCATATATTAAGATGGTTTGTATATCTCTTAGGACCATATACATGCATCAAAATACATGGAAAGTGTTTATACAAGTGTTGGAGGTCTGAGTCATCATGACTAGTCTTTAAGGTAAACTGACAGTTCTGAGTAAGTGAGTTGTAGAGATGTTCTTGAGCCCTTATCTCTTGAGTGGAAGTGTCTAATGAATATGATGATATTTTTGAGTTCATTTAGGTTATGTATAAGTGACTTATTTTCATGATTTTTTGGCTAAATGATGTGTTATATTTAGTTGTTCAAGATGGACTTTTTTTATGTGTTCAAAGGCCTAATGTGAATAATGCTAATGGAGTGTTTCAAGTGGTGGTTGGACCCAAAAGGTGTCTTGGTGCTCAAAGGATATAGGATAAGGAATATTTGATTATTTTATGAAAATTTAATGTCATTTGTAGAGGTGTAGAGTGTCCCAAGGGGTCATAAGATAATGTGTCCTAAAATGGGCCTAATGGAATTAGGTCTACATGAGACCTAAAGAAGAATTTTGTCTATTTGAGTTATGGTTGACCTAATGTAATGATTTATTCTTAATTACGTTGTGTCTTAAGGAATATTGAGTGGCCAATATAAGTGGGCAAGTGTGTATGTCTAACCAAGAGATATATGAGTAAGAGGCTTGTATAAGAACAAGGATTTTTAGGCCTAATTAGCTTGTTAGTAAATTAAACTGAGTGAATGAGATAAATGATCCTTGAGTGGAAAGAAGTCTTATATACCATTATAAGAGTTTATATGGATAGTCATGAATACCTAATAGAAGGTTTGAGTATGAATATCAAGGTCATATGACCTTATAATGAAATTACTTAGATGTTCTCATAGAATAATTATATATCACACAAAATAAGTAAAGATAAGATATCAAACAATAATAATTGATAATAGAGAAGAATATTGGATAATATAGCAGATCCACTTTGAGGGGAAAACCTACAAAATAATGAAATAAGATTAGAATACTTAATATGATGATTAAAGAATAACCACTACCTCTTATATATAGTCTAATTAGCCATGGTTATTCCATAAGCTGACCTAACTAAGAAGATAGAGAAATGTAATAAGAATATAAAAGAGGTATGTAAGTCACAAGTCATCCACACATATCCCTATACATGCCAAAATTTAAGGATGTAACATGACCTTCCCCCATAAAACAACATTGTCCTCAACATTGAATCAACTCTAGATGTCATTGTACAAAGTATTTATCCTCCCAGATGGCATGTTCACATGACATATTCCTCCATTTGATTAGGTACTCCATAATCACTCTAGACCATAGCTACATAGTGCAAATTTGAAGGATCACCTTAGGAAAAATAATAAATCCCTTCCTCATCTAATTCTAATAACTCAATTTGAGTATCAAATCTATGTCTAATTAATTTTTTTAGGTATGATACATGAAATACTGCATGTATGTGAGTGGATGAAGGAAAATCTAACTTGCAGGCCATACGACCAATTTTATGCAAGATCTGACAAGGCCCATAATACTTAGGGGAAAACTTGTTATCTTTTTTATATTGATTTAAATACATCTAATTATATGGATTCAAGTAAAAAAATACCCAATCACCAATGTCAAAATACCTCTCACTCCTGTGTTGATCTGCTTGCTTCTTCATATGATTCTAGGCCATGGCTGAATTTTCATGAAAACTCGTAAGGACCTCCTATTGATCATGAATATGTTCCCCAATTACACAAACCTTAGGATGGACCTTCAAGGTTGAAGTGATGGATGGAGGGTGATATCCATACAAGGACACAAAGGGAGACATTTTAAAATAACTATAAACATAATTATTATACCATTATTCAGCAAGTGGCAACCAATGAATCCATTTATCACATTTATCATAAACAAAAAAACAAAGATATCCTTCTAAATTTTTTTTGATTATCTTAGTTTTTACGTATGATTGAAAATGATAGGATGATCTATGAGCCAACTTAGTGCCCAAACATGCAAATAATTTAGTCCAAAAAATTACTAGTTAAAATGGGATCTCTATCACTCATAATGATCTTAGGATTACCATGTAGTTTTTGAACTATAATAAGAAAAGCAAAAGCTATTGTACTAGCAACAAATGGCTATGATAAAGAACAAAAATGAGCATAATTACTAAGATGATCCACAATAACCATGATAATATTTTGACCATCAGATTTTGTTAACCTTATAATGAAATCCATAGACACCTCTTCCAAATGCTAGCTAGGGATGGATAAAGGCTAATAAAAACCTAGGGTTTTGATGGTTTTACCTTTATTTTGTTAATAGATCATACATTCAGCCACATATGTCTAGACATCCACCTTGATTCTTCCCAAAAAAAATCTTGCTTGATTCTATGATAGGTTTTCAAAAATATTGAATGACCCCCAAGTGGAGTTACATGAAGATCCTAAACTATTTTTTATTTGAGAAGAGAATTATTACATAGGTATAATATGTCTTTATACCATAATACATTACCCTTCCATGTGAATTTTTCAAATCTAACCAAAACTTGCTAAATATTTTGAATCAAATCATGGGTAGCACTGTCATTTTCTCATTCTAATCTTGCTTCCTCTAGCCAATTTACTTTCCAAATGGTCATGTCACATATCAATGCCTCAACTAATTCATCCCTCCTTGATAGTGCATATTCCACCATATTTTCCTTACTTTTCTTTTAGACTATTTCAAAATCATAACCTAACATATTAGTTACCCATTTATGTTGTTCTTTTGATGATAACCATTGTTCTAAATAAAATTGAGACTATCATGATCATTTTTTTCCTGAAAGTGATGACCCATCAAATAAGGTCTCCATTGTTTGATTATGTGTAGAATGGCCATCATTTCCTTCTCATAGATGGGTTTGAGCTAATTTTTACCCTTCAGTTGGTGACTTTTAAATGCAAGTGGTCAACCTTCTTGTATGAGCACAACACCCATATCATATCTAGATGCATCACATTCAACTACAAAAATCGTAGAAAAATTAGGAGTGGCTAACACTAGAGTGGTGCACATAGCCAGTTTTAATTTTTCAAATTTCCTAGTAGTTGTATCAGTTCACTAGGAGTCTTTCTTCAACAAAGAGGTGAGTGGGGTTGTAATGCTACCATAATTTTTGACAAACCTATGATAGTAACTAGTTAGCCTAGAAATCCCCTTAGTTGCTTAAGTGTCTTAGGAATCAGCTAGTCCACTATTTCTTAGATTATTTAAGGATCCACTTTCACTCTTTCATGTGAAACCATATGACCCAAATACTCAACCTCATAATCTCCAAAAGTACATTTAGAATGTTTGGAATATAACTGATGTTATTATAGAATTAAGAGTTCTTGTTTTATATACTACAAATGGTCTTCCTAATTTTTAATGTAAATGAAGATATCATCAAAAAATACTAGAAAAAATTTCCTTAAAATAGCCAAAAAATGGCCTAAGAACAATATTCATCAAACTCTGAAAGGTGAATAGTACATTTATTAGACCAACGGCATAACCATAAACTCATAATGGCCCTCATGAGTTTTAAAATCTATTTTGGGTATGTATTCATCATGGATCTAGATTTGATTATACCCAAAATGCATATCTAACATAGTAAAATAAAGAACACCATTCAATTTAGCTAAAAAATCATCAAAGACAGGAATAGAAAACCTATCTTTGATAGTGTACTTATTGATATCTCTATAGTCAAGGCACATCTTCCAAATGTCATCTTTCTTTCTCACCATTATAACTGGTGAAGAATATTCACTTTGCTATTGTGAATGATTCCTATGTCCAACATCTCCTATACCATTTTTTTTTAATTTCATTTTTTTGGGCATAAGGATACTTGTATGGTCTGATGTTGGGTTTTGTACTACCAAGAATAAGTTTAATGGCATGATCATGCATGTAGCTAGGTGGAAGTCCTTTTGACATGTCACCAAAAATTACAAAATGGGTGTCAATCACTTATTGTAGATTAGGAGGTGTAGATGACTAAGTTAGATGGACTTGAATGGAAAAAAAGCGAGCCATAAACCCTTCAACACCCTTTCAGATAATCTTGGTCATTTTATGGGAGATAAAAAGTTATATATATATTTAGACCTTAATCCCTTTAGCTCAAATATCATTCCCTCAAAAATGAAAATGCAAGAATAATTCTTGGAATTTCATCTCAATAGTGCCCAAAGCGGCAAGCTACTATACTCCCAAAACAATGTTGGCTTTACCCATGGAAATAACAAACATAGGAGAATCTAATTGGTAGTTTCCTATGGCCAAATTAATCCTATGATATTTTATTGAATAGTTTAAAACACCACTATCTATAATCATGACCTAGAATTCTAGAGTAGGATAAATAAAATAGTTCAAATGAGCAGCCAACTTACTATTGATGAATTTGTGTGTGCTCTTAGAATCAATCAATACAATGACCTTCTACTTATTAAGTAAACCCACCACCTTAAGAGTTTGGGGAGCACTAATAACTAAAAGTGAATGATAATAAATAGTAGGCTAAGATTCTTTAGATTCCTCCTTAGGTTCTTTTGCATCCTTACCAATTGCCTCCTCATCATATGGATCCTCATTGGCACCTTCGATGTAAAATAAATTCTTTTCAACACAACAATGTCCTTTGATTTATTTATTATTATAACCATAACACAACCCTTTTGCTAACTTCTCCTCAATTTGCTAAGGTGTCAATGTAGTGGGTTGAAGAAATGATGGTGTTGGAAAGGTGTGATAATGACTAGTAGTGAAAGTTTTTTATTTGACCATCTCTTTTTGTTCTACCATGCATGTCCTTGGGACAACTTCTAATATAGAGGATGGATTAAACATTTGAACCTAAAATTAGATGATATATTTGATTCTACCTAGAAAAATATCAGTCAAATTTGTCTCATTGATGTCTCCCACCTATAAGGATAGATTCTAAAATTAATGAATATAATCCTTCATAGTTTTAGTTTGATGCAATTTGGATAACTAGCTGAAGTATCTCTTAGAGACATTATTTTTATAACGAGTCAAAAAATCATTAGTTAAAATAGAACATCTAATAGGATCACCATTATTTTTATTTTGAGCACATAATTAGCGATACCAAATGAACTACTCAAATCCCAAATATAGAGATGCCACTATCACCTTTTGATAACCAAGAATTTGGTGTAGATCAAATAAATTATCATTTTGGGTAATCCAATTGAGAGGATCCTTGCCATAAAACTTACACATGTCCACTTTTGGTAATATTAATTTCACACTAAGATTATAACTATTGGTGTTGAGAGAAGGAGGACCTGAATGATGAAGTAGAGGGTTATTTGGCTATAACTAAGATGAAATGGTAGCTAACTACACAATGATCTAATGGAATTGAGTGTGAATCCCATTAATCTCTTTGTGCATCCTTGAAACATCAATTTAAATTATAACAAAGTCATCTTATGATACCAAGCCTTTTATGTTAGCCTAAATTTGAGAAATCATTAGATCTGAAGTTCCAAATTCTATATCATCCCTAGAAGGAGTCTTAGGAGTTTCTTACCCTCTTTTTTTCCTTGAGTAGTAGGACCCACCATGAAAAAACCATAAAATGGTTTTTGAACCCAAAAAAATGTACTAATAGATGGTACCTTTATGATTGTCTCACCAAGATGAATCCAATAACTACTTTTATGCACTAGGGTGAAACATTTTAGCACCAAAAATCTATATGGTAGAATATACCATTATAATCATCTCACCAAGATGAATTCAATGACTTCAAATGTGGAAAGGGAATTTTTTTCTAGAGTTATTTATTTATTTTTAATTTTTTTTTCAAAAAATAATTTTAAATAATAATTCACTAACATAAAAAAATAATTCTTCTCAGATTATAAGTTATGTTTTTTTCGATCCTTACACTTGTAAAAGTTGTGCTTCGCTAGATCTGAAAAAAATTGCCATAGAAAACTTGTCTAAATCAAAGCTCTAATACCACTTGTAATAAAATTACTTAGATGTTCACATACAATAATGATATATTACACAAAATAATTAAAGATAAGAGATCACATAATAATAATTGATAGCAGAGTAGAATACTAGATAATATAGTAAAGCCACTTCAAGAGGTCAACCTCCAAAATAATGCAATAAGAGCATAATACTAAATATGATGATAAAAGACTACCCAATACCTCATATATATAGTCTACTTAGCCATAGTTATTCCATAGGCTGACCTAACTAATAACATAGAGAAATGTAATAAGAATATAAAAGAGGTATGTAAGCCACAAGTCAGCCACACATATCCCTAGACATGCCAAACGTTAAGGGGGTAATATACCTAATTAGTTATGAAGAGACCTAGTTGAGTGAAGAGGCCTAGAAGGTAGTTTAAGAGGGATAAGAGTGTGAAAAGCTAAAGAAGGTGATCATCATCTATTGTGTGAGAAACATAGTGTTGTAAAGATGATCAAAGCAATCAGGT
Organism: Torreya grandis; assembly: GCA_037957365.1. Classification (NCBI taxonomy): domain Eukaryota; kingdom Viridiplantae; phylum Streptophyta; class Pinopsida; order Cupressales; family Taxaceae; genus Torreya; species Torreya grandis. The sequence goes on from JARHVA010005163.1 coordinate 1,241,409, forward strand.
TTCTAAGTTAAACTGAGTCATTTAGGGGGTTGGTGCCTCCTTGCAAGTGGGTACTTGCTAAATCTTAGTTAAGTGGGTACTTGACTAATTGTTTTTTGTATTATAGGACTGTAGTCAATTTTCATAGGTTAGTGGGTTTTCTTGCCCTTGAGGGTTTCCCACATATATGATGTCTTCTTGTATTTCATGTTCATATGTATCGTTGCTTGTAATTTGATTGATCTTTATGTTTGTATGAATAGATCATGAATATTAATTGAAATTGAATGAATGTTTTGAATATTGATTCATACCCCCTGCTTCCCCTCTATGTCTCAGTCATTGTTCTTCCAACAATATTCCCCCATATTTTTTATTGATGTGCCAATATATGTTGCAACTAAACCATCTAAATCTGAACTATTATAAATTTATGCAATCTAATTTTCTATTCATGGAGGCTTATGTATCTATGACAAACCCACTATAATGCCTCCCTTTTGAGATGATGAATGTGTCTTGTAATTAACTACTATCAAAATAAGAGTTATATGTATCATGTCATTGTTATATACCTAAAATTTTAAACAATTGTCAATTCAAAAAATAGGAGACGTATCCACATATTATATTATTAAATTACAAATATATAAATTATACTATTATTTAACTATATATATTATAATATATAGTAATAATATTAATATTATTATGTGAATAATATTAAAATTATATAACTATATAATTTTATTAACATAATATTTATCTATTTTTATATAATACTATAAAATAATATATGAAAAATAATATAATATAATTATAATGTAATAATATTATATTATATTATATCATATAACTCTCTACTAATTCCATGCCATCAAGCAACATAATACTATAAAAACAATGGAAATATAACCAATTATTTGTGTTATTCAAAGGATATATCTTACTTTGTCCACATATATTCCTAGGAAATCCATTCTAATGACAAAACATGGCTTTAGAAAAAATTAAATCACAACCCTATAGACCTATACAAAATTTTATGAGAAAATAATGTAAAATTATCTTTTGATATCAATATCAGCAAAAAAAGTGAGACAAATGAAGCATTCTCACTGCATTCACACAAATACATTAATTATACCTTTACTCACTTAACAATGACTGCATTCCCAATCTCTGGTATATGCACATTAAACTATCAAAATAATACAATATTTCAAACCATAAATTATTTTTACATAAACCCTTAGATGAGCCATTAATCATTCACATATTTATATTCACAAGAAGCCATTGATTCCATGCCATCAAATGACATAGTACTCTAAAAATGAATACACAACCAATTATTTGTATTATTCAAAGGATAAATCTTACATATCAATGACAAAATGGGGCATTGTCAAAAATGAAATCATGACCCTATATACTTGTATGGAAGTTTATAATAAGAAGTAACATATTAATTAAAAAAGAATTATATGTGCATCAAGCTATCAAAGGAACACATCATTTCAAACTCACTACCTATTTTTACATAAACCCTAAGATGAGCTTTAAACCATTCATAAAGACCTATTTTCAAGAAATGAATGATTCAATGCCATAAAACAACATGGTACTATGAAAAATGAAGATAATTAATTATTTGTGTCATTTAGATAATAAATCTTACCTTTAAATGAAAAAATAATGTTTTGACAAGAACAAAATTGTGATCTTATAAACTTGTACAAAAGTTTAAAAGAAGAAGAACCATATTAATAAAAAATGGTCTATGCATGTTGAGCTATAAAATAAATGTAATATGTCAAATACACAACCTATTTCTAAATAAATCTTAATAAAGTAATAAACCATGAACATAGATATGCATTTATAACAAGCCAATGATTCTATGACATCAAATAACATAGTACTATAAAAAAAAATCAAGGCACACCCATTTTTTTGTTATTTAGAGGACATATCTTACCTTATAATGAAAAAATGAGGCCTTGTCAAGTGTTTTACTCTAATTTGGTTTTAGATGCCCTAATAAAAAATAAAATAGTATATGAATTTAGATAGATAGATATGGCATTTAAGATACATCTAAATTTAAAACACTGAAATTGATTACAATGATTTTAAAAGTGATATGTGGTAAATATAGTAAGTATAAAAAAGGGATGAGTACTTAGACTTTATATTTGACTATCTGAATTTGAATTTATTATGATAGTAGAAATGAAACTAAAGTAGGCCCATGGCTCATCTAGTTTAGGAATTGTGTTTCTATTTGTGTAGTGTTAATTTTGTAAGATCTAGGTCAATATCTACAGTTGATATAGACATGTAGTGACCAGAAGTGACCTATGTCAAAAAATGGGTCTAAGATCATATAATCACCTTCATTGTATCTGAAATGTGTGTGTGTGTGTGTGTGTGTGTGTGTGTGTGTGTGTGTGTGTGTGTGTGTGTGTGATATTCTAAACCCTAATGATGCACATAACTATAGAAATCATCTTATTCACCTTGAAGCCTTATGTGTGATTATGAGGGATATAAACCTACAAAAAATAAGAAAGTGTAATGGGTTGAGCTAAATCTAGCCACTCCCTTTATGATTGAACACTCTCTAAATATTTAATACTCTAAGGAGATAAATCAAACCACACATAGTTCTCCCACCTAATGTGATTATGCAATTATAATCCTATGCTATATGAATATATGTAATGATTTATACTTGATACTTTAAAATGCTTGCTTTGACATGGGTTTGGTATGTTTTATACTTGGATTGTGATTTATCCTAGTGACTAATTCATAATTTGGAAAGAATGGGGAAAATTTTCTTTATGTGCATTAGTGTACAAATGTGTACTAGATAAGTACCAAGTCCTATATAGAGCGAGGAATTTATTTATATATATATATGATTCCAATTAAATAAATTATCACACTACTACCATTATATATATATATATATATATATATATATATATATATATATATATATATATATATATATATATATATCTGTGTGTCTGTGTGTGTGTGTGATTATGCAATTATAATCCTATGCTATATGAATATATGTAACGATTTAGACTTGATACTTTAAAATTCTTGCTTTGACATGGGTTTGGTATGTTTTATACTTGGATTATGATTTATCCTAGTGACTAATTCATAATTTGGAAAGAACAGGGAAAATTTTCTTTATGTGCATTAGTGTACAAATGTGTAATAGATAAGTATAAAGTCCTATATAGAGTGAGGTATTTATTTATATATATATGATTCCAATTAAATAAATTATCACACTACTACCATTATATATATATATATATATATACATACATTATCGACCTTCTACCAGCAATAGATACTTCTTAAAATTAAATATTTCCTTGAGGTCATCCCATATATATATATATATATATATATATATATATATATATATATATATATATATATATATATGGGATGACCTCAAGGAAATATTTAATTTTAAGAAGTATCTATTGCTGGTAGAAGGTCGATAATGTCTGACTCAGGCCAGTATCGACTAATGATACTGACCTAGTCTAATGTTACTAACTTATGCACAAGATAAATCAATTAAAAATCTAGGGATGTCTATGTAGGTTTGAAATAGAAAATGAGATTCATGTAGGTGTGTAACAATACAACGAAAGATTCAAACTTGTAAGACAACATATATATGTAAGAGAATGATAGGTTAGGACCATGTTTGTGTATGAAATTCATGCATAAAAGTGAATTTATAATAATTCTTCAATTTTATTATAATTTATAGAATAAAAAAAAGATATACCTGAGTATGTAAAATAAATTTTGTCTTTGGTAGGAAGATCCAATTGTGCAGATCACTCATAAAAACCTACAATAAACATGTAGTAGTCAATGTCCACAAATTTAAATTTTTAAAAATTTAAAGAGCAAGGAAGGAGTACACCTATTTGTTGGTGAAAACTATATTTCCATTGCAAATTGTTGGAGATTATGTTTCCTTGTTGAAGCATTGGAGAAAGACTATTTTTGTTGAAGAATTTGGAGATTGGTTCCTTTGTTGAACCATGGATAAATTGTGCTTCCTTTATGAAACACATGGAGAGTTGGGAATAATAAGCACACTTTTTTTTATAACCATACAAGCCCTTAGTTTGGGAAGACAATATTCACTAGCCATCATAAATTTTATGAGAAATATGTGACATACTAATCCATATAAATTCTTAGAAAATAAGTGGGAACCACATGATGGGTTCACTAATAGTAAGATTGAATCAACCATTACAAATGGCTTATAGATTCAATTTTATAATTTCAATCAAGTTCACTCCATATCAAAAAAATGAATGATCAAAAGAGAATGAATAGTGTTCATGACCCCATCATGATCTCAAAGTTAATTATATAGTTTCACTCAAGTTCTATCAATATAAAATAAATACATGATCAAAAGAGAATGAATAGTTTTCATGACCCCATCATGAACTCAATGTCAATAAGTGTGAATTGGAATGATAACCATTTATCATTCAACTCACTATAATATATTCCAACTGATATAGAATGTTATATATATATATATATATATATATATATATATATATATATATATATATATATATATATATATATATATATATATATATATATATATATATATATATATATGTTGAATCTAAAAACCTGAATCTCAAATGCATGTATATGTGAAAAGTTGTAACTCGTGTTATTATAAAATGTGTACATATGTCCATGCATATTCACCCAAGCGTGTATGAATATGTACTTAAATTTTTTAAAATTAAATGTTTATGCATGATATATGCCTCCATAATTTTTAGTGATGTGCCAATATATGTTGTCACTAAATCATCTAATATCTGAACAATTATGAATCTATGAAATCCAATTTTCTATTCATGGAGACTTATGTCTCTATGAGGAGACCACTATAATTCCTCCATTTTTGAGATGATGGATGTGTCTTGTAATTAATTCATTTCAAACTAAGAGTTAACTACATCATTTCATGTGTAAACATAGTATGGTGTATAATCATGTGAACATATGAAGAGTATGTCATAACAGTAATGTATATGTCAATCAAGACACATATGTAACATATGTAATGTAGGAAATATAAGTTTCATATCTAGATAGATGCATGAATGAAATACATAATAGTAAACACCACTAAATTATAACTAAAAATGGCACCACCTAATTTTAACAAGCTCAATAAGTGTAACAAGCTCAACAAGATTAAGAGTTAGTGTTATACATAAGGCCAAGGGACACATATAAGGGATATGGATATGCCACAATAAATAAGGATAAGGGCCACATATAAGGGAACTAAAAATGTTGCAAACAAGGGACATAAAGATGTTGCATCAAACAAGCCAAGAGCCACACACAAGGGACATAAATACTTCAAAAAAAAAAAGACATACAATTATCAAATAAAACAAGGCTAAGGTCCACACATAATAGATAACCAAAAACTAGCCTATCATGTAAGAGAGTAAAAAAATCAATGAAGCATAAAACAAGTAAAGACTAGTCTACACCATTCATATGTATCAATGTCACATCCTAGTAAAATAACATATTCATATAGCACTGTGTAAGATATGAGTACCTAGCAAGACATGTTTAATTAATATAGATGGATTAACATGGTAGAGAATTAATAAAAATATATAACATATAATATTGAAACTTGTGGAATAAGATGCCTTTGGTATCGACATGGTCACTGGATAGAGGAAAGTCAAACATCTATATATCCATTTGTAACCTGTATGCCATGCATCACACTCATATATTGTGAAATGTATGTGTGTATGAAAATAATATTATATTTATCAAATATATGATAAATAAAATATATAAATAGTGTATTATATCAATCATTCCATATTTTTAGTCTTTATTTTTTATTTTTTGAATATTTTAAATGTTTTTTATATTTTTGATTTATTTTTTCTGTATTTTTGAAATATTTGAAATTCAAAAAATGTTTACTGATGATCACATCAATAGAAAGACCATAGGAAGTCCCTATATTAAATAATGTAAGAGTCACCTATCATGAATAAAAGTAGTAATATTATAATTTGATAAGAAGTCATGTGTTGTACAATAAATGCCATGATCATTACTCATAGAATCCCATGTATGATAGGTAAATTTAGAAGATTGATGACTCTATGGGGTCTATTGTATAGTAGGATAATGTCTAATTGAATGTTAATTGAGGCATTTTTTAGAAATGGTTTTAATACCTTTCAATTTTCAAGGCAACATATAATTGGTTTCTTTCATCCAATTGGTCGAGGTTGTGTTGGTACATAGGTCAAGATTCTAGAACATTAATTCCAACAAATATATGCTATTTTACTTGGTGTGATAAATGAAATTATCTATATCAAGATGATTATAAGATTTTAAGGATCCTTACAATAATATTCATGAAGTATATTTTATAGAAACATTTATATGAATATCATTTTCATTTTTGTTTGTACTTATTTTGTGGTGTGATGAAATGGAATTTAGTTGTAGTTGGACACCGGTTAAGTGTATATAGTTTTACGGCTTGTGTAGTTTAATAAAAAATTTCCTTTTAATCTGATCATTGTTAAAAAACTTGTAAAAAAAATAGAAAATTTGAAAAACCCATGAGTGATAGTGCATGGTGATAAATTTACTTGTGACTCACATGGCGAGTTTATACATGGTACTTGTGAGTTTATATAGAAAACTTGATACTATCTTCAAAAAATCTAATTTTTTTATTCAAATATTTTTCCTTTACATGTGTTCTTTGAATTCATTTTGAATTATTTTTAATAGTATTTTTATTTTTTTTTAATTTAAATTTATGAATTTATGTATTTTTTCTAATTTATAGAAGTTTTTGCTAAGTCACGAGTTTGAGTCAAACTTTTAAGTTGTTGATTTTTTTTTTGAATTCAAGAACAATGAATCTTATACTCCTTTAGACCTTGATAATGTGTTTAAGATATTTAAAATTTTATTTACAAAATTATATCTAAAAATCCCTCTTCGATAATCAATTTCAAAGATACATGATGTAGAATATGAAATATGAATTACAGTGATTGGGATATATTTTACAGAGTAATTGATCAATATGTACCATTACATAGCTTAAATAAGAGGATCCTTTATGCTAATGTTAGTAAGAATTACAATAATATGTGGAGTTGTAAATGGTTATTGCAATTCAAGACTTAAGACTTGTGAAGCAATGGTTGCAAAATCCCCTGGAGAATTTATTTCTATAATAGCCTTAAATGTAGCATATATATTTATTCTCGTGTCAATAAGCTTATGAAAGGAATGTTATTGATTTATATCTATTCTAAATATTTGTTTCCTCTTTATAAGGGATGTGAAGACCATTTAAATATGCTTCTAATTTCTATTTTTATATACATCACCCTGACACTTTTTCATGTGCATTTCATAGTGAAACTTAGCTATGAGCATTCCATGCCATAAATGAAAAAATCACAACATTAGAAAAAAAACAACAGGAAAAATTAAATGGAATTTTAATAACTATGGAGGATAGGAAAAAATGTAAATTTCCTAATATAAATGATGGATTTGAGACAAAAATAAAAAATATCTATGGAGCACTAACTAAAGTAAGGGATGAAATTATGGTAGGTAACACTAGAAGTGACATAATTATTAGGGAAGGAGTAGCTTATTATGATGTAGAGACACCAAATAAATTTGGAGAAACAAAATATGCCAATGATTCTATAAGTATTGAAAAGTTTAATAAAAATAAAATAACAAATGGAAATGCACTTGAGGACTAGAAAATTGGTGACATACAAGAAGAATATTGTGCAGATACACTTCATATCACAAAAAAAAATTCAAGACATGAAATCAAGGTTATATATACCATGATAAATTAAGATGATGAACAAATTGGGATTGAAAGGGTGCTTACAACTGAAGTAGAGGAAACTTATTTTCTTGAAGGTATAAGTGAAGGTAGAAGGCTAGAACATTGTGTGTATGCTGCAGGAAGTGGGGCAGCTAGATCAGGGAAGACATAGAGAGGGAGGATCCCAAAGGATGATGATCCAAACTATTGAGAAGTGGATTTGGGAGGTGAAATAATTCCAATTGATGATGAATACTAGTTTCAAATTTTTTGGGGAAGAACAAAAATTACTACCACAAATCAAGGGGAAAAGTTGAATACTAGGAGTGGTGTTAGAACTAGAAAAAGTGCTTGATATAGTTAACACTAGAAATTATTCACCAAAACATGCCATTCTATCAAAAATATAGTGAATCAATATGGGATGATAAGGAAGGATGGGAATACCATAACAACAAATGATTTATTAAAATTATAAGTTCCTGGTAGTTACAAAATAATAACTCTTGGGTCAGTTCATTTTTATAATGAGTCCCTTCAGAGTGATGAGAGAAAGTTAAGGATTGGAATGACCAGTGAAGAGGGTCTGCATCAAGATTTTGATGCTATAAAAATTATATTTTAGGAAGATGTCAAGTCAAGTCAGGATATAAAATTTAATAAATCTATTAGAGATCAAGACACACAACTTGAGACAACACCAACTGCAGGAAGTTAAAATTTTCCAATTCCTAGCTTAGGTTCTTGAAAAATCCATGAACATCAAGCCTTGATTCAGATGATTGGTATTGTTGATCTTGATTTTATACACTTTTATGGGATTATAAGAGGCAATGAGAATTCACCTAATATTGAAGAAAATGATATTGAGGAGGAATAGGTAGATTAAAATGAATATGATGATACTCAGGAGATGAATATTATTAATAGGTCATTATACATCTTTGTAATATCTACAAAGATGCATCAAAACATGTACATGCTTTATGGTGCTTTGAGAATCCATCATATTATTTTGTATATTATGAGAGAAATATTATGTAAAATTGGACGTAGTGCAAATCAGAAGGATCAAAGTGCACATAGTTTTTTTGAAAGCTGCATAGCTAAACATTTGGGAGCATTTATCAATCAAATGTATAATTTCAAATTTATCAGCTTATACCATTACTTTCAATTATAAACTTACAATAAATGCAACACACTACTATTATCATGAAGTTAATAGCATAAAAACATAATTTGAAGACCATAGTTGGGTTTGAAATTTAAATTTGATTGCTTTTAATAAGGTCCATGGGACCAAAATTCTATTTTTAGAGAGTAAGTATAGGAAAGGAAAGGAAGGTCCTACTTATTATGGTGACCATGATAATAACATATATAATAAATGAATTTAGAGCTATATCCTTAATTATTTATACCAAATTCATTTTAAGTTTTATCTATGTAGATTAAGATAGATTTGACAAAATTCTATTACATCCTAGTATCAAAATTGTACTATAAAAACTAAAAGATGGTGATAGACAATAAGAAAAACAAAACAAGTTATGAAATTTTAACTTTCATGGATCAAGAGTAAGTGAATATCCTTTTTGAGTCATGATCAATATTAATTTCACCATAATATAATGGAAGATTTAAGTGTGAATGCAAGAGTTCTATTATGAGATGATTAATGCTAAAAATGATTATAACATATGGTTAAAATTATTTTACTATAAGACAACATTAGTATGTGACTCAAAATGTGGGAAAGAAAAACTCATATGCAATTGAATAAAAAAAAATTTACAAACATTAATACCACCCAATCAACCAAGAACAAAATTAAATGAATAACCGTGTGTGTTTTATATCCTAAAATATTACTATCTACTTTTGTCATGTTGGTAAAATATTTGGTACTTTGAGAAATCTTGTATCTTACAAGAGTGAAGGAGAGGCAAAGTCTCTTCCCTATTTGAAGGGGAGTTTTCCTTTATTTAAAATAAGAAAAATAAAAATAAACATATTTAGAATATTTATAGGTTGAATGGAGTATTGAGTTTTATTACTTTCAACCTTTAAAAATAAAAATGAAAAATAAAGAAGGCAAAGAGTTATGCATGAATGAACAAACAAATACTTCACCTTTTGGATGAAAATATGGAATTATAAAATTAATATGATAGTTTGACAATAAAAAATGTATTTCTTGAAAGTTGAGGGATATGAATTAACATAAGAAAAATACACATCCACAAAGAAAATACTAGACACAAAGTTTATGAAATTTCCTTGTATTTATTTTTGAAATAATAAACACAAAATATCTTCATCATTTCCTTTCAAGAAAAATTATAATGAGCATCAAACAACCCTTGTAAAATAGTCATTTATACTATTTATAGAGTATATGAGGGAATGGATTGATCCTTCATTTTCTTTATTTTGTCTTATTCACATTACAATTTTATATTGTTTTTACAAAATGAATTTAGATTTTTAGAAAAGATGAAAGTAGAACAAGACAAAATTGTCTTCTATGAAGTCTTCCTGGTAGATGGGTTTGTAGTTGGAGGGGGTGTTGATTTTGCTTTATTTTGAAAGGATTATATATATATATATATATATATATATATATTCCATATATATATATTGAATTTCTCGACTACCTCAGTTATTGAACTCCCATTGGGAATTGACATAATTTTTTGATGGATGAGTCATTTGTGAGATATTATTATCATTATATGTGGAGTATTTGAAATATATTTCCATTATGAATTCATTTCCTTTGGTTAAACATGAATTTCACTCTATATGTTCATATATGCTACATTGAAGGTACCTTATTTGAACAACTCCTCCTTAGTTATTTTTTGAAAATTTTATTTTATAACATCTATTGAATGCAATATTGAACCATCTTATTTTAGTGAATCATAATTAAGGTTCCCTAGATTGGATCATGATTTGGACATCTTGTCTCTTCCAAATTTAGATTGATCCTTCAAGTGATCCACTACTTATTTTAGTGCTTCCATCTTGTGTAGGACACATTGTAACCAATCAAATGATATGTCATGTTATATTTTTTCAAATATTCCTATTTTAACAAGGATATATGCATTAATGTTTTACATATCGTCTATATCATGCAACACATTTTCCATAAGTTGATTTCATCTTGATGGTGCTTGATTTATCTATCAATTTTGATTTATTATGAATCAATATTTTCATAGAGCTTCGCTATCTCATCAATGTACTTCAAGCCATCAAGGAAAAGCTATTCTACCCAAGCCTCAAGGGTCTTCCCATAACTCTTATATTTAGATATGGATAAAATAGATTCTTTACTTATTTACACTAGTAGGGGCTTCCACTAGATTTAGGGGATTATTCACATACACCATAAGCTATAGAACTCGATCTTTAAATTGTTATTGTGTTAATTCCTCCTACTCATATCTCTTAAATCATAATTTTAGTGGTCAATTGAAGATTATGCACATGAATTTCATAAATGGATTCACCCATAACAACTCTCTGGGTATAGTCATACATGGTTATTTCTCCTTCATTCTTCTCAACATTTGTCTCTGTAATCTCAATGAACCAAACACATAATAGATTTATGACCAATTGAGATGTCATCTTGGAATTCTTAGGGGGAGGAGTCACAAGAATATTTTCCAAGGAATAAACATTTGGAAATTATAAATCTACTATCTTATTTCATTTTCTTAGTAAGGGTTGCATTTATTAAAATTCCACATTATTAGTACTGACCATCTATGAATCTACACTAGTTGATGAAGTAGCCAATGTAAATTGCCTTTGTGGAGTATAATGTGGTGAGTGTGGGCTATTAGGATAAGATGGGAGCATATGGATACTATTCCCCATGAAGTGGAACTTGGTACCACTCTTGCACCTACTGATTAATCTATCCCTTAAATAAAATCAAGATATTATTGTGTTATTTTTTTATCAATAAAGAGGGATATAATAAGGTGGAAGAGGATTAATACATTTTAAATATTTTCTTGGTTTGAAATTTTATTCCCACAAGGGGGTCTTCACCCCTACTCTTGCTTGGTTGCTTACCTCGGTTTGGGCCTTCATCATCACTGTCACTAATAGCTTATATAGTAGGGTGAGATATAGTACAAAAACCACTAGATATAGGTTATGTTAAAGTGGACACATGATCTTGTTTTGGTGAGGTTTTAGCCTTGGATTTTTGGGAAATGCTAGATCTTATGAACTCTAAAATATTTTTACCAAACCACTTCAATGATATGATTAGAAAAAACTTAGTTCTTTCTTACAAGTCAGTGATTTTAGGGGTTGGCCAATTTATCACTCTCACAAATACCACCATGAGTCCTTTAAGTATCCTTGTTTAATTGTTTCAATGAAATCAACAATCATTCCATCAAGTACCCATTTTTTAGTGAATACTCTAATCTTATTTAGGCTTGGACATCCCTAATCATATCTTCAAACCTTGAATTATTTAGCATAACCAACTCAGTAATCTTACAGATGTGGTTTGTGAATATATGAGGAGCCAATACCTAAATTAGATTGCACATATCCCTTGTTGTCAAATGAATCTCTAATAGTGTATGGGTACAAGTTAATTGAGCTATACCAACCTCAATATTTAAATCATCTATTGTGTTTTATGTGTGTAGTGTCCTAGAGAAATCATGAACACTAATTTTACCTGTGTCTCTTATTTCATATTTGATGAACATCAAAAATATATTTGCATAATTTAATCAATAACATTTTATTACTAACCCATCTGAGAATCCTCATAAGATAAAATTTTAAACCTCCAAATCTAATTTTTTATAAAATTTGGAATTATATGAAATGGCTCTCATACTATGATACAAGGTTGATTCCTTCTTAATAAAGCCTATTTACCCATTATTATTTAAAAACTTATATTATCCTCATGGTGAATGCATAATTAACTCATCTAAAGTGCTTTTTGGTTTATTCCAAGATTATTTGAGGATGAAATTCATATCCTTTGGTAGTGTTGTACTCAAAATTTCATGCACAAAATTTTATCACACCTATAGTGAAATTTTCACACTGGTCATTTGAAACACCATTTAGAGACATTATCAATGTAATTGATCACTTATGATTAATGTTTTGTTTCATGCCAAGAGAATTTTGAAAAAATAATTATGTGCACATAATTGTGATAATGATTGCACCAACATAGATGTTAGTGCAGCCTAGTGCTCAACTAATGACACCCATCTAATTTTGCATCAAATGATCAAATTATTACTATAAGTCAAATTATCATTACGATAATTCTATTCACTAATGCAATGAATGCTCCAAATACTGTGACACTTGAGTCCCTAAGCTATGTTCCACTGTCATGCCTCTCATTCCTCTTTGTCCACTTGGTCTCATGGAAGTTATAAAAAAAAATGTTTATTCATTTTATAAAAAAAAGTATAAATGAACCAAAAAGTTTTAATTAATTTTCCCTTTAATAATTATTAAAAATGATTATTAATAAAAAGATAAAATAAATTGGTTTGCATGAAAATATGTGAAAATACATGCAAAATTCTAAAGATGTAAGCTTTTTTGAACTAATTTCCAAAATGGAAGAAGTAGTAATTTACTTCACACGCACGCTTGTGGGGTATTTGATGAATTTTTCCAAATAGATGGAAGTGTAGACACTTAAAACTCACCACCAAGAACTTCCAACCAAGATTTTGACCAATTTATACCTAAAATGCATAATTTGGCCTAAAATCCTTAAAACACATTAAAAGATTTGAACTTGATATAGTCAAGTGCTGATTCTAGCTAGGGTATCCCTAAATGGGGAAATACATTTATGGGATAGCTAACTCTGATCAAATCATTCTGAGTCAAAATGCCAATTTTACACCTAGGTACTCTTTATTGCTCTTTTATATCAAATCTCTTGCACAAAAAACATGTCTTTGTTATTTGTTGTCAGTAACATCCTAAATGGGGTATGGATCCAATGCATCTGACATTGACTTCCAATTCTAATCTAGTCAAATTTTTGACCAATAACAAGGCATTTTGATCAATTTGTGCATAAAGTGCTTAATCATGCTTAAGAGCCAACTAAACCAAATTAGAGCCTAATCAAGAATTCCATGGAAACTTGTTAAATACTTTATTTTGGGAATGAATATTGAATATCTACATCATCAAGTGACCTCATTTCTTGGGAAGACATCTCTAGGCCATAAATGCCACAAATATCAAGATTCATGCCTCCCATGCCTCATCAATGCCCTCCATGCCTCTTAATTGCCCCTTTTTAAAATTCCATGATGAGGATAATTATAAACTTAATTCCAAAAATTGAATTAATGCTCAACCACACATCTTCATCTTAGGATGGATGGTTTAGGTTAATTCTAGACATTCTCAAAAATCTATAAATAGGATACCTTACAACATCATTTCGAAGCTATTTTGGTGCAAAGTTATAATGCAAAAATATCTTAAAGAAGCCATTTAAATTAGTGTTACCATGCCAAATTGATTCCAAGCCAAGCCAAACCAAAGTCATAAAGGTGTCAAGGAGAGATGGAGGTAAACAAGCTTCCATGGCCAAGGACTTTATGAGCACAAAACCGAGTAAGCCACTACCACAAAGGCATTTGGAGCATCCAAGGAAGGTGAAGGAATTATTATGTTTTTCCTTACTTTTTAGTTGAGTTTATCATTTTTTTTGTTACTAAGATCACCCTAGTAACTAGGTATGAAGGTGTTAGGTTAGTGTGTTATTTGTCAATTTGTTTTATGCATTTTGTCACTAACACCATACTAATCTCCTCTTCTTAGTCAAATTCCTAGTTCACATAATGATATGCCCGATGGGACCAAACACATCCCACATATGAAAACGATCATTATGAAACTTTAAAATATTCATTTGGATCTTAAAACCCTTGTAATATGATTTTCTAACTTTGTTTTTCCATTGTTCTTTATCACAGGTTTACATAGTAACCATTATCGGTTAGTAAAACCATCATTGGTTGGAATAGCTGTCATCGGTCATGTTGGTATAACCATTTCTGATTAGTATAACTATCATCAATTAGTAAGTGTAACCATCATCGATTAGAGAACCAAAGTTGGTCACTATGTTTTTCTTAAAAACACAAAACTTGAGAGCTAATAGGCCATTTTAAAATGCTTGGTTTCAGGTCATATGGACTCCATTTTGGATGATTATTTTTTTAAACCACGTGTTTTCTCCTAAATTTTTAGAATTTGACATTAGTTTAGATTCAAGTTTCATATATTTTTCACAAAATTTTGAAAATATATTTAAAATGTTTCTAATCTAACATATTTGCTTTTAGGGTGATGCTTTAAGGGTAAACAGGTAACCAACAAACTTGGAACTTGTTAAAACATGCTATTAAAACATATTTGGCATGGTTTTAAAATGAATTAGGAATATTTTTTTTTATTCTTAATGAAACATTTAGGTGCTTAAGTGAATTTTTTCATAATTTAGGCTTTCAAATTTCACAATCTTAAGACCAAGGGGTCAAATGAACACCATGCAATCTTTTGAATTTGGTGCTTAAAAATGAAGTCATCTTTCTAAAAGTTTTTGGTATTCAATAGTTACTTGATATAATTTTGTTTAGAAAAGAGAGGAGTGTTGCATGTATGCTCTTCCATTTATCCCCTTTAGGGAACCCTTAGAATCATAAGGGCCATTCTTATTGTAAAAATCCTTGTCTAAGGCTTAGAAAGAATGTTATCTAAAGCACTCCCCAAAAACTCATCAAAGTTTGGATGACCTTGAAAATGACCCTAAGGTATTTATTTTTATGTCTTTCATTTCATTGCATCTTGTCTTATGAGGGGGATGTCATTAGCTCCCATGAGTTATTTAGGGAACTTTGACCTAGGGTTTTATCTCCTAGCATTGACTTCATTTGGCTCCATATTGGAGTTATACATGGGACGTATTTGCATTTGGACATCACATTACACTAAGTGAACAATAGGATATAGTGGTTGTAAAAAGGACTAGACATTTTTACAATTATCCAATGCCATGGTCACCCAATTTTTATGATTATCTTTGATATTGTTTGATGTGAAAGTCATTATGCAATTAATTCCTGTAGAAACATTCAAAAGCTTGATAGTTTAGTCAACCCCACATTGACATGCCCTTGCTAGGATTTGGATGATTATACTTAGTGTATTTTGGTGATTTTTACTTGGTATGTTTTGAGACTAAAACTTATTTGTTTGTTCATAAGCCATGTCAAAACAATGCATTTAAGTCAAGGAGGGTAGTGTTATGCTACCCAAAACATGTTAAAACCATTTTGTCTTTGAGTCTTTTGAAGCATAACATATATCACATCATTCGAGCATGTTGACATCATTAGGCTACTCAAATGTGTTTCAAGAATTGTTTCACCTTGTGATAGAAACCATTATTAAAAACCATGTCATGTATACCATTTGGACCTTTGTCTTATGTTGTCATGCTGTCTAATCTTATCTAGCTTGTTTGGTCAAATCATAATTTTTGACATTGAGTTTTCAATTAACCTTATCAAATGTGGATTCAAATATTGATTTATTTCTATTTAAGCCTCAATTCATGGGGATGATACATAGATATTTCTCTTTTGGGTTGCATAACTTTGGTTAATCGATTACCCAAATTAAAAAACTATTGATGGTTTATTTGTTCAATGCCTATCCTCATCATTATTTGTACCTTTATTTGGTAGAACACTGGTCTTTCTTTAAGGAGACTTTTATCTTATGCCTTATGTGAACTGATAATGTTTATGTTTGATTCCATGTGCTAGGTTTATATCAAAGTTGTTTCCAAAATTGTTAGATTAAATCAAATCACATGATACCTTTGTTTCAAGTCTAGCTTTTGACACCATTTGGCCAAAAGTCCTAGCATATGTCTATTTGTTTGAGCCTAGATTTTGACTTTGCATTTGGATAAAAGACCTAGTAACTCAACTTTTTCCTTTCCTAGTTTAGACCCTGTTTGGAACACTTTTACCTAGACTTTTGACATGTCAATTTTTATTCAGATGCTTAACCTTTTGTGCGTATGACATTTGACATCAGACATTTGATTTTAGAATATTTTATTCCAAGTCTTAGCATAAATCATTTTGGAGATACAAATCCACTTTTAAACTACATTGGAGATATAGCTCCACCTTTTGACCAAGTTAGACTAAGCTTGAACCATTTGTCCTTTGGACATAGTTTTTCAAAGTTTGTAGAACTCTCATCCTTTTTATTTTGGAGTTTTCATAATTTACATAGATATGTCTTGCTAAACTTATGATGGAGTCACGTAAAATCAAACTTATAATAAAATGGCCATACAAAATCCCACTAGGAACCCCTATAAAAAAAGATTTTCTAAGGAGTTTTATTATTCTCCCTACAATATTTTATATGGGGAACATAGTCAAAATCCACAAAATCCAAATTGAGATCTTGATTTTCATGAAGAGACTTATGAGGAGGAATTTGAAGACCCAACTATAGATAATGCTATTTGGGGTACAGATCCATACCCTCTTTACAATAATTAGTACATAGAACACAGTCAAGAACTAGCTTATAAGCCAACTCACAACTAGGATGATATGGTTTATGAGGAAGACTTGGTTACTTTGGATTATGTGAGTAATCAAGTTCCACCACATCATAACATTTCTATTCTAAGACCACAATGTCACACCATTCCCATAACAAGACCTCATCCTTTGGTTCTTGTGAGCAATCAGGTTCCATAATGCCAAACCATTCCCATACCAAGACCTAGTCCTTTGGCTTATGTGGGCAATTAAGATCCATACCTCCCTATTGTTACAATTTCATGACTTTATCCTTTGGCTCATGTCATAAATAATGATCCCCAATACCCTACCATTATCTAAACATAAGTGATTCCTCATCCAGAACCAGTCCCATCTAAAACTCAATCGATCCAATCCTTTGAAGACCAAGCTGTGTTCAAAAATGGTATTTTTCAATTGATTAAAAACTAAAGATAAGATAACCAACCAAACTAAGATGTTTTTATTGAACCAACCACTTATGATAAGTCAACCTATGATGAATCACCTATTGATCCTATACTAGTTGTCAAGGAGTCTCACACTAACGAGCCAATCTTTATCAAGTCACTTCTTAATGATTGTAACTACCTTTGGACAAATCATTACCTCGACCATGTGCCTATTTTTCAAGAGCCTCATATTAACAAGTCAGTCTCTAAGGAGTTGTCTCTTGACCTTTTTCCCATCCTAAAGGATTCCCACTCTGATAACCCAATTTTTATGGAGCCCATTATGCAATCACAGGCTGTTACTTGTCCAAAACCAAATATTCAACAAAAAATCATTATAATAGAGTACCCATCAAATGAAAAATCAGAGTTAGATTCAAGTTCTATTCTTGAACCAACATCAAATTTAACATCAAAATTAGAATCAACATTAGTCTCGACATCAGATTCAGAAGCAAAATATGTTTATGATTGTTATATCATTGGTTATGCATGCCTTGTAGATCAATTAGAATACATTTGTGATCCTTCTATAATTTTTGAGGATGATTACTTTAGCTTTGACACAAGTTATCCTAGTATATTCTATGAAGATTATGCAACCTCTCCCCATTCCATTATCATTTTACAATCCATTACCATCAACTAAAATAACCATATCATTGACATTCCATCTCTCACAAGTGTCGATTGGGATTGACATAATCACACTTTGTTTAACTACATCCATGGTGACATAGTAGTTGAAGAAGATCAAGGAGGCCAAGACCACATCCATATAATATAATAACACTCTCCTAGTGAAACCATTTTAGAGGTGTTAGGGGAAAATCAAAGTCAGAACTTAGCATCTTCTAGAGAAATATTTTTGGAAGCACTAGAAGATAATCAAAGTTAAAAGTCCACATTCCTTAGTGAAACCTTCTCAAAGGCACTATGGGAAAATAAAGACAACTTCATTAGTGAAAACCTCTTTGAGGCACCAATAGTTGAGCACAAAATTTCTTCACTACTTGATGAAGATAAAATCAAAGATCAAATCAAAATATCTTCTAATCTATAGCCTAATCAAATGGTAGTTACTCTCAAGATCAAACCAAAAAAAAATTTGGTGGTCTTATCAAGAGAACAAGTCTTCAACCTTGTCACAACCAAATTTATGTTAAATCTAGCATTAACAATATTATGTGTGATTGAAAGTCCTAATATTTATTTGTTTCCCCACCATTACCCTTTCCATTATCATTGACCATTTCATTTCACAATCAAACCTACCATCCATTATTTGTCTTTGTTTACCATCCATGGTCGCACTTTCCTTTGTAGAGGCTATAAATATACCTTGTCTTGAAGTTTGAAGGAATCAAAATCAATGACTAACAAAGATCACAAAAAATTATTGATAACCAAATCTACAGCTAGTTCTTGATGGAGTAGTTATTCAGATGAGGCATGGGATAGCAATTAACATGATTGATTATTCTATTTGTATCATTTGATGATCAAGATGTGCATCTCCCCATAAATGGGAACAACAAAATAAAAAACCACACCCATGCCAACAATATGTACCATACCATTTCATTCCCGTGCCATTGCCATTGTTACATATCCTTTTGCCATTATCACATATCCCAGATAATCACCCCACCACTTGGGGGTAACCCTCTTCCCATTTTATCCATTTTATCAAATTTATCAAACCATCATTATCCTTAGCAAGACTGTGCCATCTAACCATTCCATTCCTATCTAGACCAAAACCTATTTTTAGTCATCCTACCCAATACTATTTTGATCTTGGCTACTTTGGTTCTTATGCCATTTGTTGTGAGGGGATTTTTATTATATTTCAACTCTTATAATTTTTTTTTTACAATGATAGTCTATGAAAGTAGTGTGAAAATTGATCTGGTAAGATATCTTTCATTTTCTTGTATTAGGTTTGTTTATGTGAGCTTGATTATAACTACATATGGGCAAATCAATGTTTCATCATTCTTGATACTAATTATAACCACCTATGGTCAAATTAGTATCATTTACATATGTCGTTGTATCCTAGTTATAATTACCTATGGGCAAACTAGGGGAAACACTTGTTTATCATGCATTGCCACATCACCTTGCCATTACTATTTTCATTTGACTAGCCATTTACTAGATTTGAAAACTTGTTGGGACCTAGTTGGTTTTTCCCCACCTTTTGTATGGATGGAATTAATATGACTTTAGGTCATTTTAGGACTATGTGGGTCATGCTCAATTCATGTTTAGGTCACCTTAGTCCTCCTTTCCATACATTGTCACTATTTTGTGAGTAACCTAAGCCAAATGCTCTCACCATTTTAAAATTAGGTATCTTATCATTCTATAATGACTTAAGATACCTCAAAATACCAAAAAAATTCATAACATTTCAAAAATCCAAAAATATTTGTCCTATTTAAGCCTAGTCAGTTATCCTTGATCTGCCTTTCTCGGGCATTAGGATGCTTTCTTTTACTTTTGTTTCAGGATTTCTATTTGTTTGTTTATTTGCTTGCCTATTTATTTATTTTTTAACACTCTTGCCTTGAATTATTCTATATGCATTTGTTGGGTGATTCCTCAAGCACATTATTCTTGAGTCTATCCATATTCATATGTTAACATTATCATCATGGTTTTTATCATAGGTGTATTATTTTCAAGTGTTTATTAGATCGAGAGTCAGTCTTTATGCATATTTTGGCCAAGTATTCATGGTGTTCTATCATTAAGCCTACCATTACATGCTATAGTAAAAATTAGCTTCACAAAGGTCTACAATTAATGGAGCTACATAAGTTTCTCCTTGGTACCTTGGCAAATCCTTTCACCCATCTTGATGAAATCAACCCATTGCCCATTCTAGTTGTATATTTGCTAATAGCGATGTGCATTTCCTCATTGGAAAGTATAATTAAATCATTTTCTATTGATCAATCTCATTCCTCTATTCATCTCTTTCATCATTTTGTGCCCGCTCATCTTTAATCTGTATTCCAAGTTATATATTTGAGTTATGCTTGCTCATTAGCCCTAACTAGGGCACACTCATCTTTAGCCAATCCAAGTCTACTTAATGATTATAACCACCTATGGTCCAACCATTATTTTGACTTTTAGTCCTGATTATAACCACTTTTGGGCAAATCAATATCCTTTTTACATCAATGCATGCCAGCATTTTCTCATTTGGATTAATCTCAACCACGGGTTAATTCCACCTTTCTTCTTATTTCTTTTCAAGGGACCATCCATCAAAAAATGTGATGACCACTCCCTCTAGGAGGCATCATCCTAGGCTTCCCAAACACCATTTAGAGCTTTGTTCTTCAACCATCACCTTATTTTTGGCATACAAGCCATTTCTCATTATTTGAGAAGACATTTCTTTGTCTATGATTTTCAATATCTTCCCAAATAGGGGAAAATTGTAGACACCTAAAACTAGCCAACGATAACTTCTAACTAGGCTTTTGATCAATTTCTACGTAAAATGCATAATTTGGCCTAAAAACTCTAAAGAACATTAAAATATTTGAACCTGATATAGTCAAGTACTGATTTTGGCTAGGGTATCCCTAAATGGGGCAATGAAATTTATGGGACATCTAACTTTGATCAAAACATTTCGAGTCAAAATGCTAATTTTACACCTAGGTACTCTGGATTGCTCTTTCCTATCAAATATCTTTCTCAAGATAGGTGCTTTTGTTATTTTTTTTTAGCAACATCCTAAATGGGATTAGGGATCCAATGCATCTGACATTAACTTCCAATTCCAATCTAGTCAAATTTTGGACCAATAACAAGGCATTCTAATCAATTTGAGTAATTTGTGCATAAAGTGCTTAATCATGCTTAAGAGCTAACAAAACCAAATTATAGCCTAATCAAGGATTCTATGGAAACTTTTAGAATAATTTGTTTTGAAAATGAATATTGAATATCTACATCATCATGTGACCTTATTTCTTGGGAAGACATCTCTAGGCCATAAATGCCACAAATATCAGGATTCATGCCTCCCATGCCACATCAATTCCCTCCATGCCTCTTAATTGCCTCTTTTTCCAATGCCATGATGAGTATAATTATAAACTTAATTCCAAAAATTGAATTAATCCTCAACCACACATCTTCATCTTAGGATGGATGGTTCAGGTTGATTCTAGACATTCTCAAAATCTATAAATAGGAGGCCTTACCACATCATTTCTAAGCTATTTTGGTGTAAATTTATAATGAAAAAATATATTCAATAAGCCATTGAAATTAGTGTTACCATGCCAAATTAGTTCTAATACAAGCTAAGCCAAAGCCACAAAGGTGCCAAGGAGAGATGGAGGTAGACAAGCTTCCATTGCCAAGGACTTTATGAGCATAAAACCAAGCAAGCCATTACTACAAAGGCATTTGGAGCATCTAAGGAAGGTGAAGGAATTCTTGTGTTTTTCCTTACTTTTTAGTTATATTTATCATTTGTTTTTGTTACTAAGCTCACCCTAGTAACTAGGCATGAGTGTGTTATCTTAGTGTGTTGTTTGTAAATTTGTTTTATGAATTTTGTCACTAACACCATACTAATCTCCTCTTCTTAGTCAAATTCTTAGTTCACAAGAAGAAGTTAAAAAAGTGGAAATTTGGCTTCCATTTCTTATTTCCTGCATTCATTTTTCCATAGTGTGAGACAATATTAAATAATAAGCAGTTCTCAAGTTTATCATTTATTATGAGTGGAAAACATGTAAAGAGAAGCAATGGTGGTGATAAAATCATGGAATGATCATTTCAATGACAAAGTAGAATAAGTTGAAGAAGTGGAAGAAATAGAGAAGTAGAAGTATTTCAAGAAGCAAAAGAAATAGAAGAAACATAAGCCATTGAAGAAGTGAAGAAATACATGGAAAATTTGTAAAAAAAAAAAAATGCTTTGAAGAAGCCATGAAAAGTTTTGAGAAGATTCTTAGCCAAGAAGAAAGCATTAATTTCTCTAATCAACGAAAAACAACAATTTTCAAGGAACTTTTTAGGTAGTTTTATGAAGTTTCTTGATTATATGAAAGTCCTAATAACTCATTTAAGACCATAACATTAGTTCAAGAGCTTACAACATAAAGAGTAATACATGCGTACATGTTTTCTAGGACTTGTAATTTCTCCTGCATGGCTTCCCATTTCAAGACTTGTGAACAACTTTTAATTGATTTAAAAAGCTATACATTATTTTATTGGAAAAATATTATTCATTCATGGTCTTTAAGAATTATAGAACAACTTTCAATCATTTCAAGAGGTTTCAAGAAAACATAAATTTGTTTTCAAGATTTTAGAAGGTGGTTTTCAAGATCTTTAGGTAAAAAAGTGTCCAGTTTTAAAGGCAAGCAAGAAGGTGGACTGTCAATGACACTTGGCTGATACTAAGGATTAATGGTTCATTTGTGAATATGTAACCATTCTTGGAGCCTCCAAAACACAAAATTATACATAGAGACATGCTTTCTAAGAGCTGTAAATCCTCCAATATGGCATCCCATTAGAAATAACTATAAAAAGAGTGTAGAAAATAATAGTTTTTTAACAAAAAAAGTGGTCTTAGAAAATAATTTGGTTAGTCTTTAAAGATTCAAAAGTTCATTTATGACTACAACATCACCCTTAAGATATATGAGAAATAAAATAATTCATGCACTCATGTTTTTCACAAGATGAAAACTTCATTGTATGGTGCCATTTAAAAAAAAATTAAATGAATATTATTAATTCTTTAAAAAATTACACTTCAAAGTGTTTTTTATAACTATAAATCCAATTCTAATGCCATGCTAAGTGAGTAAAAAACCATTAAACACATTTTAAATATTTCAAAAAAAATGCAAATGAAAGGTGGTTTTGACCTTGAAAGTCATGGTATTCAAGAATGACAATTGGTTTTAGCTTTCAATTCATGGTATTTGCTATAAAAGTGTGGTTTATGAACCATTTCAAGGTATTAAAATTTTTTAAGTTATTTCAAGTTTGGTTTAAGGGTAATGGTGGGTTTATGTATTAAATTTGTGGTATTTATCTATTCACAAGATATTTAACCATAAAATCTATGATTTTATTTCTCAACAAGGTGGTTTTGAAGTTCAAAGATGTGGGATTGGCTATGTAATCTTGATTTTGCTTAAAAATATAACATGGCAACCTTTAAGCAATTTTTTTTACTTGTAAAAACATTCATATAGTAATATATCAATAAAAATATGTTTTGTCAAGAGTAACCCATGGTATTTGGCTATGCAAAGGTGGTTTACATAAAAATAGGCATGGAGTATCTATATGGAAGATTTATATATTCCATTTTTCCTTTTTGTGGTTCTTAGAAGGATTTTTTTAACATGCAAACAAATAATTATAAATCCTCTATCATTACTCATTCATATGCATCCAATCTATTACGAGGAGGTTTTCAAGAAATATAAAAGATTAACATTTGCAAAAACATTCTTTCAAGAAAGATGAAACAGATTTCAAAAAATCAATAACTCTGAACCTAAAAGTGTTATATGCCATCCTTTTCTAGAATTTTTTGAATCTTATTTAAAAAGGATAATAAATTTATGTAAAGTTAGTTTTAAATTTTGGCCTAATTTCTAAGCTATTTTACATAAAATTGCTTGATTACATAAAATTTATCTTTGTAAAAGGTGGACCTAGAGACTTTGACCTAACACCTTCTTTTCCCTCTTTGTTAACTCTTTGTTATTTGAGAAGCTTGTAATTTTCATTTATTTCACTTTCTTTACATTTTTTCCTCTCTTTTTCAATGTCTACATCAACATGAATGTGTTTAAAATATAAATTTCAAAGCGTCACACTTTATTCTATGTTGGAGTTAGAATATAATCATATCATGGACACAAACCTCAGACACATCGATATGTAGCAGTTTTGTTAAAAAATAGGATATGAGGGAAAAACCATATTCATGAGGATAATTTATGATTACAAATGTCCTCAGGCCATAACATTTCCTATTTTAGTATGGTGCTCATAACTTGTGATTGCGTGTGTGGAACATTATAATCTTTAAAAGAGAAGGGTGTTCAATTCTAACAGTGATCTAGTTCTCTTGATCAATCTTGACTATTGGTAAATTTTAGTGCATATTGAATAATGAAACTTTATACACATATTAATGCACAATTAAATCCATAATGTTATATGTTTGTTTCAATTCATTCAAGAAAATATTAAATTAGAGAAATTGTAGATATAAATAAAGAGTTTAACTCCTAATATCAAGGAGACTCTATCAACAATCTAACAACATATTTCCTATTATCTCTCACACACATCCCCAAGATATCTCCAAGGATATCTCACACACCTATTATAATGTTGAGTCATTATTACAACTCAACATACACACATAAGAATGTATTATCCTATATAATATATTTCCTCACACCATGATTATCTACTAATATAATATAATGTGAGCACTAACATGTTTTTCCCAACATTCCTCCTAGTGCGAACATAGGGAAAACATTATCTTGTATTGCAATGTGCCACCTCTATTCACTCATGATCTAGATGGTTTTACAAGTGGTTGACCAAAAAACTAAAATATGATGGTTTTTAATAAGATTAACCAACAAACTTAAATTGAATAGAATAGTTTTGACTAAGATTGACCAACAATCTTAAATCAATCATGATGGTTTTGTCCAGGATTACCCATTTTTTACATGACTAACATTATACTATTTTTTATATTAATATTAGTACACTCTTCAATAAAAATACTCATATACAATAATATGGTTTTATATGTGGTTAACCAACAACCATAATATCAAGATGTTTAAGTAATTTATCAACTCTCATCACCATCTTACTTCAAGGAAAAATGCATGGAAATATACTTACTTATTACAAATTTGAACATGAATACTAATTTTGTTCTTATTCACACTACCAAAAAAAAAGACATAACATAAAATATACCATAACACCATTTGTGTCCCCATCATTTGTGGCTTATGAGAGGACACCAAAAGTCCTCATTTCTCCATTGCCTCCATCCTCTTATTGATGGTTACAATATGGGCTTATTCTATATAACTTGGATAAGAAGAGTAAATATTACTACCTTCTTCAACAAGTATATCTTTTTGATAAAAAAATTTGTCCATGAGATCCTTTTTTCTTTGAATACAATTCATTAGGATATGTCCTATCTATTTACAATTAAGAAAATGTGTTTGTTTCTTGAATGTTTACATTTGTTTTCATTTTATTTTGATTCTATCTCTTCTTTTTAAGATTTTTGATTTGATTCCCCTCATCATGTGAAGTTTGTATTACCTATTCAATAATAATGTTTAATTTATTTGAAGTATATACCAAACTAAATTTTTTCATTTTTGTACCCACCCAAAAAATAAAATAAGTAGACATTGTATTCAACTAAAAACGTGTCCTTTACAACATAAGAGGATTTTTCAACTTATGACACACTTATTAACTAGTAAACCTATTATTTAAACATGATTTATTATAACCAAAACTTTTCATGTGACTTACACAAAACTTTAGGCACACTTGAAATCCAAATATGAATATGATGTAAACTGAAACATTATGTGTCTCTTTTTTGTATATCCAATAAAAAAATTAGATAATAATCCAAAATTATATGAGTAAACTACCTCCTTTTTATTGAGAGGTGTCTGCTATAATTTTTCTCATGGGATTCTTTCAATGGTATTTTATTCTTTGTTACTACACTTTCACATGGATACTTTCCTTGATACTAATGATAAATTCTGGTGAAAATTAAATAATGAAACTTCCTACACACAATAATGAATAATTAACTCCATAAAAATTCTATGCTTATTTCAATTCATTCTAGTCAATATTACATTAGAGAGATTACATATAAATAGAAATTTAATATCATAGAGCATGACCTTATCAACAGTCCCACAATATATTTCCTATTATATCTCACACACATCCCCAAGATATACTCAAGGATGTATCACACATCTATTCTAATGTTTTTTTGTTTTTACAAATCAATGTACACACACAAGAGTATATTACTTTAGATAATATATTTTTTCACATCATGATCATATCTACCCATATGATATAACATGAGCACTAACATGTTTTTCCTAACAAATACATTGAAGACACTTTTAAAATATTGGACCATGAAGAACACATTGAAATAACCAAATACATTTTCATAATATATGAGACGAGGATCTACTCAAATTATTCAAACTCATGAATCGACATTGGATGGTCTTCAAATGAGCCAACACCAATACATTTCCTAAAGAATTGCCAAGGAGTGATTTTTACTAAGAAGTGGCTGACATAATCACTTTCCTCAATTGAGTTTTCAGAATCCCATCAACATGATCCTTATAATCATGGATGTGTAAGTTAATACATGTTATACTTCATGATAAATAATTCATTGATTAGTAAAAAATCATAATCAATGTCATGCACAAACAACTCTTGAATGTGAGAATGAAAGATCATTTCTACACGACCTCATACATGGTATACAATGTAGTTAGAATAAGAATATTTTTAGGACTATAGACCAATGTATTTATGGATCTAAGGATAAACAAATCATATAATTTTTATCCTTATCTCTAAGGCTAAATGTTTTAGGTGAGTCAATGGCATGTTCCTATTTTGCATGATCAAGATGCTCGAAAATGATTCTAATAAGAGATTCTCATTTCAAGAAATGGATATAATCATCAAATGGGGTAGTTGGATTATCTAATTCCCTACCTTATCCTACACTAGATTTGGTAAATTTAATAGTATTATATATAAATTACCAAATTATGTAAGTGACAAATGGGCTCTAATGGAGCCATGTCAATAGTTGACACCAATAAACTATTTATTGGGAGAAAATAATAAGATTGGTGTTCATTTCCTACTTTTAATTGAGAAATATAAATTTAATTCATCTTGTGATTTAAATTTTTAGGTTTTATAGAGTTTATGACCTATGTTATTAAAGGGGATGAGTGTATATTGAAATTCAAGCTATATGGATTAAATCATTACAATTTAATCACTTAAACATCAAACTACTAGGTAAAGTCTAAAGCAATTAGAATCAAAATGAAAATGGATGAATTCATAATCCAAAATATTATTCAAATATTAAAGATAGAATCTCTAAACCATGATCAAATTGAATAAGAGATAAGAAGATGAGATTGGATTGATTACCTTAGACTCAAAAATTTGACATGGTTTTGTTTGATCAAAGATTGATGATGGATGATTGATTCATGGATTTGGCATGGAAACTTAAGATGATTACTAATTGATAATTGGACATGGATTAGTTAGATAACTTATAAATTCCCTTCCATGGAGGATTGGATTTATTTAAATAAAATAATGATGGAAGGATCAATGGTTGATATTCAAATTTGGCTTGGGCAGATCTAGGGTTGAGAATTATTCAAGGAATTTAAAATTCCTTGGAAGCCTCTAGATTTAGATGATTATAGAGAGGAGGGGTGAAAATATATATGATTCTATAATTTTATAATTATATAATCCTCTTAGGGACTAATTAGGATTAGGTGGTTGATTAGGGACTAGGGGTGTAGAAGAGCCTAGGAATAGGCTTAGTAGTGGGTAGGTGGGCCATGGGAATTTAAAATTACCAAATAATAGATAAGTGGGGATTATAATGGGATAATATGGATTTAGTATAATATAATTTATTAGTGGGGATGAATAATACTAGTAGATGAAGAAATATTTAAGGGGGACATTAGATAAATGACTAAGAAGGGGGGATATTAACATGTAATTAGAGGGGATAAATTAGATAATAAGAATTAGTGTCGATTAATAATGATATTAGTGATGTTAAATGAAGTGAGTAGATTTATATTCATATATTTTCCCCCTTTTTTCAAGGGCATTACGAGTTAAGCGAAGTGGATGGAGTAATGGTCTTTCAAAGATAAACTATTTCATAGATGAATGTTAGTAGATGATGTTCGTGGATAGGATGCCCTTTCAATGGGACATGTGATGAAGAATGAGATGGATGGACACTTAAAAAATAAATGAGGGGTGGGATGTAATGTATATAATATGAATAAGATAAGTTATACTAAAAAAATAAGCTATAGATTAATGATGATGCCCTTGGAAAAAATACATACACAGGGAGTAGAGATGATTAAGTCACAATTGTTAACACATCCCAAGGGGGAATAAACCATAACATGATGATGATAAGATTAAAAGGCCTCAAGATTTATATGTGTCCCAAGAAAGGAATAATGCAAGGGAGAGATATAGGCCTAGATGAGATGATGATTTGATAGGATTGATGATGGATGTAGCTCAAAGCTAAAGTTGATTGATATGATGAAGGTGATGATAGATAATGATATGATCGAGTGACCAAAGAATAAGAATTAAACTATATGACATCAAATCCATGATATATGTATGATCAAGAGGACATTATGCCCAAGTATGTGGGTAAATCATGAAATATGAATTATAGAGGGAATTTATAAGCATTATTATAGATTTGGTGACCTCATAGCATCTTCATTAATTGCCCAAAGAGAAAAAAAGAGACATGATGAAAATATAACATAAGACAAACAAGATATATACATGATGCAAATAAGTAAAAAAACATAAACAAGCAACACACATAAGTATTTACATACAGTGTCATTGTGTCTTGTTTAATGATGGGATAGGTGATTGGATGATGGCTAGAATGAGCATGATGTGATTGTGGACTTAGGATAGACTCAAACTTGGATAGGATGATCATGATTAGGACTAAGACTTAGATAAGGATATGAATTTGGGAACCTAAATTAGGATTAAGATTAATATAGACTAGATTAACCCTTGGTTATGGGATAAGGTCTTTGAATATGATTTTGGTCTAGAAATTGAATCTAAAAGTGGTAAAAGGAGTATGATTTGGAAAAGAGATAACTAAGGATTACTAATAAACAAATCCTTTTAAGAGTCCAATCTAGAAAAAGGAGTAGGAAATGATGGGAATAAATACCTTTCATATTAGAAAAATAGTGATTGGATGGGTGCTAAGTATGAAGAGGTAATGATAGGGAAGTGATGGGATCAAATAATTTTCACACTATAAAAATAGTAATTAGATGGGTTTTAGGTATAAAGAGGTAATGATAGGGAAGTGATGGGTTCTAGATTAAAATCTTTGACAAGGTTATGCATGTTGATAATACCTCATCAAAAAGATAATGAATAAATGGAGAGATAGGTGACCACTCTAACTTGGTTTTAAGACTAAATGTGGTATCCAAAGAGGGGAATTGGAAAATATGAGATTAATTCTAGATGTGATGAAAGATGAAAAACATAGAGATGGATGCAACTAATGGATTAGGCATAAGACAAGACACTATAAAATATTTTTTTTTCAAATTTTATGATTTTTGGGTTTTTTGACATATTTGTTGTTCCCAAAATCAGCTATGCTTATTTTGTGGACAACCCCTATGAAACTAGTCCGTTTCGTAATCTTCCCTCTAGGTTCGTCATTCAAGATAAGATTCTCTTGGTCTCAAGTGAAGTTGACTGACATCTTGGGAAAATTTTCAACACTCCCTCATCATAATTTCTCAAAAATCATGAAACCTGTTGTTGTCTTGATCTAATCAAAATGTCAGATTTTGATCATTTTCAAGGTGTTAGACATTTCATTCTAAATATGCACTAGTGGCATTTTTTGCCACTTTTGTATGTTTTTCATTATTCCAATGCATAAGCGGCAAAAATAACTACTCTTGCATGTTTTTTTGTTTGTTCTCCCATGCACTAGTAGTGATTTTTTTTGTTCTTATAGTTTTTTGTTTTTTCCTTTTCTCATGCACTGGCAACAAAAATTACCGCGCTTGCATTTTTTATTTTCTCTTCATGCATCAGCGGAAAATTTCACCGCCAGTGCATGGATTTCCCCTTTCTCATGCTTGGGTGGTTATTTTTGCCACCAATGCATGACCTTCCCTATATTTGTGTAAGGGTGGTGATTTTTGCCATCCGAGCAAAGATTTTCTAAAAAAATCTCGATATTCATGTGACATTTATGGCCATGCATGACGAGTTGTTGAAACTTGGTTTGGGGAATTTAAATGCCATTTGATTATCATTTTGATTATTTTAAGTTTCCTGAGACTCCTCCCTACAATCATTCAACCATGCAAATGAGTAAGATTATGAATTTGCCAACTTTGAGCTTAGGATTTCAAAATTGTCAGGTAAGTTTTGGTTTTTAGTCTTTTTACTTCTAGGTTTTTCATTCTTCTTTTCTTAGTTTTCTTTTCCTTTAAGTTAAGATTTTATTTTATTTATTTTGGTTTTTTTTGTTTTCAAGTTCCTAGCCCATTTTGTTGCTTTACCCTAGTGAGCCTAGCTAGTGGCTAAACCTACCAACCCTCCTTTTGCTTTTAAGTTTTTATTGCGTGTTGTCGACAAAATTAGCCGTTCAAACACTAAAACTATGAATCTAACCATTTGTGATGTCAGAATTTTTTGCCACTTGAAAGTTATAGACTTTATTTTTAA
The DNA here is from genome assembly GCA_037957365.1 of Torreya grandis. NCBI lineage: Eukaryota > Viridiplantae > Streptophyta > Pinopsida > Cupressales > Taxaceae > Torreya > Torreya grandis. The sequence continues at coordinate 1,273,130 of JARHVA010005163.1, forward strand.
ACAAAGTGTAAAAGTGGAACAAAATTTCACCAAAGCATTCCTACCATTTCTTGCAGTGGCGGCAAATTTTATCGCTATGACATCTAAACAAAAATCCTTACTTTATGAAGAGGTGGCATTTTTCACCGATCCTACACAAAGCCGACATGTAAGGGTGGTAAAAATCACCACCCCTACACAAGTATGAGTTTTCACCTCCATGAAAAGGCAGAAATTTTTGTCATCAAAGTAAAATGTAGATACCCCCCACTTGTAAGAGCAGCAATTTCTGCCACCCATACAAACATTCTCTCAAATTTCCTAACTCTAGGATATCTTCAATTTTGCTTTTTTAAGATTGCTTTCCTCTAGTTTTTAAGCTTTCTCACACTTTATCCCTTTCAGATGCATCCCTATAGTCATGATCATTGACATACAATTTTTCCATATTGCTAGTATTTCTCCTAATTGCATGATCATGGCTTTTATTGTAGTTTCTTCTATGGATCCTTCTTCATCAACATCCTTTTGGTTAAAGTTCTTTTAGACGACTGATTTTTCTCTGAAGAAGTTGAAGGCAATGAAGTATAAATATAAAAGTATTTTTCTAATCACCTTAGTTACTTATAATGTCGATGACATTAGAGATATAGAGATTGGTCATGTGGACATGGCTAAGTTCATGGAAAGAAATAAATCAAGCAATCCTAGCCGTGAAATAAAGAAGATAATTGACAACAATATTCATTTGGTATCTTCTTTACCTATATCAGATCACAACATAGAATTTATTCTACAGTGTGCTCAGTTCTATAATAAAGATACCAAGGTTGTGTTAGATGCTAGTGGTAATATGATAATTAGACTGGATCCAAAGTTCATTGATAAAGTGTTCATGTGCCCTCCTACTACAGAGGTGATAAAACTTGATTTTTTTGAAGCACAAAGAGAATATGACAAAGATCCTAAAAAAGTGAAGAAGGTAATCAACAATAAATGGCTCAAGACTCCAAGGGAAATTTTGTCAAGATGACCACAAAGTTTTCCAAGAAGTGACTTTATAAAATAAGTTGGTGATCTGATCACTCTTCTCAGTAGGGTAAGAGGTTTACCCTCTTCTTCACAGTTTCATGAATGGATGTATCCCTTCATCAAGATAATTCTCCAAGGTGAACAAGTCATCTTCTGGGGAGAACAAGTCAGTAATGCTTTGCATGAGCAATTGACAAAGGTATCCACTACCTTAAAATTCTACACGACTTCTTACCTAGTCTATATTATAACTTTAATGAGAATCTTTCTAGGTTTGACATCAGAAGGAGATAGGAGAGTAACCTCAGTATATCAATACTACTCTTAGTTAACATTGAAGGGTTCTATCCATCATTTTAAGAGAGTAAATGATGCTCTATTTGTATTATTTTTATGTCTTTTTGATCTTTAATTAGAAAAAAGAAGAATGCTAGATGAGGCCTAAACAGTCGTGAATGATTTTGGATGCATGTTCTTATAATTTCCTTCTTTCTCATACCTAAGGGTTGGCTTTTTCCAAGGTCATCCTTATATGCTTCCAAGATTCCCCTTAGATAAATTGGTCTAAATGGAACTATGCAGATAAATGATTGTCATGCATAATAAATAGATGAACTCAAGAAGCCCAGTTTTAGGTTCCCAATTGAAATTGGTAGGTTTTCAGTGTTAACCACTAGAAAGGCTAGAGCCATGGAAACTAAAATGCAACTCGTGACCTTGAAGCAATTCAAAATAAGACTGAATTTTGATTACAAGGGTGTGAAGGATATAATAAGGAGGAAAACTTAATTTCATGAACCTATGATTGAAGATGTTTGGGTAGATTTGAGAATAGCGGAATATATCAAGAAAATGGACTATAGTAGGTTATCTCTTGAGCAGATTGAATATCTAGGACTTGTTGATATCCCTAAGAATTTAGTGGATGATAGAGATTTGATTAATGATAGATAACATACTGAATATATTTCCAATGCCCTTCTTCCTCTAATATAATGGTCACAAAAAGAGCTAACTTCCTTGAGGAAAAGATTTGAACCGATATTGGCAAACACCAATAATTAGTTAGCAAATAAAGGAATTACTTTGAAAGAATTCATCACAGGTTCAGAAGCTAAATTTCAAGATGAAACAAGAATAAAAGCAAAAAATAGAATGAAGAACAAAAGTGATGTCCCTTCTTCTTCCAAGCCACATAAGCCTAAGATCATATTTGTGATGAAGAAGTCAAAAGTTATGTAAAAAGAGTTAGAATTAGCAGATATAGAAGTTGAGAAATAAAGCATTGAAGAACTAGTGATAGAATAGATGGAGACTAATGATAGGCCCACAGATCAACAAGAGAAGGAAACTTTGTCTCCACAAGAACATGTGCAGTAAGAAATAGGAATTTCTTCTTCCCCACCTAGTACACTTATTGTAGCTCCTTCACCTATTTCTCCGATTAGTGTTCCCTCTTTTGGATCACCATCTCTTTCTAAAATAATTTTTGACAACCCTCAAGGCACTTTTGAAGATATTCTTCATTCCTTAGGTTCAATTCCTAATTTGTCATCCCCATCTTTTGATATTGAAGATAGTTCTATTTTTGATCACTCATCAAAAGGTGCAATTTTTATTGATACTCCACTTATTATTTCCATTACCTATGCAAGTGAAATTCTGGTAATACTAACAATGGAAATAGATCCTAATGTAAGTACTTCTATTATCTCACCATGGTTATTAGCTTATACACCCAAAAATAAGAAACAATCCATCTCTCTAGATGACTTTGATTTCAATAAAATGGTGATAGTAAAAGCTAAGGCTCTCATGAAGCCAAGGATTCTTTCAAAAATGATTGGGGATAAGGGACACAAATTTTTGGAAATTATAATATCTCCATAGGATGCAACCATTAAAAATTTTGATGTAAGTAATTACTCTATCTCTAGAGTTGAATTAGGTAAGATAACTCATGAGAGTGCCAAGAGTGATATGCAGTCAACCATGGACATCTTGATTCATAAATTTGACAAAGAGAAAGAAATGAAGGATCATTATAAAGCAATGGTGGAAAAATTGATTTTAGTGGTAAGGATTTTCACTCCAAAAATAGTAACTCTTGAGGCCATTTCCATAGAAGACCCTATTGTTTAGAAAGTGAAAAAGACCTATCTCAAAGGAAAAGTGCTTCAAGAGTACTTGGACAAGATGCATGCACAAGGAGTTTCCTTACTCAAAGAGTTATCTAAAAAAATAGATAAAATAAAAAAATAAGAGTAGAACTTGATGATATCATTAATGTTATCTCTCAAGATATTAAAATCATAAAAAAATATCTTGACAAATGGATGGATATGAGGAAATTAAAAATAAGCACTCTAATATCAATCAGTGTCAATACTGATAGATACTCTTACATTGAAATTAAAGAGGTATTGACATATAAGAGTTGAGTGCTTAAAGAGTTGCTCAGTGACCTCGAATCTTCAAGGAAACTCAGTGAACAAAGTGATGTTAGTATTTTGCATAAATTAGAGGAGCTGCCTTACAAACTTATATCACAAGGTAACCAATTCCTTTTAGTAGAAGAAATGATTCAAGAATTTGAAGGTATGTTCTAGAAAGAATTTGAAAATAAGGCATTTTCAATGGCATCTATGGATAATATTTTGGATAATCAGTTAACTTTGGATAATCTAAAAACTAGGTTAACTAGTCATGCAAAAATAGTTACAGTAGTAAGAGATGCCATAGTTAGAGCTAAGATGATTTTTAAGAACACTGTTAACTCCAGACAGTATCAGGGTGCAAGCAACTATCACTATGTATGATGCTCATATGAAGAAAGATGGGGATATAAATTGAAACTATTTCACCTTGGTTTAATTTTCATTTTTTAGATGTACTTTTGTTTGGACATTTTTACATGTACTTTTCTCATATGTAATTACATGTAAAATTATAGGAAGTCCTAAGTCAAAGGACTCTTATCTTTGACTTGGTCAAAGTAATTAGGTCTTTTCTTAAAATCCTCAAGACCTCTCCCTATAAATAAAGAGGGCCTCTATTGTAAATATATCTTTTGGTTATTAGAAGCAAAAACTCTACCCAAATTGAAATGCTTTTTGAGACTTTGAGCTCAGATTGTAAATCAAATTTTATCAAGTGAATGAGAAAGCAAGTGACTTTTCAAACTTTGTATTGGAATAACTTGTGTTGAGTAGGAAATTGTTCTTATGTCCTTTTCCTAATACAATCTTATCTATTTGATTAAATAAGTAGAGTGAGTGAAAATAATCTGAGAGATGTTTTGAAGTTGATTATAGAGACTTTGTGTGACTATAATTGTCTTTAGTTTGTGTTTTATTGTTTTAGAATGAAAGATATTGGAAAGAATTTGAAATACTTGTTTATTTTATGATCATATAATTTGTTGTAGTTTTCTGTGAAGACTTTGGGCTGCACCTCATTCTATTATGATATATGTTATAAATCAACAAGAGAAGCAATGATAAGCTTTGTACTCTTTTGTGTTTCTTATGGATTTAGTTAATATCAAGGAAGTTTTCCTTTACTTTGTAAACATCATTTCTAAAAAAAGAGAAATGGATGATGTGATTTCACTCCTGATTTAATATTTAGTTTAGATTAGTTTATGATAGTTTATAGGGAACCTCCCCTTTCTGAGAGGAGAGATTTATCTCATTACACTGTGGCTGATATAACCATTTTGCCTTAACTTAGCTGATGACAAAATATTCACCCAATCATTTTTTGGTGACTCTGTTGGGAAGAACACATAATTTGAAGCCTCAAGCTTTGAGTTGAAGTATTTCTAATTCTTTTCTATTCTACACTCTAGAAGATTCATGGTATACATGAAGCCAGAGAGCTCAAGGTATTATTGATCATATATTTAAATTGATACAATAAAATAATTTTGATCTCTTGCCTCTACGATCTCACCTTCAACAAACTAGTAGTTTTCCTCCTACCAACACCAGATCTCTAATACCAGGTGAAGCTTCTAATCCTAGTGCTAGTAGAGTTTTATCTATTCATACTCCATAAAGGTTTGTTATCCCTCCTTTTAATCATCATATCATGGTAACCTAAGGCCCTTGGGGTAACACTTTTGGCCCTCTAAATTTAACCCTACCTTTGCATGAACTACCTCATAGTTCAAGAAAGAATTTTTCTAAGTTCTATGGTGATGGGAAAGTTCACCCTGATGAGCATATTATAGCTTTCTGCATAGCCTATGGTGTGATAGGCATTGAATATGAAGATATAACAGTAAGACTTTTTATAGAAACACTGCAAGGTGCTATCACAGATTGGTTTTATCATCTTCAAGCTCAGACTATAACTAATTAGAACACTCTTAAGACCAAATTTGAGGCTCGGTTGAAACCCACAGAAGATGCACATGCCTTGTTGGCTCAGCTTATGGAACTAAAGAAAGAGCCTCATGAGCCTATGAGAGACTTCATCGCTAAATTCAATAAGTTGAGAAACAAGATTCTCGCAATTGCTCAACCAACATTGGAAAATCTTAAGTGCTTCTTTATCAATTCTCAACTTCTCGAAGTGAGTTTTCTATTAAGGAAGGCTGGCCCTATAGATCTTTTTGTATCTCAAATTTTTGCTACTAAAGTTGAATATGATCTTATCCTTACAGGTAAGATAAGAATTTTTTTTAAAAAAAATAGATTTTTCTTTTTTGCTGAAAATTCTTCCATAAGTACCACTAATCCTATGGTGCAAAAGTTAGTAAATGAATTGATAGCTCTAAAAAATAAAATGCCCAAGGTGTGTCTACTCCTCTTTCTTAACAAGATATACTAAGGAGGACATTTACCAATAATTCATATCAAGGCAATACTACCAAAAATCAAGGGTAACCCAATCATCTTCCTCCCACACAGGGGAAGCTTACCATTGAAGCAACATCAATCAACTTAGTGGTTGGTTATTATGAAGCTGAACATGATCATTCTTTTCAACCTAAGTTAGACCAAGAAAATGATGCTAATCTCTTTATAGAAGTAGAAGAAGAATTAGCTGGTGACTTTGCTATTGGTTTTTTGAATTATCAAGATGAAGCTAAAAAAGGAGAAATGTCTGATGGAGCATATGCTATTTTTACTAGGTCCCAAAAATAGTCAACTCAACAAGTTGATAAGATAAAAGTAGGAGAAAAACTTTAGCTAGTGATCTCAATTGTTAAAGGGGTAACTTCACTTCCTTTCCTATCAAAGGACCCGATGGCCAATAAGCAAGTAAGTACCTCAAACAATCATGTACCTTCTATTTCTATTCCTCAGACCAATACCCCATCAAATAAAATTTAGAATGATGCACTTCCATCTTCTATTTCTAGTTTATTCTAGTTATTTGACATAATTGATCATTCTAGGAAGACCAAGATCCAAATGTCTGAAGTTGAGTACTTACAAGCTAATCCTAAATAGTTTGATAGGTTGGCTGAATACATCAAAAACAAAACCATCCCTATCAGACAAGATTTCTCAAAAGTGAATCATGATCCCTCAAAGAACAAATCTACCTAAACTAATCTTGTCACTACTCCTCTTGTTTTCCCTAAAAAAATAGAACCTTTCTATGTTTCTTTATTGATAAATGGTTATAAGTTGAGCAATTGTATAATAGACTCTAGAGCTTTTGATAATGTTATGCCCGCCAAGGTAGTAGATTCTCTTGATATTACCTTAACTAATACTTTTGGGAGATGCTTCTCCATGGAAAACAAATAAGTTCCACTTTTAGGTCAAGTAAAAGATGTCTAATTTATAGTTGTGGATTTTGCAGATAAGAGGATTAAGATGACAGTTTTAGTGGCTGATGTTCTAGCTTCTTATGGCATTCTACTCAAATGTAATTTTTGTAAATATGTAGGTGGAGAGTTGAACATGGATCTATTTGAAGCAAGGATACCTATAAAAGGCATCATGCAAAAGTTGCTTCCTAAGAATGAGTCAAAATATATTATTATCCAAACGTCAAACCTTGAAGCTCAAATTTTATTTGAATCCTCGAGAGTGGGTAATTATTTTATATCCACTAAAGATGTTTTTAATTCATCAGATGAAAGTTCATTAGGTGAAAATTTAGATAATTTAGACTAGAAATCAAAAGAATTTTTAGAAAAAAGTTCAGGTACAAAGGAATCTTCCCTCACTGATGAAGAGGAATCTTTAAGAAAATCAAGTTCTACTGAGGTTTGGATTTTATCATTTTATGGTAGCTTCTCCTCTACTGGTTCTGGAGCTGAAATTGTTTTGATATCTCTACAAGGAGATATTTTTTCTTACTCATATAAATTACAATTCAACAATACCAACAACACTGCCAAATATGAATCATTGTTGCTTGGATTGAAAATTGCTCATGCTAGAGGTGTTAAGATTATTCATGCCTGAGGAGATGTTGAATTGGTGGTTTGTCAAATAATAAATCTGTATCAAACCAAAAATAAAATATTTTGACATTATCACAATCATGTATGTGATTGCATTGAAAGTTTTGATGCTTTCAATATTTATATGATGCCAAGAGAGTTTAATGATTGTGCATATTCATTGGCTATCTTCACAACCCTCATGGTTCCTCATAAAGATTTCAAAAGGAATAAGTACATTATTGAGATAGTCTTTTGACCAAGTGTACCTGATAATGCTGACCATTGGTAGGTGTTTAATGGTGATAATCAATTATTGCTTTTCTCAAAAATATGGATAGCTTTGAGGAGCTCTATTTTGAAGGTAGTGAATTTCTACCATGGAAATCAATTCTCGAAATATATTCACAAACTGGTGAAGAGTTTATTCAACTAAAAGGGAATAAAATTCCAAAAGGTTTGGTTTCTCTTGAAAATCTATTTGATAGGCATGATAGATATATCAAGCAGTAGTAACAAATGGATTCAAGTTTTGTTATGGATTTTGATCAAGTGAATTTGATTCTGAAGAAGATCCCAAAATGGTCAACACTGGGAAATATTGCACTACTCATGAAAAGTTCAAATTCATACTCTTCTTTATCATTACATTGATGTTTTGGCATATTTTGATGATGATTTGAAATCTTTCAAGTCTAAAGAAATTCAGCATGAAATTTCTCTTAAAGTTGGTTCATTACCTCACAAGCAGTAACAAAGGTAATACAATTCTAAAATATCAGGTACTATCCTTTCTAAGATCTAGAAGATATTGAATGCAAGAATAATTTTTTTAATTCATCATTCTACCTGGATCACAAACATAGTTCTAGTAACAAAAAAGAATAGATAAATTCATATTTGTGTTGATTTCAGGAATCTCAATCAATCTTCTCTAAAGGATAACTACCCCCTACCTATCATGGATCAAGTATTGAAAATAGTAACTGGCTCAAAAGTATTATCCATATTAGATGGTTTTTCTAGGTATAATCAAGTAGAAGTTAATGAAGCAGATCAATACAAAACCACTTTCACTACACCTTGGGGCATATTTGCATATCATAAAATGCCTTTTGGTCTGATCAATGTTGGTGCCACATTCTAAAGAGAAATATACCTTGCCTTTAGAGATTAATTAGGGAAGTTTATTGTGGTGTATCTTGATGACTTGACCATTTTCTTCAAACATCATCTTGATCATGTGCATCATTTACAACAAGTGCTGGAATGCTATCGGCAAAATGGTATTTCTCTCAATCCTAAGAAATCAATTTTTGGGGTTACAAAAGGTAAACTTCTTGGTCACATTATATCCTAAGAAGGCACAAAAATTGACTCAGAAAGAGTCAAATATATTTAAAATCTTACTCCACCTACTAGTACGGTTGCAATTCATTCTTTCTTTGGGAAGGTGAATTTTCTACAAAGGTTCATTCTTAAATTTTTAGAGAAAACTCACCACATTGTTGACATGATGAAGGGTAAATCTATTTTCCATTAGACTATGGAAGAAAAAGTAGCATTTTAAGATATCAAGAAGGCTATTTCTCATGCTCTAATCTTGGTTTGTCTAGACTATACCAAAGATTTCATAGTATTTAGCTATGCTTCTGAACATACACTTTTAACGATTTTGGTTCAGTGAAATGAAGAAGGTGTGAAATATCCCATATCATTTATGAGTTGTCCTCTCAAATATCATGAATTGAAATATTAAAATATGGAGAAGCATGCTTATGTCATGGTTAAGGTGGTAAAACATTTCTGATTATATATTTTGAATTTACATACTGTTGTTCTAGTGCTTGATACAATAGTAAAATCTATTTTAACTCAATAGGAATTTGGTACTAAAAGGGGAAATTATATTGATAAAATTCAAGAGTTTGATCATGATATCAGTCCTACTAAGCTTGTGCAGGGAAGAGGTCTCTGTCAATTGATTGTTGATAACATACCAAAAGAAATAGAACATGAAGAAGCAGAAGTTGAGGACATGCCAATAGTTTTTTGTGTTGGTACTATTGATGAGTGATATTATAATATCACTAATTTTCTTACCTATGGTGAGTTTATTACCCATCTATCTTATAAATAAAAAATAAATGTTAAGTTAAAAGCTACTAACTATGTCTTATGGGACAATGGTTTGTACAAAAGAAGCCTTGATGGAGTATTTCTTCGTTGCATGGATAAAGTGCAATAAAGTGAACTTTTGGAGTCTTTTCACAATTTGGCTTGTGGAGGATTTTTTTTTTCACCTGTGATGGCTCACAAGATTCTATGAGCTAGAAAATATTGGACTAAACTATTCCAAGATGCGTATAATTAGGTACGTAGGTGTGAGTTATGTCAATAGTTGGCCACATTACCTCTCAAGCTGGTGGTGATTGAAGAACCTTTTCAGTAATGAGGTATCAAATTCATTGGCACTATGAACCCATCCTCAAGTGTTGGACATGACTATGTTCTCACCACAATAGACTATTTTACCAAGTGGGTGGAAGCCATTCCAGTTAAGTATGCTAGTTTAGAAGTGGTATGTAATTTCTTTAAGGAAAATATTATTTTTTGATTTGGAGTTTTGAAAAGGGTTATAGAAGATAATGCTACTTGTTTCTCTTCTCATGAGATTACTAAATTTTGATACAATCATGAGATTATTCTTTCCCACTCCTTAGAATATTATCTGTAAAGAAATGGTCAAGCAAAATCAAGTAACAAGAATCTGGTTACTACTATCTAGAAACTAGTAGATAACAGTCAGAGAACTTGGCATAAAGCATTATTTGATGCTTTATGGGCAGACAAGATTACACCTAAAAGAGAAATAGGTATGTCACCATTTCAACTTCTATATGGTCTAAATGTAGAGATACTAATTACCCTAGAGCTACCAGCACTGAAGTTAGCAAAGGCAGTGGAAGACCAAACTTTTGAAAATTCTATTGATAAGAGGATCATGTACCTAACTGAACTAGAAGAGAAACAAACTATGGTAGTGAATCATATTTCTGAACATCAAAATTAGGTAAAAAACTCTTTGACAAGAAATTAAGGATTCATGATTTTTAGATTAGAGATCAAGTCTTGTTGTGGGATAAGAGGAGAGAACCAAAAAGAATGCATGGAAAATTTTATTCCTTGTGGAGAGGTCCATTTGCCATTCATCAAATCTATGGTGAAAATAGTTTATTGCTAGAATATCAAGACAAAACACCATTCCCACTACCTCACAGTGGGCAACATCTAAAGAACTTTAATCTTTGAAGTATCAAATAAGTTCATTTGTACATTTATATAGTTTTATGTTTTTATTTGTGTTTTTGTTTAGTTTTTTGTGTCTTTTTCTTTTTGGTAGCTTGACTCTGTAGCCCAATGGCATGGATGAAGGCACTTAGAGACTAGATTCTACTCCCTTCAATCATTTCAAAGATCAATCGATGGAAGTTCCCCATCTAGAGCTAGCTATTGATCCCAAAATTAACTATGCTTGTTTTGTGGATAACCCCTATGAAACTAGTCTATTTTGTAATCTTCACTTTAGGTTCATCATTCGAGACAAGATTTTTTTGGTCTCAAGTGAAGTTGACTGGCATATTAGGAAAGTTTTCAACACTCCCTCATCATGATTTCTCAAAAATCATGAAAATTATTATAGTCTTGATTTGATCAAAATGTCAGATTTTGATCATTTTGAAGGTATTAGACATTTCATTCTAAACATGCACTAGCGATATTTTTTGCCACTTTTGTATGTTTCTCATTCTTATAGTGCATAAGCAATGAAAATTGCCACTCTTGCATGTTTTTTATTTGGTTTCCCATGCACTATTAGTGATTTTTTTTACTCTTGCAATTTTTTATTTTCCCTCTTTCTCATGCACTAACGACAAAAATTGCTGCCCTTGCATTTTTTTCTTTTCTCTTCATGCATCGGCAACAAATTTCACTGCCAGTGCATGGCTTTCCCCTTTTTCATGCTTGGGTGGTGATTTTCACCACCAATGCATGACCTTCCCTATACTTGTGCAAGGGTGGTGATTTTTTCCATCCAAGTAGAGATTTTCTAAAAAAATCTTGATATTCATGCGGTATTTATGGTCATACACGTTGAGTTGTTAAAACTTAGTTTGGGGAATTTAAATGCCATTTGACTATCATTTTGATCATTTTAAGTTTCATAAGACTCCTCCCTATAATTATTCAATTGTATGAATGAGTAAGATTATGAATTTGCCAACTTTGAGCTTAGAATTTTGAAATTGTCAGGTAAGTTTTAGTTTTTAGTCTTTTTGCTTCTAGGTTTTTCATTCTTCTTTTATTAGTTTTCTTTTCCTTTAAGTTAATATTTTCTTTTATTTATTTTGGTTTTTGTTTATTTTCAAGTTCTTCCCTCATTCTGTTGCTTTACCCTAGTAAGCCTAGCTAGCGGTTAAACCTGCCAACCCTCCTTTTGTTTCTAAGTTTTCATTACGTGTTGTCAGTGAAATTAGCCATTCAAACATTAGAACTGTGAATCTAACCATTTACGATGTTGACATTTTTTACCACTTGCAAGTTGTAGAATTTTTTTTTAAACAAAGTATAAAAGTAGTGAATTTTGCCACCAAAGAATTCCTACCATTTCTTGCAGTGGAGGCAAATTTTGTCGCTATGACATCTGAACAAAAATCCTTACTTTATGTAGAGGTAGAATTTTTCACCACTCCACAAAGCTGACATGCGAGGGTGGTAAAAATTTCTGCCCCTACATAAGTATGAGTTTTCACCTCCATGAAAGGGTAGAAATTTTTGCTGCCAAAGCAAAAGGTAAATACTCCCCACCTATAATGGTGGCAATTTTTTTTGCCCATGCAAACATTCTCTCAAATTTTTTAACTCTAGGATATCTTTAATTTTGCTTTTTTGAGCCTGCTTTCCTCTAGTTTTTTAGCCAGCTCATACTTTAGTCTTTTCAGGCACATCCTTATGGTCATGATCATTGACATGTAGTATTTTCTAGATTGCCAGTATTTCTCCTAATTGTATGATCATGGCTTTTGTTACAATTTATTTTGTGGATCCTTCATCAACATCATTTTAGTTAAATTTCTTTCAAATGACTGAGTTTTCTCTGAATAAGTCAAAGGCAATGAAGTATAAATATCAAGGTGTTTTTCTAATCACCTTGGTTACTTCTAATGTAGATGATATTAAAGATATAAAGGTTTTTCATGTGGACATGGTTGAGTTCATGGAAAGAACTAAATCAAGCAATCCTAGCCATGAAATAAAGAAGATAATTGACATAAATATTCATTTGGTATCTTCTTTCCCTGTAGCGGCTCACAACATAGAATTTGTTCTCCAGTGTACTCAGTTCTATAATAAGGATACCAAAATTGTGTTAGATGCTAGTGGTAATATGATAATTAGACTGGATCTTGAGTTTATTGATTAAGTGTTCATGTGCCCTCCTACTACAGAGGTGATAAATCTTGATTTTGTTGAAGTACAAAGAGAATATAACAAAGATCCTAAAAAAGTGAAAAATTTAATCAACAATAAATGGCTCAAGACTCCAAGGGGAAATTTGTCAAGATGGCCATGGAGTTTTCCAAGAAGTGACTTTATAAAAGAAGTTGGAGATCTGATCACTCTTCTCAGCAGGGTAAGAGGTTTACCCTCTTCCTCACAGTTTCATGAATGGATGTATCCCTTCATCAAAATAATTCTCCAAGGTAAACAAGTCATCTTCTAGGGATAATAAGTTAGTAATGCTTTGCATGAGAAATTGATGAAGGTATCCACTACCTTCAAATTCTACATGACTTCTTACCTAGTCTATATTGCAACTTCAATGAGAATCTTTCCAGGTTTGACATCAAAAAGAGATAGGAGAGTAACCCCAGTATATCAATACTACTCTTAGTTAACATTAAAGGGTTCTATTCATCATTTTAGGAGAGTAAATGATGTTTTATTTACAATATTTTTATGTTTTTTTAATCCTCAATTAAAACAAAGAAGAATGTCAGATGAGGCCTGGATAGTCATGAATGATTTTGGATGCATGTTCTTATAATTTCTTTCTTTCTCATACCTAAGGGTTAGCTTTTTCCAATGTCATCCTTATATGCTTCCAAGATTTCCCTCAGATAAATTGGTCTTAATGAAACTATGTAGACAAATGATCATTGTGCATAATAAATAGATGGAACTCAAGAAGCCCGATTTCAGGTTCCAAATTGAAATTGGTAGGTTTTCAGTGTTAACCACTGGAAAGGCTAGAGCCATAGAAACTAAAATGTAACTCGTGACCTTGAAGCAGTTCAAAAGAAGAGCAAATTTTGATTACAAGGGCATGAAGGATATAATCAGGAGGAAAACCCAATTTTATGAACCTATGATTAAAGATGTTTGGGTAGATTTGAAAACAACATAAGATATCAGGAAAATGGATTATAGTAGGTTATCTCTTGAGCATATTGAATATCTAGGACTTGCTGATATCCTTGAGAATTTAATGGATGATGGATATTTGATTAATGATAGATATAATACTGAACAGATTGCCAATGCCACTCTTCCTCCAATCTATTGGTCATAAAAAGAGCTAACTTCCTTGAGGAAAAGATTTGAACCGATATTGGCAAACACCAATAATTGGTTAGTAAATAAAGGAATTACTTTGAAAGAATTTGTCACAAGTTTCGAAGCTAAATTTCAAGAGAAAATAAGAAAAAAAGTGAAAAATAAAATGAATAACAAGAGTGATGTCCCTTCTTCTTCCAAGCCACATAAGCCTAAGATCATATTTGTGATGAAGAAGTCAAAAGTTATGGAAAAAAAGTTAGAAATAGAAGATATGGAAGTTGAGAAACAAAAAACTAAAGAACCAGTGATGGAATAGATGGAGACTAATGATAGGCCCATAGATCAACAAGAGAAGAAAACTTTATCTCCATAAGAGAATGTGCAACAAGAAATAGGAATTTCTTCTTCCCCACCTGGTACACCTATTACAACTCCTTCACCTATTTCTCTGATTAGTGTTCCCTCTTCTGGATCACCCTCTCCTTCTAAAATAATTTTTGACAACCCTCAAGGCACTTTTGAAGATATTCTTCATTCTTTAGGGTCAATTCCTAGTTTGTCATCCCCATCTTTTGATATTGAAGATAGTTCTACTTTTGACCACTCAACGAAAGGTGTAGTTTGTATTGATACTCCACCTATTATTTCCACTACCTGTGCAAGTGTAATTCTAGTAATGCCAATAATGGAAATAGATCCTAATGTAAGTACTTTTGTGCTTCCACCATGGTTATTAGCTTATACACCTAAAAGGAAGAAACAAGTAATATCTCCAGATGACTTTGATTTCAATAAAATAGTGCTAGTAAAAGCTAAGGCTCCCAAGAAGCCAATGATTCTTTCAAAAATGATTGGGGATAAGGGACACAAATTTTTGGAAATTAAAAGACCTCCATAAGATGAAACCATTAAATTTTTTGATGTAAGTGATTACTCTATCTCTAGAGTTGAATTAGGTAAGATAACTCATGAGAGTGCCAAGAGTGATATGCAGTTAGCCATGGACATCTTGATTCAAAAATTTGATAGAGAGAAAAAAATGAAGGATCACTATAAATCAATGGTGGAACAATTGACTGTAATGGAAAGGAAAATTACTTTCAATCCAAAAATACTAACTCCTGAGGCCATTTCCATAGAAGATCCCATTATTCAGAAAGCAAAAAAGACCTATCTCAAAGGAAAAGTGCTTGAAGAGTACTTGGACAAGATGCATGCACAAGGAGTTTCCTTACTCATAGAGTTATCTGATAAAATAGATACAATGAGAAAAATAAGAGCAAAACTTGATGATCCCATTAATGTTATCTCTCAGGATATTGAAACCATAGAAAAGTGTCTTGACAAATGGATGGTTATGAGGAAACTAAAAATAAGCACTTTGATATCAATCGATGTCATTACTCATAGAGACTCTTACACTAAAACTAAAGAGGCATTGACATATAGGAGTCGAGTGCTTAAAGAGTTGCTCAATGACCTTGAATTTTCAAGGAAACTCAGTGAACAAAGTGATGTCAGTCTTTTGCATAAATTGGAGGAGCTACCTTGAAAAATTACATCACAAGATAACCAATTACTTTTAGTAGAAGAAATGATTCAAGAATTTAAAGGTATGTTCTAGAAATAATTTGAAGATAAGGCATTTTCAATGGCCTCTATGGACAATATTCTGGATAATCAATTAACTTTGGATAATCTGAAAACCAGGTTAACTAGTCATGCAAAAATAGTTACAGCAGTAAGAGATGACATAGTTAGAGCTAAGATGATTTTCAAGAACACTGTTACTCCAGATAGTATCAAGATGCAAGCATATATCACTATATATGATGCTCATATGAAGAAAGATGGGGATACAAATTGAAACTATTTTGCCTTGGTTTAATTTCCACTTTTTATATGTACTTTTGTAACTGCTTTGGACATTTTTACATGTACTTTTCTCATATGTAATTACATGTAAAAATATAGGAAGTCCTAAGTCAAAGGAGTCTTATCTTTGACTTGGTCAAAGTAATTAGGTATTTTCTTAAAATCCTCAAGGCCTCTCCCTATAAATAAAGAGGGCCTCTATTGTAAATATATCTTTTGGTTATTAGAAGTAAAAACTCTGCTCAAATTGAAATTCCTTTTGAGACTTTGAGCTCAGATTGTAAATCAAATTTTATCAAGTGAATGAGAAAGCAAGTGACTTTTCAAACTTTGTATTGGAATAACTTGTGTTGAGTAGGAAATTGTTCTTATGTCCTTTTCCTAATACAATCTTATCTATTTGACTAAATAAGTAGAGTGAGTGAAAATAATTTGAGAGATGTTCTGAAGTTGATTATGGAGACTTTGTACTACTATAATTGTCTTTAGTTTGTGTTTTATTGTTTCATAATGAAAGATATTGGAAATACTTTGAACTACTTGTATATTTTGTGATCATATACTTTGTTGTAGTTTTTAGTGAAGACTTTGGGCTGCACCTCATTCTACTATCATATAAGTTATAAATAAGTAAGAGAAGCAATGATAGGCTTTGTACTCTTGTGTGTTTCTTGTGGATTCAATTAATATCAAGGAAGTTTTCGTTTACTTTGTAAACATCATTTCTGAAAAAAGAGAAATGGATGATGTGATTTTACCCCTGAGTTAATATTTAGTTTAGATTAGTTTATGATAGTTTATACGGAACCTCCCCTTGATGAGAAGAGAGATTCATCTCATTACATTGTGGCTGATATAACCATTTTGCCTTCAGTTAGCTAACGACAAAATATTCACCCAACAATATTTTAAATTTTTAGGGATTTAGGGAATATGTAAGTACACTATACAAATGGGGTTACTAAAAAATGGAATACCAAGCCTATAAACTATGAGAAAGATGGATGGGATGACATAAAGATGAGTGGGTGATGTGGAAAATGGATAAGGACCAAGGAAGAATGCACTAGGGATTTTAAGAGTGGAACCAGATGCTTGGTTACTTGAGTGTCTATTGGAGAATATCCCAAGATGATTCCAAAACATTTCTCAAGACACCTTCCATTCCTTATAGAGGCCAAGACTAGAAAGAGATGGTTGACATAATAAGATGCATGATATGGGTAGAGGGATACGATAGACATGGATGGGTGATATAAACAAGGTTGATGAGGGATGAGATAAGTATGCAGGGATTGAAAAAGGATATGAAATTAATGGATTTGACCCCTAGTGTGGAGAGATAATGAAAATAATAGATTATTTTACCATGATTTAAAAAAAATATTTTCATCATAATACTTACCCAAGGCATCAGAAGATTGGTTTTCACCATTAGATGAATGATTTTTTTGGACTGTATTAGGCATCTCAGTTTATTAAAAGAGGGTAAAAGATGATATATTTAGGCATTATTATGATATTTATCCAAAAAATATTATATGTATGTGTGATGTGATCATGCTACTAGATGTATTAGGGTCCTTATGTCCTTTGGTGATTCTTAATAAAGGCCCCTCCAGATATCTAGACTAGGTGTCTTCATCACCCCTGGGAGGGATGATGTTGCCCAAGAAGGTGATAGGATATATGGATTTTATTTTGATGGGGAGGTATGGGATTCAAATAGATGATAGGATTATGATGGGATGGTATGATGGATGATGGAGGATTAGGACTAGTAATCACATACATCATTGGAGATGTTGGACATTCTTTATTTTATTGGTGTTAATTTATAAAATATTGTAAGAGATACAAGACACTTTAACTTTGTTATTCATATTTGATCTGATCATTTGATGGATGATTAGTTGTATTAATAGTGTTTATGATATCATTTTGAATTTTGACTGGATTTGACTTTGACTACCCCTTGGTGCCTGATATTGGGATTCACCAAGGGAGAATGAGTTTTGACTTGATAGATTATGATTATTTTGAGTTTAACAGTCCCCTAGTGCTTAATATTGGGCTTCACTAGGGGAAAACACTTTTGGATTAGGTTGATGATTTGAATTTTCTTAATTTTGACTGATGGGATAAAAAATGATTGGGTCATGATGGATGACTTTTGGAATATGGTATTAGGCCTTTGTATTTAGGGAGCACATTGTATTTCTCAAGAAAGGGTCCAATGATGTATTTTCTTGTTCATCCTTATGGAGGGAGGTGATTAAATGATCATTGATAGGAAGAAAGGGGTCTATGATGGATGAAGGAGGTGGAGATGGAATGATGAGGTTAATGAGTGGTGATGGGGAAACATTGTCTTCATAGGGGTTCTTAGGAGACCTAGTTTTGACATCAAAAAATATTTCCTTGAGATTAACAAAAGGACACTAAGAGTAGCTATAGTGTATACATTCAATATAGGATCAAATTCACTCAGATAATCTTCAATAGATAAATCTTTTAAGAACTCTATTATGACTTCATCATCCTAATTGGGATCTAAATATATTTTTGGTGATGTATTTTTATCCAAATTAGAGGTATCTTCAAAAGGGCAAGCATAGTTATTAGCATATACTATAGTATCGATGAAGGATGATGTTTATGATGAGGAATCTAATTTGGATACTAGTGTTGAGCATGATCATGATGCAAATAAGACTTGTGTTGGCTCTGATGCTAAATCTGATATACATAATGTAATGCTACTAGTAAAAGAATCATTATCTACAATTAACCTCTAAATATGGGGTATTTGATATGATGGGTGAGAGGGAGATGATGGAGGATCAATGGATTCAACAAATCTAGGCCCATGGGAGGGTTTATGAGGACTAGGTTCATGGGGGATAGACTCATCTTTTATGGAGGCACTATGGTAGATGGGATGATCATGGAAGGTGGATGTGATGTCTTGACCTTGGATTGGAAGGGGAAGGGCTTGATCATGATCAGGAATGAAATCTTGACATTCTTTTTTTTTTCACCTAGGGATGTAGATGTATTTGATTCATCCTTAATTACTATGTCACCACTGTCAATGAGGTCTTGGACATAATCTTAGAAGTTATGACATCGATTAATGATATGCACCCAAGTTTGATGATATACATAATATTGATTAGCTTTATACCTAGATGGATTAGGTTTAGTGGGATCAAGATGTCATAAGGTAGATAGACCATCATGTTAGCAATGACAAGTTTTTTGAAAAAGGCTTCCTAGGATATAGGAAGGGGAGTATAAGGACCCAATTCACTTTGTGATTTGGACATGGAAGCACTGATCTTTAGATCAAATGGCTAGTGATGTGACTAGGTAAATGGATTGGTAGAAGACAACGTGGCCAAGATTGGATTCCCTTTGCTAGTATGGGAAGAGGTAGTGGAGTGGTTATGAATAGTGGATGTAGGATTGGGATAGGACTTATATGAATGAGTTTGGGCTAATGGTGCAATCAGTTGAAGCGGATAAACACATTTAGGAAGTGGGATACCCATCATAACTAACCTTAATAATATCTCATCCTTATGGGCACATATGTATTAGTCTATGAAAGTCAGGTCTAACTTCATGATGATGGATGATGAAGAGGGCCGAGGGATTAGATATGGTTTCTTCAAAAAGATAGGCTTGAATGTTTGAGATGGTATGACAAGTGATGACAAGGATGAGTTGGATCAATCATGATGAAGATGATATAGGACTGATCAAATTTTAGAATGAAAGTACAATAGGTGCTAACGACCTATCAACAATGCCTAGTCTTTATACTAGCAAAT
This sequence comes from Torreya grandis, assembly GCA_037957365.1. Taxonomy (NCBI): domain Eukaryota; kingdom Viridiplantae; phylum Streptophyta; class Pinopsida; order Cupressales; family Taxaceae; genus Torreya; species Torreya grandis. The sequence goes on from JARHVA010005163.1 coordinate 1,292,882, forward strand.
GGGATGGGGGATTTGATGGGTGCCTAGGTTCAAACCAGAAAGATTATGATATGATGGGTGCTAATTATGAATAGGAAAGGATAATAGAGACTAGATTGATGATGATTGGTTTGATAGATTGAAATAGATAAAGTGGTAAGAGGTTAGCAAGATACCGACTAGGTATGAAGTTTGACCAAATGATGAGTGATAGTGGATTATAATGATAAGATGCTATGGATAGGTAACAAGAGTACTATCTCAATATTTTGAATAATTTGCTCAAGATGGGAGGGTATATGATTATGCAATGAAGATGATAATATAATGGGATAAGGATAAGTATAGGTAGGTGATGATGAAGTGATGAAGGATAATACAAAGGAGATGGGGATGGTTTGGGTATGGGTATAACCTAGAGAGTAGACTAGGATAAGATAGTATAAGGTTAGGTTAGATGGGTGATGAAGGAAAGGTCAAGACAAATGATTGGTTAAGCAAATTTAGGATAAGATGTGGATGATGAAAGATGACTAAGATATGAGGGGATATGGCTATACTAAGACATGTTAAAGTTATGATGACAAGACAAGGATATACATGATGATGATGTATGTACAAAAGGATGATGTCAAAGATGTACATGATTGATAGAATGTTGAGGCAAGTATATACAAGATGATATGTGAAAAAGACCTAGCTAGGTGTGTATAGGTTTGGGGTAAAGGATGACTTGGCTCATAAACAACACTAGTTTAACACAACACACACCCAAGCAAGCAGACCACAAACCTATGATTAGTAAACTTAAGGCTATGTAACTCAATGATCATAGTATTTAACAGCATTGTGGGTGAAGCTATAGGCTAATGAACCATTACAAAATTGACTGAGCTATCTCAACCCCATATGCACTTAATGACTACTTAGGAGTTGATCTTGCCTCCTATAATGAGATCTATGTTATGATGAAAGGGTCCTAAGATAGGTTTACATAAGGTATCTAGGTGCATCTCATATGTACATGAAATTACAGTGGAGCCCAATTCTATATAGGATGTTGTCTAACTACCTTGCATATTGGAGCTTAAATTCCCCTCACTCCATTGAACCCTTTATAATGAATTCTACTTTGGTGCCTAATGACAACTTTCCTAATTTTTATACTCTGACACAACATAGAGTTTGGTCTAGTTCGTGGTGGTGAAAACCACATCACCGACCCATAAAAAAGAAAAATAGGGGGATTGTTTATAGGTGGTTTTTGATCTTCTATAAATTGCCACTAGGATGTAAGGAGGATAACATACATCACCATAGCCTTCGAGATATAAATATTTAGACAAAAAAATTAATTAATTAGTTAAGATTAAGTGTGGGATATTTAAAAGATGTAAGAATATACATGATAAAATGATTAAAGGGATATATATGATAAGATGATCAAAGTGATTCAAAAATGATTTTTAAAGTGCCAAATGGAGTATTTCACGGGTGGTCTGCAAGCAAATAATTATTAGTTTTGAGTGGCATTTTTAAAGAGGCAACCTATAAGACAATAATTAGTATTTTGATTTAACAATCTTGAGGGGTAACCTACAAGATAATATATTAGACCAAAATATGCCTTGCAAAAGATGATGTTAGTTAGAAAAAATATTCACTAGATTTAACCCTATAAGAAACAAAATGTTAGTCTAATAGTCCTTAAGAAAAACACCCTTAAAAAATCACAATTTGGCTCTATAACTTATTTGGGTGAGCAGGCCATAATGAGGAGGTCTGGGGGTGACAACCCCTAATGGGGTCAAGGGCAGTTCCCCTTATAGAGTCAAGGGCAAAGCCCTTGTGGGGTCTGAAATGAATCAAAAATAACAAAAAAATGACTCTAAAAATACACTTGAAAAATACCAAATCAAAGGCAAAAACCAATGCAAAATCACAAATTTAAACTACAATATCACAACTACCAGTGCAATATTATAATTCATGAGTTATGATTTTGTAACACATAGTTAACTGTGATGGTCAAAATACAAAACCATGATTGTTAGTACAAAACCATGACTTGACAAGGCAAAATTGCTACTAGAATTTTTTTGATATTAGCAATTTAGTGCAAAAGTACAAAATTTTCAAAATTATCTTTTACCAGAACACGTGCTTAGATAGGTTAGAACAAGCTTACTTGGATGCCTAGAAATGTTTATTTTCAGAAAATCATGATAGATTTAAAACTAATTTATGATGTATGAGAAGGATATCAAGACAAAATATTTATTAAAAATAAATAGAAACCAAAATTATAAAAGAATATTTTTAATTAGATTTGGTCTTGAGTCTACCTTATAAGATCTATAGATGACAACCAACATACATAATTAAATGTAAAATGTCAAAATTTGATGGAATGGCAAAATCACTAATATAGATGAAATATTGCTATTTATAGGGAAATAATGTGATTCATGAGTTACAGGTTTTCATAAATATGGAAAAAAGGTTATGATGGTGTTTTTTTACTTTAAATAT